>CAWUFW010006448.1:0-600000 GCA_963921515.1 Calotriton arnoldi | reverse complement strand
CACCTGCCTTTTAGAACTGCTGGTGCTGAGCACTGGCAGGACCAGGCCCACGTAAAGCCCTGAATATTACGCTCTGTAATTTCGGGGTTCCTCAAGACCAGCTGTTGGATAGGACACCCACGACTACAGAAGCGGTTTATAGGTCAGATACTGCAATGGTTTTTAGTTGGTTGAATCTTTGTTTTAAGAACCTGGCAGCAAGAGCTCTGCAACATGCCTGGGTGAAAGTACTGGCGAGACATGCTGTGACCGTCGATGGCAACCAAGCTGGCCGTTTCATAGGTTTCTCTTCAAGGACCCTAGGCTTTCCCAAGAATGGTAGTGCCTACTTCCTATAAGGGAGCGATGATTCCAGGGCCGGACTAGGAACCCAAAGCAGCTCTGGCTTTTTTGTCAGACTAACCACCAAAAGGTGCTTAGCTAGCTTGTGCAGCGAGCAAGCCCAACAACTACAAGGGGGTTGTGGGGTTCTCCCTCCAAAAATAAATTGTGAAAAAATGGCAAAAATTTTGCATCCTGCAACAAATTTTTTATTATATATTCAATTGTATTTGTTTTTAAACCATAGTAAATGATGACTTTACAGTGCACCAGGATAAGGCAATCTTTATTTGGGCTCTTCAAAGATTTCCTCAGTATCACCTCCAACAGTGCCTCTCATCTCTCCATAGCCACTCTCTCATATGTATTTCATTTGGTTTATAGCGCCTCTCATAGCAGTGTAGGGTGTCTGAGCATTTTACATCACACACATACAGAGACAATGAATCCTATGTGTATAAATCAGTGTATAGAAAATGTTTCATAAGACAAACGGGACTACAAGGTGTAGGATTCACATATCATCCATACTGGTAGCCATTTTTTAAGAGTGCTTGATCTGTGGAAGCACAAACTCAGGATTCAGAACGTAGCACAGTGGTTAGGTTGACTTTACTAATAAGAATTTATTTCTACCCAAACAAACCCTTTTTAGCAAAATTAGGAGAATGAAAGACTGGGAAAAAACATAACTTTCTAACCCAAATGTAACTTATGAACTGCACAGTAACAAAAGGATCTCTGTGACAAAAGCAGTAACCTACGCACATAAAATACTGTTTTATGATCTGCATAGTACATGCTCTTTGAGGCAGGCATATTAACCCTCTGCGCTACTTTAGATGAGTCAAAACTGCCACTAAGCAAAACTCCATCAGCAGGTACATTAATCTCCAGAGTTATCTTGACACCTGAAAACTGCTGGATATACAAGGAACTCTGCAGAGCTTTTAAAACTGTTGCAATGCTACAAAAGCAGCCCCCAGTAACAAAAGCGGCTCCCCACCCTTTCAGACTCCAGGGGAAACGCCCGATGCCCGGTACGGCCAGTCCCGCCTTGGATGACTGTACCTGTGCCTGGAGCATAAAGCAATGAACAGTCGGAAGTGCACACTGGAAAGAGCCAGGGTTTTCAATTGGGACGGCAACCTACGTCACTGTTTGCAATAGGCCAATGACCTCCCTTTGTGACAGATGACTTCACTTTGCTTATTGTGTTTCTCTAGCTGCATAAATTGTGCTTTTTTGGAGCTGTACTAATAACAGTCGTGAGACCATTAGCCAACTTAATGGTACTCAATTTACGCACTATTCAAAAACTCAATAGTACCACTCGAAGCGCTGTTAACTGAATGGCACTTTTAGTATTGGTCTTGGAAGGATAAGTATAAAGGCAGATTCGGGCCTTCGAAGGATTGGACTATACGCCTGCAGATTGCGAAAGAGATATTTTCAGCTGCTTTTTGCATGGGATTGTAGATACGCTCCTGATTAGTCAATTATCATCCGTGATCTCAGTACAAAGAAGGTCTGGGTAATATTATTTGTTATTATTTTAACTACCGTTAGTGACCCAAATTACAGTGGGGATTCTGCACAGTAGCAGGTGTATGATACCTTTCTTAAACTCAGCCAGTGCTTCAAAAGTATTAATTAATGTCTTACGGTTGATTATCTAACCATCAATTGTGATGTGCCATTGAGTAAAGGGCACTAAATAAACATTTACCGTCAGATAGGAAATGCTTATATAATGTAGTGTAGCTTTTGCACCCAGGCTGTCTTCAGTACTAAGTCTCCTTTACTTGATTTACAATCAGTGGCGATTAGTGGAGGAGCGTCGCCCCACTGCTTTAAAGCAGTGCAATGCAAAAAAAAAAATGATAATAACTGAAGTTATTATCATTTTATTTGTAGTATTCCAGTTGCCGCCAGCTTACGGCGGGGCAGGGCTGAGCTCCTGTGACATCGGGGAGGAGGAGTGGCTGATGCTGCACTAAATTGCACATGACTGTTTGGCCGGCCGTCTCGGGCCGGCCAAACAGTCATGCACACTTTGCAGGTTCTCTACCCAGGCTGCATTACAGCCTGCATGGAGAACATGCCCAGGCTCCCCTCCGTCTCTGAGTGCCGAACCACGACTATCAGCAGCGTCGTGATTGGCTAGGAGATTCTGGAAGCCTGGGTGCTTCCTGTTCCTGCGAGGAGATGCAGCAGCTGTCGACAGCAACCAGCAGGTAAGTTTTCTTTTTTATTTATTTCCTAACTCCCCCCCCCCCGCCCCGCCACAGTCCCTTACCAGCCACCACTGCTCACAATGCAAATATATTATAGACTAAAGTGAACAATGTAGATCTGGGGTTTTGGATCGTTCCAAATTGGAAGGTATAAGAGCCAAGCACTGCGACAGAATGCTGGTATAGTGGTTCAGATGGGTTGGCAGAGTGCAGAGGGTTCAAGAATGCTTAATGAGGGCTCAATAATAAAAGGATGGGCACCTGAGTGCACAGGAAGGACAAGATATGCACTTGTACTTGAGATACAGTAATGGCACTTGTGACAGACACTGCAGGTGACAGGGATGGCAAAGTGGGCTAAGATGGGTCCAACAGGTTCTGGGAATGCAAGTCACATCTGTGGAGGTCACAGCTGTTCTGACTCGTCCAGCAAGCGTAGAGGCATTACCGCAAAATGGGGAAAGACAGAGAAGTCCAGGTATGGAAGGGGAGAATACATGAACCCAGAGAAGAGAAATCCGAGTACAGGAGAAGGCACTGTGATGCAGAGGAGAGGGATTTGGGAGGGCATAATGGAATCAGTTTTTCTGTAAGCACGTTTTAGTTTAGGTCGAGTAACTGCATTCTTCCTTTGTTCTTCCATGCTCGGCACTACACAGTGACAGATTAATAAAAACTGGAATAAAATCTAGCATAGTTTGTGTCTCAATGAGATGCCTCTTTTATCTCAATGCCTGTATAATGTAAACCAGACCACTCTTTTACTTTTCAGTACTCAATAGCATAACAGTTTGTGCCTTTTTCTCAAGATTGTCAACTCATGAAGGATATGATCACTCCAGTACAGAGGGATTCCGCAACCACTTCTTAGCATTTTTCACATGAACCCATAAAACTGCCGCATTGCTGTTGTAACATGCCTCGCCTCTGGCAGCTTTAACTAACTTGGGATGTTTGTGGGATCTTAAAATAATGTTTTGCTCGGTTTTAATTAAAAAATAAAATTGCCGACATATTTATTGGGTGCTGTTTATAAATCGTGGCTTTCCCACTTGTCCTGAAATTTGTCAGTTTACAGCTTTCACTTAATAAATATGTTGTCCTGTAGCCAAGCAAGGGAACTATTAATCTTAGGTTAAAAAAAAATAGCTTGAATGCAAACTCTCATTGCCTGCACTGTCTTCCAGTTGCTGTGGTATTTGTAGGAAGCAGCAGCTCAAATATGTGTTTTACTCATGAGCTTAGAGTTGATCCCGTTCCAACACTTGTGTAAATCATATGATCTGTCCATCACTGTTCCTCATCAATGCCATCACTCTGCATTCACTCGGACCTAGCCATAACTGGGCAACAAATTGCTGTACGTGCCACGAGTGGGCATATTAAACTTAATGGGAGAAAGAGCTAATATGGAAATAGTTAACATGTAAGACAGGACACAAGGAAATACATTTGGTGGAGGCCTGAGTTTATCAGTTGGACTGGGAAGAAAGTGGCGGGATTTCCTCTCTATTCTGGAGGGAAGGGTGGGTGTCAAGGAAAGCTTGTGCCAGAGTCTAGTTGTGTACGTCAAGAAGGCACATTTCCTATTTCTTTCTTGCCATAACACCTCGTTCTTTCAAGGCTCCGAAGACTGTCAATTTTCAGCAAGATACTTTGTTTTTCTTGAAACCGACTATCTTGTACATGATAGGGTAAGTTTTAAAATGAATGCCTGCTTGAAAGGAGGGTCAGTGCTACACTCAGAGTGAGAGAAATGTGACTGAATATATGGTGTCCTGTCCTTAGCGTGGCTGATGCAAGAAACACTAGCTTCAACAGAACTACAGTGGGATTTAGTAATCTGGTGACCAGCATTTATCCCAAAACTGTGAGAAAGGACGAGGGCCTGCAAAGGAGGCCTGTAGAGAGAACTCAGTTTCTCCCTGTGCAGCGTAGGGCCTCTTGCTTATACAGTCTATAAGATTTGCAAAGACTCGATCAACGTAGAAGCCCATGAGTGGGATCAGGAACCAGCTATCCACAGCCACCACTTGGGCAAGCGAGGCTTCAATGTGGAGGAGGATGAAGTTGGTTTTAGTAGGATTCAGTGACAAGAAACCAACGGATTACTTCTGGATCCTGCTTTAAATTCCATATACAGCCATATACTTTATATCATTCGCAAACATTCTAAAAAAATGTAGATTTTTTAAAACTGATTTAAAAAAAAAAAATGAAATTTGGAGCTAGCTAGTGAAACATAGACTTTTAACTGTTATGCGATTTAGCACCACCTTGGCCCAGTTCAAGCTCTGAAAATGTATGTATGCATAAAAGAAAGAAATAGCGGAGCTAAAACAAACAGGGGAGAACTACAGTAAAAAAGGTGAACATAAATGTACAAATTAAAAAGGGGGAAATAAAAGCCATAAGGACAAAATCAAAAGGGGACAATTCAAAAGAATGAGAAATATAAAAAAGAAACACATAAAAATGGGTAAATTAATAAAATAGCCTCACAATATTAAGAGCTAGATGAAAGGAGCATACATTATCTCTGCATTGCTACTTGCACCCCCTTGAAGAGAAATTCCCTATCATTTACTCATATGCTGAAAGAAATTGGAGTATTTGTTGAAGGAGGTGAGAACCCAAATAATAATCACAGTCCTTGTCAGAGTGAACCGCTGAAGCCACTAAAAACTGTGCTTAACCCTCTGAGAGCTTAGCACAAAACAGTCAGGCTTTTTTTGAGGGAATGTGTAAAGTATTTATGCAACACTCAAACAATAATAAGCTAAAAACACAATTTAAGAACAATCCCAAACCAATTTAGAAAAAGAGTACATTTTAATAAAAAAAATGATGACAAAACTCCAATAAGTAGAACCGGAGATATGAATGTTTAAAGTTTGAATTAAAAATAGCACCATAAAGCACATAGCACCAACTGCAGTTATCTGGTCGCACTAGACTAGGTCAAAGTCAAAATGTAAGGCCGACCGTGATGAAGCGCGGATCGGATACAGGGACCTAGTTCATCCCTAGAGAAAGTTTAACTTCTGACTTAGAAACTTTTATGGAGGAAAAGTTTACATCAACGATTGGTTGGTGGGGCAAGCTGGATCTGAAGCGAGGCTAGACGAAGGTAGGTTGCTGAAGAGTGGGGTCTCTCTGTGGTCGTCGATGATGGCAAGAAAATTCTGAGCGGGTGAAGTCCGGAGTCCGTTCCCAGGAAGACTTCAACATCAATCTGCTTCTGTCTCAGTGAAGTCTTCTACTTTCTGACTTAGAAACTTTTCTGGAAGTACAATCTATTTCAGTAGGGCAAAACAGTCCGACCAGCGATTCAATGCCAACAGGTGATGATTTGACAGCGACCCTGGTCTCCATCGGTTCTCCAGGCAGAAAGTTTGCAAAAAGCTTCTAAGTCCCATATCTTGCAGTTTGGGGACAGGAAGCGCACACTTTAACACCAGTCAAGGACCCAGGACCTGAGGGCCACCACTTGGGGATTATAACTCATTAACACAGAGGCTAGCAGCAGAGTCCAAGATAGGTCCAGTTGGTACTGGTCAGCTGGGCAGTTGTAGGGAAAGCGGCCTCTGTAAGCTTGCTGTGTCCCTGTAGCTCAAGCAGGAGGCCAGCCAACTGACCCTGGGAGTCACTTCTGGGTCCTGGGTTCAAGGCAAGTCGGTCCAGTCTTCCTTCATGATTCAGACAGCAGGGCAGTCCTATTTCTGATTCTTCACAAGTTCTGGAGTATTCTGAGGAGCGTACTGGGGAAGCCACATTTATGTCCAGTGCCAGCTTGGGTATAAATGTGGCTTCCCCAGGTTGAGGAAACTCCTGGCTACTCCCTAACCAATGGTAAAAGTTTCCAAGGGCAATCCTATCCACTTCTGCAGCACTGTCTGTGTTTGTTATGGCAAACCATCCAACACTGCCCTTCTCTACTTAAATCCAACATGGCAGAAGCTTTCTTCCCCTGGTCAGGGCTCCATGTGCCCACTAAAAGGTGGGGTTAAGATAATGGGCAACCACTACCTTGCAGTTACCCCAAACCATTTTTGGGACAGCTCCACCCCTCTCAGCTCCCCCCCACTGTGTTTGGAGTCAAGCTGACTAGCAAGACAAAGGGGAGGCAGACCCAGGTGTGAGCTACGTCTGCCAGTGAAAAGGTAGATGTCCTTTGAAACTCAATAAGGGGCTGGGCACAGCCCCAGCGAGCCTGCTAAAGAAAGAAGAAAAACACCTCTCCAAATCCAAGCCCTTTGTTCTCTGTTTGTGAGAAATTCACATCTCACCACAGGGAAGCCATCAGCACTCAGGTAACACTGGACACTGGCAGAAAGGCCCCTTTAGGCTGCGGGAGGACAGCAACAACTTTCTAAAAATGTAATTTTCAAAATAGTAATCTAAAATCCAACTTGACCATTAAGTTGGATTTTAAATTACAATTAACCATGCTTTCTAACTGCTCACAGACTGGAATTAAGGACGATAAATTGTTATAGTGTAACCCAGGAGTTTCCTAAGGAAGAGGGTAGCCTTCCCACAGTGAAAAACCACTTTGGAGGAATATCACTGCCAGGACATGCAAAACATTTAATGTACATGTCCTACTTTTGAAACACTCTGCAGCCTGTCTTATGGGCATTTAGGGTCTACCTTAAGGGTCTCTCATAAGTAGTAAAAAGCAAGGTTTCGACATAGCAAAAAGTTATTTTTCCAGGTGGAAATGGCATTTAAAAACTGCCCACCCAAGCTGCATTGACACTTGTGCTACTTTAGTAGCTGGTACAATGAGTGCTGCAGGCCCACTAGTAAAATTTAATTTACCGGTCCTGGGTACATGTAGTACCATATACTAGGGACCTATAAATACATTAAATGTGCTAATTATAGAAATGCCACCTTTACCATATTTATTAGGGAGACCATAAGCACTTTACTGCTGGTTAGTAGGAGTAAAGTGTGCAGAGTCCTATGGCAAACTAAACTGGCTCTGCAGCAGAAGGCAAAAATCTGTGGGAATACCACACAAAAGATGGTCATTTTCAACATATGTCTTCTGAGGTTTTAAAAGTAAGAATCCATTTAAATTTTGCAAGTTGGTATAGTTAGGCATTTGATCCAATTGTTGCTTATTAACATGATGTAGCCTCACTTCAACCAATAAAAACCTAGAAAAAAAGAGGATGATTACAATCAATTGGAATCAAAGGTCTTGCGATGTCTCTTTCAGTCATGTTACCTTAGGTTTGAGGACGTATAAAGCAGGATCTATAAATTCCACTAATCCTTATGCTTTTAGTGAAATGCAACCACTAGACTATGACAAAGTCAAAAGCAAAAGTGTCAAAATAAAAAGACAGCATCACTTGAATAAGAGTGAGGTATAAAGGGGAAACAAAGTAAGAAAGAAGCTCCAAGGGAGAGCACTTAACATAATGCAGGTAATGCTGCAAGCAATGTGTGAGTATTTAATATGGAATACTAATTTCAGATACTAGCTCCTTATTGCCAAAAACAGAGTTTATTTTTTTTAGGTAGTGGCCATGAATACCTGCATCTGCCTCCTAGTCACCTTGGCTCTACTGTATCAACCGTGATCATCTTCGATTCGGAATGGTGGTTTTCAATGTCCCTCTGGTGTATCAAAATGTGAAATGTACACCACGTGGAAAATGGTGACACACATCAAGTCAAGGATAAGTAGATATTAGCAGCAGATAGGGACTGCTGGGCCTTTCTAGCCTGCCCTTCCTGGTCTGCTGCCAAATCTACAATAGAACAGACATAGCCCTAAAGTGGCCTTTGCTCTTAAAATAGATGTGCTAAACTCAATATGTTGATCAGGCCTCGAAAAATCTACGCGCCCACTCACTATGGTGAGTCAGATTTTATCAGGGCGAGCTATTTTTAGCACCTACTGTCCCGTTCTGGCCTGGTGAGTGAAGTTAAGCTGGAAAGGAGCAGGTGTCCTGTTCATTCAGAAAGTGAGTGAGCAATTGAAACATTTGCTGTGTCCTCAAGGACAGAGGTCCAATGTCAGTTTGCCGTTTTACTAATTGTTGCTTATCTTATCCTGAAAAATGGTGTGTGCTTTTGTTTCTCTTATTACAGTTAGAGGTTTTTGTCAAGTGAGCTGTCTGACAATCATTGTGAAACAAAAGGCTGTAAGATGTCAGTTTTTTCTAACACACAACATTTAAACAGCTTGTAAATGAATAGTAAAAGTATTTCAAAATATATCAGGAATTATAAAAGAAATTTTTTTTTGTAATTCAGACATATGATGCAAAGATTTAAAAAGGAGCAAAACAAATCAGAACACTTTAATTGGTGATGTGCAAATGATAATTATTTGCAGAAACTCGATTTCCTAACATTGTACACTATATAGTTTTATCAGTAAAACCACGCCAGAGGGAAATTTTGTGGCCATTTCAATGGAAAATCTGCTGATTGCAAATAAGTGTGCTACCACTTCACGATTCAGCTACGTATTTATTAAAAGTAATAGTTTTTAACGGTGGCAGCCGGCTCAGGTAAGCGCGGTGAGGCGGGGCAGGGCGCAGCAGGGGGAAGCCGACGGACGACAGAATAGGTATTATTTATTTATTTAAATCTACCTATTCCGTCGGCTTCCCCCTGCGCGCCCTGCCCCACGTCAACGCACTTACCTGTGCCGGCCGCCGCAGGTTTTTAAACATGATTTGAGAAATATTCCTGCCCTGCCCTGATGACAATGCGATTAATTAACTAAGAGAGAGGTCAGCAGTCATGTGTATCCTACATGTGGCTACATTTGTATTATATATGGAGCAAAACTTTAGGCTATTAAATCAAACAAAAGTGTTTTTTGTACAGCAGATATGTGGAACTCGCATATTTGAAGGTGCCCTCATATGTTATAAAGAAGAAAATGGCAGCTCAGTGAATTAAAATATTTGCACAGGGTCACATAATTTCAAACCAGTTTATGGGTCAAGAGCATTATAATTAGGTCAAGTAGATTATTTAAGCCACTAGCCCTGCAGGTCTAGTAACATTTTTATGATTTTTCGAGGCCTGGTGATATTGGAAGCTACTGGGGACCATCACACACTCCTCAAGGTTATATGCCCGTGATTACAGAGTCATTACTGCCATGATTACTGAGTGATTACTGCCAGACGTTTATTTTGGGGTGCAATGACAGAATATCGGATTTCAAATAAACTTACCTGATTGCCACAGGGTGAGGAGGTGATGTATACAGCCCTTTACGGAGTTCCATACATATGTTAATGAAGGTTAGTGAAAGCTGTCAGCTTTCAACAAACATCTGGTCTAGCTCTCAATTATTATATACTGGTCAATGGCCCTTCTCAGCGATAGCTACCCATGGCTCGCCACTGGTAACCCCTCACACTGCCCATTACTCCTGGTGTGAGGGGGCACGAAGGCAGCACCAGGAAGCAAAATTATACTGGGTTGTGCAAACCCTATTCACAGTCAGTCGTTTCCTCTCCCTACAAGAGAGACTTAGGGTTGCACAGGTAGAGTCAACCCTGTGATGTCACTAAGAGTGAGTGTGCCATCTCACTTCTTTAGCTGGCCCCTTATATTTTGGTGAATTCACATGCATGATCCATTTACATGTCTTTTAGGGACGCCCTGCTGTTCATTTCCGTACAGTACTTACAGTGCCAGAATTTACAACTTTTAAATGAAAGAAAAACGATGGCCGCGACTACCGGGGTAATCACACCTCCTTTCAGGAGAAGCAGCACGTGCCTTGCCCGCCCTGCTTCTTTTCAGGAGAAGCAGCACGTGCCTTGCCCGCCCTGCTTCCTTTCCTACTGGGTCGAGTTACAGAGCCGACATCTGCCTTGTTGAGTCACCGCGTTAATGCCCAGAGGGGATTGATGGAAAGAGAAAATAAAACCTGAGCAAAATCAACATGTCTGCTGGAAATTGTTCTGGGACAGCCCTGATGATGATAACCGCTAATTTGTATGAGGAGGAAATGAAAACAAGATGTGTTGAATGAGAAAACATCCCTGCCTCGCTGACGTGAACAGACGATGAAATGAAGGATTCCTCGGTGGACCATGTTAACTGGAAACAATTTGTCTGAACTTCTCGGACACGTCTTTTCAGAGCGGTTAATGTGCACGAGATTAACAAAAAAACATCAGACCTGACAGCTAATGCGAAATAGTATTCATTATCCCCCCCATCCAATTAATTAGCAAACAAGTTTTAACAAATCCATCTGTCCGCAGAACCAGTCAATTAATTCAGATGCCGGGATTGACAGCTCACCCGCTTGCCCACTGCACAGCCCGCGCTCTGTTGAGCCAGAGATGCACACTGTCTCGCTGCAGGGCAAGTGGGAACGAAACCACCTTTTATGCACCAAATTAAAACGTCCGCAATTTTGCTTCTAATTAAAATCGGGAATGCAATTCCGGTTTAAAAGCCAGCACTCATTTCAGACAAGGGAGGCCTATCAAAGATTCTGCACAGAAACGCGCGGCGTGCGGAGGGCTCTCACACAAATAACACAAGTAGTCGCCGAAGTCTCTCTCTGCCCACTGGAGGGAGGGAGCTGGGAGAGGCTTGTCCGTCCTTACCGCCATGACGTAAAACGTGTGGCCAATGACGCACATCCCGAAATTCACACACGCTGTGTTTTATTCAGCTGATATCTAAACTCCTGAATTTAGCCGAAAATGCGTCAGTTTCAGAGAGGGACTGCTTAAAGTGTTGTCGCATATGGTAGAACCGTGTGCCCCCAGAATAACCCTAGAGGGACGCTAAACTAGTAGCCATGTTCAGTTGCAATGCACATAGCTACTACTAGGGCTTTAAGTGGGCCGGTCTCACCGGTGCTGTGCACCGGCAGTTTTTTTAAAGGGGGGCTCGAAACAGGTCTCCATCGTGCTCAGTTTTGTGCTCTGGCACAGGTGGTCCGTTTTTTTCCGGACTGCAGTGACAGCAGGCACATCGAAGTGCACGTGCTCACACTGCTCACTTCTCACTAGTGGAGAAGTTAGGGCATGACGTCAATCCAGGTGAGCGATGTAGAAGGGAAATCCTTTAAAGAGAGTAATTTTCTCTCTGGATTTCCCTTCTCTTTTTGATACGTAGGAGCAGCAACATCGTCGTGGTGTCAGCAGGGCTTTAAGTGGAAGCTTTTTCAATATTATATGCAAGCCATAGTTGCTGCTTATTTATCTTATGCAACTAACAACCATTGGCAAAGCCAATAGTCCTGACATGCTGCAGGTATGATGTTACTTGTTGTATCATATATCTGGATGCAATGACTGAAACAGCAAAATTCCAGTCGGGCGGCACACTATGCTAAGCACAGATTTTTATCTTACATGTTTTTAAGTCATGCCCTAATTTCATTGGCCACACCCCTTTGAGCGATCCCCCAGTTTTTTTATCCCACTTAAAGCCCTGGCTACTACCCCAGCCACATCACAGAATGTACCATGAACAACGAGCACCTGTCTATTAACTAGTGTGCGTATCTCTGTTCGCACAGGTGCAGCTGCGTTTCTGTCACTTATATGCCTACAATATATGGGATTCTGCACTACCCTGTATATAAACTTATCTTTAATTTCTTTAGAATAGGCAACTTGGAGCCAGTTGCCTATTACATATGGGATAAAGTACCCCCTGTCGTACACTATAAGGATATTGCAAGTCACCAAGGAGTTCCATGACCATATAGAGGAACCAGGCATGGCCTGTGCAGGTAAGAGCGGTGGGGGGCGGGGCGGATTGGGAGGGGGGGGGTTCGCCAGACAACGATGAGGTAAACTTAAATTTAAAAAAACAAAAACCACTTACCTTGCGCTTGTTGCATCGGCGATGCGGCGAGCGCAAGGTAAGTGGTTTTTGTTTTTTTAAGTTTGCTTCATCATCGTCCATTGACTCACCCCCACCTCGCCCCACCGCTCTTACCTGCACGGGCTGCGCCTGAGAAGAACGAAGCCGAAGGCCGAGTTTCTTTGTAAGGATATGGAACTCCGAGGAGACTTGTAATAAATATCTTTATCATGTATGGCAGGGGATACAATATTCCTTATAATAAATGGTGACACCATCTCCTTTCCTACAAACCACTTAAAGCATTCGTGCTTAGCTCTTTCATATGAAAGAGAGAGTATGTATGCAAACATGACGAATAAAGATAGAACCTCTAGTGGAAAATTAAACACATCAAAAAAGCTGTTGAATATTTGTTGCAAAAAGATATTAGGATCAGTTTAATGCAAGTCCTTTTTTTTTTTAATGCTCAGTAGTTCGGAATGTGTATAAACATGCAGAAAGATTCAAACTTTTCTTTAATAACCTAGAAAGTGCAAAAAATAAACATGCTGCCATAAATAGCTCCTTTCTCTTATCACTGTACAGCCAGAAAAACAGAGCAGAGAAAAAGAAAAGCAGCGTTTTATTTTCGTTCTTACAATTGCCTCTACAAGCAGCAAGGGATGTGACCAAAGGCACAGTCTGCGGTCATCTAAATGCCCTATCATAACAAATTAATACACGAGGTCTTATGATAGACTAGGATTGTGGAAATAAAGTGTTTCTTCACATAATTTAAAACTTGTCATGAAACGAGTAAAGCTGCATGCTAATTTGACATATCGCAATGCAAGTTGATTACAGCATGCATAAAAGTTAACATGTATTTTTGTGGGTTCACATACAAATCCCATGTTTGTGTGTGGTGAGACAGAATTTTAGTGTGAAGCACGAACAGCAGTGCACACCAATCTGCTGAAGGCCATGCACAGCAGAGGATGACTGCCTAGGGCGGTTTGGATGTAAGGCATAAGTTGTTCATATGCAGTGGGTTGGGTAAGGGCCTGGCAGCAAGCCGCAACGGTTAGGTTGTGGTAGTGCATTGTTTTCCATAAGGCAACCAGTGAGGTGATCTCAGAGCTGGGATACGTTTCTGACACCAGGTTTAGCATTTTGTCCTACGGTAAACAGCAGCTCATGGTTTCACAGTAAACATCTCAAATTCCTCTAGAAAGAAGACTTCCCCACATCACAGTACTGAAACAAGCAATAAAATGTCATTCAAAATGATAACCACTAGCAGGAAGAAAGTAATTGTCTGGTTCCACCTCAGCGAAACCCAACGGTAAGGCACCCTAAGGGTATCCCGGTGTGTTTATCCTCTGTGATCTGAGTGTGCTGGTCTTGTACCTTGCTCATCTCATCCTCTTGCCCACTGGATGACCTTAGGGTGTTCATCGTGTCTAATGAAACCATGAGTTGGTAGGTTCTTATCACTGCTTGTGATTCTGAGCTACTTTGCAAAATTCGGATTTCTTCGCCAAGGCAGCTGAAGAGCATTCTTTGTACCAGACCTGTTTTGCCAGTGGTCAGGTGCCATTCTAATTAAATTCTTGACTCTCGGGAGTTTCATCAGCATTCCCTTTTCTTTATTTGTTGCATCTTTATCCTTTGCGGCGCAGCGTTACTTCGTATGACATTTCCACTCCTCTTGGGATTGGTGGGTTGCCATGTGCTAACTGTGTTATTTCTAATGGAGAAAAGAGCATTACTTATTGAAACTGGATGTTGGATGCCAAAAAAATGCATGGGATGTCTGTAGACTGCTTTTGCTGTTAGGTGCCTTTGCCTGTAGAGCCCAGTATCTGGACTGTTTGTGCTACCTGATCAGAGCGCGTGGTTACTGACTGCTGAGGGTTCATGGCACCAGAGCGGAGGGTCTTTAGGTATATCCACCCCCATTATCTGGATTGTTTGTGCTACCGGATCAGAGCGCGTGGTTACTGACTGCTGAGGGTTCATGGCACCAGAGCGGAGGGTCTTTAGGTATATCCACCCCCATTATCTGGATTGTTTGTGTTACGTGATAAGAGCGCGTGGTTACTGACTGCTGAGCGTTCATGGCACCAGAGCGGAGGGTCTTTAGGTATATCCACCCCCATTATCTGGATTGTTTGTGTTACGTGATCAGAGCGCGTGGTTACTGACTGCTGAGGGTTCATGGCACCAGAGCGGAGGGTCTTTAGGTATATCCACCCCCATTATCTGGATTGTTTGTGTTACGTGATCAGAGCGCGTGGTTACTGACTGCTGAGGGTTCATGGCACCAGAGCGGAGGGTCTTTAGGTATATCCACCCCCATTATCTGGATTGTTTGTGTTACGTGATCAGAGCACGTGGTTCCTGACTGCTGAGGCTTCATGGCACCAGAGCGGAGGGTCTTTAGGTACATCTTCCTGCTGCAGTAATGCAGGTCTGCCACTTCTGCTTCAGTGCTGAATAGCACCATGTGTTCTGACTTTAGATGTCAGCTTTTCAAGGGTAGTCTTTCAAGATCATTTAGTGAAAACGTCTTCCTCAGTTCAGCCTATCAAATTGTTTACAGTATACTGATTTATAAATAAATTATGCAGTGGCATCATGGTGTTCTCTGTAATGTTGTGTCACTGCACACAGTTATCCATGTTGGGTACTGACATGTGCATTTGTGTTATCCGTAGCTCTCACACTGATCTGTAAAGGGAGGAGAGGGAAAACACGATAAAGCACATAGACTCTTAGTCTTTTTTTGATGTCCCGTTTGATGAGTTTGGGAGAATAGAAACCTTGGAAGTCCACAAAGTGTAATATCTACAAATCTTACAGAATATAGAAATCATTTCCTCCTTGTTCTTCTGTAGACAATGATATCAGGATCTCCCTTCTGCAGTAAGCGCTAAGACGTACTCACAATGTTACTCTTCAAATATTGGTATTGCTATGTAACAATCTGCAAAGCATGTGCTTCACAGGGTGTTTACTTTTAATAGGGTTTCATGTTTGGTTCACGTTAAGTTCTGTAATATTATTCTGTAGTCCTTCTCTTCAGCTGTAGCTGCATTGGGGATGTGGGTCCTCTGCTCAAGATAAGAAAGCATTCTGTAGTTCCGTCCTATATTTGTGAATTCTTTTCATAGTGAACTAGTCGTGTTACTTGCCTCTCCCACATCAAACACATACGTCTAATCAACGCAGACAGGGATGCTTTGATGCTCTACATTCAATTTTATTCCAGAATGTGGTCACTGAGTCGGTTGAAATGTGACCACCAGAGCTGGCAGGCAAGACTAGAAACAGAAAACCACACATCTGGGTATCAACTGCAGGTCACAACTTAACACAACTCTAGGAACAAAGTATAGGCTCCACATTATGGTAGATAGCTTCAAACGCTGATGTCCATGATTATCATCCTGCAATTCTGATCCACATGGAAGTATCATAAATAATAACAAAGTAAAGAACCATGCAATCAGTTAAGGGAGTTGACAGTACTTAACTCCTGTAGCTGATACAATGAATTTACGGAACTTAGTACATGCCGGGTCATGGTCTAAGTTCACAGTAGGTGCAAGCTGTCTTTTAATGGCCAAAGGTAGTTCAGTACTGGGGAATACCAAAATCAGAGATGAGTCCAAAAACTATGGAGAAGGAAGAACAGGCCACTCAGTAATCCCTCCTTGGTCCTGTAGTCAACAGCCAGTCGCTATTCAGATGTGTTCCCAGAAGCAGTTTTGTAAGCAATCCAAGCGCAAAGGTTAAAGTAATTTACATAGAAATAATTCTGTATAAGCTTTAAATGTAAAGGTTCTCCGTGACACCAGGTCCTTCTTTAACTTTCAAGAGACATGTTAACTGGAAAGTACAGGATTTGCTAGACAAATGCACTGATAGTTAGATAGTATCACCACAGTTTGTTTTATCAGTTTCCAGTACTAATAATGCAAGAACACTCAACTGGGACCAGCTGCAAAGAAGCAACCATTGAATGGAGAAATATTCCAGTCACATTAAGCTATAAATGCAGGCTGGTGAGAAAAAGGGGAAGGTGGTATGAGCAAGACATAACACATAGGCTAAGAGTACCCCATGGGTTAAACGGCTTGAGCTATTCTTCTCATCCTATAAACGCTCTAAAGCAGCGTTTCCCACGCTGTGTGTAGCAAGCCGATTTTTGGTGGGTCTGGAAAGTCCGAGCAATAAATAAAGATATCTTTAAATTCTGTGTTTATCTTGTCACATTTGTAGTCCTTCAAACACATAGGTCAAAAGTCAGGCAATGTCTTCTGACAAATCTCTGCCTAATCATTTAAAATGGGATTGGTGTTTACTTTTCTTCCTTTGACTACAAAATGAGCAGAGTTTTTTAAGAGAATGACATGATAATCTTGCTGGAGTACATGGATTGTGAAAGGAAAAGCAGTAGGATGTCGTTTTTTTTACAACTCACAACAAAATGTAAATACCTGTAAATGAACTGTATGCATTTAGTAGTTAGGAAAGCAAGAACGAAGCACATATTTTTTGTAATTCTGAAGTGTGCTGGAAAAAGAGATTTTAAAAGGATCGAAACAAATCAAGACACTTTACTTGGTGATGCACACATGATAAATATTCACAGAAACCGGATTTCCATACATTATCATTTGTGTGCTATGTAGTTCTATCAATACAAGTCTGTATGTCTGTGCAAAGTTCGAGACCATTTGTGTTGTCTGCAAATGACAATGCGTTACCACACAATGCTTTAGTTACATAAAAAAATCGCCCCTCCTCATGTCCATTAAAGGTAGATGGGCCACGAAAGTTTGTAATTCTAAAAAGTCTGGGAACCGCTGCTCTAAAGATAATTTTCAAGGTTGACCAAAAGGCTACAATCGTGCTGGTTTAAAGTGCTTCAGCTATGTGCACAGTGGATGATGACAGGGTCTATACAGTAGCCCTCTGGCCTTAAAGTAGTTCCATTGATAATGTTTCCGTGTTTGGGGGCCACCTCACAGCACAACAGTAGAAAAGCAAGAATTAAAACTATTCTTACAATTAATGGGGACGAGGGGAGCTCACAAATATCTCAGTTGCTGCCATTATACTGGCATTCAGTATGTATGGAGGGAGCCTGTTTTTCTTGTTATGCTTAGAATCTGAATGGCACAACGGATCCCTCTCCAATAATGATCTAGAAAATTCAAAATAATTTCCAAAGTGGGCTCTTAACATTTAATGTGTGTGCGCAGCCGCGTTAAATCATTAGGCAATGAAATGGCATGAGGTAAATAGATGTATTTACAACATTCTGGGTTTAGGTTAAGGCCTAATTAAAGAAACATTGCAAGTACAAAGCTGAATAAAAGTACTGGAACGTTATCTCTACAAACGAACAGTTAAAAGTCTACAGCCAATAAACAGCGGTCTTCAGTGCAGAGGCTGTCCAAACAGAGACCTAAAAGTCCCTACAGGAGCACAAAGCAGTAATGACTAGTAAACTGCAACGTTTCCACAATGCTTTAGACAATGTTGGAGGAAAGAAGATAGTAAAGAATGAAGTTGAAACGATTATCCAATGTTCTATTGATTTATTTCAATTACTGCATCTATTTAGTGTGACACTAGCCACAGGGGAGGCATGGCACTTTACATATACCAATTCAATCAGCATATTCACTAGTTGAACTCAAACTGCAGTCTGGGGGAATGAGTAGCTGGGACCTAGCTATAGGAGAATACTACTGTAGAAAGGCTGTGAAAAGATGTGTTTTAGGATGTGCTTGGAAGGTAAGAAAGTCTAAATTGTTCTTATGAATTCTGGCATGTGGTTCCGTGTTCTGGGGGCTAGTTGGGAAAAAGCCTGAATCACAGTCTTGGATTTCTTTGCTTTTCGGACCCCCAGTGTCAGTCGCGCTTTTCCTCTTGCTAGTTTCTGTCTCAGTGTTGTGTGGAGTATGTCTAGTAGATGGTATAGGAGTCCGAAGTGTACTTACTGCCTTGTCTGTTATTTCAGCGATCTTGAAACTAATATGTGCTCCTAGCAGTAGCTACTGTAGTCGTTATAGGATCGATTTTGTATATGAGATTTAAGGGAGGCCTCTTATCTCAAACCGTTCTTGGTGTTCTGGCTGGTCTGCAGTGGGCTTGGTAATGAATTTAGAGTGTTGCATTTGTCCATTTGATTCTTATAGAACTAGTGTGGGGTGTGGGCTTTTACAATACCTAACATTTTTGTAGGCACCATTATGCACAGGTACCTCCTGTATGCCCACTGTTCAAACAACAAGCCAAGGGCACTCTCTTTAGTCAGACCGCTCCTCAGCTCTCTTCTAGACTTCCTGGGTCAGGTGCCAGAGATGCAGCAGAAGAGAGTTCCAGAGGAAAAAGTCTAGGTAATAGAGAAATCTATCTCCAGAATGGACATACTTAGGCCGGCAGATGGACAGTAGAGTTTGTGAGGCTTACCTTAGGCATCTGGTTGGACAGCCAAGTAGAAGCACATTGTAAAGTTACACAATACAGGACTTTTTGCAGAGTTTGAAGCACAGGACGTTGAATTTAATGCATTGTTTATATGGGAACTTATGTAAAGATTTCATGGCTGGTGTCGTATGGTCCGAATTCTTTACAATAACAATTAGGCGACCTGTAGTTTTGCACTTGCTGCAAGTTGTTCAACATTTTAGAAGGGAGAATGGAATAAGCATTATAATACTAAGGCTGAACCATGGAGACTTCCAATACCAGAACAATCTTGTAAGGTGTCAGGAGGAAGGGTAGGATAGTGTACAAGAAATCAGCATTACAGGATGCAGAAGGGTTCTAGGCGTTATTTGTTTATTTTTATTTATTTATTTGAAAAGTTTTATATAGCGCTGGCTAGACCCGGAGGTATCAGAGCGCTTTACAAGAGGTTCAGCAAGTTACAGGTTACATAGTTACATCAATTAAATCAAAGAATCACGGAGGGAGGAGGAGGGGGAGGGAAGGAAACACAACGGGGAAACGAGGAAAACAATGTCAGATGACCGGCTGGGTAGGTGACGGCCGAGGGGGTGAAACCAGGGCCAGACTCCTCTATAGCTGCATATGACAGCTCCACCTGGCATCGGCCAAGGTTGCTCATGCACCGAGGTAAGTACAAACAGTATTGGTATCTGCCCAGGGGGCATCGTCAAAGGTCCATCGAAAGTTCCATCAAAGTTCCACCAGGTGAGGGCCCTGTTGATCCGGCTCCGTGGTGTGTACAATGTTCAAGGTTTCAGAGGATCAGCGAGTTACAGGTTACATAGTTACATCAATTAAATCAAAGAATCACGGAGGAGGGGGAGGGAAGGAAACACAAAGGCGAAACGATTAAAACAATGTCAGATGACCGGCTGGGTAGGTAACGGCAGAGGTGGTGAAACCAGGGCCAGACTCCTCTGTAGCTGCATATGACAGTTCCACCGGGCATCGGCCAAGGTTGCTCGTGCACTGAGGTAAGTACAAACAGTTTTGGTATCCGCCCAGGGGGCATCGTCAAAAGTCCCTCGAAAGTTCCATCAAAGTTCCACGGGCATGTGCCCTGTTGAACCGGCTCCGTGGTGTGTACAATGCTCAAGGTTTCAGTCCGGGGGGCATCGTCATAGATCAAATTGGTAGCACCCATCCTGGAGTTACAGGGATGCCCAGACTTACTGTAGGGTTGATATGCACTCGATAGCAATGCTTCCCGTGCTGAGGCAGTCATCACAGGCAGGGATTCATAGTCCCTGGGGGAACGAGTTGGTCATCAAGGGAACTCCTGCTGCATCCAAGGAGAGCTAAGAATTGCTTGTGAGAGAGCGATTTATGTTCCTTTCTAGTAGCGTTGCTGGTTACAAAAGTTGGTGGATGGCAGGGTATCGACGGGATATTTAAATGTTAATGATCCCGGCCCTGGGAGCTTCTTTGTCCAGCTTGGTAGCCATCTTAGTACTGTCTGTCTTAGTACTGATGGTCCTTGGCCTACAATGGAATAACTCTAAATCAGGCATGCATGACTTTAGGGCAATGGTCCCCGGGACAAGGACTCAGCATTTGCTGCTGTTTTATGGTCACCAGTGTATGTTTGTTCTATGGAGGCCCTCCGTTCAGTGCTGCCTAGAGATCCTGGTGAAGGTCGATGACAGCCCCCATTTTGAGGTCAGGCAGCCCGGGGCTGGCACCCCGGGCCTGTCTGAGACAGCCGCCTTTTTGAGGTCAGGCATCCCGGGGCCGGCACCCCGGGCCTGTCTATAGCACCTCAAGATTGTCCCAAAGCTTGCGGAGGCTGCATCCCGGGCATCGTGCTTGAGGATGACAATGAGCCAAGGCAGCCATGCTAGGGACCAGGAGTCCATCTTGAACGTCAACTAGCAGCCACCATTCATCTCAAAACCACGATTGCTACTCCTGGTAGGATTGTATGCCATTTACAATTCAATATCCATCATAACATCATCACTCACAGCACAACCCTTCAATAACGACTTCAGACAGTTGGTCAAAACAAAGCTAGATCCTGCTGAGACTCCCAAACACAGCAGCTCCTTGATGGTGTGACGAAAAGCCTGTTTGAAGTCACCGCAAACTTTGATGAAATTATAAAACTTCAATATGCACCACAGAAGCTCAGTACTGTGGAGACCGCGGTCTGTGGTATGTAGACAGCGTAAATGGAATAAACATATGGAAAAACAAAACAACAGACAGTTTCCCATGCATGCAAACAAAAAAGGAAAGAGGCATCACACAGTTAAACTCAAAGACAGATGAGAAAGAAAGCAGAGACTGCATTTTATCACTGGCCTGTGAAAAGTTTAACACTTTAATTCATAGCGAAACCGCATCGTTCTAGAGTGGAGCCTTGTCGGGCACGGTCTAGTCCATGGTACTGTCACAGCCTTTGACACAGTGATGAGGGTTTTATGTAGCTGTATTTAAGTGGTCAAAGCCACCTACATTTGAAAGAAAACAGTGTTGCCGACGTACTAACGTTGCTTCGTGCCTCAACTAAAAGCTAGATATATTTTTAGGAGAGCAAACCAAAGTGAATACTTTGAGGAAAGGCTTTTCTGGGACTAACCTGTTAAGTCAATTTATTGAGGCTCAAGACAGACTATTGGGAACTGAAATTGAGCATACTTCCTACATATTAATTGTAAAATATGCTAGAGCTTGTTTTTGCCGCTATTTCTAAATGTCTCTGCAAGCCCTGACCCCGGGTGTCCATAGGTTATGGCTTTTAAACCAGCTGCATTACAATGTCCTGTGGAGTTGGTCTCCTTCTGTAATCTATGGGAAAGGCAGCCATGGAAAACTAGAGGATGACGGTTCTCCGGCAAAAGCCGCATTAGGTCCACTTTTAATATTCCCCATGGCAATACAATTATTAACTCGGTTTTAGGTTTTTGGGATGGGCACTTAATATCCTTGTCATGTTCTCCTTGCCATACCGTTTTCCTCATTTCCCAAGGGTAACTGTAATGTCCCCTAAGAGATGTAGTACATCAGTAGCTGGGCCCTCTGAACAGGTTTGAAACTAAGTTTTACTCCCTGGGCTATGCTTTACAGTCAGCCATTCTGCCCACTGCACTTTCCCGTTTATTGTATCTTCTCAAGATACCGGTGTTCCATGTAACCAATTCAACATGGTCCTGCTCTGGTCAAAAGCCATCCTGCCGTTAGCACGCTCATACCGAAAATGAGCGTTCCTTACACTGAACCACCCAGGACAGGACTCTCTGAGGTTACTAGTGCCTTAACAACTAACATTGCTGGTAAATAAGAATTGCAAACATAAATAAATCAAACAGCAACATATTGCTAAAACTCTCTCCAAGACGCAATGAAATAGTGGACTAATAGCCACATGCCTAGTGTTTTTGCGTCTGTCAGAGCCCATGTGTAAATTGTATTTAATATGTATATCTTTATACATGTATGCAGTATAAAGTACAATGGAGTACTCTGCACACCGTAAGTATAACAGTTTATTAGAAATCCATATGAGCATGCAATTCTATGAATTTCTTTTCAAACCAAAACATGCTTACAATGCAAAACTTGCAGAAAAATAAATTGAGGCAAATATACAAAAAATGGATCATATGCTTCTACAACATATAGTGGTGCTGTATAACGACTTAGAAGAATCATTCATTACTACATATCATCAGAATATCTTACAGATTTCAAAAGCATTTTCTATAACTCTTGCACAGACAAAATCTACGAACCCCTTGAGCCTTTAACTCACTCTGCAGCGACGCCTGGGATCCAAGTCCAAGGCACAGTAGGTCACTTCAGCTTCACTTGTACCTGGACGTCGTTGTCGGGGACTCAAGACTCTATACAAAAGGGTCATATTTGACTCGGACCTACTGTTTGTTCAAAACTTATTTTTTTCTCTGTTTCACAAAACGTATTTGGTTTGAAAATACTCTATTCAAAGTACTCCTGGCATCCACTATTATATATACATCCACATAACTTAAAGTATTAACTAACATTTTAACATATTAAATACCATACCATGGATTTAACAAATATACCCAAAGGCTCTGATACATAATCCCTGCATCATGATAATGTTTATGTACATCTAGTCCTTATTTTCTGATAAAGTCGAAGCTGTCCCTTTCTTTGAGCTATTCACTGTGATTAACCTGCACTGGTAGCACTTCAATTAATCATAGCAGCACATCTGCCAGAAACGGAAACTTAAATGTCATGACAAAACGCGTGCTCTCCCATCTCTTTCTGCTGCTGATCCTGACTCTTTCTATCATCCTCATTCTTGTAGAAAATTTGCACATGAATTATTGGAAATCCGCCAATGTAGCATCATTGGCAGCACAATGCTGAGCCTACATGCCCCAGGAGAAGTAACGTGGTCCTATCACTTCAGGTTGGAGACCTCTGGGTTCAAATGATTGGAATGTATAGCTCCAGCAGAAGTTCAATATGTATAGTGCATGAAGTAGTCTGGGGTCTACCCCTCACAACTTGAGTTCAGCCTCTTTCAATAGCCTATCCATGCAACCTGCAAGGCTTAGGCCCTTTAGAGGTGGACCTTTCACACACAGGATCCCTTGCCCCAACGTCTGCACTTTTAAAATGTCATCTTGAAGTACAGCAAAAGCTTAAATCGTACCTATTACACAGGGATGATAGTCCCCACCATGTCTCTCCCAGCATCTCCCGTGTTTTAAAGCTTCCCTTTTTAATTTTTGTTAATCTCATTCGGCACTCTCACCTTCAAGGTACAGCACACTCAAGCTCCAGAAGTCTGCACCAAACAATTTACACAAATAAAACAAATACAAGTAATAGGAGAGGTGTAGAAACAGCAGTCAAAATAGCCTGTACCCTAAAGAGAGAAACCGTGGCAGACTCTCTGCTTTATGGTCAGATCAGCTAGCCCCTACTAAGAATACACAGCCAAATCCAAACTTAATTGATGATTAAACTTTTAAGTCACTGCATACAAATAGCAAGGTGGTGGTGCTGCACTGGTGCTCAGTTGGTGCTGTGCTGATGCTGAGGTGGGGCTGTGCTGGTGTTGAGGTGTGACTGCGCTGGTGGTGATGCATTGATGTTGAGGTGGTGCTGTGCTGATGTTGAGGTGGTGCTGCGCTGATGTTGAGGTGATGCTGCACTTGTGGTGGTGCACTGATGAGGTGGTGCTGTGCTGATTCTGTGCTGGTGCTGTGCTGATACTGTTGTGGTTCTCAAGTGATGCTGAGGTGGTGCTGAGTCATGCTGAGGTGGTGGTGGTGCTGAGTTGGTGCTGTGTGCTGAGGTAATGCTGCGCTGATGCTGAATTGGTGCTGCATTGGTGCTCAATTGCTGAGGTGGGGCTGCATTGGTGCAGAGGTGCACCAATGTGGAGGTGGTTCTGTGTAATTGCATTTATATAAAAATTGCAGAGGACTTAATTGCATTTGTACTTTTGTAAAAGAAAACACGTGTTTATAATAACAGCAAAATCAAAGATGAAAAAAATTGAGAGAGCGTCAGTTCTACATATTGTAAGATTTGAATGTTTTTTAATTATCATTTTGTATTACTTTTTTTATATCACTGATGATCGGTGGGTAAGGGCTGTGTCCCCCTGTCCTAGGACTGGATACCTAGACCAAGACCATCCAGGTAAATGCCTGCCTATTTTGTAACAGAAAGCAAAAGACACACAATTGATGGACGGAATGCAGAACAAGTCAAAACATTCACCCCCAGTCAAGAGATCTGGGTTAAATCCATCATTCTTTTGCTCACCATGCCACCCCAGTTTAGACCTGGCCATACGCAAATCAGTCTTGACCCTGTGCCTCATGGGAACAGTCCAGCCCAAACTGCCAAGCCAGGTCCTCCCTGGACCGGAAAAAGTATCCTAGGACCGGTTTCGAGGTTTCACCCCTCATCAGCCAGGATAGCTTGAATCCAGTGGCACATTGAGCCCAGGACCCACGTCTGGGCATACATGGCGCACTTAGGGCGAGAAAGCAAAAGACACACAATTGATGGACGGAATGCAGAAGAAATCAAAACATTCACCCCCAGTCAAGAGATCTCGGTTAAATCCATCATTGTATATGGCTAGGTTCAAACTGGAATGGCATGGGGAGCAAAAAAACCAGATGGATTTGGGCCCAGATCTCTGTACCCGGGTGAATGTATGGCATTGATTTTGCATTCTGTCCATCAATTGTTCTTTTTGCATTTGTCACCCCGAGTGGGACGGGTATGCCCATATGTGGGTCTCGTGCTCTCCATGCCACTGGAGTCAAGCTATTCTGGCTGATGAGGGGTGAAACCCCGAAACCGGTCTTAGGATGCTTGTTTCCAGTCCAGGGAGGACCTGGCCTGGCAGTTCGGGCTGGACTGTTTCCACTGGGCACAGGGTCAAGACTGATTTGCATATGGCTGAGTTCAAACTGGATTGGCATGGGGTGCAAATAAAATGATGGATTTGGGCCCAGATCTCTGTACTGGGGTGAATGTATGACATTGATTCTGCATTCTGTTCATCAATTATTCTTTTTGTATTTTGTAACAGAAAGCATGAAGCATAGCATGGAACTTGCAAAGTAAATTATAAACCTCAACAAATTATAATTATATTATGTGAGGCTTTCACACTACCACCTCCATCACAATGTTATGAACTGCACCCCAAGACAAGATAAAAGCATCTCTCCGGTCACTCAGTCAAGACACCAAGGATCACAACAAATACAACGCTCCGCACCAACCATGCACACCCCAATGGTGCAGGTCTGCACATGCAAAATGGGCCTCATACGATATAAGAAAAGCTATAGAAATGCTATACAATCCAATACCAATGTGTCCAGTTTCAAATGGCAATTGCGCAATAACCATACACACACAAACCTCCTTTTCGCTGATCTTTAGTCTCCAATAAATTATCTTGCAGAAGAGGGGAATGTCTGAAGGGCCCGGCCTTCAATCTTCCAACTCTCATTTTAATGTTTTCAAAATATTTGCATAATTCAATTAAGCGTAATTTCCGCATTTAGACTGCTATGCTTGATGTTTTGTGTATGTGTATAACACATTGTTAAAAAAATCCCAAAAATCTGATTAAAGGCAGCATGAACAGAAGCAGAGATAATAGAAGCGGGAAACAGGAGGGAATAAGAATGAGCGAAATCTGGAAAGGTGGCAAGGAAGAGATGGGGCGGGAGAGGTCAAGGGGTGAACCAGTTAACAACGTAGTGGAGAAATACGAGGTACCATGAAATGAGAAACTTGGGAGAAAAGGGATAGGTAATATCGGACGTGAGCAGCGGGATGTGAAAAGTGGCTGCAGGAGGGTGGTCAGGAGGATGATCGGGCCGCAGTGGGACCCTGAGGGACGAAAGATTAGTACATGGGAGTTTAGTGGAGATGAAAGAAGCAGGCAAAATTCTGGTCAGACAGGTGGGTGGAACAGGATCCATGGACTTGATATGGAGTAAGTGTAAGAGCGGCAGTGGGACAAATGACTGTGGTGGTCTAGGAGGAGTTGTAAAGAGCTGAAAGGGCAATATGTGGAACCTGAGGCAGTGAACAACAGCAATGACAATCAACTGGATAAAGTGGTATCAAGAAGATTCTGCTGCCCGGAAGGGCTGCAACTTGTATCTGGTACAGTGGAGAAGCAAAAGAGTAAAAGAAAATAGTGAAGCATCGGTGAGACAAAAGAGTGGACTGGAGACAGTATATAGGGTGAATGTGGGGCACAGTAGAGGCAATAGTGTGAATGGAGTGATTGAAAAAGGTAAACAAGCGGCATTCGAGGATCAACCTGTGAAATCTGCGACCGAGGACAGGGTATGTGCGTGATTCCATGTCACTGGGACACAACGTTTACAGTCCTGATCTTTTTTCACTAAATAACTGTTTTCGTTTGTGTTTTTGCCCAGTTGGTTTAACAGAAGGGAACTACGCTTATTTACTACAACTCACAGAAAGCATTTAGCCCGTGGGATGGAACCAATATGTCCCTATGAAAAAACAACCCTCTAAGGTTTCAGTTGAGGAAGTCTGGTGAGTTAAAGGTAATTAAAAAGGAAAAGTGGAGGAGCAGAAAGAGACACACTGAACGGAAGAAGGACAGGAGTGAGAAAACAAAATATGGAGGGCAATACATGATCTGATGGATTAAACATTGAAGAAGCACCGTAGAACGTAAGGACAGGCAGGGGAATCTAAGGACATTTGGGGAAACTAGAGGAAGCAGATTGAAGGAGCAGTTCACGGAGTTTGATAGATTGCAGGGTTAAAAAGGACCAACCAGAAGAGTGGAAAGATTGCAACAGGTTGGAGGACTGGTGGATCTGTAAGAGAATGTGAGACAACGCAGCTGAGGCCCTACGCTGTTCGTTTGGACAATAACTCACCTTTCTTTGCAACTGTCTTGCTCCCTCATGCACCTCCGCATTAGGGACTCTTCCGTGCTGGCTGTAAACTCTCAGTCCCGCTCCCTAATCCCGCCCTCGTAAACCCACCCGCAGAATTTTCTGGCTCTTTAATAACCTTGCCTACAAAGAGAGGAATACGAATAATAGCTGCTCGCGGCACTGAGAGTGAATAGAGAACAGAGAATATAGTGAATAGAAAATAATATAAATAATGAATAATAATAAAAAAATATATATATATAAAAAGCGAATAGAAAATAGAGAATAGGCACTGAGAGTGAATAGCTGCCCAAGGCACTGAGATTGTGAGAGATCGGGCCGGGTGTAGACAGCACATGGCAGCTGCAGAAGGCACACAGGTGGGGCGGTGGGGTGGGTGGAGGAAAGGGGCGAAGCACTGAGGCTTGGCAAAGAGGGGTGGAGGCCAGTAGAGAATTGCCAGGAGAGCCGCAAGCATTTAAAGACCCAGACACCCATGTCTGTCGCATACTACCGCAGAGCGTGCACACAGACAGTTCAGCAACACTGATGCCTAATCCCAGTAAGAGAGAGGCTGTGGAGTAACCTCCAGAGCTGCGACTTCAGACCTGGGGAAGAGGGTTCGAGTCTTGCCGTCAGTAAAACTGTGACCTTAAAAAAAAAAAAGCTTGGCGGATGTGCGCTGGCAAAGCTGCCCCCATGCCTGCTGTCTACCGCCCAGGCAGTCGCAACTGTGTCAAAAAAACTATTTACAAAATATAGCGCGGCCATGTTGAAGCTGTGGTTACGGCACGGGACCAATTCAGCGAATAATAGAGTGCACTGAACAAACAATACATGTATCAACAAGTAAGGGAACATGTAGCAGGAGCAGTCGCCACAAAGTGAAAATCACACTCACAGGTGGGCCAAAAAGCAACGTTTACCAATACAAAGAAAGGAACTCAGAAAGACAAAGGGACAAATGGAAAGTGGTGGGCGTGGTCTAAACACCCCGAGTGGATACAGTATGCCTCGCAGAGCAGCGCATGTGCGCTGCTAGGTTCGACCTAAAAATAATGTCAGATGAAACATCAGTAAGTTTTTTTCCAGCTCCACTGAATGAGGAAGACGACCATACTAATTTCAAGGGAACATGCGAGACAAAACTATTTTGGAGCGTGCACGCATAGCTCAGCGTCATGATCCCAGGAGCACTTTTACCTCTGTGCTCACTTTGCATGCTTTGCTTAACTTGCACGAGGTTTACCCTCTAAAGCAGCCGACAGGTTCAAGGCACATACAAATTAACCACAGCTAAGATAAAGTACCAGGCTCACTGCCGTTCCTATTTCCGAATGCGCCTCATACCTACAAAGCATCTTCTTGAAGGTTGGTTTGCCGTCAGAAATAATCAGGCCACACTTTGGTATCCCTGTAAAACAAAGGACATAGAAATCCTCGCCTCTTATCAAATGGAATTACTAATCCTCGTGTGAGTAAAAGAAGGTGGAGACTGGCTATTTTCACTCAGTGACGGTGACCCACAAACGATATGCTTTACAAGGCATTTCTCTCATGGATTGCACCAGCATGCAGGAACAAACACAAAAAAAGACCATTTGCCACATTCAGAGAATCCAATCTCGGCGGAGGGTGAAGATGCGCTGCACTCCATATTGCAAAGGTATGATCACTGCAATCTAAGGTGATAATAATGTGCTTCTGAAAACATGCCTGAGTGCTGCGAGGGCTATAATTGGCCTTGTGAACCCCTGGAAACCAGCTTGATGATAGTTCACGTAAAACGAGCATTCCCATCTGCTACAGGCACGCTCAAATCTGCTTTAAATGTGTAGGCAGTGGCAGGCTCGGAATAAAAACCTTTTTTCCGAATGGACCAGTCCTGTTATTTTTCAGCAGGGCAGCAACACCTTGATTGGAAAAGAACTGCCACTTTTTCCCATCAGATTAGGGGTGTCTTCAAGAGTGAAAGAATGCGTTATTTTACCTTTCAAGAAGTCTCAGGGCATCAGCGCTATGAGACGTGGGTTGCTTCACGGATAAAAAGTAAATTCAAACAAGTCTAACATTTTAAGAAATACAACAAACCACACAAAGGATTCAATTACCTTTGTACTTCCAGTCCTGGCGGTGAATGCGGGGAACAAAGTCCGGTGTCCAAGTAAGTATCAAAGTGAAGGATTCATTTACAGTAACCAGACCTCTTCGTTGTATAAATGACTTATTGAACACACGTTATGTACTAAATACTTCATAAAGGACCCGGATTAGTTTACAAGCAGGAAGTCTGTACCAACCAATACCTCTTTCATAAGGGAAACAGATTTGTTAAGCTTTATGCTATGTTATCTTTATTTATATATATTTATGATCCTCTGTATGGAAAACTTAAAGGTGGAATATGAGTCAGCTTGTCTCCTCTTCTCCTGCATCTTCGTCCTTTGCTAAAGCCAATCTTTTGTCATTGATCAAATTACTCCAAAGATCCAGGAATTCAAAGCCCTTTACACTGAGAGCACAAAGGAGGCAAGCAGACTTTCATTCATGCATGCTGCAGAGTATCAGTGTGCTTGTGCTAAGCATATTTTAGTTCACTTTTAGTGTCACAGTGAATGTGGCAGTTTGGCTGGAGGGATGTCTCCATCCGAGAGGTCGGCCATTGATATTTGCTGAGACTGAGAGATCCTGATGGACGACTTCCTCTTCACGTGTTCTTTTCACCTGCACTAAAGTAATTCTTATGCAAAGAACCTACCTCTTTATGGACTCATTCGTTGCTGTTCACACTCCATATATTGGCGATGAGCTGTGGCCAAAGGCGCGCTCTACACACTTAAACACCTCAGAAAAATCTAATCTTTCATCCCAACAGTTTATTTCAAATGGGTCGTTGAGTCACTGGTCCTCTCTAAACTGGACTACGGGAATGCTATACTCACCGGGACCCCGAAAACTCACCTCGCCCCCTCAGATCAGTACTTAACATGGCAGCCCGGCTTATTACAGACTGCAAACAGTACGAACACATCACACCTGCACTCAAGTCCCTAAACTGGCTTCCCATCGAAAGAAGGTGCATCTACAAGACGGCCTGCATCACTCACAAAGCACTGCACGCACAGGCCCCTGTCTATTTAGACTAAAAGCTCACACGAGCAGGAAGTGCCAGAACTTTGAGAAGCTCAACCGCTCTTCTCCTCGTACCTCCGAAATTAAAAAGAAAATCCACTCAGACTCGCTTTTTTTCAGGCAACGCACCCAGCATCTGGAACTCCCTCCCGAGGGATATTCGCTGCAACCCCTCCTACCCTGGCTTCAAAAGAGACTTGAAACGCCATCTCCTCAACAATTACTGGAGCCCATGAATCAATTTGAACCTGAATTTTTTTAGGCTCCTGTAATCTGTTCTTACCGTGGTTTACCCGTTGGCCTTTTTTTTCCCTTGTGTCCTTCTCTCCAAGGTCCCTGATTGCTCATTTCTGTTATTCTCCATCCTCCATAGCCCTATAATTGTATAAATGTCTGCAGTAAATGTTTGCTCCACTGTAACTTCTACTTCCCTCATCCTATATATTTAATCTTGAACCTATGATTAAAAACCCTGCTCTAACGCTCGGATACCTCCGGATCCTGCCTTTGCAGCGCTTTATTGGTTCCCTCAATGTTATTCGTTATGACCCCATTCAGAAATTCATCCCCTGCGATACCTACACTTGTTTCATTGTTTATATTTTTGTATGCTCCTCTACTGACTTTTCACTTCCCTTATTTTATTATTGTTTGTAACCTGGAACCAAGGACTCTTGCCTTGCTCGTCACACTGTAAAGCGCTCGGATACCTAAGGGTCTAGCTAGCGCTATATAAAACCTTAAATAAATAAATAAGTACATAAATAAATAAAGCTGTGGAGTTTGTGGGACCCACCAATTCTCTGTGCCACCAGCAGATGGCAAATGTAAAGTTCAATTCACAGTAGTGAATATTCAGCAATATACCTTGTTGCCACTATTCTGCTGGTGGATGTTGGTAGAGAGAATACATTTGGTGGTGAAAGGAGGTCCACTACAGAGGAAAGAAAATTACTTGCCTTAGCAGGTAATTGAGGCCCACTTCATTGTGAGGGCCTGCTATTACAACGGGTTCAGTATCAAACTGCCCAGTCACAGGCTTCTCCTGTTATGCGCACACTTGCCCCACAAGGCTTTGAAAGTCTGTGCTTGTGATGTCAGCACCGGTGGCCATCTTCTAGGACAAATACCATTGTGGTTTGCAGCATCACATGCAACATAGCATGTAGACAGGTTTCTTTGAACTTATTACGGCAACATTTCTATTTGTTCCGTAAAGCTAACACAGCAGTTTACTATCGGATAACCTGTCCATGGTTTGATGTACAGTACTCCACTGATCCTCTGGAGAAATTTAAGGCAACAGTAAGCTGAGAACTTATTATTGAATATCCACTTCATCACTCTGCTGAGCACATAAAACGTTTTCAGTCAAGGTGTTTGCTATATCATCACTGACATTTTAGTGAATTGCTGAGCACAACCTTGTGTTTTAACCATTTGTAGCCCTGACTAACTGTTCGTGTAGTTGTCTTTTGAAAAGACTTTGAATGTGTGTTCACCATGGCCACTTCACATACTGTCAAGCAGTCGCTGGCATTTTACACAGTCCTGGCAGACTACCAATTAAGTAGAAACAATAAATTTGGATTTTTGAAAATTATTTGGTGGCCATAGATGCTGTCAAATATGAAGCACCAAGGAAAGCGGTGCTTTTATTTAATCACTTAGGACACGCTGGCCAGCAGTGTTGACAACTTACCAGAGAAGATCCCCCCCAAGGACAAGTTGGCCTATGGGACAAATATAAAGATGTGGTAGCGCGCTTACAAAAACAATAGTCAGACAAAGCCAGTATACTGCTATAAAGGCACAAATTCTTCAAAAGGAAACACAGCAGTGAGGAACCAGTGTAATAATATAAAGCAGCTTCGCTAGTTTTATATTAGCCTTGTGTTCCTTTGAAAACAATGTGGACATATGTATATGTGATCAAAATGTGTTACACACATATATATATATATATATACACACAATCAATCAATCAATCAATCATGTCACTTATAAAGCGCACTACATACCCGCGAGGGTCTCAAGGCGCTGGGGGAAGAGGGGGGTGGTGCTGCTACTGATCGAAGAGCCAGGTCTTGAGGAGTCTTCTGAAGGCCAGTAGGTCTTGGGTCTGTCGGAGGTTGGTGGGGAGGGTGTTCCAGGTCTTGGCGGCGAGGTGGGAGAAGGATCTGCCGCCGGCGGTCGTTTTCCGGATGCGGGGGACTGTGGCGAGGGCGAGGCTGGTCGAGCGGAGCTGGCGGGTGGGGGTGTAGAAGCTGAGTCGTCTGTTGAGGTAGGCTGGTCCGGAGTTGTGGAGTGCTTTGTGTGCGTGGGTGAGGAGCTTGAAGGTTATCCTCTTGTTGACAGGGAGCCAGTGCAGGTCTCTCAGGTGGGGTGTGATGTGGCTGCGTCGGGGGATGTCGAGGATAAGACGTGCAGAGGCGTTCTGGATGCGTTGCAGCCGCCTCAGGAGCTTAGCCGTCGTTCCTGCGTAGAGGGCGTTTCCGTAGTCCAGCCTGCTGGTGACGAGGGCCTGGGTGACTGTTTTTCTTGTTTCGGTGGGGATCCACTTGAAGATCCTGCGGAGCATTCGGAGGATGTTGAAGCAGGATGAGGAAACGGCGTTGACCTGCTTAGTCATGGAGAGGGTGGGGTCGAGGATGACCCCTAGGTTGCGTACGTGGTCGGTGGGTGGCGGGGCTGTTCCCAGTGATGTTGGCCACCAGGAGTCGTCCCAGGCTGAAGGGTTGGAACCAAGGATGAGGACCTCCGTCTTGTCCGAGTTCAGCTTCAGGCGGCTGGTCCTCATCCATTCGGCGACGGCCTTCATTCCTTAGTGGAGGTGGGCTTTGGCGGTGTGAGGGTCTTTGGTGAGGGAGAGGATCAGCTGGGTGTCGTCGGCGACACACACACATATATGTATAAGAGTGGTTATTTAGTTGCAGAAACCCCACACTCTTAAAAGTAATAGATTTGGCATATAATATAGAGTGCTTTTTGCTTTCAACAAAAGCAATTTCAGTTGAGCCAGGACACTCAGATTTTGGTAATTCATCATTAGGGTGTATTAAGGATACAGTGCTGTACTTGCTGTCAATTACAAGAATTGAGTAACTAGTGTTCAAAACAAAGAGTCAAAAGTGTGTGCTATAGGTATGGGCCAAAATCCCATTTGGGCAATCAAAAAATCATCTTGTCCAGCTCGGGAAAAAGGTGTAGCATATGCAAACAAAATTGTCACTTTGAATCAGTGTGTAAGAGTGGTAGATAATCCTCGAAATTAAACAGGATTGATGTGTAGCAAGAAAAATGCTATGAGAGATTAAACAAAGTCATTTGGACCATGAAAGCTGATGAGATGAGACCTTATTAGATAGCCATGTGGCATGTTGGATTAGCAAGAGTCCAGAGAGTGTTTAGTGTCAGATAAAAATTGGAAAACTTCTGAGAACCTATTATATCCAGTTCCCTTTCCTGGAGCTCCTTGAGAGAAAATGGGTTTGGATTTTGCAAACCCTTACAACATATTAAGTTCTAATTTGAATTATATAACAGATTTAATAGGCTATCATTCAAATGGATTTATTTTGATTTTGTAGGTAGTGCTAAGACTAAAAATGTACTAACATTTTTGAAGTATGTTTTTTCATTTGAGAGAACCACTAAGGAGATTGTCACAGGCAATGGTAAATATGTTGTGTCATTTAGGATCAAATATGACATAAAGCAGTTACACATAGCTTTATACAGTCCCCCAGCCAACGGAACTTGTGGAAAGAGCTGATCGCATTTTAAAAGAAGGCGTGCAAATAGCAAGTATTTTAAGAGTGGATGATTTTTTTAGACAAAACGTGTGGAATTATATCACCCCTCAGAGTACACAGGAGATCGCCTTTCAGTATGCTGAGGAAAAGAGTGTCAAGAACCATTTTGTAGTATGAGTGGTTGAAAGAATATATTAACGAATGTGATGAAAACACTATACATGATAGTGTTAGAAATAGGATCTATGACAGAGTATGCAAAAATACAACAACACGAATGTAAAAACTAGACAAATTAACGGGGGTAATTGGGTTATGATTAAGTCTCCCAAAAGGTAAAGTAAGGTGCATCTAAGTTTTCTGAACAAGATAAAGCATCAGAGTTACTAGCAGGGAAGGGATGTTGGAACAAAATGAATGTGGCGCAAGTAACAGATGTTCAAGCCAAAATAAACTTAGACCGCAACCTAAACTGTAGGTTCAAGGAAACTAATGGTCTTGATAATATTTTAATACTAGATGATAACACAGATCAGAGAGGCAGTGGTGTGTTTCACAAAAAGGTGATAGCAGAACAAAATGTCCCATAGGTATGGATTTTTCAGATGTGGGATGTTCACAGTCAGAATGTTCATTACACAGTCATTGGCTGCAGAGCCAGGATCTTTTGATTCTTGTGAGTTTGATTTGCAAAGCTCTCTAGTTGTGTTTCTAGACAAATCACAGAGGAAAGTAAAAAACTGGACTCTCAGACGTCATGGCTATGTAGACTATAAGTACAAAGTGCACATTTATGCAGTGCTTGCAGGTTTTCAAAACAGATAAATAAAAGGCATTGTCATTTACAATGTCAATAGCTCAAACTCTCACAAATGTGAGACCAATTGCATTGCAAATGCTTGTTCATCATATGTCCAGGCAAATTTCACTAAATTTGGGATGTTTGTAAAATGTTCCAGTTATTGGTTTTCAAAATCTGGTCACACAAACTGGGATGAATGTTATAAACAAGGGCTTCTAATGCTTCTTAGCACTTTCTTTCAAACATTAAAGCTGCCGAACGTGAAACCGGGAGGTTAAAAGTCCATGCATAAAGTTTAAAACGGAAAAGCTGTTTGAGGAAAAAGGCAAACGAGTAGGCTTACCTGTGCTTAACCACCTCCAATCTGCGCTTAAAGTGACATCAAATGCTGGCAGAGCACGCCACGCTTAAACATTCGATGTAACGAGATCGAGTCAGGATGCTGAAACCGAGGGGTCAAAAATCATGCATAAAGTTTAAAACGGAAAAGCTGTTTGTGGAAAAGTCAAACGAGTAGGCTTACCTGTGCTTAACCACCTCCAATCTGCGCTTAAAAATACATCAAATGCTGGCAGAGCATACCACGCCGAAACATTTGATGTAACCAGATCGAGGCAGGCTGCTTTAAAAAAACAAACAAGAAAAAAAAAGCGCTATGGGAAACAAACAAGTGTGCTTTTCAATCTAGCGATGTGGCATAGCTTACAGAGTTGCCGACCGTGTGCCTGGGGAACCGGGTTCGAGTCTCGGCATCGGCTCTACCAAAAACATGCCAATCCTAATAAATAAAATGAAACTCATAACATATCAATTCAAATAAACAATGGCAATTCAAAACCAGAAAGAAACTGAAACAACCGGTGCTGGAGCAATTCAAAGAAAACAAGCCGGCCACGATGTAAACAGAACACAGGAGGGTGAAGTGCACCAACAGGCACCCTTGGAACTATTCTGATGAGCAGGAAACCAAGAAATTCAAATGCCAAATCTGTTAGAAGCGAAAAGTCAACCAAAACAAGAAGCGGGCGCCATTGCTGAAGCTGGTGTCCCATGAATGCTGTGTACATTAATTATGTAAATAGTTCTCCCAACTGCTAATGAAAGCTACTGAGTAAGGACACATGTAAGAGGGCTGTCCTTATGGGAGGTAACAACAGGAGAGAGGGAGGTACTAAGGAGGGACTACTAAGCCTTTTGACGAATCAAAAGCCATCATTTACAAAGGACAGGAAGAGGAGCCAATTGTAAAGATGGGCGAAACATGAGTGGAGCTTAATGCCTATATACTGAGTACAGCACGTCTCTAAGAGAAAACGCAAGCGCTGCCTAGACAAGCCCTAAAAACTGCATTCCACAAGAGAAAGCCACACACTTGTGACTGCAGCCCTGAAATGCTAGAAGGGTTGATATCACCGTGTCCGGGGCGGGCAGCGCACCCCATCTGCACCTTGAATTGGAAGATTTCTATGTCCTTGTCACAGCCCTGTTTACTATTCACAACCTGCCGCTTCACCACTGCTCCTTTGTGTGACCTTCGGCGGCACTCTTGCCAAAACAACGGATTGCTAGAGAAACTATCTAACCAGACATTTTTTTAGCAACTCTCTCGCTCTCCTCCACTCTTCTATCCCACCCTCTCTTTCTCTGCTTCACCCCCAACTCATACAAACACAAAACCATGGAGTGAATGAACCAACGTGTCAGAGATAAATTGTCCACATCACACTTTTGTGTTAACCTCCCTCACTCAAAACCCATTACACAAACAGTGACCACCCAGGAAAAGGCAACACAGCACGCACGAATACATGCTCCATTAACACCTGATTCACAATAAAAAGGCAGACCACCAGTGCACACACCACAGCAACAAAAGCACATATAGTGGAGGCAGGCACGCACACTACAACACACACACACACACAATACTTTACAGTCAAACACTGGCAAAGACAACAGCTTGTCACTCACCCTATAAAGGCGAGACCTACTGACTTTTCTAATGCTTATTAATCTCTGGTGTTTTGTGATGGAAACAGATGCATCATATTTTTCATTCTAAAACATACATGCATTAAGGAACGCAAGTCAAACTTGAGAAACATGAGAATGGCTTTGCACAGTAAGGTGAAAAATTCTAATGACAAATCTCCAAAACAAAGGCATCACGGTCTCAGTAAATTCAATAGAGTTCATCCATAACAGTCCATATTAGTGTTTGTAGGCACCGCACCGGGTATGTCAGGGCGGATTACAGTCCTGATGTCCAAACTGGATTTTCCAAGTACAGTGGTCCCTTTAAAAGTGTACTTCGATGTGGCCACCAAAGAAAGACAAATCTTAAGATGTCTAAAAACATCACTCAATTCTAATAGACCTTAACTGGATTTCCATTGAAAGATGTCAATAGTTGCAATTTCTCATTAAAGCCTGAGCATTCTTTCTATTCCTCACAGGAGCATGCCCATACTTTTAATTCCTCATTGAAGCATGGCGGAGCATGCGCGCACCTTAAGTTCCTCATCGAAGCATGATCCTCACTGAAGCATAATCGTGCTCTATCTTGCTCCATGCAGTCCACAAATGCATCCACCTCCAAAGCCAGCAAACCTAACAGACGCAACAAAGCCATTCACACACCAACAGTTCTACTGTCCCGCAAAAAATCATAAAACACAAAATAAAAATACTAGAGTGCAATATTTATGATCGGTGGATGCCCGCAATAAGAATGCCCTTGGAGCAGACATCCACATAGTCACACATCTATCTGTTTTGCACAAAAAAAAACATGGAACCTGTCTTTTTAACACATGCTTAAAATTGCTTACTATCAGGAGGTCTCTTACCCACCACCTCCTCTGACCACGGAGTACCAGTGAATACACCTCTGCCCCTAGGAATTGTACAGCACCACTGAACACTGTTGTTTCAAGTTACAAAACTATAGGGCACATATTACTGTCAAATTAATGCAGTACATATAAACATAAAAGCTGCCGAATGCGTGCATGGCATGCAATGGTACAGAATAAGAAATAGTTAGACGCTCGGGAAAGTCGCTCTGCTTTACCGAGCAGGCCCATGCATGTAGGGAGTTGGGGTGTGGGGGAGGGCAACCTTTCTGGGGGCCCCCATTGAGCCCATTCTGTAGGCTGCCCCATCATTTTGTGTAACGCCACTGACAGCAATAAGACCTGGGTCCTTAGATAAGCCAACTAAATCTTTGCAGAGGACTAATGTTCACAATGCTCTAATATTTGCAAAGCTTAGAAAAAGCCTGGAAAGGATACAGAACCAATTTAATGCAGGATGGACATCACAACGCAAGGTTTGCAAATGGCTAGTGCCTGCAAAGCTATTAACAAGCGCTGGAGATAGAGGGAGGATCACAATCTTCTGGTCAAAACAGGTTACTTTGTATCTCTTTGGTAACAATTAGGGTTTGCAACCATAAAAAGATAAAAGAAAGGCACACATACCAACAACAATAGTGTCATGGTATCTGCATGTTTGAGGTGTGGACATCAGCGAGGTACGCAGACTTTGATATCAAGATAAACTCAAAGGTGGACACATAAGGGCACAAAGGGCCATACTGGGCCGCAGGTCTGTGAGGTCACAAGTTTGTGTGGATCAGGATAGCTTACCAGCCAAATGGACACTGGACCTCTGCACACCCTGAAATGTTAAGTGAGAAAGATGAAATGGATACAAAATATCAATTGACAATGCAAGGAAGGGTGTGCTTTCTAAGCAGAGTCCCCACCAGCGGCGATTTCTTTATGAGGGCAGGGGAGCTTCGCCCCCTTGCCCCCTACAGGCTGCACAATGTTAAAAATAAAATGCCAATGGAATGATTTCATTGCTATTTTATTTTTAACCAAGATGCACCGCAGCCGCCAGCCTGCCTCCGAGCCAGGAGAGCGTGTCCTGACCAGGGCCGGACTGGAAACCGAAACCGTTCCTGGCAAGTTGCTCGGCCGGCCCCCCTGGAGCTAGGGGGGGTACAGCTGAGCTGTTTGCGAGGGCCGGTTTCGGCCGATTTTGTGACAGGGGGCCGATATTGCCAACCCCCGATAACAAAAACGGCCCCAGGGGCCCAAAACCGGCCCCCACCCTAGCGGCCCACCGGGGAAACGCCCGGTGCCCGCTACGGCCAGTCCGGCCCTGGTCCTGACTTCCTCTGCTGCCGATTGGCAGCAGGAGGACTGGAGTTGTGGTGGCCACGCACATCAATGTGCGCATGTCGGAGAGGCGTGGCTTGCCGAGGGCAATGGCGGACGCGTGAGCACTGAGCTCCGCATCGGCTGCCGACAAATCCTGAAAACCGGACTGCTCGTGGGCCGACCTGCAGGGATTTGGCCGCTGCTATGACCCCCAGGAGCGCGGACGAAGTAAGGTGGCGACACGCGCGGCTTGCCTTAGACACTGGAGCCCCGAGGGGAGCCGTGCGCGGATGGGTGCCGAGCGTCTGCGTCACCCCTGGCGGCTCTGCTGATGCGCGACGCCCCGGCTCCGGGCATGCGATAGGCCGCGGAGCCGGCCAGTGAGCGAACTTGGGAAGGTGTTGGCGGCGGACCGCTGAGGGAGTGTGCCTGGCAGAGCGAGAGACCGCCGGAGAGGAGCCGGACCCTGCTGATAACCGGGGGAGGTGAGTGATCGGCCCCCCCCCACCGGATGATGACTAGCTGAGGGTGTGGATCTACGGGCCTCCACTTGGGGACTGCTGTTTTTCTCCTTTTCCCCCCCGGGGGGCGTTATTCCCCCCCACTGAGGCTGAGACGAAGTTCTGGAGACATACAAGGACTGCGGTGTGGGGCCACGGGGACCAGCCTCAGTGGGGGATTGATTGCTGAGGGAGCCTGAATTGCGGAACAGGGAGCCCTGGCCGCCATCTTGTTTTGCCGCACCTCGAGAAGAACCTGCGTACATCTGCAGCGGGCTATGCTGGCCTCCATTAAACGGGGTTTCTAGGTCATCCGACCCTCTGAGGGGAGAGCTGATGCAGGGCCCCGTGGGCCTCACTGACGCGCTGGATTGCTGGTGGGTGCCCCAGTGAATGGGAACGGCGAATGTCATTGTGGTGCTGGCGCCCCCGGATGAAGGCGGACTGGAACCACTTGGTACTGCGGGCTCAGTTTAACGGCGGGACCTAGAAGTGGGTGCCCATCTTGGCCTTGGATATCTAGGGAGTGTCCTCTCTCTCAACCCCCGACATAACTGGCAACCGGCGGGGGTGCGCACTGGAGGACCCGTGTGAAGTTGGACCGAGGACTTGCGACCCCATTGCCCGGTACACAAAGACATCATGGGCAAGCCTAAGGCCCGAGGAGCCGGCACGACGCAAGATCCAGATGACGCCGATGTGGACCGATCCCATCCGGGCTCGGGGGACTTGATTCAACAGCAGTTGGCGCAAATTCTGGAAGCCATCACGGACACCAAGGCCACCCTCCACCAGGACATTAGTAAAGTGGCGGTGGGACTGGGGCTCTTGCCCGAAGAGCATAAAAAGCTTGCAGAGAAAGTTAAACAGCACGAGGTGCCTCTAAAGGAGACTGTGCCGGTTCAAAAGAAGATGGGCCAGGACCTGGGGGCGATCACGACAAGGGTCACGGCCCTGGAGAAGAGGGTCGAAGATGCAGAAGGCCGCAACCGGCGTAACAACGTCCGAGTGGTGGGCCTGCCGGAAGGCGTGGAAGGGGCTGATATGGTAGCATACCTCGAACATTGGCTTAAAACTGTAGTGGCTCCTGAGGGTCTTACTCCTTTCTACACCCTGGAACGCGCGCATAGGGTGCCTGCGAAGCCGCTGGCAGCGGGAAGCCTCCGAGACCGGTGGTGGCCCGTCTGATGCATTTCCGAGACCGGGACATACTCCTGCAAAGAGCCAGGACCGACGGACCCTACCAGGTGGGCAATAGTGGGGTCACCTTGTTTCCGGACTACACGCTAGAGGTACAGCGCAAACGTGCTTCCTACCTAGCGGTAAAGAAAGTACTGAGAGAAGAGGGACTTCAGTACTCCCTGCTGATCCAGCCCGATTGCGAATAGTGCTCGATGGTACCACGTATTTCTTTGACTCCCCCTCTGATGCATGGGGCTGGCTGGAAAACTACAAAGGGGGCCTCACGAAAGACGGGCACGGAACTGATCAGCGGTCGCAAGATGATACCTCCCACACCCGCGGGCCCCGCAGAAACATGAGGGGGACTCGAGGGACGCCTAGCGTGGCGCAGACGAGAAAGGAGCGAGCTGCGGCCCTAAAGGCGGTGGTGTCCCTGTCGCAGTCTCGAGGGCCGCCGACCACGGACGATGATGCTGGTTCCGACAAGGACTCTGCGCACAATGACTCCGATGCGACTAATGACAGTAGCCTCCAGTTGCCAGTGGTCACACCCCAGAGCGTGGATGACATAGTATGAGGCGGGGGTAGTATGCTGGCTTTGTTCAATACTGTTTTGTATTACTAATGGGTCGGTTTTATGGTCACAGAGCGAGGATTGATATTAGGCGGCTGGTGCTTAGGGGGCTAGGCGCCCATCTCTTGGCAGCCACATCTCCCACTACCTCCAAAGTAGTTGGAGGTTACAGTTCGACTAGTTTAAAGTTTGGATGGGAGCTCGTTTTATAGTCACTGTCCTGGGGTGGGGGTGTTGGGTTGTTGGGGTTGTTTACAGGGGTGCCTGGCGTGGCACTGATGAGGATCTAATGGGGTGTGACGTGCAGATTTTACTAGAAGCTCAATGTGTGACTTGAAATGTATTTCATGGAATGTCCGGGGGCTCCACTCTATGGTCCGCCGCTACAAAATGCATGCTTATTTAGTGCGCAGAGGGATTCAGGTTGCCTTCCTGCAGGAAACCCATCTTACTCTCCCTGAGGCATTGGCTCTACAGCGTAGATGGAGGGGTCAAGTTTTTCACACAGCATATTCAGCTTTTGCGCGGGAGTCCTGATATGGATTAGAGCAGGGGTGCCGTTCCAACTGGTGCAGCAGATCACGGACCCGGAGGGTAGATATGTGATGGTACGGGGTAGATTGAATGGCAGGGACATAGCGCTAGGTAGAGTCTATGCACCCAACATTGATCAGCCTGCCTTCTTTACTCAACTAACTGGGAAACTGGCACCTTACCTGATAGGCGCAGTCATTATAGGGGGATTTTAATTCGGTCACAGATGTGCAATTAGATAGATCCCATCCACCTCTCACTACCGCCACTACACACAGGACAGCAAGGGCACGGAAAAATTGGCAGGAACATTGGGGACTGGTTGACACATGGCGGGCACACCACAGGGCCGACCGGGATTATTCCTTTTACTCCGCACTACATGATCTTCATGTTCGCATAGATGCCTTCCTGTGTTCCCCAGAGCTCCATGCGATGATCGCACATAGCGAGTACCTCGCTAGGACCCTTTCAGACCATAACCCTTTGATGGTGCGAATGCAGTGTACCCAGGTGCGCCCTGCGATTCCGAGCTGGCGCTTGAATCCGGAACTTCTGGAGGACTCAGTGTTCCGGTGTGGGAACCGGAGTGACTGATTTTTTCCTAGAGAACACGGGTACGGCTTCCACATTAGGGGTCGAATGGGACGCTTTTAAAGTGGTGGCGAGGGGCTTGTGTATTGCCAGCGTGGTAGGGGTCCGGAAGACACTACTTCGTGATATTGAGACCGCGGAACGGCGCCTACGGAATCTAGAGATTGCTAGACCAGATCAGCCTGATAGCCACAGTGAACTCTTGGCTGCAAGAGAGGCGGTGGCGGTGGAAGTTGATAGATTGCGCTGCTATGACTATAAAAACTACATTGCGCGCGCTCATGCCGAGCGGGATAGGTCTGGTTCCCTTTTGGCTTGGTTGGCCAGCCCTGAGAGGAGAGGGTCGCTAATTCTGGAATTGCAGGGTCCCTCTGGCGATTTGTGCCGGACGCAGCAGGGGATCAATGACTTATTTTATGAGTACTACCAGGAGCTTTATTGCAGTAGGGTGGTCCTGAATGAAGGTGTACTCAGGGACTTTCTCAGCGAGGCGGCTCTCCCGGAGCTGGATAGGGCGGAAGCAGACAGGTTGGGCCAAGACATCACATTGGGTGAAGTGAGGGGCGCGATTAAACATATGGCGAGGAAGAAGACACCTGGAGCGGATGGGCTCCCAGTGGAGTTTTATCTAACTTATATTGACCTGCTGGTGCCCAAATTGGTCACCCTATTTAATGATGCAAAGAGAAGGGGGCACCTACCGGCCTCTACCCGCGAGGCGTTAATTATCCCTTTGCTGAAACCAGGGAAGTCCCCATCGGATAAAACGGCGTACCGGCCGTTATCCATGTTACCTACTGACTATAAGATACTGAGCCGAGTATTGGCGACCAGGCTACTCCCTCTTATGACCGGCCTCATACATACAGATCAAGCGGGCTTTATTCCGAAGCGGGACACCGCGGTTAATGTGCGGCGGCTTCTTCGTGTCCTAGAGGCTCCCACTTATCAAAAGGCGTCTGCGGCGGTGTTCTCAGTGGATATCGAAAAAGCTTTCGATAGTTTGGAATGGCCGTATTTGTTTCAGGTCTTACGCACATTTGCACTGGGTGAGGACTTCGTGAGTTGGACAGCAATGCTATATAGAGACTCTACGGCGCGTGTTAAGACAGGGGGCCTGATATCTGCCTCTTGTGCGGTGAGCAGGGGGACGGGTCAGGGATGCCCGTTGTCCCCGCTTTTATTTGCCCTGGCTATTGAGCCGCTGGAGGCCCATGCTAGGGCAGGGCGCAGATACATGGGCCTTGATGTATACGGGGATGTTCAGTACATTGCACTATACGCGGATGACCTGTTGATGTTTCTGAAGGACACAGGAGCTGCCCTTACTGGTGCTCGCCGATTGTTAAGCGACCTAGAACAGGTGGCGGGCCTTAAAGTGAACTGGGGTAAATCATGTCTGTTTCCAACCAGCCCGCGAGAAGCGGGTCCACAGAGTACTGATGGGGTACATTGGGAGTATGACTGCCTTCCTTATCTGGGGACTCGGGTGTATCACGCGCAGGCGGACATATTAGAGGGCAACGTGCATCGAGCGATACGGGGGATACGAGGTAGTATGGAGTTCTGGAGCACGCTCCCGCTCTCGTTAGCGGGTCGCGTGGCCCTCCTCAAGATGGTAGCGCTACCTAGGCTCCTTTATTATTTCCGAACTCTGCCGCTTTGGATACCAGCAAAGATTTTTAGACAACTTCGGACACTGGTAACGGGCTTTCTGTGGCTTAGCGGTAGGCGACGGGTGGCTTTGAAGACGCTTTCACGACCGAGAGGGGAGGGGGGACTAGCGGTGCCGGATTTCGAGTCTTATTATCTGGCAGCCCAACTACAGTGGCTCACGCAGGACGTGGCTAAGGTGTTCCGAGATGTTGGCGGAGAGGGGGCTAGGAGAGTGCCTAGACGAGTGTTGTCATCTATCATATTACAACGTCCACTTTGCCTTGTCGAACTCCCCACCGAAGTTAAAACCTTTCGCTTATGCTGGCTAAGGAGTCAGAGGAGGGCTAGCATAGCTCGCCCATACGCACCTGAGATCCCTATCCTGATGTGCCTGGTACTCCCTCACGGAGGCAATTGGTCGGCGCTTACTCGATGGAACGACTTGGGCCTAAACACGCTGGGCGACCTGTACGAGGATGGGGTACTCCTTCAGTTCGAGACCTTGAGTGACCATTTTGACCTGCCCCGGGGAGACTATTTGTTTCATTCTGCACTGATTGCGGCTGTTCAGAGGCACTGGGGAGGGGGCTTATCTGAGCCCCCAACCTCCACGGTCTGCCAGTATGTGGTATTAGCTGCGGGCACCATTAAGGCGGTCACGTGCTTAAACAGACGAATGACACATGAGCGGCTCGCTCCCCTAGAAGGGTTGAAACTGAGATGGGAGGAGGACCTGAGGGGTGAGATTCCCGACAAAGCATGGTCTGAGATACTTGAACGACCTTGGAAATGTTCTAGGAATGCCCGATTCCAACTGATACAGTTCTATATCTTACATAGGGCTTATTTAACACCAGTGAAAATTAAGCAATATTTCAAAGGGGAGGCGGCGCCTTGCCCAAGGTGCAATGGGGAGGGGGCGGACCTTCACCATATGCTGTGGGACTGCGTTCAGCTGCGAGATTATTGGAGGGATGTGGTGGAGTTATTGCATATCATTACAGAGAGGGATATTGACCTAGGGCCGGGGGTTTGCTTGCTCCACTGGTTTCCCCACACTTCCAAAACTAAGATCACAAGCAAACTCATGGATCTGGGACTGGTGCTCGCAAAACGAGAGATAACCGCACACTGGAAGGCTAAGAGAGGCCCGAGTTTCAATAGCTGGAGGGCGGCGTTTGTTAAATGGGCGGACTGTGAGGGTGTTGTGCGAGTGCAGGCAGCCACTCGCGCAAATAATGATAAAGCTTTGGACGCAGCAAGGGCCTGGGAGGCGTTAACATTATTGTTGAAGACGCTTGGCGTCGACTCCGATGCGGAGTCTGTGGCTAGCGATCGGCAGGGGTGACCTAGAGTTGGCCCATTGGAGCCTTGCCAGGAAGTGCTGGGGGCCCTGAGTGACAAATTGCTGGAACTACCCGACAAAGAGTTGACGCTTGATACCACAGATGGGCCTAGTACACTGCACTACACCATGAGTCCCACATACTGTATTGGATGATCTTACTTGTTCCACATGCCACACCAGGGGGTGGAGGGGGGGGGTCTGTTGAGGGGTGGGAATTGAGGGTGGAGGGGGGGGCACAAACTTCCTTAACGACAATACTTAATATCGTTTGTCTGGTTGATTATTCTGGACTACTTATCAACTGTACTGGTTTCTTCGCCACTAGTGCTGCAGATGTTGTTGTGATTGTACGGCTATGGCCGATCATCGGAGGTGGCACATTGGAGCTACTTTGCGGTTGTGCTTGCCTCCTGACTATGTTCCTATCCCTTCAGTGGTGCCTAATCCATTTCATTGCAGGGCTGTCCGACTGTACTGTTTCTATCTATTATTGACTGGAATATGCACTTTGTATAAGTATGTTGCTTTTGTCTATAAAATGAATAAACATATGTTTAAAAAAAAATAAAAAAATCAATGTGCGCATGTCACTTTGGCCGGCGGTCTTGCGCCGGCCAAAGTGACATGCACACTTTGAAGCTCTCCACTCAGCTGTCTTAGACAGCTGGGTGGAGACCAAGCACAGGCCTCAAGGGCCTGAAGGAGGGTTAGGCCAACCCGCTCCATCCAATCCTGGCTCTGCTCTCATGCAGCATGAGAGCAGCGTCTGGATTGGTCAGGGGGTTCTCCATACCACAGGCTTCAGAAGGACAGTGAGGAGAACATGGAGCCGGCGGTAAGTACCATTTATTTTGATTTAATTAATGGAATGTGTAATGCTTTACTGTTTGTTTTATTTTGGTGGGAGGGGTTGTTTTTATTTGGGCTTTTGAGGGAGTGTTTTTTTTTCCTATGGGCTTTTGTAGGGAGGGGAAATGTGTTTTTGTGTTTTTTGGAGGTAGTGGAGTACTTTGCTTGCCTTAAAAGGTCACCAGCCGCTCCTGGTCACTACATTTTCACAATCATGTAGTAGTTACCTTTCTCCTCGGTAGTTTGACATCGCTGGTGAGGGGGGTCAAGAAGATGTTGGTGACCATTAATTGTCTAGGTTGTTTATTCCGCATTATATACAAATCCTCTGCACACGTTCAAAAGTAAATACATAAAGTTACATAAAATATCACAATGATGCTTGTCTTTATATTTTCAGATGTCTTTAATTCAAGATCTTTAAGCCTTCTTAGCCAACACGTGTTTCGTCGCTGTTACAGGGGATTACCCCGCGACTTCTTCAGGGCTAAGGGAATATAAAAGCAGGTACTTGTTTGTGTATGCAATGGTAGTAAGAACACTTTACTTTTCAAATTATTGACAAGGTGACTTCGGTGACTTGTGTGAATTTCAAAAAAGTTAATAGAACTGTGTGGAAATCCATGTGAAACTGGTGTTGTACATGCTTCTCGTACAACTTCTTTGTGCATCCATATATCAATGGGGGAAAGAAAGAACAAGCAAAGCCCCCAATCGTTTATGTTATCGCTATAAAACATACTGGTACAGTTGGTGTTTGAGACTCCCTTATAGGAGTAATCCTGTGGTTGGCAAGGTGCGGGCATGCAATCATCTTGTTTAGGTTTATAATCTATTTTGTTATATTCGTGGCGAAGTAGTGCTCCCTCATGCGGTCACTAAATAGTAAATACATGCTGACTATATTGTGTAATCAAACATGTATAAAAGAACGTATTTTGTTATAATACGATACCTGAGGTCAGTTTCAAGTAGTCTCTAAGTAACAGAAAAGGGCACATCAGCTAAAGAGTAGCAGTCGGTACATTCTAATAAGGTGTACTAGGTACCATGAAGGATCCCCCTACCTTAATTCCGGTGATAATTCCAACCCGGAAGGGTTCCTATAAGTTCTGCTCCTGGAGAGGTAGACCAATTAGTCTCGTGTCCGGAAAGCTAAAATTGCTTCCAAATATAAGAGAGTTTCTTTTAGAAGAGCTGCCCCATCCTAAGGTAAAATTAACATTACATTAGCATTTTTATCCCTTATTCCTCTGTCCCGTATTGAGACTCTAGTAAGTCCGTTTATCATTCCTTACCGGCAGTATTAGGTAAAACCCTTCAGATCTCCAGGCCGTGGCGTGTTCGCCATGCAAATCAGCAGTATGCAGCCGGCCACCCCGGCGTTGTCTTAAATAATGAAGCACGAGGGCGGATTAAGCCGGTACTGAACCCATTTTGGGCGCCATCTTGGAGTGGTGTATCGGGACCCCCGGGGCACTGGAATCCCTGAACCCATTTTGGGCGCCATCTTGGAGTGGTGTATCGGGACCCCGGGGCACTGGAATCAATATTATTGTGAACTAACGGAATGTCGGTGGCAACGGGCTGGTGGAAAGCCCATAAGATTAAACGTTATCTGCTAGTATTCTGTATCTGCAGGGGCACATGACAGCATTGCGGTGCACTACCAAATAAGTGTGACATTTGTGGCAACGTGCATGCGGTGTTTATACATAAGTACATCCTTGTAAGAAATTTCTCTTGATATCCAAGAGCTTTGTCGTTCTGACCCTTACTAATCAACATGATAGTGTATTTTGTGACATGTGACGTGTGACAATGTGATAGTGAATTTCGTGACATAACTGGGTGAACCTCATATTTAACTATAAATTCCTAGACTTGTTACGGACAGTGGCAGTCGGTCTCAATTCTCACTAGTATCAGATCCAAAGCACTTTAGGAAGCGTATTGCAATGTGAAAGTGAATTCTGTGACATAGCTAGGTGGGGACAGTAGCATTTAGTCTCAGTTCCTTATTCTACATAGTTTACAACATGTTAAGTCTCGAGGTCTCAATTCCTCACTGTACATAGTCTACAACATGTTAAGTATCGAGTGCGAATAAATCCCTTCATTAATACGGAAACAATCATATATTCCAGCAGTATGTAGTCTACCAAAACAAATAGGGATGATGATGCGAGTACTCTATAAACTGTGATGGTATACATAGTCTACAACATGTTAAGTCTCGAGGTCTCAATTCCTCACAGTATATAGTCTATAGCAAGTTAAGTATCCAGTGCGAGTAAATCACTTCATTAATACAGAAACAGTCATGTATTGCAGCAGTACGTAGTCTACCAAAAAAAGTAGGGATGATACTGGGTGAAGCTCATGGTCCGTGTTCAAGCCCTGTTCGACACTTTTAAGTCTCATAATCCACAGCGCCTCTTTCCTCCTGAGTGTTAATTCCCTATTACCTCCCCTTGGGTCTTTGGGTGTGACATCAAAACCATAAAAGGAGAACGTTATATGTGTGCTCTGAGAGTTACATTCAGCTATGTGTGTGGCTATCGTATATCTGCTATCCCCTTGCTTTACAGCCCTCATGTGTTCCCCAATGCGCTCTTTGAGGCTCCTGATGGTACTTCCAATGTATCTTAGATCACACTTACACTCAATAGCATATACTACATATTTTGTGTAACAGGTGATGTTGTTGTCAATTTTGTACACCCTGTTGTTAGGTCCCCTACATTCTTTCTTTCTGTCAGTGGCCCATCTGCACATGGAGCAGTGGCCGCATTTGAAAAAGCCCAAAGTGTGTTGGGTAAGCCAGTTTGGTGTTTGTTCCACTTTTGGGTAGCTAGGGCTGAGAATATTTCTTAGGCATACACCCCTGCGAAAGGTAATTTGCTGACCACTGACTGTATAACTAATGTTTATTCCGCAGCCTAGCAGGCTACCACTGGTCTCGTGGTGAAGAGTAGCATACGCAGCTGGCCCTTTTTAGGACCTAAGGTCTCCCTGGGATTGCTAGGGGCGTTCACACAGGGGAAAGTCAATAGCAGAGAAGGAGTGTGGCAGGGTAGACCAGCAAAGCTGCAGCAGGACCTTCAGTCTTAGCACTAGCTATGGAAAATTGGACCAAGTGTCTGCTCTACACTCAGGAAACACCACAACAAATGGTCCACACAGATTCAACTCCAGGAGATGTCCCGCAAGCAGATGAGCAGCTCCTGAGAGGTGGCTGAGCAGATGTCCACTGCCACCAGGGAATCAGTTTTCAATGCATCCTCCAGTTTAAATATACAACCAATTAGGCTGTGTTAGTCTTTCCTTCTCATAAAACAGTCGGGGATGATCCAATCTCCCAAATAAAATGCAGAGCCCCTGCCCAAGCACAGGACTCAGGAAAACCATCTACGGGGCAGCTCGGTGGGAAGCTATATGAATTGCCACCAGTGGGCAGTACTCATCCTCCATCTTGCAAACAACATTTTTACACAAACATAAAGGTTCATGAACAGTTTACTGGTAACCCTAATGATAGGTGCACCAGTGCTGTTCGTAAAGCTTTTTACTTGTTGTAAGACATTCCAAAAGTTTACTCCGGTGATGATAATGCCTACTAAGTGCCAAGAAATACATTAATTCAAAAAGAGAGCAAGTCAAAGGTGCCACTGTTTGTTCAAAGCCTCCTGACTTCAATTTACATGGGAAATCCGGTGGGCAACACTCCTGGGAGCACCTGGGGCCCCTGTCAGCTTTTTTGAGACTATTTCACAGGGAGTGGGGATTGCCTCTTTTGAACTACAAAAAGTGGATGTCAGTGGAGGTTCTCCTTAACCTCAAGACAGGGTGCCTTTGAGAAACACCCGCTAAGCTGTTTGTTGGACTACCATAAACTCAGAAAGCAAAGATCCAGGAGAACAGCTTAAGACATAGGAAAATAGGTAGGAATGGCACACTGTGCTGTTTCTAGATTTTCATCCCTTCATTTAATGTTAGGGGTAACAGTTTTTTTTAAATACATTTCTTTATTTAAGTTTTTTGAATAAGGATAATAAACATGGCAAATAAAACATCAAAGATACATTGGAACGACTTGGCAGATATATGGAACACATCTGTTACCCAAGATGGAGCTTATATGTAGGGATACATGTGAATGAGGTGAATTAAAAGCATAATTATCATTTATAGGCATTCAGTGGCTCAATTAATTATCATTTAGTGAGGGCACAGTGGGTGGTAATTAATTTGAGGTCTCTTCTGTATAAAACTCCTCCCACCTGCTCCATCCTTTTTTGTGCTTTTGAGGAAACCCCTGGCTTCCTAAATACATAGTTCCAGTATACGACATCTGTCGAAGCCTCGTTCCAAACATTTAGGTCTGATGAGGCCTGGCTCCTCCAGTTTTGGGCTATATCCCTTTTTCCCAGAGTGAATCCGAGTCTTAAGAATAGCTTCTCAAATCTTGTGAAGCCCTCATCTTCTAGTATGTTAAATAAAGCAATTTGGGGGTTTCGTTCTATTGGTTGCCTCATTACTCTATGAAGGGTATTAAAAATCCCCGAACAGAATGACTGCATAATCGGGCACGTCCATTCAGTATGCATGAAATCTCAAATATCAGCCTGACATCTCAGGCACTCCAGTTCAAGCCCCTTCGGAACCGCCACAACCATTCTGGAGTCACGTATGTTCTGTGTAGGTAGTGCAGCTCTATGAGATGGAGCCTAGTTGGAATTGAGGCGTCACCTAAGGCCTTAAGGGCAAACAAGGGCCCTACATCTGTCTCCCATGCCTCCCTAAGATTATTAAATTTGGCAGATAAATGAATCACTAAGATTTTGCATATTTGAGATACTTTCCCCATACGTGGTAGGAGACTCATCATTTTTGCCTTAAGAGGGCTGAACTTTGGGATGTCTTCAAGGTCAGTTATATGTGGTGCAAACGAACGCCACATTGAGAGATATCTGTGGAACTAGTTTTTCAGTAGTTTGTATTCCTACCTGATATATGTGAATGTTTTCATTATTCCGTCCCTGATGACATCCCCCACCATGGATGAGCCTAAGTGATCCCAGCTCCCAAAGCTCTCCAGGGCAGCAACCTCAGGGAACGTGGCACCTGTCCATAGCGGGGTCTGCTCCATGAGCCGGCCCACCAAGCCAATATGTTAAGTCGGGACTCTTCGGGCACTGAAGACCACTCATGTTGTGGGTGGCAGTCCTGGGAGAGTCTTCCCCCAAAAAGAAAGTGTATAGGTCGATTCTCCCCGATGGGCCACAGCTCTATCGTATATGAAGGATCTATGTGAGGCTTGACATTTGCAGAATGGATCTACTCATTATCCACAATTAATCACTCCCAGGCCTCAGTGATAACTTGAATTACAACATTTCATGAAGGAGATTCTGGGATGTCTCCTATTCCAGAGGAATGATCTCAACACAGATGTTAAAGTCTGAAGGTGGCTCCATGATAGGGTAAAACGGGTTTGGCATAACATATAAGATCTTCTGGAGAGTAATAATTTTCAGTATGTTCCCCATCATAACCAACGGAAGTGGCATCCATACCTGTGTGCACCTGTGAATGCAATCTAGCGGGAGGGGTAATATTTTCGACACAAGCTATCTGCTCAGAGCTCGTAAGACGTTTCCTCAGATATATGATGGAGCAAATATTAACTTGTATTCCTTTCTCCCACTCAGAGTCTGTAGTCCCCTGTATGGAACAGTGGATATAGAGTTGTTTTTGTCCAATTAGCTCGGGGACCGAAATGATGGCCGAATTCATCCATCAATTGGATCACTTACGTTGGATATTTACTTGAAAGGTAAAGGGTACACAAATGATCCACAGCTACCCTTACATCTGAAAGATGAGTGATAATGCATTTATGAACTACTGCCTTGGTTTTACCGGGACGTCATTTTCTCTCTGTGGTGAGGAGAGGTCATATCATTGGGAAAGTCTATGTATGTCAGATAAAATTGCTAGGTCCTCACCCAACACCTGAGTCCTTTTCATGTGTATAACGAAAGGAGGCTATGTCCTGTCGATTTTATAACTTTTTCATGGATGGTGATGATAACATTTCCATAGCAAAAATTGTCCACACCGTACAGTAACCTTGCGATTCTGGACTGAAAGCAAAAGACAGTGTCTCAAGCAAAACCTGGCTAAGATTAAACCACTATCTCCATAACACAGCATCACAGTAGAATACTGGAGTCCCCACGGAAGGGGGCATAGTGTGGTCTATTCACAAAGGCATTTTGCAGTATGTAAAGCAGTATTCCCTGTAGTGCTATTACATGCCTTTGGAAACTGGTAAAAACATCTAAAATTGGAATAAAATGAGAATATTCAGGGAACATTATTCTACAATAAGTATAAATAGAAAGGACTGAGCCCGCTCTGCACTTTTACGAATAAGGAGGTGGACGTTTCGAGGCAGATTCACAAAGACATGTAAAAGTACATAAAATGGTACCCCTATAGTTCCACTTTCTATACTCATAATACTTTTGTGAATTAGCCGGTTGTATGTTATGACAAATATGCAGTGCATGTTTACCATTGTCATATGGTTGATGCTAGACACAATGATACCCGTCAGGAGGCAACTTTAGCCTATTTAGTGCCGGTAAATTACACAAACACATAAGACCAATGCCGATAAAACAGTAATTGGTGCGCCCTGGGAGTGTGGGGGTATTTTAGTAGTCCAAAATAGTGGCCATTTTGCTTCGTAAGTACACATGATCATTATGAACATGAGCTGTTATCGATCGAATTAGGAGATCTCCCAAGGAGCTCAGAGTTACCTCAGTCATGAAAAATGTTTCTTGGAAAAAAATCTGCAGAGTTTAAAGACATTAACATCCAGTGTTTAGTCTGGTACCCAGGCTCTCCCATTCTCTAGCTCTAGCATTATACTGTCATCCTGTGTTAAAATTCTTCTCTTTCCCCATACGCTCACCCGCACCATCATTTGGCCGCATCATTATATTCCGGTTGATTACACTGTGCAACAACATTCAAGATGCAGGAGGTGATCATAGGACATTAACATCCAGTGTTTAGTCTGGTACCCAGGCTCTCCCATTCTCTAGCTCTAGCATTATACTGTCAGCCTGTGTTAAAATTCTTCTCTTTCCCCATACGCTCACACGCACCATCATTTGGCCGCATCATTATATCCTGGTGCAACAACATTCAAGATGCAGGAGGTGATCACCTTTTTATTTTATTTATGCAATGATTGTGCTGATCGTAAAGGACGCCCTGACCTCTGAGGTGGGCTTTAACGCATTTTTAATATTTATAACAAAGCAATTTTTAACTTGCCTGCTTTAATCTGCGGGCTACTATATAAAGTTAAATTAGACAGCCATGCAGACTGCAAATATTTTGCAGACTGCAGAACAGCCAAGGCAAAACTATGCTTCTGTGCGTGCGGTAGGGTTGTCAAGTGCTTTTTTCGATGATAAGGAAGTAAAGCAGTCATTCTTTAGAACTTTAAATTCTACACCATCAAATCAAATACAACATGTGAATATACACGGCAGGAACGTAAGGCAACAACTCATGCTATCATTGTGTAAGCAAGACTTCAAATACACTTCTGAAGTACTGACCATTAATAAAGCAACAAATAGAGTGTTGTGACCTGCGCTAAAGTGCTACCATCAGGGTTTCAACACACTGGGCCAAAGAGGTGAATATGTCAAACTAAACTTAGGAAGACTGTAGGTTCAGACATTTGGATTCACCAAAAATAGGATGTAGAATTATCCATATTTTCAATCCTGTGCACTGTTTGTTAGGTTAGACAGATGGTTCAATTTCTCGAGAAACACAAGCGAATGTTAATAACATTTCTAAAGCACAACACCCTTAGGTCTCTTGGGCTATGCAAAAAAGTGGGAAATGGCCTCACAAGATTAAAGGTAGGTTGGGAGGCCTTTTCTATAAATAAGTTTAGTAACAGCCTTTTTTTACAGAGAAGGGAAGATTATTCCAAAGGCAGGAAGCGAACACTACAAAGATTTGCCTCCCTACATAGATTTGGTGAAAGGTGGAATAGCAAGGAGATTAGCTTTAGAAGAACGCGAAGATCTAGTGGAAGCATATTCCTGAAATCTTGAGCGGTGCAAATCCATTGAGGCATTTGCACACAATGTAGAGAGCCTTGAAGTAAATTCTTTGTTGGACTGAAAGCCAATGGAGATTACAAAGTGCACGGTAGTCCGATGAATAGGTGTGTGCTTCCATCTTCATTGATGGAACTTGTTTCTGGATGACTTGCAGTTTATGGATTTGACATTTGGAGGTGCCTAGGTAAAGGGATTCAAAGTAGTCCAGCTTGAGCCTATCAGAGCTGGAACTACCTGCCCTCCTCTGGCAGGAATATCAGAATAGGTTGTAGCTTACGAAAAAGTAAGGCACAGGAGGAAACTACAGCTCAGATCTTACCGGCCTTCAAATGTACTTGTATGTGGGGACAGTAGCGAAGCTTCTTCGGCACAGGACATAAGAAGGGAAAGCGCCACCTTGAAAAATGTTTTTTGCTATAATTGAACAGATTGTCTAAAGAGTTCCTCCCTAAGGATGAATGCAAAACGTTGAGGCCCGACCACTCAAGACAACAATGATAATGGTAATTTTGCCCCATTTATTTCAAAGAAGAACCTTAAAAGACTAACAAAGTTGAATTAAAAGAGAGAAAAAAGGTTCCCACCAAAGGGCATCTAGGGTCTAAGGAAAACCCAAAGCTTAAATGATATCCTCTTTTTCAAACTCTGGCACACCTTATTCCAGCCATTAACCACAAGCAACAAACAAATTAACTTCTAAAGGGAATTATAATCTGACAACATTCACAAGGCGCCACAACCCTTTACATTTTAAAGGCACAGAAAAAGCCAAAAATATACAGGAAATAACATTAGCGACCCTTCCAATAACTTTTCCTCACGGCCCAATGACAGTAACCCTGATTTAGATATTCATTTTACTGTTAAAAGTATGGAAAAACTCAAGGATGTAATCACAATATACAATTCAAATCGGTTACGGAAAGAAATGATACCCAACCGCCAATACCAATGGAGAGCAACTCAAAACTCCTTGATGGAATTTCTGTTCGAGCTCTACAGCCACCAGTCCAGGACAAGTACTCTAAAGGATTCCTCACATGAAAGGCTGACAAGGCCAACCTGGCAACTACTGACTTCTCAAGCTACCTATGAAACGAGCAACCAGCTCTACGTCCCCTGTGCAGACAATCAATGACATAAATCTAACCCAACCCACAGCTCAAAACAATGCTATACAGTTGGCCTACGGTAAAAAAGAAGGAAGTTTGACTGATTAGATTGATGAATAAAGCAAAGCACGATAAATCCGTAAAAAAAGGACAAAACACTCAGATGGGAGGCAAAAAAGAACTGAGTCTCAGAAGCTTTGGCTCTTTCTACATAAATCATACTCCACAAGTAATTCCAGTGAATTTTGGAGATGGGTTAACAAAGTGTCTTTTGTGACTAATTCTTCTCCACAAACTATTTAAATTCTATGGATTTGGGAAAATATGTAAAAACTTTATATACGATGAACAACCCAACTGAGGAACTGCTACCAAGTAAGTCTAACCATCATCCAAAATTCTAAATCTCACTATCAACAATAGTTTACCACCACAGTATGGAAGGCAAACGTGCTTTGCCTAGTCAAGAGAACAACCATGATTCACAGCCTTTAAGCTTGGTGAACAGAAAACATCTATAAAACATAATTGTCAAAAGCCGGAATGACGCTGCTGCTGGACCTAACGGCATCCCAGCAATTGTTTTTAAAACAACTTGTGGCTGGCACCATCGCCCAGGGTCTCCGAAAATTGCTAAATCTCGGCCAAAATACTGGCATCTTGGCAATGGTCATATATGCAACCAACTCACAAAAAGGGTAAAAAAAAAAATGATACATCAAATTGTAAAGCATATCCCTTTTGGTCCTGGAGGCTAAATGTTTTGCCTCATTAGTCTTGGAAGATCACCAAGAATGGGCATTTCTTAATCTATGGGACTAACCCTTAATCTAATTCCCTGGTTTCAGACCAGGTTTAGGGAAAAAGAAAAAAAAAAAAGCAGGATCACGCGTAACATTGTAGCACTTGCATTACTTGCCCATAAATCAATAAGCAATGATAGATCCCTCCATGCATTTTTCATTGCCTTTAAAAAGGCCTTTCAATAGCATTGATAGAACACTCCTTTTGGCCAAATTGAGCTAAAAGGGTCTTCACTGATAAATCCTCAATGCGATAATTTCATTATACACAAACAACTGCATTCAAGTCAAGTCAAGTTGGGTGCCGATGGGACGTTGTCGGAAAAAGCTTTGTTAATTTTGTTTGTCACCGACATAAAGCCGATGGTCACAAACCAAAGAGCATGTACACCCAAGCTTAAAGGACAACACTGTGTGTATTGTAGTTCGCAGATAACACAGTCATGATAGACTACACCACGGTAAGTCTTCAACATTTGTTAAACAATTTTCAAAAATACTGCAAGCGGAACAGCCTGGAAATAAACCAAGAGAAGACCAAAGTAGTGACCTACTCTAACAGAAAATGCAGCATCATCCGACCATGAATATTAGGCCCTTATTTCTTCTCCAGTTCAACATCCTACAAATACCTAGGGGTCGAATTTCTTTTATTGGGTCACCATAAATAACACATGCAAACTTTGGCCGCCAAAGCAGCAGGAACTAGATTTGCCTTTGCAAAAGCAACTCAACATTTGACTGTCGATCTTTAAAACCCCTGCTTAGAGTATAAAATGCAAAGTACCTTCCATCACTAACTTATGATCTGGAAGCACTCTCAGAAAAACTCAACAGTTGGCTCAATCAGGCACAACTTTAAAATTACTATTTAGGCTGCCAAACTCTGCTAGCGAAAAACAAATTTGATTAGAGTTCGGTCTAGTGGTGCAAACATTGCGTCAAAATGCAGCATTACTAAAATCTGGATCAAATTAAAGCAAGCTTAAAGGAGTTCCTTTAAATACCCTCTCGGGCAGGAATTTATCCATACTAAACATTCAGCTTGGTCTCTCACCATCGACTCCAAACTTAAGGAACTACACGTGATCCCACAGTGGGACCTTAACATATCCTACATAACTTTTAAGCAAAATCAAGAGAACTCTAACTTTTGAAATCTAGAGCCAGTGATATGACACACTTCAAATGTAAGCAACATAACTTGTTTACAGGTGCCACCTGTGATAAGCTGGCATCTCAGTTGTACTTTTATCTTGCGCTTTCCTGGGAAAGGAAACTTCGGTTCCTATGGTTGCATTTTGGCCTTCGATGTAGTTGAGGTAGAGCTAAAATGGAAACACAAGAGAGCAAACTCGACCTGTAGGCCCTGTCCATATTGTAAAGAGTTGCTTGCACGTGTTCTTTGTCTGCGTCCACTATTCAGAGAAATGAACATAAGGAACGGCTCATCAGCTATTTCCCACTGTTTTCACAGCACAGATGGCAGACTAATCAGCAGATTTATTAAATGAATGGCCATATTTCTTGTCTTTTTGAACAAATTAAACTAACACATGAACTATACTGTAGGAAACTTTAAGTAGGAGTGACGTTATCTGACGTTGTGAATTACTCAGTTTATGGCTAAATTCGCAAATTTCCACAATATGAAAATGTTTAAAGTTCAAGAATATGGCTACTAGCTGTGAAGGATTTAACCAACTATACAATAAGGATTATATTATTACTGCTTAGATCGGCAAATCAAGATTCAGATGGTTGTCTAATTTTACTCCTAATAACTTAAACACAGTCTTGTGAGTTGGAAATGAACCAGATGGTTTGGCCAAATGGATGAGATGAGATCAGGGGATTGCTACCAACTACTGAAATTTCCTTTTTATTAAGATTGATTTTTAATGAATTCTGATCCATCAATTTTTTATGTTAATAAGACAACTCACAGCTGTGAATTTGGAGACTGTGCTCTCCAAGTTGAAAAATCTGCTGAGTATTATTGTCGTGTTTGTAAAATAAATAGCCAAATTTCCTAATTGCTGTGGCCAGTGGAAGCTGAGAGATGTTAAAAAATTAATGAGGGACATGAGAGACTGTGGGGACTCCTGACGCAGCAGAAGAGAAATGGTTAAAAATCACTTTTTGGAATCTTCCTTTAAGAAATGACGTAAACCAATTTAGTTTAGTTCTTTTGACACAGTAGCATTCCAGTCTGGCAATCAAAACGCTGAGGTCCACCGTGTCTGTGGCTGACGAAAAATCTAACAATCAGGGTAGAAACATTGACCAAGTCCCGGGATTTCATTAAAACAAGCTAATGAATTCTGGCAGCAGTAGTCTTGGTTCCATCAACTGAACCAATGGAGATCAGTTCCAGCTTACAGTGGTTTGCAAATCAAAGGAGCAGGCTTGAGCATTGTGTCCGCGCAACACAGGGGCATCGGGTAACTCTATTATCGGTTTCTATTTAATGATTGGGTCTTGAGATTTGAAATAAATTACTGGGCCTAATTTACACTCTTGTGCACAGGGTACTGAACATACAAGAATAAGATTATTTTGGATCTCTTAATAATGACAACTAGCGAGGACAGCACTGGCAAAAAATGCATGCACATTCAAGAAAAGCATTGGCTTTAAGAGAATGTACTTCTGTCATTATACTTGAAGGCTAACCTGCAACAATACAGCTTTAAGTGAATGAAATAATGAATGAAAGTGTGCTTGTACTGTTGTTTTTTTTTAATTACCACATTTTTATTGATTTTACACATTGCACAACAAAACAAACACACAAAAGAGACCGCAGTCCATCAAACCAGCAAGGATTACAGCAAACACATTCAATATTCAGCCAGTACCGGCAACCAGTCCCAGTGGTGTAACGAAACTTGAGGGGCCCCCCCTGCAGGGTACGTAGAGGGGCCCCCTCCGGACTCAATCTGGAGCTCTCCAGCCGAAGTGCGGTGCTGAGGGGGCCTCCCCGCACCGCGGGGGCTGTGGGGGCCTGTGTTACCCCCTGACCAGTCCATGATAAGCCTACCCCCGCCCCAGATCTTCTAATGCCACATCTCCCTCTCTACTGTTATTCCCCTGACCTGGACAGACCATTCTGCAGTCATGTTTACTATCCACACTAGCAAAACTAACCTCCCGCACTCCATCCCCTGCTCTCCCAAACAATTTCGAGCGTGGAGGAACATTGACACCCATCTTCTAGAAACTAACCTCTCTTCCACTCAATATGAATTCACACCAGACCCCGATCTCGCCTCTAATAATTATTTACTTTGGCTACAGAATGCCTTCGCAACTCTGGTACCTCTGAAAAATGTTTCTACCAACCGAAGTGCTCCCTCCGCCCCCTGGTTCTCAGAGACGCTTAGACTCGAGAAGCAACACTGTAGGAACTTAGAAAGACGTTGGCGTAGGTACTATGATAACAATGATAAGAACATCTACAAGGACGCGATAGCTAAATATAAACACCTCATCATCTCAGAGAAAAGCAAATTTTACCTGTCGCAAATAGAATCTGCCCAAGACTCCACCAAACAGCTATTTCAGGTGGTAACCAAACTATCTAGTCCACCAACTAGCTCATCTATAAATGCTTCTCAAACTCTTTGCAATTCCCTTGCCAATTTTTTTGAAGACAAGGTCAATGAAATTTATTTAAATTTTTCAATCCAGGCAAATTCGGATCATTTTAACTGCAAAATCCTCAGTAACGCTTCGGCCACTGTGTTCTCTGAATTCAGTCAGGTCTCAACAGAGCAGTTAACAGAGCTAATCCTCTCCATTAAATCTGGATCCCCCCTTGACCCATGTCCCCCTTCCATCCTAAAACTTATCCCAGATTTGATAGCCCCCACTCTCACTAACATCTGCAATTCAATTTTCCGTACAGGCTCCTTCCCCTCAGTTTGGAAAAAGGCTATTATAAAAACCCCTACTGAAGAAATCCAATCTTGATCCCGCAGAATCTAAAAATTACAGACCTATCGCATGCCTTCCATTTCCATCAAAAAATTTTGAAAAAATTATGAACATTCAATTGTCACATTTTATCGACCACAATAATCTTCTTGATGACACTCAATTCGGATTTAGGAAGAGCCATGGAACCGAGACGGCCCTTATTAAAGCTTCTGATTAAATCAGGATGATTATGGACCAGGCGGCGCGGCAGTCCTGATACTACTGGATTTGTCAGCTGCCTTTGACACGGTCGATCACGCCATCTTGATCAACCGTGTCTCCACCATCAGTATTCATCATCTGGCTAAAGCCCTTTTAACCTCCTTTCTCTCCAACCGCTCTCACTCAGTTAAACTTGGCGATTTCTATTCCCCTGTATTTACTCCTCCATGTGGTGTGCCCCAAGGATCCTCCCTAAGTCCGACCTTATTTAACATCTATGTGTCGGACTTGGCCAGGGTCATCAAAGCACACGGGATGAGATTAACATCTTACGCCGATGACACTCAATTGGTGCTGGCAGTACATAACGATGGAGAAACAGTTGCTGCCAGTTTCCAAGAGGGAATGCTAGCCATCAGCTCCTGGATGGCAAGCAATTGCTTAAAGCTTAACTCCGACAAAACGGAAGTAATGATCTTTGGCAACCTAGCCCCAGGTTGGTCCCCCACCTGGTGGCCAATGGATCTGGGACCCCCTCCTGTACCTGTCACCAAGGTCAGGAACTTGGGTGTAATGTTTGACGACAAGTTGTCTTTCATCCATCAGGCAAACGCGGTCGTCTCCTCATCTTTCTACACCCTAAAAATGATAAGGAAACTTCTACCATTCCTCCCCTAGTGCCGGTAAGACCCTTATGTGCGCATTAGTGATGTCAAAGGTTGACTATTGCAATGGACTTTTAAATGCCCAGGAGAAAGTCCTTAATAAACTGCAATTAGTTCAGAACTCAGCTGCCAGAATTCTGTCCGGCTCCTCCAAGATTTAAATCAATCTCTAGAGTTATACGGCAGCTTCACTGGCTGCCCATCAGAAATCGAACTAAATTTAAGGCATTGTGCATTGCTTATAAAGCAATTAACAAGATGGGACCTAAGTTTTTACAAAATGAACTTAATCCATACAACCCACTTAGATCCCTGCGTTCCGCTTCAGCCCACCTATTGATTACCCCTCGCACAAAGAAAACATCCTGGGGAGATAGACGTTTCACAGTTGCCACGGCCAGACTGTGGAACACTCTCCCCCTCCACATTAAAACCAGTCCCACCCTCCTGATATTTAGGAAACAAGTGAAAACCTGGCTCTTCAACCAGTAGTCTTCCAACTCAGCTGCTTCCTTCGATTCCGCAGCGTCGAGACACCCCCGGGTATTTGCGCGCTTTATAAATTGCACAAATAAAATAAATAATAAATAATGCTTACTGGGGCAACCCCAGGCCTCACAGATAGGATGCTCCGGTTCAGTGCACCAATACACCCCCCTCCGCCACTCCGCCATTGTAGGAGGGGTCGGAGACCTCCATTTACGAGCGATGTCTTGCTTGGCTACCAATATCACCACGCAAATAAAAATGCGCTTCATCCTAGGCCCACCCACATCTTCCAGTAACCCCAACAAAGCCACCCTGGGAGTAAGAATGGGGCTGCAGTCCAGAATTTCAGAAATCTCCCTTCCACTCCCCACCCAAAAGGGAACTAGTCCCAGAGAGGGCCAGACTACGTGGAAGAAGTCCACAGCTGGCAAGCAGCATCCGGCGCAGTTCGCATGTGAAGCCCTGCCAGTTCGGTGGAGCCGCAGGGGGTCATATACGTCACAAGCAAGTAATTAAGTTGGACCAGTCAAAAGTGTGTGGAAATCGCTTGTTCTTGGGGGGCCATTCTAGCCTTGCGCCAGTCTGCATCCTCGAGGTCTCCCACCCAGGCCTCCCACTTCCGCTGGATTTCTGGGGAAGTTGTCTGGGGCATTGACAACCAAGGATCAGTAAATCAAAGAAATAGCCCCATTCTGCAACTTCCCCATCAACAGTTTAGCTTCAAGTGGGCTAAACACCCGGAGCTGCATGTCAGGGGGAATACTGGCCAACAGGGCGTGCCACAGCTGCAGGTACTTATGAAACTGGGCGGGAGAGAGCTGACAACGTTCCTGCAACTCCTGAAAGGCCTGCACGAGTGCCTGCCCAGACGTCCTCAAGGTGAGCGATTCCAATCCTGTCCCACTGCACAAAACCCTTCAGACCCGCAGTATGTTGTAGCCACATCCCTTGCCACGGGTGGTGGGGGGTCGGCCCAGTAAGTCGACGATTCCCACCCAAACAACGAAGCGCTGCCCTCCAGCACAGCATTGTCAACTTAGTGCACTTGGGAAGGGATCGAAAACATGGCCCCGTAGAGCAAGCCCAGCAGCCTATTTAAGCTAAGTGAGGCCAGCTCCACTCGGTAGGCTAGGTCATCCCACCCCCCAGTAAATTAGTCGTTGATCGCGAGCAGCTATGAGGCCAAGTAATTACAGTAAAGATCTGCCATCCAATCCCTCGTCAAAGGAGGATTCGGTAATTCAAAAAGGCCACATGGGGCGGCCATCAGCCCAGAGGAAGGTTCGGATCACCGAAGCAAGGGTCTGGGACCATCGCCGGGTGATTGGGCACGGAAAGTTCAAAAAAACATAAAAAAATGTGGGCAGGACTATCATTTTGAAAAGAGACACTTTTTCCAGGATGTGCAACGGTTGACGGTCCACCTCTGCAAGTCCAGCTTCATTTTAGTGACTAAGAAGGTTAAATTAAGGCTCCAGGTCAAGTCTGGAAAGCACAAAACAGAAAGAAATTCCTACATACTTGAGAGGCAACTGATGCAGTGGGATAGTGGATCGCCGGGAGCAGGTACTCGGCTCACCAATAATGGGGATCAACAAGGGTTTAGACTCGTTGACCCGGAGGCCTCGCAGCATATCTCCAGGATCTCCAAGCATCACGGACCCGAGGTCTATGGGGTTCGTAAGGAACGCCAAAATATCATCTACGTACAGTGTGATACGCTCCTCTGGAGATAAGACACCATTGACTCAGACCGAGCTGTACGGCAAGTACGCGGGGCACGAAAACGAGGCTCCAGTCCTGTCCTCTCGAGCACAGCGTTCAGAAAGGACCAGTCCACAATGTGAAAGGCCTTCGCAAAATCGAACAAAAACAGGGCTGAAGTGCAGCCAAGGTGATGTGCCTGGAAGAAGGCAACCTGGACCCTTTGGACACAATGCAGTAGGCAAGCATAAAGCCACATTGATCCAGGTGGAACAGATAGGGCAAAGCGCGGTTGGCCAAAACTTTAGCGAACACCTTAACGCCCATGTTAATAAGAGAAATAGGCCTGTAGGAAGAACATCTATTTAGTGGTGGCCTGGTTTAGGAATCAGCACGATCATGGCCTTGTCCAACCCTGTGGGGAATTCTCCTCGATCTGTTGCCTCATTGTACATAGCGAGCAGGTAGGGAAGAAAAAAAGACTGCGAAATCTCCAATACTATTTAACTGGAAACCCATCGAGGCCGGGAGTTTTTGCCGGGGACATCTAGAGAGCGCCTTCCCAATCTCTTCCACTGTAAGCGGCTGATCAAGGTCGCCAGCCAGAGACAGGCAGGAATCGAGGGCAGCAAACTATCCTGCAGCACCGGGTGCACAATTTCATGAGGGGATCGGGGTATACTCGTGTATAGTATACCATAGTAACACAAAAAAACTTGCATGACAGCAAGGACATGCTCACATAGACACCCCTCATTATCCCTAATTAAGTGCACCACCCTGGAAACGACCTCCCTGGTGGCCAGCTAGTAAGGAAGTCTTCCTGACTTATCCCCATGCTTGTAGACACTCTGTGTGGAAGCCCTCCAGCATTGTCTTGCCTCTTCCAGCGAGGTCCGACGCAGGCGAGGTCGCGCCAGCCGACGATCAAGTTCCATGGAGGGCCATCACAGTGCCTGCCACTCAAGAGAAAGAATCTGGGCCTCCAAGGACATCGTCTGCGCCAGCATTTGCGCTTCCTGGCTTAGAATATACCCCTTAACCAAGCCTCTTAAGTCGGGTTTACTGGCCGCCCACAATGTGCCCACTGACTCCACCGTGCCCCGGTTTACCTTGAAGTAGGAGCGAACCTCCTCCTCAATGTAAAGCATGCAGGGTCCGTAAGGTACCAAGCATTAATACGTCACAAGGGCCGTAGTACTGCAGTGGTAAGGCCTGTTTGGAACAAAGGGGGTGGTGGGGGCGGGGGGGGTGATCCGAGATACGCCAGGGAAGGGCTTCAATTTCGGAGAGCTGGAGGACGTCTGCAGCAATAAGCCAGATCAGATCAATGCGCAACATCATTTTATTTGGCCGCTGAGGTATGAGTAAAAGTAAACTCACGGGGAAGCCACGTTCGCCACGCATCGCAGAGTCCCAAAGGAATCTGCCCTGGCCAAAGGTTGCCGGAAGCATGCCTGACGCCCTGGCCGAGGGGGGCTGGTGGTGTCCATTTCAGGATTAGGATCCACATTAAAGTCACTCCCCACCATGGTGACACCATGTGGGAGCGTCAGAAGAAGGGCTTCAAGGAATTGTAGTGTGCCCTGGAGCTGATGTTGCGGAACGCAGACCGACAAAAAATTATGGTGCCTACCTTCCAGCGACCTGCTATTTACCTGGGGGGTCCAGGTGAGACGCGGACACCACCAATGGAAACCCTCTGAGCAGCAAGATGACCACCCCCCGAAAATACTGGGAAAACCCAGCGAAATAGATTCTATAATATCCAAAGCGGCCCAAAAAAGGATAGTGCATACCCAGCAGGTGAGTCTCATGCAAAATAAGAAGAGCACCTGGAATCGCTGAACATAACGAAGGACTGCTGACCTTTTAATGTGATCCAGCAGGCTGTTTACATTCCAAGATAGTACTGTAACTGCCACCATTAGGACAGAAAGACAATCGGGCCAGGTTCAAGGAGAAGGGCACCTCAGGGCCCAGGGATGTCACAACCACTGGCGGGGCGGCGGTGTCACCGATGGGAACAGTGCAGAGCTGAAAATGTCTAAGTACGGCTGTGAGCTGTGTAGTCAAACACTCAAAAACAAAAGCAAAGGAACGCCCCAATCCCCCACACCCATACTTCTAGCACGGAAGCATCTGTCGCCCTAACCCCACACATAACATTAGCAAAACAGGCTGGAGGCCAGCAGCCCCAACAGCCTTAGAGGCCCCCAATTTCAGTAGGATTCTAGTGCCTGGCAACAATCAAATTCAAAGTCTCCCGGTAGACCTGCAAGGGAAGCATCAAAGACAAGCAGAAACAAGAACAAATGAACAAAATCCAGAAACACCCCCTCCCCCCAACCGCAGAGGTCTAGAATGAGCTCAAGTGCCCACGTAGGGCCTCATGGAAAGGTCCCAGGGTCGTCATTGTCTCCGGACCGGAAAATCTCCAGCATGCCCGTCAAAATGGTGTCAGGGGCAGTGCCCTCATGCTCCACATTCCCTCTGTCTGAGCAGGATGAGCCCAGAGGCCCATGGGGGCATGAGCGAGTCCTCTAGGACCAAGCATGCTTCCTCCGGGCCAATATGGGGGAAGACGAGAGGTGCCCCCACCACCGCCTTGAGGCCAGGTCCCTCAGGCCCATCGGGTCACCGAAGCTTCTTCCCAAGCCTGCTCCGGAGTATCAAAGAAGTAAGTGTCAGAGTTGTAGATCACTTTCAGGTGCACCGGGAGGAGGAAAATTTAGAAAGTTAAGGGTCCAGAATTTCTGCTTGACCTCGTTGAAGCAGCACCGGCGCTGCTGAACAGCATGGGTATAGTCAGGGAAGACCATAATCCGCAGGTTTGGAAAGCAAACGCCTTGGTGCGCCCTAGCCTCCTGGAGGATAATATCTCTGCCTCTATGGTTGAGAATGCACGCCACCAGTGGATGGGCCAGGGCCCTGGGTGAAGGCCGGCAGAACAAAGTCCTATGCTCCCTTTCTACCACAAACCACGGCGACAGCTTGTTGGCAGGAACCCAGGACCCCAGCCAATCCTCCAGGAACCGCTCCACACCAGACGTCTCCGTGCCCTCCAGGAATCCAACAAACTGGAGATTGTTCCTCCATGATCGATTTTCCGCATCCTTGGCCTGGCCCTCGAGATCCGCTGTCACAGAGAGCAGTTTAGAGACTTGGAGCCTTATAGTGGCCACCTCATCCTCCAATGTGGAAACCCTGGTCTCCACCTCAGTCATACAACAAGCGACATTACAGAGGTCCTGGCACAACAAAAAAACATCAACTCGCAACTCACCCACCTTAGTCTCAACCGCTTCTCACGAGTCCTGGATTGCCTGAAGGACAGGAGCAAGATCAGAGTGTGCGGGAGGCAGGTGTGGCACCTGCGTACTACCAACGGCTCCAGAAGTGCCAGAAGCCGGCTTGGTATATTGATCGATCTTCGCATGCCTCAAAAAATAATAAAAAAATTACTAGACCTGCGGGTCTAGCCACATTAATAATCTACTTTACCTAATTTTAATGCTCTTGACCCATAAATTGGTTTCAAATTATGTGATCCTGGAGAAATATTTTAATTCACGGAGCCGCCATTTTCTTCACTATCACATATGAGAGCACCTTCAAATACACGAGTTCAGCATGTCTGCTGTACAAAAAACTCTTTTGTTTGATTTAATAGACTAAAGTTTTGTTCCATATATAATACAAATCTAGCAACATGTAGAATGCAAATAACCCCTGACTTACCTCTTAGTTCATTAACAGCTTTGTCTTTAAAAACTATCACTTTTAATAAATACATAACTAAACCATTAAATGGTAGCACACTGACATTTACAATCAGCATATTTTCCGTTGAAATAGCCACAAAATTTCCCATTGACATGCGGTTTTACTGATAAAATTATATAGTGTTAAACAATAACATTTGGAAATAGAGTTTCTGCAAATATTTTTCATTTGCACATCACCAAATAAGTGTTCTTATTTGTTTTGCTCCTATTTAAATCTTTGTTTGAATCACACTTCTAAATTTTAAAAAAAAATGTGCGTTCGTAATGCCTGATATATTTTGAAATATTTTTACTATTCATTTACAAGCTATTTAAATGTTGTGTGTTAGAAACAAACTCACATTTTACAGCCTTTTGTTTCACAATGATTGTCAGACAGCTCACTTTTTAACTGTAGCAAAAGAAAGAAAAGTAAACACCATTTCTAGGATAAGATAAGCAGCAATTAGTTAAAAGACAAACTGACATTTGACCTCTGTCCTTGAACAGATATTAAAAGTGTCAAGATAAGAACAAGATTTAAAGGCATCTTATTGCTCATTCACGTTCTGAATGAGCAGAACACCTGTTCCTTTCTAGTTTAAGTTCACTCGCCAGAACGGATCAGTAGGTCCTATAAATAGCTCGACCTGGTAAAATCTGACTCGCCATAGCGAGTGGGTGAGTAGATTTTTCGAGTCCCACTTTTTCTGGGCCGAGGCTGAGGGGGTGGCCTATTGTGTCCCATCTCTGCCAGGACACCCCTGAATGGAAGAGAAGGGGGCCTTTCACCGCCATCAGTGGCCCGCTTACCCCGAGGGGCTGCATGGGCAGCAGCAACTGCGCCGAGGCGCCAGGCACAAAGCCACGGCAACACCAGATGGAGCATACAGGCCTGTCACCACGCAAGGGCCCCAAGTCTTGAGCAACTCATCAGGCGTGGGAGAGTGTACCAATGAAGGAAGATGAAGCAGGACCCCCGGAGCCGGTGCCAGAAGGAAGTACAACTGGACGAGGACCCCCCCCCCACAACAAGGCAACCAGGGAACACAAGAGCAAGGTCTGATGAGGAGGGCCCAGAGGCAAGTCAGGAGGAAGTCAGGGTGTGTGCGCAGCCGTGGTTCTGTCCGCTGTACAGGCCAGGGCAGGTTCAGCCCAGATGTCCTGCAACCGGCCCCTCAGCAAACGATCCAGGTGGGGGAGGTCAGGAGGGAGTGCTCCCCGAGCATGTAATAGAGGAGTAGAGGCCTCGCAGTCCCCAACACAGGGTCCAACTCACAGATTGTCTGCTGACACAGTCGGGCATCTGGCGTCAAGGGCCTCATGTCCACCCTAGGTCCAAAGCTGTTCCGTCCACGATGGGCCACAACAGTGCAATGGGCAGGGGGAGGGCTCCCAGGTTCCAAGTGTCCCTCCAGCTGTTCCCCTGAATGTTGCCCACACGGCCACACACCGAGCAGGGATCCACCTTGAAGGTAAATGCCCCCTCAGGAGCCAGTCTGGGGCTTGGGTCTCCCAGCTTCTCTGGAACCCCTATCAGTCGTCTTGACATTTGGACGGCCTCACCTCGAGCCAGGGTAGGTCCCAACTGCGTCCATGACCCCAGGCACAGCAGGGGACCGCCTAACCAGGATCACTGTGTCCGCTCACGCTCCTGCAGATGGTGGCTCTCCCTGCCGCTGCACTGCAGCCATGGTCATGCCCAGCCTCATCTCCCCTGTCCTGGAGCCCTCGGGCAATACGGACCTCTGGATTGCGGACCCCGCTCCACTGCTGCCACCATGTTGAAAAGGGGGTGCGGTGGTCAGGACTGCCCAAAGTCCGCAGCACGGTCTGGCGATCACCTGCGCCGTCAGCCTTGGTATTGCCGAAGGCCTCTACAGCCTCCAGGCATACCGGTGGGGGGGGACGAAAGGTGCCAGGCGAGGATGACATTGGATGTCACTGGGGCCTCGGGAGCAGCTTTAACTCACGCCCACCATCTTGACTGCCGTGACCACGCCCCATACTTGCTTTGCTTTAATGGAACTTTGACCAATAAATTTGTTTTGAAAGAGTTTTGTAGCATGCCATTTTTTGACTGATATTCTGCTGTATGGTAGTCAGTAAGTGTGCAATTTGCAGTAATTGAATATTATCATTTTTTGCCAAACAACATGGCTTGTCCAATAAGATGATAATACTGTTGACTAGGTACGGTTTGAATTTATCCCTAAGGAAAACTCTTATTGTAACACTGTATTGGCCCCTAGGGCCATAACATCTGAAGTCAAAGACCTGCCTGCGCTGGCCTGAAAGTCCGCGACCAATGACAAGCCCATCTTTTACCCTGACAGAGGGTCTAGGCTGCCGTCAGTAGTCTCCTGCCTCGGCAGAGTGAAGATGCTGAATACACAAGCCGTTCCTCAAACTCACCCTGCGCACAGAGCAGATTGTACGGGACTGTGTCGACATGGACTAACAGATTGTATCCGATGAACAAGTTACTTACCTTCGGTAACAACTTATCTGGTAAAGACTATCTAGCAGCAAATTCCTTAGCTTAGAATATTCCACAGGTATCACACTGGACCAGGAATTATTCAAGCGGTATCCCTATGTGCGTGTAGGTGGTGGCGTACGGCTCCACGTTGGCAGCATCATTCGCGCCAGAAATTATGTGGACGGACATTTATAGGCGCCAACCCAGCTCGCTGACGCCGTTACTTTCGCAACTTTCCATGCCAGGAGCACGGAGCCACGATGAAGACTGACGACTGGTGTGAAATCCTAACGCTCTTAGAAGGGTGACCCTTACACTGTAATCAGTTCACAGAGCAGGAAGGATGGGAGGGTCAGTAAGGAATCTGCAGTTAGTTAGATTCTCTACCAGATAAGGCATTAACGAAGGTAAGTAACTTGTTCATCTGCTAGAGACTTCTAGCAGCAGATTCCTTACCTTAGAATAGATACCCAAGCAATGCCTCCCCGGTGATGGGTCTGCAAAGCAGATGTAAACCAGAAAATCCTGCAGGACTGAATGGGCAAAGTGCCCGTCATGACAGACCAGACTGTCCAGGTAGTACTGCTTGGTAAACATGTGCAGAAATGCCCAAGTTGCTGCCTGACAAATGTCCAGGACAGGGACTCGGGTGCTAACGCAGTCGCTGTGGTCGAATGAGCGCACAAACCCTCAGGGAGTTGCTTCCTAGCAAATGCGTAGCAGATCTTAATGCAGCGTGCTATCCCTCTTGAGATGGCCTGTTTACAGCCTTCCTTTTCTTGGCCCCTACTTTCCCCACGAAGAGTTGGTCTTCCACTCTGAACTCTTTTTTGCGATCAATGTACAACAAAGGATGAGTGCTAGCGTGAGAGCCAGAGGAAGACAGAGTTAGAGAGGGCAAGTGCGAGGGAATTAGAAAAAAACAGGGAGAGCTAGTGAGAGAGAGGAGAAAACTATACTGACTTCAGCAATGCACATAATCCTCAGTGGGGCAACTGTTCACTAGCAGCATATGATGTGGAGTTTACACCTTGTACAAAACAAAAATGGTTGTTTTTTTTTCAGTTTTATATAGAGCGAACTCAACCTGAAGTTATCAGAGCACTTTACATGAGCACCAGTTGCATTACAGAAAGACACATTCATTTTTCAGACACAGGGAGAATAAATGATTTGCCCAGAATCACAGGATGCTTAAGCCGATGCTGAGAGTCGAACCTGGGTCCCCAGCGTCAAGGTCGGCCGCTCTGGACGTTACACCACATCCTGTTGGAGGTTAACCCTCGATAAATGTTTTGTAAATGTTCCCCAATGTTCATTAGCTGTAAGTATTTACATCAGGATATGTTCGAGCTAGGTTTGCCATGGTGCAATTCGTACATCAACCTCTTCCTGACACTGTGATGCATTCAATTGCAATTGTCTATTAATGGACACACAGGATTTATTCGCATAGCTTTGAACTTCTGAGATACCTGGTAGAGACATGTAATATTGAAATAAAGAATGTGGAGTGCACTCAAAACGGAAGTGATTATGTTTGCATTCAGTACACATTACAAAAGGCCGTCTGGAATATCGAACTCCCTCTTGATATATTTTTTTACACTGCTGTGAACATCAAGGCAGAGTATGCTTTATAAACTAAAAGTAACCTTTGTGTACAGTCTCATGGCAGGATGTAAATAATAAACTCTACTATCAAAAGCACTTACAATGAGATGCTTTCACCTTACAGTGCTAGCCAAAGCTGGAATGCCTGTGCTAAACAGCTGCAACTGAAATACTTAGTTATCTACGTGTTTAAAAAGCTGAATTCAGTGTTCTGAATTTAAAATATAATTGGGAAGCCAATTTCAAAGGTTTAGTAATTCGATCTTCATTACTACAACGAGCACCTGCTGTACGATCGCAAAAATCTTCCTTAATTCAAATCAGAACATTCAACAGCTGCACAGGAGAGGAAGCTGCTTGAGGTTCTTCAGAAGTAATGTCGCTTAACTCCTACAAACTTCACAGGACCGCCGCCCACTCTATGATGGCCACTGCTATCAGAGTGATAGGACTGTTAAAGTCTGGTGTGAGAGCGGCAGTCATCTTGGAGTGCATGCTGAACACCAAAACAATGTTTGAAAATTAACTGAGAGAATCTCTCCACAAATGTTAACCAGCTGCTATTAGAGAATAATGTTTGACAGCATCAATGCAACGTTTGTGGCCATCATTTAGTGGGTTATTTTTTATTATGTAATCTTGGCATTGAAAATGTGTAGAGTTACACAGGGCGTGGCTGACACTGAGCACAAGCGCACAGCAGATACCCACTGGTGTCCTCCAAACATGATCAAGAAACCTTTTGGCAAGTAAAAATAAGAATAACATATTTTTTCAAGGTGAAGAATACCGCTACTTTTTGTAGTATTCGAAGTGAGTTTGCCCAATGTCTCTTCTGGCCCGTGTTACTCGGAATTTCGTGAGGAAGCATTTAGAAAGAAAACCAACAGTTTTTGGAAAGAGGTTGTGGCGTAACATCCAGCGCTGCCGACTTTCGAACTAGGGAACTGGGTTCGAGTCTCGGCATTGGGTCTACCATGCCTACCAAAAAAAACGATTAAAATACATGTCGACTTCTATTTAAATACATGTCAACAAAAATAAAATACACAATGCTGTATCAGTAATTAGCAAAATAAACTCCCGTCCGGTGAAGGGACAAAAACCAAATAAAAACAAGCAGTGTTGTGGGAGGGGTGAGGGAATGGGGGGTGACATTAAGTGACAGCAACGCTGAAACACGGAAGACCGCGGCAAACAGCATGGCATTTCATTAAGCTGTACACAAAGTACACAGAACACTTAACATGAGCAGAGGCAGGCCAACAAAAAACAAGCATTTGCAATGCAATAGGTCTCGCATCTGCGAGAGTTTGAGCTAATTGTATTTTAAATGACAATGCCTTTTATTTATGTATTTTAAAAACCTGCAAGCAGTGCGTAAACAAGCACTTTGTATTTGTAGTCCTTGCTTACGTGAAGCAAGGCTGGCAGTAACTGTGCCTCTTTCACTGCCAGCCTTGCTTCTCGTAAGCAATGACTATAAGTACAAAGTGCGTGTTAAAGCACCACTTGCAGGTTTTTAAAACACATAAATAAAAGGCATTGTCATTTACAATGCTAATAGCTCAAACTTTCGCAAATGCAAGACCTACTGCATTGCAAATGTTTGTTTAAAAATAGCCACCAACCTACCACCCCGCCCCCTGCAATACTAAGTGACAGAAGAACTTTGCACACCGAGGGGCAGATGAACAATGCACACTGAAGGACAGATGAACTAAGCACACTGAGGGACAGATGAACCAAAATACACTGAGGGACAGATGAACCCGGCACACTGAGGGACAGATGAACTCTGCACACTGAGCGACAGATGAACCATGTACACTGAGGGAGAGACGAACCCTGCAAGACCAAGGGCCAGAAGAACCCTGCAATACTAAGGGACAAACGGACCTTGCACAGAGGGACAGACTAATGATGCACACCGAGGAACAGACAAACCCTGCACATTAAGGGACAGACGAACCATGCACCCCCAGAGACAGATGAACCTTGCACACTGAGGGATAGACAAACCATGCACACTGAGGGACAGACGAACCATGCACACTGAGGGACAGACACAACGAGACACTTTCAAAATGTTTACAACTCTGTAGAGCTTAAAATCTGTGGCTAGGATACAAGAGCAAGGATTTTTGATGTAAACCTCTTAAACATAACTTCAAACCCAACAAAATGTTTTACACACTTTCAGAGTAGAAACTAATCAAAATAAACCAATAACTATTTGTTGCATTGCGTTAGCTCATTCAATGTATTCTTTATATGATTAGTCTGAAATGATCACTGAAGTTTTCACTCGAACCCACAATTAATTTGATTTTTTTCGCGATGGAAAATAAGCAGGCAGACGCAGCACCAAGGAGGCATTTCGATGCAAATAATAACGACCCTTAGGTCATCTTAATTATGTAACCTTTGCAAGACTGCATGTGCATCAGTTACATTTAATTTCAAATATAGACAGCACATGGAGGGAAAATCTGTAAAGAATATAGGAGTGCATCTTCGAAAGTATTAAAAAATAGTATAATGTATTGAAAATACTCAACTGACCCCTACAAACAGGAACACAAGCTTGCTTTACATCCCCTTGAAGTAACAGGCATTGGCTGCGCACAACTGAAGAAATTTTTTATCGAAAAGGTAGAGACAATGTTCTTGCTTTCAATGCAAGCTTACCGCCCCTTATGCAGCAATTCTGATCCACAGTGCCACGTTTCCGACTGTAATATTGGAAGAAAGGCCACGTTCTTGTTTGAACGCATATCGGAAATAATGCATTCAAGAGCAATATTATGAAAATATTCTCTTCAGCAGCCTCCGGTTTGAGTGTGTTTGTTTAGCCAAAGCGCTGCAATACCTTCGGGTTGAGTTTGGGGTATTTAACAAATTAAAAAAAAAAATGAAACAAAAAACCTGCAGAGCGAGCTGCAACGCTCCCAATGTGTGGCGGACTGGTCATCATTTTAAACAAGCAGCATTAGTCGGTGTTAGCAAAGCCTGTGCCACGGTCATAGTGCGTGTATTATTGCCAGTGATCGCATGAGCGTGGCACAGGCTTTGCTAACACCGACTAAGGCGCCATGCTGTAAAGTGAAAGCTGCACCCATGTAAATACAATCTTGCAATGGCGGCACTCGCAATTTAGATTTAAACATCTAAAGCTAAAGCGGGGGTGCCGCCACTGTAAGCAAAGTAAACAAGTAAGATTATCCAAGCAAAGTAAGCAAGTAAGATTATCCGGCCCGGGAGTTGTATGCGCGCGCGCGCTAAAAGAAAAAAAAGGACGCGAGAGGTGCGTGCGCGCGACGGCAAAAGTGAAGGCAGGCTGGCGAGTGGTGTGCGCGCACCATGACGAGAGAGGAAAGCCAGATGGCGCCTCTGGTCGTCATTGTGCGCGTAACCGCACGCTCTATGCCAGCCAAAAAGCTGTGGTAGCACTTTTAAAAGCCCACACACTAAATGTCTCGCCAGAGCAGCGCATGCGCTGGCTCAGGCGAGACCTAAAAATGAGTGCTCTCAAAGTATCCTAAATAACCTGAAGAGTAAAAGCACATGAAACAAGGGCAGTCCTCATAGGAGGCTACAATAGTCCAAAAGGAGCAACTACTAAGCGTATTCATAAAACAAAAGCTGGCATTTACAAAAGACAGTAAGAGGAACCAATGAAAAAGATGGGCGGTGCTTCAAGCCCATATTCTAGATACAGCATGTCTCGAAGCGACAGCGCATGCGCTGTCTAGGCAAGACCTAAACAGGGGTGGGCATTGTCAGAAATAATGGTCTGGTATTCCCGAAGTGTGAATCTGGATGAAAAATATCTATATTACAGGGACACAGTTGGGTGAATCTGTACAGAGATGTGGTCAACATGTTTCACACCCTAAATAGTCGCAAGAGATCTAATGGCGTTTCATCAGGACCTAAATTAACACACCTAGTCCTCACAAAGAGAGTAAGGGTGCTCTCATGGGAATGTGTACTTGCAACCTATCGGACTTACATAGGTTTGTGAGTTGCCTAGGAGGGTGACCCATAAAAGGCAAAAACATGAGAAAACATTAACAACAATGATAATATGAACTCTCCATGTAAATGCACAGGATGTGTCCACATGCACACACTGGTGAGTCAAGCAGATTGTGACCATAACACGCCAAACTGGGATATCATGGATGCTACAGCTCCTACAATGTTGATCATATGGGATTAGAAAAATATAAATGTGGATGCTTGATCTAAATGGTACCATCCTGTCTAGAGATGCGTCAGGACAAGGGTCATTTTCACGTATAAAAGTAATACATCATCCTTTGTCTACGTGTCATGGTTATGTTTAGTAATGAGTATATAAAAATGTTGTCGCCTGTAGACATAGTGACAATAGCACCTCTTTGAAAACTATTCCTGTCTCCATTGCGGACCAGGAGTCCAACTTCAAAGATAGTATCACAAGTATGCCTAAAAATGCTCCCTCCTGGGATTTCTAAGACACCCGTAGGCAGCCAGGTTGTAATATAATAAGTGTATAGCAATGTTGTTGCCTTCTAAGCATAGCGGGTATCGCATCTCTTTAAAAACTATTCTTGTCTCCATGGCAGGCCCGGAGTCCAACTTCAAAGACAGTCTCAAGAGTATACATAAAATCTGCTCCCTTCCGGGATTTCTAAGGCACCCGTTGGCAGCCAGTGGTGTGGAAAAATATATAGGGCCAAAACGTAGCTCTGTTGGGTAGTTGTGAGCTGAAAATGCTCCTGCCAGTGGCAGAGGTAAATGACAGGTAACCTTGTGCCCAGCGAGGGTACCTACACGCAGTAAACCTCAGCGGGCAGTATAATCACTGCCTAAGTCCCTCCTCTCCCGCAGTGCAAGCAAGGTATCATGAGGCCCCACGGAGCAACTTACTGTGTGTCCAGAGGCTCTGGTCTATTGACCTATGCATCATCCACAAACCCGGAAATGATAGAGCTTGGGGGGCGGTATGTTTAAAGACTCAAGGGCATTAAGTAGCATGATTGGACAAGGCTGAGTTTGCACGCCCTTACGTTCAGAGAGGCTGTCAGGTATTGAACCCCCAGGAAAATTCTCAGGAATTCCAGTCTTGTCCAGAGGCACAGAGCCCCTTGACAAAGGGTCCACAACCCCACCCCGCGCTGTTTGTTGCAGTACCACATGGCGGTGGTGTTTTCCAGGAACACGTGTACCAGCCTTCCCTTGATCGAAGGAAGAAAGGCTTTCACTGCCAAGTGGCGATCTCCCGAAGCTCCAACGGTTGGTGTGAAGCCCAGAATCCGCTGGAGACCGGAGTCCTCTGATCCCTACCACTCCTGGATATCCACCCCATCCCAGCAGTGATGCCTCTGTCATTACCATTAGCTCCAGTTGGGGGAGGGAGAGGGGTTTGCTGCTGACCCAATCACGGTTCATCAGACACTACTGCAGATCTTTCCCAGTTCCCTCCGAGATTTGGACCACGTCGGAGAGATTTCCCTGATTCTACGCGCCCACTGAGACTTCAGTACCCACTGCAGAGCCCGCATAAGCCAATGGGCATTTGTTACAAGCAGGATGCAGGAGACCATGAGGCCCAACAATCTCAGGGTCGTTCTCACTGAAATCCAGGACAGAGGCTGAAACATGGGTATCATAGTCTAAATATCCTGGACTCGCCGCTTAGGAGGATAGGTCCAAAACTGTTTTGCTGTGACCCAAAACTGTACTGTGTCCAGAACAGCCCCGATGAAAGGATGCGCCTGAGAGGAAGTCAGGTGTGACTTCGGCACGTTGATAGTGAACCCCAGCGAGTGCAGGAGGTGTGCCAGAATCTGGAGCTGGGAGAGGACTACATGTGGCGAGCCTGCCTTCAACAGCCAATAATGAAGGTAGGGGAAGATTGGAACCCCAGCCCTGAGCAAATTAGCTACAACCACTGCCATCTTCTTGGTGAACACCCGAGGGGTGCTGGTAAGGCCGAAGGTGAGTACGGCAAACTGAAAGTGCTGTTGGCCCACCGTGAACCGCAGCTAGCGTCTGTGGGCAGGCTGGAAGGGGATCTGGAATTATGCATTGTGCAAGTCCAAAACTACCATCCAGTGTCCCAGGTCCAGGGCAGACAGGACTTGGGCGAGCGTAGGAAGCATTGTGAATTTTCCTTTTTTCAGGATGAGATTAAGGCGGTACAGATCTAGGATAGGATGAAGGCCTCAATCCTTTTTGGGCACCAGAAACTAGTGGGAACGACAACTACAACCTACTTCTGATGCCGGCACACTCCTGATGGCACTTTCTGGCGGAGCAAGGAAAGGTGGTCCACCGGCAGCTGGTCGTATGTGGGTGGCATGGGTGGAGTAGCCCCTCCGGACAATTTGTAAAACCCAACAGTGTGATGTTACTGACCTGCCAGTGGTGCAGGTGATGGGGTATCCTGCCCCCCCATTGGATGCCCATGATGAACGGAGGGCAAACTAAAGGGGTTTGAAGCTTGAGGCTTCCGAGAGGTGGTGGACTGGCACAAACTCTGGCTACCTGTTCTATGTGGTCTATGGGACCCACATTCTCGGCCATGAAAAGGCTGGCAAGCCTGTTGGTCATCGTGGCTGGGAGGGTATGGACACGGTTTGAAACCCCTTCCGTGGCCACGAAAGGGGTGGCTCAAGGCCCAAGGGCCTGGCCATAGCTCTCCTGTCCTTAAAGTGCTCCAGCACTGAGTCTGCCTTCTCTCCAAAAAGACAAGAGCAATCAAAAGGCATGTCCAGAAGCGAGGCTTGGACATCCCCTGAAAAGCCAGTGGTTCTCAGCCAGGTGTGGCGCCAAAGGGCCACCGATCATGAAATCGCTCTACCCAGCAAGTCTGTTGTGTCCAGTCCACTTCGTATGGAGAACTTTGCTGCATCTCTCCCGTCAGCTATAGCTTGGAAGACTATGGCACCGGGCCTCCTCCAAGACCACAGGCAGCATGTGTGCATCCTAATATCACGTGGTATGTATATTAGCCCAAAAGGCATGCAGTGTTCAGTGACCGCAGTACAAGGCAGACGGATGAGAACATCCTCTTGCCAAAGGTATCCAGCTTCTTGGATTCTCTATCCGGTGGAGTGGTAAGGAACACGCCAGGGTTGACCCTACAGGTGGAAGCTTAGACCACCAAGCTCTCCGGGATGGAGTGCTAGGTAAGGAAACTGGGGTCCCCAGGAGCGAGGCAATAGCGGCGAGCAATTGCCCTATACACTGGTGCCCCTGTGCAGGGCTTGGACCAGGCCCCGAGCAGGAGATCGGTAAGGGCTTCATTAAAGGGTTCGGATGAGGCGACTCCTGCCTGAAGCACCTCTGTCAAGATGTTCGGCTTGACTTTCACCGAGGGTAACTGAAGGTCCAAGTCCTCTGCCACCCTAAGCACCACTAAAGGGAATGAGCCACATTCGGTACGGGGAGAGACCAAGCCAGTGTCCGGTGAGGTGTCTAACCCACTTTATCTTCCGCCAGTTTCTCATACCAGTTGTCTTCAGGATCATCTAGGGGATGCTGGTATTCATAAGGATCCCCAGACCCCTTCTATTCGTCTTCCTCTCCAGGCCCGTCGATTGAAAAAGGTGTAGGCTCTGACCCAGAGGTCCCGGTTGGCGCCAGAACCTGTGTTCAAAGACATTCGTACAGCTCTGTGCCGGAGTCGGGAATGACAAAGGGGATAATGCCGTTGTGGGGTGTTGGCAGCGTCAGCATTTGGCAGGCACCAAGGAAGGTCTTGGTGGAGGCTCGCTCCGGATACAACACCGGATCCATGGGGCCCAACTGGTGCCGAGGGAAAACCCACTGGCGAGAATCTAGTGGGGGTCCTTCCCAATGCCCGTGGGTCCCAAAGGCGTTCCAGAGGGGCCGGGCCACTGAAATATGAGATGCATGGCCTTATAAAATTCTTTCAACTGGGCAGGGATTGCTCCAGGAAAGTCAGGGAAGTGCAGAGAAGACCCTGACTCAGGCTCTGCTGAAGCATAAGTCCTGGAGTGCGACCGCTTCCGTGCCTCGTCAAAAGATTTTGACGGGAGCAGCAAGGTTGAAGATCTCTTCGACTTCTTTTTGCAATGGGACTTACCCGACGACTTCGAACGACTGCGGCTCTGTGAGTGGTCCCGGGACTTTTCACGTGACCGGGATCATTGAGCGTCATGGGGTCGTCTGACATCGGGCGGCGAGGAGCTTGAGGGAGAGCTCCATCAGCGCCTTCAGACGCATGGCGCGGCAGTCCTCGCAGTTCTTGATGTTGTGGTCCCTCCCCAAGCTCCAAAGACAAACCAAGTATGGGTCTGTCACAGACATCGGACTGTGACAGGCACCACATGGTTTGAAATCAGCCGGTTTCTTTTGGTATATCCTGTGACACCAGGAGAGAAAATCTCTCAAAAAACGCTCTCCAAAAATTAGAGAAAACAAGCATTGGCATAGCCAATAGGTCTCGCCTTTGGGACCTTATAAGTGTTTAGTTATCCAGCACAATAACCTTGGTGCAACAACATCAACTGTTGCATGGCTAAACACTTATAAGGTCCCAAAGGCGAGACCTATTGGCTATGCCAATGCTTGTTTTTTATGGTTGTGTATCATCACACATGGAACACCCTGCATGTCTGAGCTTTGGTTTGCATTGTTTTATCAGCTTGAACATTATCATAATTGTGCACACGCCTTCCAGAGTGAGAACACTTTTGGGTGTGTTACAGAGAAATGAATGTTTTCATAACTGACAGAGCATGACACCAGGAAATCGAAAAGGGCCAAAGCTGGGGAGGGGGTCATAAATATGTCCAGCCACTTGTTTGTGAAAGACGTTTGAACCGTGCATGTGTGCCAAGTAAAGGATTCATTAACACATCAAATGCTGCAGGCTGGCACCAGAGCATGGGAATAGCTTGCCTTCAAGGGCATGGGTCCTAAATTCTAAACATGTATATTTTTTTACACGTTTCGCTTGATTATATGCCAGTTTTTAAGCACTTCAAGTCCCCCCAGGCATGCCCATTTTTTTAAGCACAACCAGAGGGTTAATGTTTTCTCTGGCCATTTATGTATGTAACAGGGTGCTCAGACAACAGCTACAAAACCCCACCCTCTAAACACAGCCCCCCCACATGTTCACGTCTGACTAGCATAGAATATTTTTTTAAAGCGTGTACACAAAACAATGCATGAAACATGTAGAGGAAACATGTGGCAGCATAAACAGACTCTGAAAACAAGGATGTTCGTATCGAGGCACTGTAGATAACAAGCATTGGCCGCGCGGCCGTGAAACTGACACGGCTCGCGGCCGTGAAAGTGAAAGTAATCACGAGCGATAAAAGCCGCTGCGAGTTATCAGGGTGGGAAGCCAGATGGCGAGGGAAGCCATATGGCGCCTGATCGCGCGTGCACGCTCGCGTGAACGCAAGCTGGTCGCCAGCAAAAGCCACTGCTGTTTGCACTTCCAAAACCCGCTTACTAAAACTCTCGCTGAGAGCAGCGCTAAGCGCTGGCTCAGGCGAGACCTAAAAACTGTCTAAAAGCGGCTGAGGGTTGCTCTTCACGGACCAGCGCTATCTGGAGCAGAAAAGAAAGAACTGACATCAACTGGCCTATATAGGTACTGCGCAAGTCATTTCTGGTGCGAACAATGCAGACGCAGAGTTCAGTTCTTGATGTTGTGGTCCCTCCCCAAGCTCCAAAGACAAACCAAGTGTGGGTCTGTCACAGACATCGGAATGTGACAGGAACCACATGGTTTGAAATCAGCCGGTTTCTTTTGGGATATCCTGTGACACCAGGAGAGAAAATCTCTCAAAAAACAGTCGCCAAAAATTAGAGAAAAAACTGTCTAAAAGCAGCTAAGGATAGCTCTTCATGGACCAGCGCTATCTGGAGCAGGAAAGAAAGAACCGGCATCAACTGGCCTATATAGGTACTGCGCAAGTCATTTCTGGTGCGAACAATGCAGACGCAGAGTTGAACTATGCCACCTATTGGCGGGTAGGTTACAGCTCAAAAACCTCTGGATTTAGTCTGATGCCTGGAGAATATTCTAAGGTAAGGAATCTGCGCTAGAAATCTTTATCAGATGTGAGAAGCGATAAATTACAATTAATGTTATTCTTTGCTGGCACGAACTTAGTAGGCTACCAGCTGCTGACCCACCCTATGGGCCAATCTTTGGAGTAAATAATAGTAATCTGCACCTGTGCATGGCTTAAAACTGACCTATTTTTACCTGATTTGCACAAGAGAGAAATGGGTGTGTGAGGGGGAATCGGGCACTGCAAGGATTCTGCATTTTATTAGATCACATAGGTGGTATGCAGCCTGTCAACTGAACCTTCCTTTTGGAGTGTTTAGTACTTCATAACACTGTGCGATTAAAAGTACCTTATTTTACCTAAAGGATTAGCACTGAGCTGGACAATACTTTATTGTGTCTGTTGAGTTCTGAGCTCTTGCCCCCACACTGCCTCTCTGAGGAGCCTATGAGTGTGTGCCCTTTTACCATGAGCGTCAAGTGCAGAAAGGTTTGTACTTGGTCCAATTTTGCAGAGCTGTAGTAGGGCAGACCGCAGGACACCAATGGCAAACGACTTTGAGCACCACTGTCACAGCTCAGTAGCCTCTCTCTGCCTTGTGCACCCACCCTCCCCCCACGAACAGTGTCTGACAGTCACACCCCTCTAACAGCTTGCATTTATAATTTATCAGATGAAATATCAAGTGGAAGGAGCATGGAAGATATTTCCCCTGTACACGTGGTACCACTGTGGGAAGGCCAGAGCCACGCTGGAAGAAAACTTCGCCAAGGCAAGAAAACAGTAGCATAGCCTTCATAACTGAATGACGGTGCGACATAGGGCCAGAGATTGAGATGACAGACCACCTGATTTGTCTGACGGTTTGTATACACAAGTGGTTTGGTCAATTGCTGATAAACTGAATTAATAATATGAACAAATGCAAGGTGCTTTGGATCTTTGTAGCTGGATTTGTATTCTACAAATCCCATTCATACAGCCATGCAAATATTATGGCTTAGTCAAGCTCTTTCAGGTCCCTCTGAGACTCAAGGACTCGTAATTGAATTGCTAACAATTGAAATTTTTACCAATTATGTTTTTTATATTAAGCAAAGATCCAGTGGGGCCATTTCAAGAACTAGGCGGTAGAATTTTATGATGGACAGAAACAAGAAGAGGAAGTGCTGTGCAGGAAATCAGGGTGATTTATAATAACTAAGACGTTTAGACTTGAAACATCCTTCTACTACAGATGTATCATGGATCAGAGCTTTAATTATGCAGCTGCTGCAGGGACGGAGTACCTGCACTTTCTAAATATGAAATAGAGAGTACCTGGATTTCTCAGCACCACTACAATACATTTAATGGTAGAGTACCAGCACTTTTCAGGGGCAAACAGGTCCTTTGTATGGGGAGTACTGGGGCTTCTCCATTTCCATTTAAAGCGCTGTCATGGAGTAGAAATGCAAGCACCGTAAGCTTGTTTCCTCTGTTCTCTGCATTTGGTTTGAATGAGGAGCATCCTATTTTCTGGGATGCTGAACTTTATCGTGAGTAATCCTATTAATACATTCGTCAGGAGTTTTACAATATTTTGCCAAGTGTTTTAATGACATGGTTAATCATGGTGCTGTCTCTTTGGAATGAAACACACCAAAATCAGATGGCAGGAAAAGAAGAGGCATCTAATAATTAAAGGGGACATTATCTTTTTTCAAAATGCAAATATTTTGGTATTCACTATTGATGTTTTACCTTATGTCTAATTAACAACTCAAACCTGCTTCCTTTCAAGGTATTTTAAATATGTTGTAAGCATTTTCAAGTGGTGCTGCTGCCAAACCCTGAAACAGGAAGTGATATCAGAAGAGGGCATATCAAATAGTAAACACTTTCTCATCTATCCTGTTTAATAAAGCAGTTGTCTTGATGGCAATGGTAACTGGGGAATTTCCACCCATTCATAACCAGACCTTTTTCTGTTACAAATTCTTGAGAGGTGTGTTGACATTCAACTGAAGGGTTTAATTAAAAAAATAATCTGTTCGATGGTCTCCAATAAGGTTTTAAATCAGGATGCAGCACAGATAAAAATAAATGGCTGACTATGAATTATGAATTCTCAACCTCCGTGATTGATGCCTTCTTTGGTTTTTCACACACTATTTTGACACTTGACTGCCATACTTCGGCATGATCATCACTTCAGCATCATGAACACAGAGGCTATACTTCGGCATGATCATCACTTCAGGGTGTGGGCACAGTGGCAGCAGAAGAGCATGTCGTAGTGCTTCGCCGGGCAATTCTGCCTGTTGATTCAGCTTCTCGCTCTTCGTTTGCAGTTCACACCTGGCTTTACTTCCCTTACTGTGGTTTTTTCGTTTGCTGGATTCCCCTTGGGTGCCACCATCTGCTCTGTGCATTTCTTGATTTCCTCCCTAACGTGGTGGAATACTTACTTACTGAGCTCTTTGCCAGCTTTCTCCAGATCCTGGGGTCTGGACGCTGGAATCACTTGGGGCTCACCACAGCTATGATTGAAAGGAAGCTGGTAAGCAGAATGTAGGTACCAGTACTATATTTGTTTCTGTACTGCATGGTGTACATTTATTATTGTGTTCTGAAACATCCTTCTGTTTGTTAGAACTTAGAGCCTGAAGGGTTACTTCACTTTCTAACTCCTAATCAATGCCATCCATTGCCTATCTCCAAATTCCATGTCATCTTTGTACTGATTCCTACAGTTGAGGCGTCGGAAGAGTTTGCTACGTCTTTCTCTTTCTCTCTCTCTCTCCATCTTCTCCTTTCTTTTCAAACAGGGCCCCTTTCTCTCCTTTAGGGCCTTTTCTGGGTGGGATTGGGCTGTGAATAAGGGGTGAGTCAGATCCTGCTACTCGTGCTTGATTAGTGACACCTAGCAGTTCTATTCTTGTTCAAAAGGAGCCAGCAAGTGGCTGTTTTTCAGCAGGAGACATTGGGCGGATGTTAAGACTCCATCCAAAGTGTACCCTCAATGGTACAGATCTTGCAATGATGGCTTAAGCACCTGCTTGGCCAAAATCATTGCCTCCAAAAACTGCAAAAAGATTGGTCAGCGAAATGCGTGTCTCTGGTTCTGTCCAAATGAAAGTGCTTGACATGCCTTAGGTCCAGAGACAATTTCTCCATTCAGATGAACTTCAAACAAAGTAACAAAGGACGGATGAGACCACAGAGCTACCCTGTCCCAGGATAAACCATGAAATGGTTCTGACGCACAAGGTGCTTGGTGCTCATATAGGCACGTGGGCACAAATAAATGAGGAACATTTCCACAACAGAACGTTTATGTCAAAGGTGACCATCGGCTGAAAGGTTTTTGCATCATTCTGGCGAGGACCAGCTTAAATTCAAAGAGGCCATGGGTCACCTAACTGCAGGGACTAGATGCTTTAGCCCGGAAAATGCCTCTGGGCAGTCTTAAAGAAGAAACAAGCCTTTTTCGGTATGTCACCTTAGCCTCAAAGAAAGTCATGTACATCTACCGTGTATCAGCCTGGCAACACGGAAACAGAGCTGCTTGATGTTGCTTTGTAGTGACCAGAATCAGAATCTCAACCATTTCTTTCATCATCATTCAGGATTTGTAAAGCGCTGCTAATCACCCCTGAGGGTATCCAGGTGCTGAGAGTACTGCTGCCAAGGCTCAGTAGAACATCCAGATCTTGAGTCCTTTTCTGAATTCCAGTAGAAAGGGTGAGGTCCAGGGCCGGACTGGCAACCGAAACCGGCCCTGGCAAACTGCTCGGTTGGCCCCCCCTGGGGTGAGGGGGGGTGCAGCCGAGCAGTTTGCGAGGGCCGGTTTCGGGCGATTTTGTTACCGGGGACCGATATTGCCGACCCCCGGTAACAAAAACGGCCCCCCAGGGGCCCAAAACCGGCACCCACCCTAGCGGCCCACCGGGGAAACGCCCGGTGCCGCTACGGCCAGTCTGGCCCTGGTGAGGTCTATAGGTGAAGAGGGAGGGCGTTCCAGGACTTGGCTGCAAGGTAGGAGAAGGAGCACCCTCCACTGCTGCTGCGGTGGATGCGGGGAGTGTGGGCGAGGCAGAGCGCAGGTGTCTGGAGGGATGGTGGAAGTTCAGTCAGTGGTTGATGTACTCTGGTCCTTGGATGTAGAGGGCTTTGAAGGCGTGGGTTAGCGCCGTAGTTTCAGTACTTGTTATGGTACATGATTTTACCGGCAGCCACCAGGAACTCCAGATTTGCGAGGACAGACCTCAATGTGCAAAGGTTAGGAAGGGACGGCTGCAACACTAATATCCCCCCATTTACAGGAGGTCTTTCATCTGGGGTGGAGGATGAAGTTGTTCTGAAGTAGATGGAGCAGGCATGGGGAGACAACGCAAGGGGCACCAAAATGACTTAGCACAGTGGGCTCTCTATGATCTATTTGAAGGATCCATGTAATGACAGAATTTACAGAAAAGACATACAGTGCCCACAACCAAGAAACTGTAGGCTGCCCCCTAGTGATCCAAGACTGATGCTCATCCCAGAAGTAAACTGTCTGCCCTTGGTGTACACCTGAGGGTCTAAGGACTCTCTGGGTGGACAACCCCAGGCTTTGAAGATTGGTTCAATGACTTCTTGAAGCAAATCCCATTCAGTTGGCCACTGGAGACGCCCTACCCAGTATGCCTGCACTGGTGCTGTTGATCCTTGTAATGTGGGAGGCTAACAGGAACATGCTAAGGTGGAAGGAAACTCCTATAGAGCATAGCTGCCAGTCATAAGTGTTCCTTTGTTTTCTTACATAGAATAAGTCAGTATGAATCATCACCACACTAGCAAGAATGCTCTCAGCATTAGGAAGATTCCCTTCATCTCCAACATGTTTATCTGCAGAGAAGATTGTAGCTTATCCCACGAAACACTGAAGGAAAGTTGCCAAGTAATATGCCCAGACCCACTAGCTGCAGACATGGCAGGCAGAATTGGCATCCCACAAAACGGTTGGAGGCATGTGCCTGCTCCTACAGAGTTGGCACCAGGGATGGCTGGACAGATATCTAGTGACTGATCGGCCAGCAGTTGGTCCTAATGTAACACTAGAGTTACAGGTCATGCTATGGAGCTACCACTGTTTAGTAGGGTACCTGCAGTCCCAGACGCTTATAGAAATTCCAAGGCTTTCAGAGTTTAGTTGGTCAAGAAATGATTCACTGTCTGGCTGTTTAGCTGAAAGATGTTGACTTCAATAGCCGTCTGCATGAAAATGAGAAATACTTTTTTGTAGAACTGCTCTCAGTGAAGGTCAAAATAGGTGATATTGTCTGCTGAAGAACTCCGTCAATAGAAGAATTCTGTCTTAATGAGGAGGATCAGCAGGAAGAAGAGACAGAAACCTTTGAGAAGAGGAGAGGAGCCAACATGGGCCACCTCGGCCTCCAGGGTCAATATGAAATTATAGTTTTTTGTTTTTTTTATTAATATGTTTATCACGTTTTATACAAACTTAACATGAGACTCAAGCAGTAGCAGTACCATCACAGCAACGTTTCGCATATAGAAAGTCTTGTACAGCACATACATCAGTAAATTATTAGACATTCCACATGACATATGCGCTCTTTCCATCTTCATCCTCCTAATCTTAGCATCTATCACCGATCCTTCATAACGTTACACAACGACATATAGTGTATGCATTGTTGCTCACTCACTACTCGCTTATCTGGGTTGCAGATTGAGCATCCTCCCGCTCCCCGCCCCTAGGACTCACCCCGTCTGCTCCTCTGTTCGCTACATATGTTTTGTACAGTTCCCAGAAGTTTTTCGGTCTATTACGTGGCGGTAGTAGGTCACTATAATTTTCGGTTTGTGTACTGCAATATAGCATATCCTGCGACCACTGGGCCATTGTAGGAGGAGGACCGCGTGACCAGCATATCACCACACACCGTTTAGCTAATAATAAACCCATATCCATCAGTCTCCATGTCCCCTTGGGTATTGGCTTGGAGGAGCCAAGCAAAGTAAGCGCCGGCTCTGGCGTCAGCAACCAACTCTTAGCCACGCCATCCGTGAAAAGATCCCCTATAGTTTGTGCCCCAAGTGCCCCCAGCGCCATCATAACCCCTTTATCTGAACATGGCGATAGCCATCGGCACCAGTCAAGTCGGGCAACGGGAGAGTACAGAATAGCTCCAGCCTGGAGCTGCAATAAGTAATGCCAAGCGTGTGCGACAGTGTTGAGTGAGTCAATAATCCCCGTACGTCTATCAGGGGGTGTAACCATCAAAGCCGGAAGCGGCAGAGGGGCCGCAACTGCAGATTCTATACGAATATGTGGTATGTCAAAGGGGCCATGAATCCAATGATATGCCTGTGCACTCTGTGCAGCTCTATAATATAAATCAAAGTCGGGGGCACCAAGTCCTCCCATAGAATACGGGAGCGTAAGGATCTGCCATCCGGCACGTGCCTGTCTGCCCGCCCAAGCTAGGTGGATCATAAGGGACTTAAGTCGCTGGAAGAAAACCCGGGGCAGCATCATAGGAACATTTGTGAAGAGGAACAGGAGACGTGGTAGTATAATCAATTTCATAATGGATACCCTACCCATCAAGGATAGTGGAAGCCGGACCCATCTCGCAATGTCCTCCTCGAGTCTGCTGATCGCAACCCCATAATTTTCCCTAAACACCACATCCGAGTCCGTGTGTAACTTTATACCCAAATACCTCACTGCCTCCGTGGACCACTGCAGCGGGTACTCAGGTTCAAAGGCTACCGTGGCCGGGGTTAGGGGAAATATAATGGACTTATTCCAGTTGACGCGCAAACCCGACATAGTGCCAAAGAGCACCACCTCCCGTAATATTGGGGAAAGGTTACTGTCAGGATGTCGGACATACAGTAACGTGTCGTCCGCGTAGGTAGATACGATCAGTTCATAGCCTGGGAACCGTATGACTCTGTGGCTATGGTAGTCTCTAAGCGCACAGGCTAGGGGTTCAGCCACTAGGGCATATAAAATGGGGGACAGGGGGCAACCCTGTCTAGTACCTCTGGAAATTTGGATAGGGTCCATAACCAAGTTGCCTATTTTAATTCGGGCCGTGGGAGAGTTATACAACACCCCAATCAACTGGATAAAAATCGGCCCAACTCCCATCCTAAGGAGTACTTGTCTTAAAAAGGGCCATTCGACAGAGTCGAACGCCTTCTCCATGTCTAAAAAAAACGCAAAAGCGGGGATCTCCGGTCTAGTATGCTGTATGGCGGCAAACACCGTTCGCAGATTGTACGTCAGATTTCTGCCCGGTGCAAAACCCGCTTGTTCCGGTGCTACTAAGGTGGGCACCAATGGGATTAAACGGTTCGCAAGTATTTTTGCAAATATTTTCGTGTCTACGTTCATTAGGGATAGAGCTCGATATGATGCACAGTCATCCGGAGGTTTACCCGGTTTTAGGATCTCGACTATAATCGCTTCTCTCATAGAAGGTGGCATCGTCCCAGAAACACACATATCCTCAAAGAGTGTTGTCAGATGTGGCAGTAGTAGCTCTAGGAACGCCTTATAAAAGGCCACTGTCAGCCCGTCCCCACCAGGTGCGCTCCCCGCTTTCATGTTCGACATCGCGAGTAGCATTTCCTCCCTTTCAATGGGACGCATAAAAAATTCCTGATGAGTGTTAGGTAGCCATGCTAATTTTATATGGGCGAGATAGTCAAGCATGTTTTCTTCCGTGTTGCCACCGCGAGTGTCATATAAGTCAGAGTAGACTTGTCGGAATCGGTTCGCCACATCCGTTTCTGCCGACAGGGTACCCCCGTCTGTAGTTGTGAGTTCAGGCACTACCAACTTGTCCCTACGCTGCTTGAGTAGTCGAGCAAGTACCGACCCCGGGCGCTCCCCTTCTTCATATACTCGAGCCGTAGCGTATTTGCCCAGGTGTTTAACCTCTGTGTCGGCCGTTTCATGATACTCTGCTAGGGTCAGTTTTATCTCTTGTGTGACAGTCTCTTCGGGCCCAGCCTGCTGGGCCTTTTCCAAGGACACGAGCTTCCGTTCTAGATCAGTAAGACGTTTGCGGATTGACCTAAGTACACAAGCGTGCTTAGACATAGCTACCCCCCTTATATATACACCTTAAACGCTTCCCACACAGTCTAAAAGCAGTCTACCGACCCCACGTTCTTTAAAAAAAAAATTCAATAGCTTCGGCCACTTCCTCCTTGAAGACTGTGTCTAACAATGAATATGGCAGAAACCTCCAGGTAAAGGGAGGTATACGTGCCCTAGGAGTGTCAATAACCAGCAACAGCGGGGAATGATCTGAGTATGTACGGGGGAGGATCTTACATGTACGAGTATTTGTGAGCAATTGCCTAGCTGCGAACCAGTAATCTATTCTAGTGTGGATATCATGGTATGCAGAATAGTGCGTGAACCCCCCTTTAGTCGGATGTCGTTGGCGCCATACAACGCACAAGTCAAAGCGCACAAGTGTGCTTTCCATTGCTCTAGCCGACGCCGATATGCGCCTCACCGGCCCCCCTGATCTGTCCAATATTGGGTCTCTAACTAGGTTAAAATCTCCACCCCACAGGAGTCGTCCACCTGTTTGGAGGCCTACAGTGTCGGTCAATTTTCTGTAAAAGTCCGGGTTGTCGTAATTCGGGCCATATACATTAACCAATAGGAAATCCAGTACCTTCCCTCTGCACCTAGTGATAGCAAACCGGCCCTCCGTGTCCATCTCCAAAGGTTCCAGTGTCAGTGCCTTCTTAGGATTCACCCACGTTAAAACCCCTTGTGCGTGTGTGGTAAATCCAGCCGCAGGAATATTGCCCTGCAGCCCCCTAATACGTAGCATAGGGCTGTCATGTGGAAGGTGTGTTTCCTGCAATAGTGCGATGTCGATGTCACGCCTGGTCAAATAGCTCAAAATCTTACGTATTTTCCTGTGGTCATTAAGGCCACGCACGTTCCATGTGAGCGCGCTTACCGTATCGAGGCCAGTGTTCCTATGGGGACTATCCGTATCTGTCATAGAGTAGATCTACGTGTGTCTGCAGAACGTCTCGTACTATCGTCCACATGTGAGTGCGGTGCATGTCCTCACAAAGTGCAAAAACATCAGAAATAAGCAGTATGAGTCTCATTACCTTCCCACCCCCCACCCACGCCAGGCTGTACCCAACTGTGCCTGAACGACAAATCCCAACCCGTCCTTCCCCAACCATTAACATTGTTACATATGCAAATATGAATAAACTAGCCTCAGAATCCCAGTCCCCCCTCCCCAAAGTAAGCACAAACATTGTGATTCACACGAGGGCAGATGTTGCGCGCCAGGTGTGTACATGTGCTGCAGCTGTACACAACACCAACTCCGATTCACCGCCCAGAGCAAGCTTGATTCTGCAGCAGAAGCAACCTATACAACTTAATACAATACTCAATGCAGCGGTGCCTCCCAGTTCCCCCCCTTACACACCAAATAGACTGTATAACTTGTTGGCTGCAGCCAGGGGCGGTATCAGCAAGTAAACTGCTACCCAATCCCGTAGCCTCCCAAAAGTCAGGCCTCCGTCTTACCCCCAGACCAAGGTTGTATACAATACCATGGAATCTGCTTACTGAGACCCCAGCCATGTCAATATCAGTCTTGCTCATCCAGGCTGCCGCCAATGGCTCCCTCCAGCACTTCCCTCTCCGGGCTAAGACGCTTCTCTTTGGCCCACTCTTTCAAAGCTTTTTGCAAGGTCTTGGGTTCAGTGAAAATCCGTGAGTGGCCATTCCTGTTAACACGTAGTCTGGCAGGGTATAGCATGGCATAGTCTATATGTTGGTCTCATCTGGCATTTTAACGGGGCAAATTGTCTGCGCGCTTCCTGGACACGAGCCGTAAAGTCCGGGTATAGGGAGATGTTGGACCCCTCATACTGCAGTGTCTGCTTGTTCCTTGCAGCCGCCAACGCCGAGTCCCTGTCCCTATAGTTCAGCAACCGTGCAATTATGGGTCTAGGAGTTGCTCCAGGAGGAGGGCGAGGGCCCAACGATCAGTGTGCTCTCTCCACCACGAACATATTGGAAAACGCATCCTTGCCCAGCAGCGTGGTCAGCAGCGTCTCAACAAACTTCTCCATGTTTCCCGTAGATGTCGATTCAGGGACCCCCGTGATCCGTAAGTTGTTGCGGCGCGAGCGCGCTTCCAAATCTTCAGCTTTGTCTTGTAGGACTTGGAGGACCTTACCCATTTGTTTGTGGTCCGTGTCCATCGACGTCTGTGCCTCCTCCACCTCAGTGACTCTGCGCTCCGTCATGTCCAATCGCTCTGCATGTTTGTCTAATCTCTCGGACATCCTGTCCATACGATACGAGAGAGCGTCAATTTTAGTGCCCAACCCTGCTAGGCTTCCTTGAAGGTTTTTTTCCATCATAACCAGCATAGAGCGTATGTCGCCCTCCTGCTCTTCAGATGGCAGATCCGGCGTGGGATCCTCCTCTTCAACAGCATTGTCTCGGCCTTTTGGCTTTCTTTGGTCAAACGTGATTTTGGGTTGAGTTCTATCCACTCTACCCATTTTGCGTCGCGTTGCGTGCTAAGTCACGGGCCGCAAAACACGCACCAGAGTCTACCAGCTCAGCAAGTTGGAAGCCAGTCCGCTAGAGTCGCACAGCAGCTCCTCAATGACATAAAGCGCAGGGGCTCAAAACTGTGTCCGTTCAATCCTAGCTGCGCTCTATTAGGGATGATCAGGCATGCAAAACACCAATCCCATCAGCTCCCTCCTCGTAGTCAGGCCAGTTAATCACTACAGAGCTGGTCGCGTTGCCTCTATGCCTCGAGTGGGGTGCAGAACAGTTGCTAATTCGTGCCAATCTTTCAGTGCTATCCACCTCAATACCTCCCAGGCTAATGTAGCCACAATGCAATGTCCTCAGCTAGTTCGCACGGGCGCAGCAGTTCCATGCAGGAATGACGCCTGCAGTCTGGTGTCCAGCTTCCCAGGCTCTTTCCTCCTCCCCCTGGGTCAGTACAAAAAGGCCGGCTCTCCCGGAATTAGGTCGCACCAGGTCACTTCTCTAGTCTGGCACTCACTTGCAGTTATTTGGAAGGATCGTCGAGCCAACGGAGGGAATGCGAGCCGTCTCGCGTCCGCGCAGATCTAGCCGCGGTCTCAGCGGTAGGCACGCAGGAACACTCAGGCAAACTGCGCCACCAATCCCTGCCAGCGTTAAAATTATGGCGGACTAAGCGACGTCGCTTTCATTCCCATTAAAGTGTGGGAGGGTGCTGTACCTCAGGAGGAATCGCGCAGGGCCGGACACAATCAGCGTTCGTACGTCTCCCACTTATTAGAGTTCCCCGGGCAGTGGTGGGGGCGCGGCAATCCAGGCGCAAGCGCTACGCCTTTTCACGCCCGTCTCTCCTCACCTCAGGCCGGCGCTTCAACTCAGGGTGCAGGCCGCAGCGTCCAGCCTCACACCAACGGCCGCAGCGGAGGGGTAGAGGGCTCAGGAGCGGCTCTACTCGTTGCCGGTCGCTTCCGGACACGGCGCAGCGGGAATGCAGGGCTGCCAATCTTCGCAGAATCAGGATAGCTATCGGATATTGTGGCGGCTTCACGGAGCCGAGAGCTCAAGCGGCCATCTTGCAGCTCGCAAGCTCCGCCCCCAACATGAGATTATAGTTTATATGCATGTGGATGCAACTAATCCCTTTTCAGTTTCATTGCTACATGTCTCTTTTTCCACCGGAGGTAAACCTGGTATAGATTAACTGCAACTCTTACCCTTGACTGACCTTTGGCAATATACAACGAAATACTACTTAAAATAATCATGCAATCTGGAATCACCTTTTTGTTGTAGCCTGAAAGGCAAAAGTTGAAGGGGAAACCTCATAAACTTTCAAAGGTAAACAACTTAATGAAACAAAATAAGCTTTCTTGTCAACCGATTCAGAATCATACTATGGGCTAATAAAACTAGCTTAGGTAAAGAAATAGTTGTCAGAGATAACCACATTAATTGAAATGTTTCAAAAACTCCAACTAAGCCGTAGAGTAAAATGTACCACAGAATTAAAAGTACACATTATTCAGATCTTTCTAGATAGCAAAGAAACAAAGTAATAACTAATCAAAAAATAGGACTACGAGACATTTGTACATTCATTATGACCAAAGAAATACAATGGGTCGATTAATAAGGGCATATAACATGGTTACACGCTCTTGTGCATGACTCAAAAAGAACGTTTAAAAATTTGAGACTCTAAAGAAGATCCCTTGATGATTTTCAGATGGCGAGATTTAATTGAGAGTGGACTAATAATGCTGTCCAATTTAAACATAAATCAATGTTTGCGAAAAAATTATGTGAAATGTGCTTTATTACATATGTTGCGTTTGTGCACATTAAAGAACATTAGTAGAAAATCTCAGACGCATCTTGTAAAGGCTTTTCTCCTTATCCTCTGTTTTGATATGAAAATTGCCCAAAAACGATGAAATGGCAGATATCAATTAGACACTGAGTACTCATGAGTCAGATTCCAAGGCATTGCTCAAATAAACTGCAAGAAGGAAAGTAGGTCAGCTGTCAATCCTAGGCATGCATTCCAAAAATCATGTAGTTTGTCCTAAACTAATCTGACAATGTTTTAATCAAAGGATTTCGTTGTAAATGTCCCCTTTCCAAGGAGGACTGCATAGAAAAAAAGTGCATCTAATGCCGTTTTATAGTAAAAATGATGAGGATCAGGCTGTAAAATGCAGCTTTAAACCCACACACGGGACACACCGAAGACATTAATCAATCCCTTTATGAAGCGGCATCAAACCAAATGCTTTCTTTCTTGGACATTTTAATCCCATGAAATTTCCAAAATATACATCAATAATCGTAAACTTAACAAACAGTCGTATCCCTGAAAGAGAGATCTTCAAGCAAAATCTTCCGCAGTGGGTAGTAACAGCAAAGACCCAGGTAAATATTCTTTCACATTCCAAGGAGCATAGTAAGAATTAATAAAACATTACCTCAATTTGGAGCTGTGTGAACTCCAAAGACATAGAAAAACAAGAATGCCACCTGCTTTTCAGTTGTGAAATATTTCTTGAACGACGCTGAATAGCACACATGAAACAGACTCAAACATGAAGCAAGAGGAGGCACAAATCTCTGTTCAATATTTAATAATCTATCCTACAAACACTATTGTACACAAATCACTGGAAATAAATATCCCTTCCTTAACTATTCCCATGCTCATAATCCAGGACGAAAAACATCTTCTCAAACTGTAGGGAGGGTTCACAGTGTGCAAAATGGATTAACATTTGAGAGCATAACTATTATTGTTTACTACAAGTGCCTGAGATCAAAGGAGCACAGTGATACTATAAAAGTTACTAACTTAAGGAAAACATATCAAACCTTTAGGGAACAAATACAGCCTAAATGAGTAAAAATAAAGCAGGTAGTAGGAAGGACAAGAGCTATAAGAATTATAGGCATTGACGTCCTATGTAGAAGTTTGTTTGGCTATGGACAAACCATGATCCATGGTTTACACATGGTCAACCTTTGCTTACCATAACTTCTCCTTACTTTTTCCAGCACGTCATCGGCTGCTAAAAGTCAGTGCATCTTACGCACCGACAGTGCAGGTCACATAGGGTGAAATTATTATGCTTGAAGGGGGCCAGCAAGTCTAAGCACTCACTGACTTGCTTTCTGCTGTAGCTGGAATCAGTTCACTGTTCTAAGTATTAGTTATGTGTTGGGTGAATCCCCTGTCCTGTCTGAGACATGTTTTCACAGAAGTCATAGCCAGGTACTTCAGGTGTCAGGACAAATGGTGAGCAACACAAAGAGCATTTGAATGTAATAAAACTTCCACTCAAGTAGAACAGTGATAAGAGATGTCCTGGTCGGGCTGTTGTCCTAGAATCTCACAAGTTGTGTATCATGCCTATAGAGAGGAAATGCATTAATTTAGTTTCTCAAAGACCTTTTGCCCCGACTTTCACCAACCCTTTAAGTTTCATCCTTATTCCCCCAATCATGATTATTGACATGAACACTACAGCGTTTCCTTGACTGGATGTCTCAGAACAAGGCAGAAATATAACAGTCATAGCACAGATGCCACTGGAGACCAAGATTCTGTGGTATGTATTTCATTGATATTTCATGCACAAGGAACAAAAGAGGATCAAACCACGTGGCGACCCCACAAGAAAGAGACGAAGGAGACAACAATTAATGGCAACCTCCTGATAGCTAGCCCACTCAAATCAGGCCTTCCAATCTTGAACATTCCTTTTGGACATGGTACCAAACCCCATGAGATCTAGTGCTAAAGACCAGTGACGGAGCTAACATGACGAGGGCAGAGTTACTGTCAATCCTTATTCAGACAATTCTCTGATACTGAAAGTATACTAAACTAAGAGGCCCCACAGGCCTATATCACAGAAAGTTGTGACTAAACAACAGCTGTTTACCTTCAATTCAAAATCAATTATACAATAAAAATTGATGGAAGCACAGACAACAGCTGGTCAATTGGCTGATATCCAATCAATGTTCATTTGGATGCTTTCACCCAACATTTTACTGAAGGGCTTAGAAATCCACCCCTGCAAAAGAGTTGACCAATGCAATAGCCATCTGGACGACCGGCAAAAACGCCTTCTGAATAATTGAAGATGGGCTAGGATGATCCCATCAGCGATCTGATTCATGTCTAGAAACATATATGAGATAGAGATAGCATTACAATTATGCTGCTGGTGTACAGACGATAATTGTTTAGCTCCCAAACAGATTGCTTCTGTGGCATAGTAAAAGAAAATCTTCCCAGAGCTTGTCGGAAAGTCTAACTTTGGTGCCCACACAATTAAGAAAGATTCATAAAATGTAGAGTTAAGTAGATCTTTCAAGAGCCAAAGGAGGACTTGACAGTGCATTATAATGTGGAACATTCGGAAAGGTAGTTTAGTACATTAATAAGCAAAAGAATAGTTACTCTACGGCTAATACAAGGATACAAGGCATCGGCCGTTTGAGTCAAATGGGAAATCAGGACCATGTGCAATATCACCAACTGTGGAAGGACAACCCGATTTCTAAAGGCCCCAAAAAACTTGGGTCTGGCCCAGTCTCCCCATCTATGAAAGGGAGGCATCTATGCCTCCTCTAGTCATGGCCCACAGCAACTATTCCCTGTACGAATCTGTATGGGGTCAGAGAAAATATGCACATATGTTTTTCTCAGGCCTCAGCCCATCATCAGACATGCAGAGGGAAAAGTTGCAAAAGGCGGTATTTGGGAGAGGCGACGAGCCTGGAGAGTGCCTTGCACTGGAATAGGTGTTGGTGAGGCATGCTACCCTTGAGGATTTGCTCCCCCGAGTGGTAGGGCCAATATCCCAATAGGGAAACAGCGATCCTAAGTTAAGGCGCGTGAATCTGCTCACCTTGCATGCAATTTTAGAGTTCCAAGCCCCATATATATATATATATATCTATATGTAACTAAGGTGTGAATGTATATAATACAGGGGCTAGTCTCCTTCCTGAAAGACCGCTCACAGGCTGTCCGCATCGGCCATTTTACAGCTCCTAAATTAGAAACCACTTGCGGGGTCCCTCAGGGATCCTCACTTTCTCCGCTCCTTTTTAATCTCTATTTGCTCCCACTAATAAAGTCTCTGAAAGAAAGGAATGTGGTCGCCATCAATTATGCAGACGACCTACAACTAATGTTCACTGTAGACAACTCTCTGCAGTCGATCTCTGACTTCCAATCCACCATGCAATTCATCAGCCCCTGGATGGACTGCAACCATCTGAAATTGAATCCTGGCAAAACTGAACTAGTCCTGACCGGCGGTGGTCTCAACCAGTGGGGTCCTCACTATTGGCCAAACGAACTAGGTCCCCCCCCCCACCCGACTCCTGCCCTATCAGTTAAAAGTCTGGGTGTTATCATCAACAACGACCTTTCCTTAAAAACTCATGTAAATTCCGTGATCTCCGCATGCTTCTATCAGCTGCGAAAGATCAGGAAAATAAGAAGACTACTCACCCAAGCAGCTTTGACCCAGGTGGTGATATCCCTGGTACTATCTCGCCTCGACTTCGCCAATGCTATTTACCTCGGCATACCACTCTACCTCTCAAAAAAACTTCAATTGGTACAAAATCAGGCCGCCAGACTGATCTGCGAACAACCCAGGTGGCAACGTGCTTCCCCCCTTTTAAAGAAGCTGCACTGGCTTCCCATCCCTCAACGTTGCGCCTTCAAAGTCGGCTGCTTGCTGTTCAAATCGCTGCACGGTCGGGCCCCTAAATTCATTGACAGCCTCATCTCCCGCTATACTCCTTCACGCAACCTGCGGTCAGCTCATCTTCTGGTTGTCCCCTCTTTTAAACTCAAGCGCCAAGGGGGTTGCAAGTTCGCCATTCTAGCCCCTAAACTGTGGAACTCCATCCCCTTGGAAATCAGGTCTAGTCCCAATTTATTGAGTTTCAGAAAGTCTCTTAAAACTTGGCTGTTCACTCAGGCTTATTAACTTCTCCTCCGAGTTCGGTCCCTAGACAGCGCCATGAAACCAATCAGTGTACGAGCGCTTTATAAAACCCTTTAACATTAACAGGGGCAATCAATACCATTTCGTCCTGAAGAAAGCCCTGGACCAGAGATGCCATAGAATAGGGGCTGAAAGATGTGGACGATCATTTTAGGGTTACAGGGCCATTCTATCATAAGAACTCCCATTAAGATAATTTTAATCCATACCCACCCAGACCACTACTAAAGGGATACCTAGGTCTGAGGTATATTTACTGTTTTTAGTCTCCCCAGTAATAACAATATCAAAAGAGCTCTCTGAAATATGGTTGAGCCCATCCAGGCTTTTAGGGGCCAGGGTGGACCTGATGTTGAAGCATGCCACTCTTAGAGTGAGAAAGGGTCATACCAAAAAAACAGAAAAACATTCCTTTTTCTTCATTGAAAACTGACCAGGTATTCACGTGGGATAGGAGTGACTCTAAATAGGCAAGGGATACCCCAAGTTCTGTTTGTGTGTTCAAAAATTAGGGAGAGTGTATCCCTTGGGACAATTCACTCAAAGGTCTTCCCCTCCCTTCTAATAGGCAGGGCTCCAGGGGCCCCTCACCTATTTTTTGTGTATGTATTTCGATATGATCAGGAAGCATTGTGGGAGCAATATAAATAGTCTCAAATTGTTAAAATTTGCAGATGTGTGCACACATTTATATACTGGAACCCCTGTCAGTAATGCAAGCTGAGCGCACTGTTCAATGCATTTCCTAAGAATGCTCACATTAATAGTAAGGGCTTTGCATTAATGAAGTCTGAAGACTGAATGAAGAATGAATTATAGAAGTCTGAACAACTTATATACAGGGATCCAAACCTTGCCTTGGTGGCAGAAAATCCTCTCTCATAGATCCATCTTGTGGTACTGTAAACTTGCAGCCAAACGTTTTGTGAGTTGGACCTACGTGTGCAGTTGGCGAAATAAACATGAAAATACTTTGTCCTTGACCCCAAACAATATGTCCTGGGCATTGGGCGACAGGAATTCCACAACCCTGAATCATGTCCCCCAAAAGTCAAACTTTTTTTTCAAAATACATTTTGCTGTAAAATGTAAATGTTTCATATTATTTGCCCAAGCAATATTGTTTTAATAAATGCACGTTGACCTCCACTTTTAGCTTGCTATTTTTAAGTACTGACATGTGCGAGTGATTCACCTAAACAGATTGTGGCTAATAGGCCCAAACATCTTCATTATGTGCCAGAGAAGCTCATCACATGACAGGGAATACCATTACCATTATTCGAAAAATACCCACTATATGTCAAGAAAGGCCACCGTTATGCTAACGTTTCCATTATGCTACGAATGGGCCCCGTAATACCAAGTATGCCCATCACATGTCTAAGGTGGCCACCATTTCACCAAGGGTGGCAATTATATTCCAAAGACACCTACAATATACCAATCAAGGCCAACATTTTGCTAGAGTCACCACTGTGCCAGGAATGTACACCATATTGAAACTGATACCTACGGTATGCCTAGGACGGACACTACTATGCCTGGGTCAGTCACAATAATGCTTGGGCATAATTATTACAAGAACGGCCACCATAATGCCAAGGATATTGATCATATGCCAACGGCATCTACACTGCACCAAATGTGACAACCATTAAATTCACCGATGTCTACAATATGCCACCACTGTGACAGACGAAACCACCGCTGTGCCAACATTAACAATATTATGCTAATGATGGGCAGCCATTATGGCAAGGCCACCATAAAGCCAAATATTGGCACCAGAATGGCAAGGATGTCCACAATATGCTGACAGTGGGCACCGTCTTGCCCGAGGAGTCCACATTATGCCATGATTGCCACCAATATGCCAATGATTGCATTGGCACTAAAATGCAGTAGATGCACATAATATGCTCTAATGATGGCAATCATTTTGCCATGATAACACCAGGAATCGATACGATTACCTCATAATTAACAATGTCCAGGATTATGCCTGCATTAGCACTATCCCAGGGGGTGGAAACCACCAGGCCACCCTGTATGCCAGTAAGGGACACCAGATGCCATAAATGGCTCAAAGTAGCAGATGGGATAGCAGCCCATTATGGAGAAGACTCTGTGCCCAGAGGGAAGTGGAACTAGGATTAAACACCACATCAGGCAGCAAGCACATGAACACCATCAACAAAAGTGTTACGGACAGCGTGACGCCTGCATCACGACTAATCACTATGCCACAGAGAGCTGCGTGGAAACTCGCCATGTTGCCAGCCCCGCGCTGTCAATCACACTACGTTTGTGTGTGCAGGGCCCAAACAGTCAGTGACTGATTTCTGGGACACAGGTATACAGCTCTGATTTACAACGAAGCCTGTAGTTCGGCCTCATCTCGCTAACAAAGCCCTTAGTGCACTCTTCACCCAAGATGGCAAAATTGGGCATGTGCAATTAGTCAGCGTGATCATTACAAATGCACAATATTAACCAGATTGTTGCTTCGCTCAGAGGGTGTGAAACTGTAAAGCGCTGTTTCCTTCAGTGTGCAGGTCATGCCACCTAACTCCAAACCCTTGAATGACTAATACAATGATGGTAGGTCCCCACCCAACAAGCTAGTATATTGTAAATGATGCAGAGGCTGATTAGCAAACGAAACTGGCTTGGAGTGGGAACTAAATAAGGGAAATAAGGTCACGGTGGTGTGGATGAACTTCTTGTTGGCTGTTACAAGGTGTTTTGCTCAACGAAGATGGATTTTAGGAGGTATGAAAAGACCATGGACAAGAAATGAGAGAGAACCCTGTTGCTGTGAGAATGGGCAAGTAAGTTAGTGGGCAATGGGTAACGTTTCAAGTGGCGGAAGCTTCGTTGGTACATTGTGGCCTAAGTTTTTTTAGATTATAAAAGATCGGAGTAACAGTTTAGGGTCAGTATAGAAGCTTCAAATAGCAGTGACCTTGTGTAAAAGAGTTGTATAAGGGAGAGTCCACCCACTGTCATGCTGTTAAGACAGAACTGAATGATGGAGTTGGGCTTGCTGCTGTTGAGTTTTAGAGTGGCTGCTGACACCCATGTCTCAGGCATCAAAGGCAAAATCTGAGGCAGTGAATCTCTTCCACAGACAACACTGAGATAGAGTTGCGTGCCACTTATGGAAAACAGCACTTGATGGTTCTGAGGACAATACTAAAGGGCCAAAACTTTTGAGGATGACATTGTGTCAACACGATGACGTAAAGGAAACTTGGAAAGTAATGAGAAGAACCAATCCGAATTTGTATTTTACCAGAATCATCAAGCATACAGGTTTAAAATGACACCTGGAGGTTTCTGCATCTAGCTCCAGGGAAATAATTTTCAGACCTGAAATTTAAGACCAAGGAAAATTTTTAATTTGACGTATAGTAACTCCCTTTCCACCAAAAACAAGGCCATTTGTTACAAGCCGGCAGTGTCTTGTGGCCACTGATGGTGGTTTTTTATTTTCTTTATTTATTTTGCAAAGTTTTATATAGCGCTGGCTAGACCCGGAGGTATCAGAGCGCTTTACATGAGGATCAGCGGGTTACAGGTTACATAATTACATCAATTACAGGAGCCAAGTATAGACATAGGAGAAAAACATGAGATTACACAATAATATGAGTTATTGGCGCGAAGCATAGCCAAGATACACGTCTTATGGGGAAAGAAAGGTAGAGGGGGAATGGTAAACAGGGGTAAGGAATGCAGATAGAGTCAAGCAGACCGGCAAGGGAGAAAAGTACTTCAGGGGGAACAAAGCAGTCAAAGCAGTCAAAGTGAAAGACAGACAAAACCGACCTGAGTATCGGTGAAAGTAAACGAAGGGGGGTGGTTCCATAAGGCAGTTGCCTGCAGTGGCCTTAATGCAGCATGGACCCTATCCGAAACCTCAAGACACAGCTTTTTAAAGAGGCTTTTGTATGTAATAAAAATGGGTTTGCTATCCCACAATCTTTATGAAGGATCCGGGCCTGTTTGAACAGTCTGAACTACGAATAAGCCCAAATCCAGATAGGGCCCCTCCCAACCCTCCAAACCACAGTCCACACTTGTGAGGAGGGGGCTCAAACTACTTGCACCCCTCAGCGCTGTGAAGTGGCTGGAATGCTACAAACCAGGGATATATAACATACGAATAAATAGTAGGGCCACTCAAGAGACTGTGCGCTGTAGTGTTCCAAAAGCTACGCTCCCTAGTAAACAGCACAAATCTCTCTCAGTAGTGAGAATCCCCAGCCCTCCCAGCCACTCTTCATTACATAATGTTTGGGACAATTATTTTCTCAGAGCAGTATCTGAAGCTAGCACAACTGCCCTAAGGGCGAAACATTTAGCTAACAACTCCCGCTCCAACACCGACGAGTCAGCGCTTCCGAGACTGTTCAAAGGAACGTTTCCACAACCAGTCGTGTGCCGGAATGATGGTACATACCAACAAGATTAAAAAAATGAAATATGATAAATGTTGTGGGCCCGGAGGCAAAGCCACGCTGCAGCGATCTGAACTGTAAATAATGAAGTGCAGTTTGAGGACGGTCGTCTCAGCTGAATGACTGAGGCGAAGCAGAGACATAAATCAGCCGCGCCTGTGCTGAGCTCTGGAGTAAGAACAAGCGATGCAGGCTGTTCGACACAGAAACAACGCTCCTCGTATTAGGGGGAGTTTCAGTTTTCCCACTAGCGCATTTTGGCGTTTGGGAAACCTGGCTGGTCAGCACGACCTCAGACCTCTTGAATGTCTCTAGGGCACGTATGCGGGAGTTTTAGAGGAAGGAGTCAATATTTTTACTAGCATTTTATATAGACATGTAGGGGGGCTTATGTACAAACTGCATTTTGTAGTACGTTTAATAGCACTACGAATGTTATCTACGAACCTGCAAGTGTAAATCTCCACTTCCACCTCTACTCTCTTTTCTAACGGAAGATCCTCACACGTGTAAGTTTACTACTCAGCAGGAAATGTGGGAGTCACCGGGGAGGGGTAGTGGTTGAAAAATGGGTAGTGCTTATCACAAAATAGGTGGAGTTGGAGGAGTAAGGAGGAGTCAAGGAATGTTTAGGGACGGGCTTAGAAAGGGACATGCACTAACCCACAAAAGAGTAAGTCCAATCCTATTCACAAACTGCATTTCTAAAGTTACTATAGCCAAAAAGAATCCAAAAAAGTATTAAATGTACTCCAGCTCAGAGCTGGAGTAAATCCAGCACCGCATATGGTCAACCACTGATACTGCAACACCCTCCAATAGAAAATAATGAAGGTAAAGACATAAAATAAAACCCCATAGCAAATAATTGCTGTAGTAAAAATACATAAAATAAAACATCATAGCAAATAATTGCTGTAGTAAAAATACATAAAATAAAACGCCAAAGCAGATAATTGCTGTAGTAACTTCACACTTGTAAATTTGGCTCCACCCCATGCTTCACGCGGTACAGAAATGTAAGTCTACACTTTTGAGTAAATTTTCACTTGTAAATGATGAATAGCCCAAAGTAGTAAAGTTACTAAAAAGTGCAAAAGTAAACGTACACATGTAGATTTAGTCATGTATAAGTTCATCATTATGAATAGGCCCCTCGGATAGCATATTGTCTATACAGGGTCGGATTGGCCTTTAGGATAATTTGGCAGTGACAGAAGGGCTGGTCCGACAAGTCATTGTGTGGGCCTGTTTTATGGTCTGGTGAGACGGTTTTTATTATTGACTTCCCCGATATGATCACAATCATTGCTTGCAGCAAACACGGTCTAAGCAGTCTCCCACACCTTACAAAACCCCTATGCAGCAAGTCTTTACAAGTTCAAAACTACACCAATTTCCAAATTTGGCCACTTTTTTAGCTATCTGATCCGCTAATGGGGGTCCATTTTTAGGTCGAGCCTCGAGTAGCGCGCAAGCGCTGCTTAGAGGCGAAGACTTTTAGTAAGGGAGTTTTGAAAGCAGTCCCAAAAACGCTCGTGCGTCGTGGCTGGCCTTTTTGAGATGGGTACGCGCGGCAGACATGTGTTTCCAATTATCGTGCGCGATAATTGGAAACACATGCCGGCAAAGGCCATGACGCACGAGCGTTTCGTCAGCTGAGCAGGCTGCCGCGCTCCCTCCTCCCCCCCTCCGCTCCTCTGTGGTGCGCGCGCACCACTGTTTTTTTTTTTTTTTTTACCGCGCGGCCGCCATTTCTTTTTCATTTTGCAGCCTGGTAATGGCTTTGTTCCCAACTTTGACTTTTAACTAGACTTAAAAAGAGGCGAGTAAATGAAACCGTCTCATTAATGCACAAATAGGGTGGCACTCGCTTCGTTCTCTCGCCTGCTTAGGAGCAGCTCAAACCTGCTACCCTAAATGACAAGATTACCGCTGTCCTTTGTCAGTTAGTGAAGCCGAATCTAGTTTTAATTATACCCGTGAAGTCCCCCGTAAAAGCTTAAAAATCATTCCGTTGTCTCAATGGCTGCCAATCCCCTCAAGAACTTTTTTGTACTGTTATTTGTATATAGACACGTAATGTTTCCTAAATTACAACGCATGTATTTATTCGTACAAAGCGCCCTGCTGCCCAGTGAGTCTAGTAGTTCACGCTATATAACCTGGCATAAAAGAAATTAATATAAATAAATAAACCGTTACACCATTCCCCGACTCATCTTTAGAAGTACAGTGTATGTAACCAGCAATGGTACACTGGATGCGCACTAGTCACCCAGCTCCCATGGCGCGCAGCTGCCTCTGCCCTGGGGCGCTACGGAGGCTGAAGCAGGACACATCCAAACGCAGCTGTGTCCAACCGAGAGGGGATTTAAACCGCAGTTCCCTGCTTGGCGGTGCACAGCACTTAGAATGCAGTCACGGGCCACCTGGCCACTTAAATATTAATATGATTGCATTTTAAGCAATTCATTTGAGAGACCGATGAACAAGAGAAAATTCAGGTTAACCTTCTAGTAATACGTTCAAAAACTTCTGGCTGTGGAGAATATGTATACGGCATGCACCTGCAGGACAGCATATTACAGTAATATATGGCGCTTGTTAGCTTCTGCCCTATAGCAAATAAGTTAGTTAACTATATAAAGAAAAATCTTCAATCAGAAGACTTTGGCTTTGCTTAGCAAGTTGAACAATTAACTCCACGTTTCTTGTTAAAATAAGTGAGGCACGGCGTGAATCCCTTACGGCACATTAACAACAGAAGTTTGGTGGTCAGTTTCACACTACCAAAGCACCGCGCTTACACAGCAGGGTCAGTTTGTGTTCTATGTGACCCTCCCACCGCTCTTTCAAGCCTTCTGGGCATGTCCCTCCAGTCTGCAGTAAAGCAGCATAGAGGCACGTGATCGCTGGTCTCTCAGTTTCCTTGTGTGAGGGCTACGCTACCTGTAAGAGGGGCGGGGCCTCCGGTGTTGGCTTTCCACTGGAACCTGCATCCACCACCAGTCTTGTGAGGGCATTACCAGAAGCTGTCCAGTTCCGACCTCGTGCGTCGCCCGAAGGTCGTCAAAGGAGCCCAATTTCCCCTGAACAAATGAGTCTTAAAACCGGGCTAGCCTGGCACAGCCACAATGGCAGTTCCGGTGAATACTGGTTGTAGGGTGGGTGGTCTATGAATACATGTCCTCCAGAACCATTTGGCCACTTTAAGCATTACATGGTTCTCAGTGGCCCCCCGATCGTCACTTAGCAAGGTGGTAAAAAAAACAAGCATTGGCATAGCCAATAGGTCTCGCCTTTGGGACCTTATAAGGGTTTAGCCATGCAACAGTTGATGTTGTTGCACCAAGGATATTGTGCTGCAAATAACTAAATACTTATAAGGTCCCAAAAGCGAGACCTATTGGCTATGCCAATGCTTGTTATTTTGGTGCCCAGGCCTATTTTCAGTCTCAGTCCTGTCTATATGGTAAGCATTGTTTGTATTCAAAATGGTTACACGCTTGAACTAAAACATAAACTATTACTGTGGCTAAGAGGTCACAGGATAATCAGTGGCGGCCGCCACAAACAAAAAGTGGTAGGCTGAGTGGAGGGGGGGGGGGAGCATGGAAGGGGGTGCCGGGGGGTTAATAATAATATTTTTTTTTTAAAAAAGGACTTACCTTAAGCTGCCAGCTGCCTCGGTCTTCCTCTGCTTCCTGGTCCCAGGAGACACTGGGACAGCAGCAGAGACTCCCTGTGCAATCCCCACGCAGCTCTCATGCTATGAGAGCAGCGCGTGGATGGGTCTGAGCGGGCTCGTTTAACGCTCGCTCAGGCACAGGGAGCCTGTGCTGTTTCTCCAGCCCGGCTGTGCAAAACAGCTGGGTTGGAGAAACCTAACTGAGCATGTGTGTCTGGCTGGTCTAAGACAGCCCTCCAAACACACATGCGCACTTAGAAGTGCACTCCACTCAACTCCTACTCCCCCCTCCCATGGCCCGGTGCCGCCCCTCCCTACACAGCCACACGCTGGCTCAGCCAGCAGCTGAAAAATTAAACGATAATAAAAAATAAAAAAATTCCAGCTGCTGGTTCTGAGCCAGTGGGGTGACGCCCCTGAAAATAATACTCTTGGGCACTCATTCAAGTAAAACAACCCCATTTACAGAGAGACTTAGCAAAAAGACTTAGCACATATATGAAGCTACTGGCTCTAACCAATTTCAATACAGAAGAAAACAATGAACCGGAGATTAGGACCCGTTTTCAGAGATAGCCACTAACTGCAATACAGAGTTATCTGTAGAAAGTACAGCGTGGCCTCAGATTAAAGAAGGCATGGATTTTGTCACATTTTGCAACCAGATTTGAGAAGGTTGTAAAACAGCTGACTAAACCTCCAGTAATGGTTTACATATCACTCACCCTGCATAATCTTGGGGCTCAGGCGTGGAAACATAAGAACCATGAAGGAATCTTTAGTGCCACAGCCTTAAGATCTGTCCTCTATTTCAAGAATCGTATCAAGTTTATTTTTTTCTATTTATTTATGTTTGAAAAAATAAAAAAATAATAAAAACTGTATTTATATGTATATATTTACCACAAAAAAAAAGCAAAGATCAAAGTAACGTTATAGTTGGGTATGGTAATAATATCTTGATTTACACCTCAGAAATTAACTGTAAAAACACCAAGGTTAAACTGACGTAATAGTTAGGTGAACATGTCAGTTAAAATGTAACATTTTAAACTCAAATAAATACTGACATTTATCAGTTATAGTTTATTGAGCTAACTAGAACTTGTGCCCCCACCATACCCAGTGCTGTCATTAATGATGTCATCTGAGATATTATGAGTGATGTCATCAATGACGTCATTGAACATGTCATGAGTGATGTAATCTGTGAGGTCATAAATAAATTTTGGGTCGGGGGGTCTCTCTGGGACCCCCCTCCCACAAGCGCAAGGGGGTCAGGGTACCCCTACTCTGGCCCTTTATATAGTATATATAAGAAATTGGAGTATTCGTTGAGGGGGTTGTGAGAACCAATCTCAAATAATAATCACAACCCTTGTCATGGTGAACCCTCTGGTAGCTTGGCACAAAGCAGTCCGGCTTAACTTAGAGGCAATGTGTAAAGTATTTTTGCAAATTACTATACAGTATTTACTAAAAATGGTAAAAAAGTGAAATATAACACAAGAAAATTCTAAACTACTTTAGAAAAATTAAGAATATTTTAATAAATAAAATGACACCAAAGTGGCAAAATTCCAGTAAGTAGAACTGCAGATGTGAATTTTTAAAATTTGAATTAAAAATAGCACCAAAAAGCACAAGGCACCAATCACTGTATCGAGTCGAGCCAGACTTGATCAAATTCAAAAGTTAAGGCTGACCGTGATGGATTGCCGGTTGGATACAGGGATCAAGTTCATCACAGTGAAAAGTTTACCTTCATATTCAGAAACTTTTCTGGAGGAAAAGTGGGTGTTGACGAGACATTGGTGAGGCAAGCTGCAAGCTGGATCCATAGCGGGGTCCTGGTGAGGTCGTAGAGGATGGCGGGAAAGCTCCCAGCAAGTGAAATCCAAAGTCCGTGCCCAGGAGGGCCTTGATGAGTTGCTGCTGAGCTTCAGCCGCGATGAAGCCCTCTACATTCGGACTTTTAAACTTTTCTGGAAGTCAGATCTCCTTCAGTGGGGCAAACCAGTAAGTTGAGGCCGACTGATGATTCAAATTTGACAGACATGCCTATCTCCGTCGGTTCGCCAAGCAGAAAGTTGACAAAAAGTTTCTAAATCCCATATCTTGCACTAGCCAAGCGTCCAGGACCTGGGGGGCACCACTTGGGGGATAGGACTCACTCGAAAGGAGACCAGCAGTTTGGCCCAAGGCAGGTCAGGTTGGTATTGGTGAGTAGCAGGAAAAGGGCCCCTGGAAGCTTGTGGTGTCCGTGTAGCTCAAACAGATGGTCAGCCGACTGACCCTTTGTGTCACTTCTGGAGTCCTGGGTTCAATATAAGTAGGTCCAATCTTCCTTCAGACAGCAGGACAGCCCTTCTGATTCTTCACAGGTCGAGGAGTGTTCTGAGAAGATGTCTGTGGGGCCAACGTTTATGCTGAGTGCCACCCTATGGGTGGAGAATTGCAAAAAGAACAGATGATGGACAGAATGCTGAATTAATCAAACATTCTCCCCCGTCACAGATCTGGGTTAGATTCATCGTTTGTTTTGCATGCCATGCCATTCCAGTTTAAACCCAGACGAATGAAAATCAGTCTTCACCCTGTTCCCATGGGAACAGTCCAGCCCGAGCTGCCAGGCCAGGTCTTCCCTGGACCAGAAACATGCATCCTGGGACTGGTTTCGGGGTATCACCCCTCATCAGCCAGGCTAGCTTGAATCTGGTGACGCAGCGAGCACGGGAGCCACGTCTGGGCATACCCTTCCCACTTAGGGCGACAAATGCAAAAAGAACAGATGATGGACGGCATGCTGAATTAATCAAACATTCTCCCCCAGTCACAGATCTGGATTAAATCCATCGTTTTTTTGCACGCCACGCCGTTCCAGTTTAGACCCAGCCATATGCAAATCCGTCTAGACCCTGTTCCCCATGGGAACAGTCCAGCCCGAACTGCCAGTCCAGGTCTTCCCTGGACCAGAAACAAGCATCCTGTGACCGGTTTCAAGGTATCACCCCTCATCAGCCAGGCTACCCTTCCCCCTTAGGGCGACAAATGCAAAAAGAACAGATGATGGACGGAATGCTGAATTAATCAAACAATCTCCCCCAGTCAAAGATCTAGGTTAAATCCATCTTTTTTTGCACGCCACACCGTTCCAGTTTAGACCCAGCCATATGCAAATCAGTCTTGACCCTGTTCCCCATGGGAACAGTCCAGCCCGAACTGCCAGGCCAGGTCTTCCCTGGACCAGAAACAAGCCTCCTGGGACCGCTTTTGAGGTATCACCCCTCATCAGCCAGGCTAGCTTGAATCTGGTGGTGCAGCGAGCAGGGACCCACGTCTGGGCATACCCTTCCAGGTTACAGGGACGTTGTAGTTAGGAAATAGAATTTTAAAAAACCTTAGAAATTCAATGAAAAAAAACAAAAGTTACAGGGACTTTATAGTTAGGCTGACATTTCACTCGTACAAAACCAGAGAAATTCAGCAGTTATAGTTAGCCGAGCTAACTATAACTTGCGCCCCCGCAATGCACTGCTTATGACCTCACATATTACATCACTCATGACATGGTCAGTGACATCACTGATAACATCACTGATGACATCTCAAATGACATCACTGATGACATCATCCACAGAATCTCTGACGCAGCCACTCACCCCAATATAAACTTTCATACACCTACTCCAACTTACACACTAGCATTCTCAAAACCATTGACACACCCATACCAGTACTTACACAGTCATTCACTGATTAATAGGTTTACACACACATCCACTCAGCCACCCATACAGCCACTCATACACCAACTCACTCACTAATACAGCCACTGATATATCCACTCATACACCCATACAGTCACTCACACACTGTCAGTCACCCATAGAGCTACTCACACACCTACTCCAAGGCCGGACTGGGAACAGCAACCAGCCCTGGCAGATTGCTGCCCGACCAGCCCTGGGAGCAGGGGGTGGGTTGGAGGGGAAGGTGCTAGTAAGAAACACTGCTCCCGCTTTTGTTACAGGGAGCCGATATTGCAGCACTGCTGCAAAACGGGCCCCTAGTGACAAAACCGGCCCACTTGGCCACAAAACTGGCCCCCACCCCTCCGGCCCACCAGGGAAACGCCTGGTGCCTGCTACGGCCAGTCCAGCCCTGACCTACTCAGTCACCCATAGAGGCAATCACACAGCCACTTACTCACCTATACAGTTATACACACACCCACTCACTTATTCATACAGATACTAACACATACTCATTTACCTATACTGTCACTGACACAAGAACACACTCACCCATACAGCCACTCTCACAATCACTCACTCACACATACAGGCACTCATATACTCCAACACTCACTTATACTGCCTTTCACATATGCAGGTACTCACTCATATACCACTGACACATTCATTCACTCACTGACACAGCCATACACACGCTCTGTCACCCATACAGCCCTCACAGATGCACTCACAAACCCATACAGCCACTGACTCACCCACTCACTCATCCATGCAGGCAGTCACACACCCCCTCACCCACCCCCACAGACATTTATACACCCATACAGGTACTCAGACAACCAATCAATCACCCATACAACCATTCACGTACCCACTCCCCAACTCATACAGCCACTTAGAAACCAACTGACAGACTGATACAGACATTCACACAGCCTAGTCACTCACCCATACATTCAGTGAGACACCTAATCACGGAGTTATACAGTCAGTCATGCATCCACTGAATCATTCATACAGGCACTCATACACCCACTGATTCATCAATACACCTTGATATATTTATATTTAACATTCATAAACTTTTTAAAAACACTCAGTCACTGGATGATGTCATCAGTGATGTCATTTGAGATGTCATCAGTGATGTCACTGACCATGTCATGAGTGACGTAATATGTGAGGTCATAAGCAGTGATTGATTGATTGATTAATCTTTATTGTTTGATTACTTAAAACCATAATTTAAAAAAGTGTATATTTCATATTACAAAAGGTTTAAAGGACAAATTGTTGGTACAAAAGAACAAAAAAGGTTAGAATAAAATGTCCCAAGGGTAGTTAATGGCCATAGTGCCCGGAACCTAGAATGTCAAAAGGCCATAGTCTCGTTTTTATAATCAGGAATGTGGCAGGCCGGGCATTAATGTTCTAGAAAGTTCTAAAAAAAGATCTAAGAAAAAGAGCTTATGGACAATTAAAATTGGAGGAACAGGGAGTATTCTAATAAACAGCACAGGATGATCAAGAGTTCATGAATTGGTCAACTGGCGTCACGGCCGTGCTGCTGAGGACAACGGAATTTGCGGCCCTGTTTTCCCCAAGTTTTTTTGCCACTCTGGTTACAAATGTTGTGAACCGGATATTAAGCATCGTATTTTCTGGGTTCATAGCTGCTATTATGGCCTGTCGGCATGTTCGAACTCCGAGTTTGATCCATTCATCCCGCAGCAAGGTCCTTCTATCGTTAAGCAATGCAGGACATGCACAGACTATGTGCTCCATTGCTTCTGAGTGATAGCCACACTCTCTACATTCAATGTTAACACTGGGGCGACGCCATTCGGGTACATGCTTTAAGAAAGGCCATTCTACCATCCTCAGTGCCATAAACTTTAACTTCCAAGAAAGTGCCTATGTGCTTGATAGGTAGGGTGATTCGACCCCCGGTTTGAAGTCAGAAATAACTGCCCAGGCATGTTTCCTTCTAGACAGTTTTGCCCTGTCAGAATGAAAAGACCAGAGCCGGACTCTTCTCTTGATGACAGGTTTTAACGCCTGCTGGGATGGGTTTGTTCCCCAGAACTCCTCGACGCCGAGTAACTGCAGGGAGTGTTCCAGGTGGCGCCGATGTTTTTTGGCTGGTTTGGCTGATCGATGTTTCTTTCCAGAGTCTTGCCTCCAGGCTGCCTTCCAGAGAGTTGCGCAGTCTGTTACAGAGCTTGATGAACGTGCCGGCCTCAACGCCATGGTGATCTAATAGGCCGAATTCCAGCCTGACTTGAGCTGGCGATGAAGATCTTGGCAGGCACCATGCTCGTTTGAATTTTTTTTTTAATAACACATTTTATTGACTTTTTATGGTACCATCTGAGCAGCAGCCCTACATACACATATTGAAAACAAAATAATTTGGATGTACCAAGCTTGTATACATTATTAACTGCAATTTGCGTATATAACAACAAAAACTTTGCGCAGACAGTTCCAGTACCCGTGCATCTTAGTAAGTATAATTGAGTACCCATATAGGCAATAATGAGATATAATGTGTGGCATGTTGTGGTCGAGGAAGTGCGGGGAACTTCACTAATCAGGGGGTCTGAGAGGGAAGGGGAGGAAGATCGATACCCCAATATGTTGCCCATCGGGACCATATTTTCCTGTGTTTCTGGGGGCAGCCTCGCGCTTGGAATACTGCAATCTCTGCTCCCATGCATCTATCTATTTCTTTTTGCCGTTTCCCCAGCATCGGGGGGAAGCCCCCTTCCATAACTGGGCGATGTCACGCTTAGCGATAGTGAGGGCCAGGAAGAGCAGGTGCTGTTTATACCGATTCCCCCCTATCCCGTCAGTACTGTGCAGTAAGAATAATTTTGGGTCCTATGGGAGATCCCAGAATAGTACCCTACCCAGACAAGTTGAGACTTTACACCAGAAGGGCTGTATAGCTGTGCAGCTCCAGACCGTATGTCTCTTTCGCAGTGTAAACACTGGGGGGATTGGATAACCCACATCCTCCAGAGACGGAGTCGTGTATAATATACCCGGTGTACGTATTTGAATTGGATGAGGCGATATCGAGAAGACACGGCCGCGCCCTGGGGGCTAGCTATGGCCTCGGCCCAGTCATCGTCTGTTAAGTCTGGTATGTCGTCCTGCTACGCCCTTCTAGTCTTGTGTAATGTTGTTCTGGAGTGCGTCGTTAAAGTCTGATAGATCTGTCGGATTTTATGTGCACCCACGTCACCCTTGAGGAGGCGGCCTTCAAGGGGATGAAACTCTGGCAGGCTGTCCAGGGTGAGAATCATGGGGGTAAGAGCGTGGCGCAATTGAAGGTATTTATAAAATTGCGTCTTTTGCAACTGAAATTCCACCTGTAACTGTCGGAAGGACTTTAAAGTCGTACCCCTCATAACATCCCCCAGTGTGGATATACCAACTAGGTCCCATTTGCGGAATCCCGTTAGAGCCGCCACCTCGCGCAAATGGGTACCGTGCCACAGGGGAGTCGCTTGGGTCAGGCGACCACGCCACCTCATTTGCTCAACAGTATACCTCCAGAGCCGAACAACTGTTCTGCTGGCATGGGGTAGGAAGTCTAGGCTCTGTGCACTGTATAATAGCAGAAGGAGGGGGAACACCCTCCATCGCTGCATGCTCCAGTGCGAACGCCGGGTCCATTGGTGAGCTATACCACTATTCATTTATAATTAATAAATGGGAGGCAGTGTAATAGGAATATACGTCCGCCGCTGCGATGCCGCCGCAATATGCTGATTGTGCACAGGTTTGTAATGCCACCCGAACTGCCCCTCCATTCCATAGAAATTTATTATGGATGGCATTTATTTGCGCGAACCAGGATCGCAGTATGTGGTACGGGAAGTTCTGTAGCCGATAAATTATTTTAGGTAAAGAGACCATTTTAAAACTCGCTGAGCGCCCGTACAGCGAGAGCGGGAGAGAGGACCATATTGTTGTCTTATCTTGGAGGCTGGCGAGAAGTGGATTTATATTATGTGCCCATGAAATCTTTGGGCAAGACGACATGAAGATACCCAAGTATTTAAAGCCCTCTGTGGCGTGGGTCAATTGGGCCGCCCATGTGCCTCTACCCTGGTCACCGCACACCGGGAACAGTACTGATTTAGAGGGGTTGGTATGAAGCCTGGTGGTCTGACCAAAGACTCGGAGGATCTGCAGGATATGTGGCCCTGAGATCCATGGGTCGGTCATAAAGAAAAGGACGTCGTCCGCATATAACGCGATGCGGTAGGGTCGCGACCACAGCCACTCAAATCCCCGGAGCACTGGATCGCTACGTACCAACGCCGCCAGGGGTTCCACGGCTAGGGCGAATAAAAGTAGGGACAGGGGGCAGCCCTGTCGTGTACCTCAACGGATAGGGAAGGGGGCCGAGCTGTGACCGGCTATGCGTACTGAGGCGGTTGGTTTTGTATACAGCAAACGAACATATGCTAGGAAACGCGGGCCGAAATTAACAGCCTCAAGGAGTTGGAAGAGGTACTCCCAGCTAAGAAAGTCGAATGCCTTGTCAATATCGGCGAGTAGTATGGCCGCAGGGCGCCACAGCCATGGCGTTATGGACCCGACGGATGTTGTGGCGGGTGGCCCAGTGTGGCATAAAGCCAGATTAATCTGGATGGATCAGATCTTGTACACAAGCCCGCAGGCGATCGGCTAGGACCTTGCCCAATAGTTTGGGCTCAAAGTTAATTAAGGAGATGGGATGATATGAAGATGGATCTTCCGGTGGGCGGCCTGGCTTTAAGAAGAGGACAATCACGGCCTGCCGCCAATCCCGGGGTAGCCGGCGTTGTTTGAGTGCGTCTTGCATCACCTCTAACAAGTGAGGGCCTAATGTGGGCATGTGTGACCGAAGAAATTCCATGGGGAATCCATTGGGGCTGGGGGCCCGCCCCGAGCGCATTGCCAAAAGTGCCGCACTTAGTTCATCAGCTGTAATTGGGGCGTCAAGTTGGTCTCTCATCTGGTCGGTAAGTTTCCGGGGGGGGGGAGGGTATCCCTAAGAAACTCCGCGATGAGGGCCTCTGAGAGCTGCTCCTGTCGCGCGTATAAAGTAGAGAAGTAGCGCGCAAATTCCGCGGCGACAGCCCCAGGAGATGAATGTAAAACACCGTCTACCCCTCGAATAATTGGGACAGCGGCTGGGGACTTCCCCACCTGAAACAACCTGTGCAACATTTTACTTGATTTGTCCCCCCATTGATAAATCCGGTGTTGCGACGCCAGCCAGATTTCTTTCGCCTCATTCATGAGCTGTTGTTGTATCTGTTGTTGTGTTTGAAGTAAATTGCTCATTTGAAAATTTTTGTTGTTAATTTATTCACTGTGGTGCTGTTAGTCCCCAACATAATCTCGTGCCCGTAGGATAGGGAATTAGTACTCTTTGCCTTCATTACCGTTAACAATGGGGTTAGGCTTGGGCCGAGTAGCAGTTTTGCCAGCTTTGCTGAGGCAGCCTCGAGTGACAGGGCTTTGGCCCTGACCGCTTCTTTCTGCTTTATTTTCCAGTGAGTGAGATAGATCCGAGATGAAAAGATTAAAAAGGAGAGGGGCCAGCTGTCAGGTACCCCACAAGTCTTACCTGCTGCTTGCGGAGCAATCTCACAGAGACGACATGAGCTATCGCCCCCGTACCCACCTTACCCCAATCGAGACATGTACACAACCAGGATGGAGATGGGATCGGTGAAGGAAGCTAGAGATGACGGGAACGGTGTCCAGAAGACCAGTAGAGGACTACCTCCTGTTTGGAGTATTACTGTGAACACCGGCTGGGAAGGAAGACAAAGGGAGACCCTGTTACAACAGGCACAGACAAACCCTCCTCTTGTCACTTCTTGCATACATGCGGAAGTAGTAATCACCTCATAACTGGAAACACCATGTAATCAGAAGCCATCATCATGAATAAGCGCTCCTGCGCAGTGCAATGGGACACAGGCACTAAACACTAGCGCTCCTCGTGATGCAAAACAAAGTAACAAGCGCTCCAGCGCGGTGCAAAAGGACACAGGCACTAGCGCTCCTGCGTGGTGCGAAATAAAGTAACAAGCGCTCCTGCGCGGTGCAAAAGGACACAGGCACTAGCGCTCCTGCGTGGTGCAAAATAAAGAAACAAGCGCTCCAGCGCGGTGCAAAGGACACAGGCACTAGCGCTCCTGCGCGGTGCAAAGGACAAAACAAACAATAGCGCTCCTGCGCGACCAGATGCCAAGTTAGCTAGATGCGGTTCGCACAAGCAAGTAGTCAGGAGAGAGACACGAAGAAACCGAGGCAGCGCTCCAGCGCGACCTCGGAATACCTGTGATAGGGTCCGCTGTAGACACTGGGATCCGTTGATGGCAAGGGCATTAATCCGAAGCGCTGAACCGGCGGGAATCGCTGCGGTTATGCGGTTTCCCCCGGAAGCGCTGTGTGACGTGGTGGTGGTGTTCGGTATTGAGAACTGGACCGCCAACCACCTGTATACACGGAAGTGAGGAACACTATTCCGCATCAGTGAAGAAGCACACACACACCAGACAATCGGGAAGGGGGGGCGGGGCTCCCACCGAACCATGACACCAGCACGCAACCTTGTTTGACTCCACTTGTGGTCTGTATTTTCCTTGAGACGTGGGAGCCCTCTCCCAGCTTTATTCGAATCCAAGTGTTTGAGTGGAGTTGAATTATGGCTTTCATAAGCAGTGCATTGTGGCTCAGCTAACTATAACTGCTGAATTTCTCTGGTTTTGTATGAGTGAAATGTCAGCCTAACTATAAGGTCCCTGTAGCCTTTGGTTTTTTCAGTGAATTTCTAAGGTTTTTTTTAAAATTCTATTTCCTAACTATAACATCCCTATAATCTTTGTTTATTTTTGTGAAGAAAAAAAATATATATATTTTATATATATATATATATACATACATATATATACATATATATATACACATACATATACATATATATATATCCAAGTTAAAAGGGCTAAACTTGTAAGGAGATGTTGTTCCTGGATGGTCCTGCAGTGTTCTGCAGGGACAGTCTACCACTTACAGAACAAGGTGGAAAGATCGGAGAACATTTTCAGATATTCTAACATTATATAGCTGGAAATTCCAGCATTGCATCCAGGTGTCTAACACAAACGGACTTTTAGCCGCAGTAATTTTGTAAAGGGAGCCTTCAAACACCTGGCAACTCAAACATAACAGATATATATATATATATATATATATATATATACACACAATTATGCATTATAATTAGCTGTTTGACTGTACTCTTGTAAAAGTGGGTTGTTTTGCTATGGACTTATCTGCACGTTGGCATCATGCTCATCAGTGCTCTACTTCATTGGGTTTCAGCAAGTTAGTAATTTGCCTTTGAAATGGGCATTGGGAGCTGGTGTTTGCACAATTTCCTTTGTTTACTGGTATGGGTTGACATGCTGATGATCCCACACTATGGGTCTGGGAGCTGCGTGTAGAGGGATTTTTGATGTAGCTCTCTCGCTCACTGTTTCTTTTCCCCAGGTATCCCTACATTGCCGTGCTTGCTTGTCGAGCTTCCTTGGGTGACGCTTTTAGTGGCTTCGATCTGGCTGGGATGTGTATCTCAGTGGCTCCTACGGTCTCAGTGGAGCTATTTTGACATGAGATTTCTGGTGGATCCCGTCGGTGATTTAGGGTTTCCCTTCTGCTTACATTCAGCTCCCAGTGCATTGTGTCTTTTTGCTTTCGGGTGGTCTGCATTATTCCTTGACATCACGACCCAGTGGTACTGTTCCTTTCACTGAGTGTAGTTTCCTGCACATCTCCTCCACAGTGCTGCAACTTTCTGGCAATGGTGCCAGGTTGTGTTTTGTTTTGGATCTGCCCAATGTGATCCAAGTGTCCACCTGCTGGAGTGGCAGTGTTCTGAACCAACTTTGGTGTTGCTGTTGCCTCCCCAGTGGACCATCTGGTGTTGCCTCCACAGTGGACCATCTGGTGTTCAGTCCTCAGATGGGCTGTCTTACACATTGTATTGCACAAGATTCTTTTTTCTGTTACATGGTTCTTGCTGTTGACTGCTGACATGTAGTTGAGAAGCTGGATGCGGCTCTCACTGAAATCTTACTGCTTTGGTATATCCTCATTAAGCAGAGAATTCGTGTGAGGAAGGGGGTGAGGAGAAAATGCCTGGATTATACTTACCAGTAATCTTTGTTCGCTCTTTCTCTCTTTCTTTCAGTTTCTTAGTACTTACCCTCACTTCCTCCCACTGTCTCTCCCAGAGGCGGTTCACCTATGATTGGCACCGTTGAGGGAAAGACTTGGACCAGTCCATCTTTCATGGGTGCAAGTATGGAGGCATGACCTGTGGAAGGTTTGGGGGAAAACAACTACTTTGAAAGAATTTAGGGAGCTTTGAAACGGGGCAGCATGGTATTAGGAGGTGGACCCTTCTACTCAATGATGAAATACAGGGAAAAGCAAGTGGGAATTGGAATAATGAAGATTACTGGTAAGTAATCCAGCCATTATATTGAACTATTGTGTAGAGAGCCTATAAATCAGGAAACTAACTTAATCAGCCAACCATTTAGGTTTCAAACCTTCATTTGACCAAGGGAAACATGTGCATCAATAAAAAAAAAACCCGCTCTATTCATTTACCTCCAGCACTATGTAACACAAGCTTCTATCCTAGGTTTTCAACGTATTGGGGCAGTGCAAAAAAAACTTTTTGGCCTTTTTTTACTAATTCATCGTATCTTTTTGGTAAATAAAAAGATTGAGCCAGAGAGGGCTACTTATTCAGACAGATGTTTACGCATTTTTCTGTTAAGACGCAATGCATATTATTTTTGAGGTATGTAACAAGTTCTGCTTTCCTTTCATGATTTTGTATTTTGACTTCCGCCTTCCTTCTCTTACCTGTGCGTTATTGCAGCATACCCTTCATCCTGAACACGTTTCAGGAAATTTCTGCTTCGCGTGTTTTTCCTCTAAAGGAAAATGAAAACCTGCAGCCACCAGATTTTGTGATGAGCCTCCTTAAACTGCCAATACTGTAGCCCATAATGGAGAGTAAATGGCAATGTTCCCCGGAGAAGAAAGGCTCCAAGAGTGAGCAATCCCGGAGCCACATGCAGTACACGGGATATTTTAATGGAAACATCTCCAGTGAGCCGGCACCATCTGCTCCGTCCTCCAATTACAGCACATGTGCGCCGCGGACATAACTCAGCAGCAGCGTGATTGCAATGCTGCGCGCGCTCCCAGAGTGACATACCATAAAAGCAAGGGTATGGTCTTAATTCCAGGCGGTGTATGCATGTGTTAGGTTTCCCTCAAGCTCCACACACAAATCAGAGTGACAACTCCTCTCTGCTGACGGAGCACGTTCGTTGTCCTTTATTTGCTTGCAGACAAGGCTGTATAACTCAAGGGCAGCCGCCTCCCTCCGCGCGAATCACGGCGCAGGCGGTGATAAGATACACCGCCAAAAATACACTGCTGACAGAATATGCCACAAAATCGAAAAACAAGCTTGTTTCAAGGCGACGTTTAGTACCAGTTAATACCAGGTAGCAATAGAACTGGGAGAGGCCAGTTCCAGTCCACAATTCGCCATTCCACGCTTGTTTCCATTCCCACCTGATTTGCGAACCAAACAAGCGCACTTACCACTCGCTATTTTTTAATCAGTGTATCACAATAGCAACCGGCAATAAAACAGATGTCAATCTTAAAAAAAAAAAAAAAATCTGTTTAAAATATAATCCGCGGCGTGGCCAAGATGGCGGCGGAGTAGGACGTGCTTTCCTGTCCCTCCGGCACCGCCCGAACAAAGCATTGCCTATCGCCCTAACTGGTGCCCATCCGAACCTGCCACGGGGTTCTGCTGTGCTGGCAAGCAATCCCGGCACCAACGGTGTGCCTATTTCCGCGCAGCTGCAAAGTTGGTGGTCTCTCCCGGGCACGTCAGCCCCTACCGTGCGGCGGGCCGCTGGGCCCCTTGAAGCGGAGGTGCGGTGTCTACCCTCGGCCCAGTGGTGCCCTACCTGCCTGCTGTGACCTCTGGGACTGCGGTCGGGAGACCGCTCTGACGATCGGCGCTGGGCCTTGGGAGGCGGAGCGGCGGAGGTGTCCGGCCGGACCTGGGCCCTGAAGTGCCGCCGCCATATTGCTGTGCTGAGGCCCGATCCACGTGGGGAGAGCAGGGCCTGGGGACACGCACGATCCGGAGCGGTGCGGTGCGTCCTAAGCACTTTCCCCGGCGAGGCGGTGACGGTTGAGCCCCCCGCGAGACGGGAGAGGGCTCCCGGGCCGCGACGAGAAGAACCTGCGGCGAGTCTGGCCAGCCGACAACGGGGGCAGAGAGGTGAGGAGTGGTAGAGCAGCTGGAGCGGGACCGGGAGCTCGGTCCGTGGGTCGGCGGACGGTGGGAGGCCCTGCGGGCGGAGCAGGTGTGGGCCTTGATGCCCGTGCTGGTGCCTGAGGAGATCGGTGGAGCCTCCCCCCTTCTCAGCGGGCTCCGAGGCGGTCCCGCTAACGGAGTACGGAGGTGCTGCGGGAGGGAGTTGCACCGGAGTCTCCCCTACATTGAGGTGGCCTGGGTGGGCTGAGACAGAGGCGAGCGGCTCTCTCGTGACGCAGAGAAGCGGTGGGCCCAGCGGCGGTAGCGAGGGTTGCGAGGCCCGTGGGGAGGAGGGAGGCCTAATATCGGCCTGTACATCGGCAGGCGGTGCCGCTCCCTTCGTTCCTTCGTCACGATGTCCTCCCTGGCTTGTCGATGACTGGGGCGGCCTGGGGACCTCCCCCCGACTGATTGCATTGGTGGGGGGCCGGGATACTGCGGCAGCGAGGGGCGCCCTCCCCTGGGGCAGATGCAGTGGGGGTCTAGCGGTGTGGCTGGAGTCTAGAGGTTCTGCGGGGAGCGAGGGGACTAGCTTCGGCCCGTGTGTCGGCGGGCGGTGTTTCCTTCTGGCGGTCTGGGCCTCGTCTGCCTGCTGCGGGGGAGAGTGCTGCTGGGGCCTAACTGAGCCTTGCCTCCACTGAGTGCTACGGGTGGAGTGTGGAACAGGGCCGCGGGCACGAGAGGATCCTCCGGGCCTGCGCCTGCCAGAGTGAGGTGGGGGGCGTAGTGTGGGGTGCCTTTCCCCCCCCTTCCCCCACTTTTACTGAGCAACTGGTGTGACAGGTGTCCGGGCCCTTAGCTAAGCCCCCTTCTTCTGGCTGCGATACCACCTCTGTCTCCGTGATCTGTAGCACTTGGAGAGGTTGGAGTGGGCGCGGTGGTGCCCTTCCCCCCCCTCCTTCTTGCGGACAACCCCGTGAGCCAAGCGGTGAAGCAGTGCGAGGGATTCCAGCCGGGACTGGGGGGTGCGTCCCGAAGGGGGTGAACTGCGGTTCCGCTCCTGGAAGAGGGTCTTACCTTTGCCCCTTCCCGTCGGTGCTGCGCGTGGGCCCTTACCTGCGGCTAGATGTCGTCCTCCAGGAACAGAAGGGATAAACCCCTGAAGGACCTACTTCAAAAGGCGACAGGGCAAGCAGCCGCTCAACTGGATGTCAAGTCCACACAACCTGACGACAACGATCTCCCGGCGACCAAGGCATTCATGCTAGACTTATTTTCCGCCATAAAGGAAGACATCTTGGAGCTCCGCTCTCAACTCTCCTCAGATCGGCGCGAGATGCGGCGCGATGTCGATGCCATTGGCGAGCGGGTGGCGACTCTGGAGGATCATGACTTGGGCACTGCGGATGAAGTGCACCACCTTCAGCAAGACGTCCTTCGCCTCATGGAACAGAATCTCGACCTACAGGCCCATGCCGAGGATCTGGAGAACCGATCTCGGCGGAACATTAGAATTCGGGCGGTCCCGTGGAAGGGAGAGGGTGATGACCTCCGTGAGTACGTGGGTGAGCTGTTCCGACAGATACTAGGCGAAGGGGAGGAGCGAGAAATCCAAATGGACCGAGTCCACCGTGTTGGCTTGCCGCGTGGTGCCAGGGCTCCGCCACCGGACATACTGGTGTGTGTCCACGACTTCCAGATCAAGGAGAGGATTCTTCGGAAGGCCCGTGACCTTCATCCCGTGCAGTTTCGGGGCCACCAGCCTACACTTTTCCAGGATTTGGCGGCCTCTACTCTCGCCAAGCGCAGAGACTTTAATCCTATCACTAATCATTTGCGTGAGCAGGGCATCCGCTACTCATGGGGTCATCCGTTCCGGCTCATCTTCAAACATAATGGCAGACTACATCAGGTTCGCTCCCTGGACGCTGCATTCGAGCTCTTGGGTCTGGAGCGGCCTGCTCCTATATCCGGGAGTACCAGATCGCCTGCTAGAAGGCGTAGACGGTCCAATGACTGGCAACGTGTTGGGAGGTCCCCTCCGCCAGCGAAGCCAGACGTGTCCGCGAGTCTGATAGAGAGAGAAGCAGCTGTTACCTCTGTGGCGTTGGTGACCGACAACTCTGGGACCCCCTGAGGTCCATATGGCTGGCACTGGTGGGATTATTATGCGGCGCCGGAGGCCGGCAGTTTTGGGAGAGTTCTTGTTCTATCATCTCAGTCCTTGTGAGTCGGAGTGCCCTGTATCAGGAGCGGGCAGAGTTCCCTGATGGCGCCATGTTTCCCTAACGGATGGATCCGCAAGACAGACTGTAGTCACTACAAGCGACTGTTGCATCTCTCTCCTTTTTGTGTTTTTTTGATTGGGGTCTGGGATTTGGGGGTTTGTTAGGGGTTTGGGATTATTTTGGGGGCTCCGCATCAGTTATCCAGAAGGCTAGGAGTGGATTAAACCCACAGGCAAGGCACACTTATCCACTCAACGCTATTGGCATTAGGTACCACATGGGCTCTTTCCTTCTCGGTGGGGATTATGGGTAGGGATCTAAAGATTGTGAGCCTAAACGTACGGGGCTTAAATAGCCCTGTTAAGCGCTCGGCCATCCTCTCCCTCTTGGAGAATGCGGAGGGTGACGTGTGCCTATTGCAGGAGACACACCTTCTTTCTAGGGATACTAAACGGATGAAAGATAAGCGCTTCCCTCTACAACTCTGATCCTCAGGCCCGGCCAAGAAACATGGAGTGCCGATCCTCTTTAGTGCTCGCGCCCATTGCAAAGTCCTTTCCCAAGTGGCCGACATTAAGGGGAGATTGCTGGCCGTCTGCATTCAGTGGGGGGAGACGCAGCTAACGGTGGGATCCCTTTATGCCCCGAACGAACGACAAGAGCCCTTCCTGCGGGCAGCCCTTTCTGAGGTGTTAACGTCTCCTGATGCATCGATCCTAGTGGGGGGGGACCTGAACATAGTGATGGATTCCGGTATGGATAGGTCTGAGCAGCGGTCCTACCAAACAGGAGCAATATCAAAGGGGGGGAGGCAGTGGCTCCTTGAGGGTGGGTTGAATGATGTGTGGCGCGTTCAGCACCCCTTAGAGCGCGATTACACCTTCTACTCTGCGGTGCATAAAACTTACGCGCGTTTGGACCACTTCTTAGCCACATCCTCTCTCCTGCCCCATTTATCGGCTGCGGACATCTCTGCGCGCTCCCTCTCGGATCACGCCCTCATCTCGGTGGTGCTCACCTCTCGGGGTTCGCGTCCGCCGCCGTCTGGCTGGCGTCTCCATGACTCCCTGCTCCACTCGGAATCGGTGGTCACACGAATGCGGGACACTATCACCCAATATCTCGCAGCCAACGACCAGGACGGTATGGCCCTCGCATCAGTGTGGGAGGCTTTGAAATTAGTAGTGCGGGGGGAGTTTATCACGATTGCAGCGTCATATGCGCGGTTACGCAAAGAGAAGCGCGCAGAGTTGGAAGGGGAGGTAGGCGCCCTGGAAGCAGTACACAAGAGGACTGGGGCCCCAAGAGTCTGGAGGGAATTAGAGGCTAAGCGGCGCATGCTGAAACACTTTGACTTAGATAGAGCAGAACACGCCCTCCTGCGCCTGCGACACAAATTCTACCATAGCGGGGATAAAGGGGGGAGGATGCTGGCGCATAGGCTACGAGCGCGAGCTCAGCTGTCGGCCATACAATCCATCAGAGACTCTCAGGCAGTTGAACATACCACTGACGCCCTCATCGTGGAATCCTTTCGGCAGTTCTATCGGGGTTTGTATAGGAAGTAAGCAGCGGACTCTGAGGGGATAGCGGATTACTTGGCGTCCTGCAACATTACGCCTCTCTTTAAGACGTCAGCGGATGCCTTAGACACCAAGATTCGCATTGAGGAGGTCGTATCTGCGATCGCTCGGCTGAAGGTGGCCAAATCCCGGGGCCGGATGGCTTCTCTGCCATATTTTATAAAACCTACTGTGTGGAGCTGGCTCCTCTTTTAACCCGCCTCTTCAACTCCTTTCTCGATACGGGAGAGGTAACTCCTTCCATGTCTGAAGCGGCAATCACTGTTATCCTTAAGCCTGGGAAAGACCCTAAAGACTGCGGTTCGTATAGGCCGATCTCTCTTCTTAATATTGATGCAAAACTCTTTGCGAGCATTCTGGCGGCGAGACGCAGCCCCTTGATGGATGGCATCGTAGATCCGGATCAGGCGGGCTTTATCCCAACGCTGCAGGGGGGGGATAATACTAAACGGCTCCTCCACCTCATGGACCTGGTCCACCGCTCTCGGGCTCCGGCTTTCTTTCTCTCTATTGATGCCGAGAAGGACTTCGATCGAGTGGACTGGGAATATCTATTTGCAGTTCTGAAGGCCTTTGGGATGGGTGACAGCTTTATACGCTGGGTCCGGTGCCTTTACGCAGCCCCTAAAGCAGCGGTGCGAGTAAATGGGAGCAGGTCGGCCCTTTTCCCCATCACTAGAGGGACGCGACAGGGATGTCCTTTATCCCCGTTGCTTTTTGCGCTCTATATGGAGCCTTTTGCCCAACGTATACGGTCAAATATAGGCATTGCGGGGATTAAATTCGGGGCTGACACGCACAAAATCAGTCTATACGCTGATGACATTATCCTATCGCTCACCCAGCCTCACTCTTCCTTACGGTACCTATCGGCGGAGCTCATTGAATTCGGGAAGGTTGCAGGATTTAAAGTAAACTTCTCAAAATCGCGAATTCTTAATATCTCTGTTCCCGATGTGGAGGTTCCGGATCTGCAGCAAGACTTCGCCTTTCACTGGGCTGATTCTGACATCCCATACCTAGGTATTCGATTGACCTCTTCTGTAGCTCATACGGTATCCCTCAACTACAAGCTACTGGTAGATCAAACTACCAAAGCACTTTCAGACTGGACCCGCCTTAACCTGGCTTGGTACGGGAGGCTGGCAGCGGTGAAGATGACTATACTCCCGCGCATCCTTTACCTTTTCCAGATGCTCCCTGTGAGTCCCCCCCCCAGGCACTATCCGGAAACTGCAGGGCCTCCTCAATGCATTCTTGTGGAACAACAAACGGCCAAGACTTGCATTACCTCTCGTCACTACGCCAAAGGCTGTGGGTGGGTTGGGCTTTCCCTTACTGATGGCCTACTATCAAGCCTCCTGTCTTCGGTATATCGTGGAGTGGAACAGGCCCTTGTCTAGCAAATACTGGAACTTTATGGACCAGACGGTGGCGGGTCGTAACATCTGGCGTGAGCTGTGGCTACCGCGCAAGCACAGAGCGTGGGGCCTTTACTCTTCCCCGGTGACCTCCCCGACTCTGAAAGCCTGGGACCAATTAGCGCAGCGCAGGGGTTGGACTACTTTCCCTTCCCCCATGACCCCCATTGTCGACAATCCCGATTTTCCACCGGGATGTGCGTCCCCAATCTTCCAGCGATGGAGGGAGGAGGGCTGTAAGAGGGTGGGATCTCTCTTCGACCTGGACGGCCTGATCCCTTTCTCCCAATTGCGTGGGGAGTACTTCCATCTACCAGAGACAGATGCTTTTCAGTACTCGCAATTAACGCACTGGGTGACCCAACCTGCTAACTTCGCTTTAATGTCCCGTTTCTTGACGGCTTTTGAGAAATGGCTAATTTGCAAGACAGATGATCGCAAGCTCATATCTGATTTATACGCGATGATCTTGTTGCACCCCAAGAAGCAGCGTACGAAGGCGCAGGTTCGCTGGGAGACGGAGTTGGGGCGACCTCTGACACGTAAAGAATGGGAACACGTTTTTTATCGCGTCCATCACACTGCCTCTAACACTGCGGGTACTGAATCTGCTTATAAAGTGGCCGCTTATTGGTATTATACTCCAGCGCGCATCAAGACTTGGGATGTAACGAAGTCGGGCCTCTGCTGGCGGGGGTGCGGTCATCCGGGTACACTGGTGCATTTGTTGTGGCACTGCCCGAAACTAGTGCGGTACTGGAAGGTAGTCCTTGATGACCTAGATGATGCTTTTCAGATTACATTTCCTCGGGCACCTGAGCACGTGCTGCTAGGCCTCCCCCATCCTAAGTCCTTCCCTTTGCGCTCGCTGAGGGGCCGACAGATAGCATTAGCTCTGCTAGCGGCGCGGCAGGTTCTGTTAGCGCAATGGGGTTCCTTGGCCTCACCTGACCCAAGAGACTGGATCCAAAGGCTTTGGCACCTTCTGGCTATGGAGCGCCTTTCAATGGGCATTGACGGTAAAGGTGCTGAATATGCAAAGCTATGGGGTCCCTTTCTGCATCTCCTTTCTAAAGATCTGAGGGAGGTCACGTGCCCGAAGTACCTACAGATTCTGCAGCTCATTCCTTTGGAGCCTCTGGGGGCCACTAAGGATAGCTAAGGGGCGGGGGGACACATCGAGAGGATGCGATGGGTGTAAGGAGAGGTTAGAGACTGATGCGGAGCAGGGCAGGGGGTGGGGGGAACTGGGGGGTGGAAGGGGGGGGTGTTTGTTCCTTTTGTCTGTTTCTTTCTTCCATAAAAGTGGTACTTACGCACCTGCCAGATGGCTGGTTATAGCCCGGACATCTCTATCGTGGGGTCGCCCTCCGGGTTGTTGACCTGTACGCTGTGTAAATCATCAAGAGGTTACGCTCTGCCGGCCATTGGATGTAGGCAGCTGAGCCGTGTATTCAGATGCTTGACCACACATTAAAAAATGATTGATTCTAAAATATAATCCGCATAAAAGCAAATACACATGTTCCAAGGTGAAAGATCACAGATTCACGGATTAATTTTATCCACCACAAAGAAACTGGAGTAAATGCATGGAAAGGTTTTCTGGAGACCTGCCAACTCACACGTGCTACCATGTGTCACACGATATCGGCTTCCTTCACATGGTCACTGGTTGAGGAGTCAATAGCACATGGTGGAAGAGAACACAGAGTAGATTTCCAGATTATGTTTGGAGGCTTTGAACAGTGATGTCCATTAAATGGTATGACCCACCAGCCCCAGCAAGCTTTTTTTTTTTTTTTTGGAGGGGGGCTGGATGGCGGGAAGGGGCAAAAGTGCCTCTTAGGTACTTTTCGGCATGAGGTCCTGCCCCTTCAAAGGGCCCATCTCATCCTCAGTAGTGCCATTTTCTTTTTAGCTCGCAAGAATGAAAGACTAATCCCAATAACCACTAGAATAGACTAAATGCTAACGTTGGTTCTAGAGGCAGAGTGCTTCCTGGTGTAAAATGCTTCAAAGCCTCGTCAAGGGTAGTAAGTGCTAAATGCAATTACAGTTAAGGCTTCTGGTTTTCCGTTTTTACTGATTTTTACAGATAAATACAGACAGAAAACAATGTGTTTCCTGTCTGTATTTATTTATAAAAGCGGAAAAATACTGCAAATGGTGCTTGTTGTGAGAGACTCCCCATGCTGTCCATCATGATTTCCAGGCAACAGCTGAGCTGATAGACAGCATGGAGAGTTGAAAAACAGAATGTAATTTCCTTAAATACAGGCATATGTTAACATGTATTTGTAGTACAACCCTAGTATGTCCCTGTGAGTGAAGTGTTTTATATACGTGGCTGCTTATTTTGCTAAATCGTGACAGGCATCCATGTATGAGTGCATGTTTAAAAGTTAATTAAACGTGGAAATATACCATTTTATGGCTCCATTTAATCTCAAAACAGAAAATAAATATAGATAAATACCAATAAGATGGCCAAAAAATAAATATGGATAAATACAGACGGAAATGTTAAAAAAATAAATACCATAAAACGGGAGCCCTAATTACAATATAATACAATTATGCATCCAAGATTTGGCCCTAATTCCACGGATTGCTACAAATTACCTAGACCCCTTGAAGCAAACTATGCACACCTAGTAAATACCAATTGTAAAACACTTAGTATTTACCCCATGTGACCCATTCTGCTTTTCAAGTGATGGAATGGGGGAAGCAAAGGTTACCACTACACATCACTCTCTATTCAGAGACTGCGGTCTGCCTGACAGTCAGTTCCCAGCAGTGAGACAGTGGCATAACAATAGCACCCGCAGTGCAGGGGTGCCCCAGACTCCCAGGGGTCCCCTCCGACACTGTGCATGGACGGACCACAGAGCTCCTGACTGGGTCCAGTGCGTGGGGGTCCTCCTCCATGCACTTTGCAGGGGGGGCCCCCTCATGTTTCGTTATGCCACTGCAGTGAGGGACATCACCTGGAGTCTGATCTGAAGGAAGAGCTGCCGGACTTGTCCTAGGAACCCAAGGAGGCCTGCTTGATCGAAGGTAAAGGAGCAAGCCCACCTTACAGGAGATTGGGGGGGGGGGCCAGGATAGTGCCTAGCAGGGGCCCCACCTGGGAGCATATGGGTCTCACACGTATCAGATATCTACCATATCATTTTAGTATAGTATGTGCTTTGATGTAAAATAAAGTAATTGTCTCTTTAAAAAGAAAAGCACTGGGCTTGAAAATTATCTTAATGCGCTGCTGGGTGTGGTGTTGAGTGCTGAGCCTAGGTACCCCCACACTAACCTCCCTGAGAAGGCTGGGATTGCTCATCATTGCTACCATTGGGAGTCGAGTGCTGAAAGAGTTTTTTAAAGCCACAGTAGGATGGACCCCTGGACAGTGGAGTTACACGATCCCAACTCCGATGTCCCACTTTTTGCTTCAGTACAATAACAAAATGGAACGGGTCTTTCTTTAGTTTCACTATTATACCTATAACCTGCTTTGTGTAGTTATTTTTGGTAGGTAAACTGCATAGGAACCCATAAAGTTTTTAGAAGAAACCTCACTCACCTACCTAGTAGGTGACATGCTTCATCAAAGGGTTCCCACCCTGGTCACCGAATGTTTCCAGCATGTGCTACAACGCCTGATTACAGCAGAGCTGGTTTGATTTTCGAGGGTGAAGTGGTGATGGTGAGTGAATTAGTGACAAAGTGCAGTGTTTAAAATTGGCTCAATACTCCCAGTCAATTTGACATAAATTTTAACCAAGGAAGTATTGGTCAATGTTAAAAAAATGTATAGTGGAGGATATGTGTAGGATATTAATTTGATCCAATTTATCCTCAAAACGGTCTACATGTTTCAGCCATCTTACTATGGTGCCTCTCAGGGTCAGAATGGCTTTAGTCAGGAACAAAAGGAAAAGTCAGCATGCGGGCTAAAGCATGCCGAGATTGTGTGGGTGGATTGTACTCACATCCCACTGTATTAGCAAGGAAGTCACCGTTTTGGCTTTCTTCCTGGAAAGAGATTGTAAACAAACATCAATTGTAAACAAACACACACGCAGGCAGGTGTAGTGTTAAAGGAGAAATCAATACTGGGCCAGATGGGAACCTTTCCCTTCTGGGTCTTTGTTGTAGCAAATGTGTCACTTTGTATTCCACATATTTTGTTGATCAATTCCAAATGAGAGAGCGTATGTAAAAACATATGTAAGAATCATTGTTTTTACAGATCAAATGTTTTTCAGGACAGACCATATAGTCAGGTGATGTAAAGATAATACATACGGAATAAGATGATGTTCCCTATGTATTATTGAGATAATTACACAGCCAAGTAGTCTCCCAGGACTATGTACAAAATCGCAAGTATAAAAGACAAGACAACCAAACAAAGTATTTGCCATGAGCGCATCGCCATTTTAGATTGTGCCTAATTTTGTAGGCATGCGTCTGGTTTTTCTCAATTTTTGGGTGTTCGGCGCTAGCGTACAAAATTCTGCCTGCTTGGCTTATCACCATTGTATAAAATATATGTGTATATATAGGGTCAAGCATTAATTTGATATGTCTATTTAAAAAAAAGCAATGTGAGTAAATGGTAACTGACTTTAGCAGTGGTGGCCTCTTGCTACCTGGGATCGGCCAAGGGGGTGGACCCTCTAGTGAGAGACAGATGGAGGACCTTTTTAGTCACATTCATCCTATAGAGTTGTTTATCAGGCTCCCCCGTTGCACACCCACTTACTTCGTCAAGGTATCTCACCCTCCGTGATACCTGATCTGCCTCGGTCGTCCCGCATCTTGTGTGCTGTCTCCGGAGGCTATGCTTATATGTGGTTGTGTATTTTCATGCTCCATGGTGGTTACGTGTGCCGGCGCACGTATTGCATGGGGCGGGGTTTGACCTTTGCGCTCGTCTGTGTGTGACGTGTGTAACGTCAACACGCGGCTTGAACCATTTCACAGGCGGAATTCTGTCAATCTCACTCTCTGTTTACTTGTTGTTATGGATACACGAAAATGGTTGCCGATTGATGGCATTGTGTTATACTGTATCAAAGGAATATGAATGTTTTTAATTTCCGTCTTTATGCTAATAATAGCCTGAGTCCCTATTTACCCATATTGTTTCATCATATTGGCAGATCATGACCCGTAAATGGCGTTTAGCTACGCAGAGCAGTGGAATTTGATTATGACAAAAGAATTATATTATTTTATGTATTATATTGATGTCGGCTGTTAGTAACTTCAGTTTCAGTATACTGCAATGCTGACATCGTAATAGGTTTCTTTTCAAATAGATTTTACTTTGTGTGCTTTTGTACATGTTGTTCCATGTTTATTGGACAACAAATTCTGGTTTCTTAATTAGATCTGTTGGGTTTTGGAATTGCTTATTTCATTAAAAATTAAAGGATTTCTAGTTGGACGATTACCCTTTTTTTAAATATCACTAGACATGTGTGCTTTGCCCAAAAAGGTTCCCCTTTTTTCTCTCTTCTCCCAGGTCCCACTGGTATTCCATAGTTCATATGTTTCAGCAAAGTTCATAATACAGTATTCCAAGGGATAATGTTGTTTATCCAGTCTTATGAGTGGACAGCCAATAGATCCAGTGTTGTTCTTTCTCAAAAAGGCGTTTCTCTATATTGTCCTGGGTGTTTTCTAACTGCTCAATGACATACCACGTAAAATCATTAGGGGTATGACCTGAATTGATGAAGTGATCTGTTCGTTTTGTTGTATTCCTTTTACATCTGATATTACTCCAGTGTTCACAAATTCAGATTTTGATTTTTCTTGTTGTCATGCCCACGTATTTTAGACCACAGATGCAAACGATCAGGTAGACTACATTTATTGTGTTGCAGTTCGTATGCTTTCGTAATGTCTATGTCTTTCCTGGTTCTAAACCCAATGCTTTAGTAGTTTTTGTTAGGTGGCAGACACTGCAGTTGCCACCGGCATGATGGCCTGTCACATCCAGAAGTCCCCACGTATTTCGTACTGTAGTTCTTCCTTCGCTTCTTTTAATCCGTGGTCTAGTGCTTACAAGGTTGTCTTTCAGATTAATTGCCTTTTTGAAGGAAAATAGGGGTTTGACTCATTTCAGGTTTCCTGTTTTTATAATGTGCCAATTTTTATTGATGATTTTCTTAACATCATTTGAGATCGTGTTGTATGTTGTTACGCATGTCATAGGGATTGCGTCGTTGTTTTTGGTGGATGGTTCTAGGAGGCTTTCTCTATTTTGATTGTTTGTAGGTTTTTTTGAGGACTCTTTCTGGGTAATTGCGATCCCGCAGTTTTCCTTTTAGGTCTTCCGATTGTGTGACGAAATCTGCTTTCCTTGAGTAATTTCTTCTTAATCTGAGAAATTGACCATATGGGAGATTCTCACGGCGAGCTCTCGGATGAACGCTATCAAATTTCAACAATGTGTCTTTATCAGTCGGTTTGTGATAGGTTCTTGTTTCAAGTTTTCCATTCTCTGTATATATTGTGACATCTAGGAAGGTGATGTGTTCTTTACTGTCGGTGTGTGTGAATTTCAGGTTGGCGTCACATGTATTTATCCAGGTTAGAAAGTTCTGCATTGATTTTCTGTCCCCTTTCCATATCACTAGGATGTCGTCAATATAGCGCTTGCAAAGTTGTATGTTTTTCTTGTGTATATTCCTGTTGTGTAGTATGTACTTCCTCTCAAAATTGTATACATACAATCCTGCTACACAAGGCACAAAGGTGCTGCCCATGGATGTTCCGAAGGTCTGTACGTAAATTTTGTCTTCGAATTCAAAGAAATTCTCCTTCAAGGCCAGGCGGGCACATTCCAATATGAAGTGAATCAGTGCCATGTAGTTCCACTCTCCTTGGTTCAGAGTCTCCTTTATTACTTCTAGTGTGTCATCTTTTTTTTTTTTTTATATAGCGCAAACTTGACCCGAATCAGGTATCAGAGCGCTTTACATAGCACCAGTTGCATTACATGAGGACACATTCATCTCTACGTCCAGGGTTAGTAAGGTACTAGTTGTTGGGTCGAAATCCATATTCTGTAAGCAGAGTAGATCCTTGGTATTCTTCAAATATGTGTATGTCTGTTGCACTTTTGGTTTCAAATAGAAATCGCAGAACCGGGATAAAGGTTCTAGTATTGACCCTATACCGGGGACTATTGGTCTTCCTGGTGGAGGGTTCTTGTTTTTATGAATTTTCTGTAGCGTGTAGATATATGGGGTTTTTGGATTCTGCGTGATGAGAAATTCTGCTTCCTTTTTGGAAATCCAGTCCCTCTCTTCTGCCTCTTCCACCAGGTGTTTTATCTCCAGCTGTAGTTTTTTTACAACTGACCACAATTGAAACAATATAGTCAATGGATGAACAATAGAAGAGGCACTCTTTTGTTTTGAATGCGGTACTTCTGATCCATCATTTTTTGGGAACTGAATAATATTGGCAATACTGCACATTGACCTGAATGACCCAGGACTGTGAAAGATGGTTCTATTCAGTAATATTGTTTAAAAAATGACTGCAAAAATGTTGACCTTACAAAATCTACCTACAAAAATATCTACACGTGAGAAATGGAAATATCCCAGCACTTCTCATTTGCAGGTTGTGGTTCAATTATAGCTGTACCTCCATGCCAAGAATTATTTAGGCCCAGAGTAATATGGTGGGATTGGATATATGCATGTATTTTTGTTGGTAGATATTATGAGTCAACATTTTTACTTAATATTATTATGGTAGACAGCATCTTGAACATTTACATGGGAAGAAAATGATTTAGATAAGAGGTGTGAGACAGGGCACAGCCCTTCTTAATTTTTCCATACAGGGAGACAGCAGAAGTAATATCCCTGTCTGGGAACAACGGGATTGCACCCAAAAAGAGGATTCTACCAACTGCAAGAGCTCTTGGGATGTCCACTGGGTCAGAAGCAGTGGGCCTGATTCACAGAAATAACTTACGTCAAAAACGTAAAGTTAGTACTTTTTGGTATTCACAGAATACACTTACTCATTTTGGTATTCACAGAAGGCACTTACTCATTTCGGTATTCACAGAAGTTAGTAGTCCTAACTTTAGGACTCCTAAATGCCTTCTGTGAATACCGAAAGTCTTAAAGTTAGGATTTTTCTCAGTTTAGGAGTAGTAAAGTTAGGAGTCTTAACTTTACTACTCCTAAACTGAGAAAATCCTAACTTAAGACTTTTGGTATTCACAGAAGGCATTTAGGAGTCCTAAAGTTAGGACTACTAACTTTACTACTCCTAAACTGAGAAAAATCCTAACTTTAAGACTTTCGGTATTCACAGAAGGCATTTAGGAGTCCTAAAGTTAGGACTACTAACTTCTGTGAATACCGAAATGAGTAAGTGCCTTCTGTGAATACCAAAATGAGTAAGTGTATTCTGTGAATACCAAAAAGTACTAACTTTACGTTTTTGACGTAAGTTAGTTCTGTGAATCAGGCCCAGTGTGCGTGGCGGTGGGCGAGGATGCTGTAAAGAACATCCTTTCTTCACCACTGAGAGGACCCATGCATCAGTAATTATTTGGGCCCAGGAGGCAGTGAAAAGAAAACCCACTATAATTTCCACTAAAGTGGAGTGGATCTCATGAGATGATGCTAAGAGTGGCTGGCTGAACCCCAATAAAATAATTTGGTCTTTATGGCCTCTTCCAAAGCCGAGGGAGCGGATTTATATTCTCTCTTGAAACCCTTCTCTTCAACTGCATTTTTTCAAAGGAAGAGGAGGAGGATCAAACCAGGATCTTGATGCAGAACGATTCTCTTGTCTTGGAAGTTTGGAAGGCCTTTGCTGACCGGAAAAGAACAAGTGATCTAGCTACACCACTTGGATGGCATTCAGCGATTTCGCTACAACTGTGTGCCTTGAGCTACTGGACAACCTCATCCATCAAGGGATTGAAGTAGTACTTCCCATCTGTGGGTGGTTGAGGATTCATTCCTGAGTCTACATCTTCAGATCTAAGGACTCAGCCATGACTGCAGCATATGTACAAATTGGATTTCATGTTCCTGGCGGCAGTGTCAATAAGGTCCTAGGACCGTATTTTTGCTGTTGTTTGAAAGCTTCTTTTCCCAGGCTGAGAATGAACTTTTACTATTCCTGGACGCGGTCCTGGACTAAGGAGGTATACAGGTCAAACTTGTACTATAGCTGCCAACAACAGCACTGGAGTTCACCTGTCTAAGGTAAAAGCCACTAGACATGCAAATTCATTTGCTACGTCTCCTACTCTATATGGAATGATGCTACTTTGCCCTTCAGGGAAGCTGCCATTACCACTACAAACTGAGCTAAAGGATTCTAGGACCTCATGCTCCTTGTAAGCCAGTACCAGTTATCCAAGGGCTTTTTGTCTGCATGTATCATATGACACAGGCGAGACCAGTTACAATTACAGTGTGGCTAACATTTTAACATGGTGCAGGTCGTTCTGTTATAAGGTGGTCTCTAGCACTAATGTCACAATTACATACAATCATTGGAAAGTAGTAACATGTTCCTCACACAAATTTATTTAAAAATGCCAGGGATTCAAGCATAGACTTATTAAAATGTAGGTATTACACAAATAAGCTAGACTGGTGAATGATGATAATGTGAGCTCTTATCATTGGTGCTTACTTATACTAATCCAAACTTAATTTTTTTTTAGAAGCGCTTTTGGGTAATACACATATAATATAATGAAAGAGGCAGATGTGTGAGACCACATAATGACACAGCACTATGTGGCTTTAACTTTGTAGGCCCCAACAGTGGTGACAGAAAAGACGAAGACCCTTTCCTCCAAAACCTGACAGGATAATTCTTAAAAATCATGGCACCTTAATCCAGGAACAGAATTGCATTTCACAAGGTGTGGAATTATGGGTATTTTGCATTTACACTTAGGTATTGCATTAAATATTTAGTAATCTGATTGTGCACATGAACATATAAACTCGCTATTTCCCTACTAGTTTCGATCTAACTCTCAGCAGGCTGAGTACTAGCCATATAAACTTCTGGATGTCTCGAAGTAGCCTATTACATCCCCTTAGTATAAGCGTTAGCCTGTTTTCACCAATTCCCTATAACTAAGGTCTCTTAGGACTTGTACAAAACCCAAATCTGTAAGAGAATATCATCTTTTATATTAGGAACATTGGTGAACAACTATTAAGGGGAACAGGGGACTCCTGTGATACCTTCTTTATGCTGGATTTCGTCAACTGATAAACTGGGAGTATATAAAGCTATGAGTTGTTAAAACATGGACTGTGGTGAAAACTGAAACTTTTAATGGATAGTGAATGATTAATACGTCTTATACTATAGGCTACACCCCTGGCACTCAAACTCTAACCTGAGAGCAAGAATTACCTGAATAGGTTCTTGGAAACCTTAAACCTTGAGATGGAAGATAGAGAAGACTATAAGACTTGGTTTATCTAACTCAAACGAAATAACACTGTAAGAGTTTAAAATACAAGTAAAATGTTTTATCATATATATATATATATATATATATATATATATATATATATATAAGTAACAACAGTGGAACATTCTTGGAAACAATGTATACATGTAACAAATGAAAATAGAGTAGGCCTGGGCGTGAAATTCTGCTCCGCTCGCTGAGCTTTTTCCACTCTGCGCAGCATGGGGAGTTCCGAAAAACTCCGCTCCACATAGCAGAGTGTAGTTTTTTCCTCGCTCGCGCTCACCAACGTTACGTTGGCGAGCTAGGAAAATCTTACTTTAGACCACCTCCCTGCCAGATTTATCAACGCGGGCGGTCGCGGATGGCCACTACTGCTCGCCTTAAGAAACCTTCCGTTCGTGTTGAGGAAACTGCCACTTGAGTAGAAAATCTACTTGGGTGGCAGAAAGAAGCAGCGCCCTCTTGCGCTGTGCATGGTGACGTTCGCACTGATTTTCCAGCATGGGACAAACACCCTGCGCTAAAAATCAGTGCGAAATGCACGACCTAACGCACTGCGCCACTTGCGGTACTCCGCACAGCGCAGCAGAGTTTTTTGGTTCACTTTGCATAGTTCTAACTCCGCACAGGCCTAATAAAGAGATTTTGTTGTGAAATGACAACTCTGATTAAGCAATGTAAGAACACATTTGAAATATACATGGAAATAAGTGCCTTCTCTGTACCTTCACTACGAAAATATGAAATACTGATCATAAGAATTCGATATTTGTTATCATATACTGGGGTCGGAGTATATTTTTATTGTACAGTTTGAACTGCAATTGATTTGACTGAATATAATATATTGTAATTATTGTATCTATAAATTGCAGTCTTAAGGAAGTTTCAAGCAAGGACGGAAACACATTGGTGGGCTGACATTCTTTTAATACAGATGTATTTCTTCAATAAAAAGTTTTAACCGACAGAAGATGTAGCATTATTCTTCAACCTCAAAGTATATTTAACCAAGGATATAGTACTATGCATATAATGTGAGATGTACTAAATATGTATACATAACATAATTTACTCTACAATTTTTGGTTCTCTACATAAGATAATTAGGGTCACCAGGTTTTCAGACCCTGGAAGATTAAGTACCTGAATAGTAATAATATGGACGCATGCATTTTAAATGTAAATTCACCATTGCCATCTTTTGTTCTTGGTCTCAAACTCTTAAGATGTCGGCCTGGGACAAAGGCCTCTTTTAAATCCCCTGAGCATGTTTTAGAACCTACAGCTCAATGACCAGGGCCGACTTAGTTGGAGTAACTGTTGCAGCCATCAAAGCATAGATGCTGTTAGTGTACAGCTGGGATGCCAGCATTTCAATAAATAGTGCTTCCAAATCCTTAGTAGTGCCTGGCTGGGTTGCCGATCCGTGTGACCATCACTACTGGACTGTAGCTTGGTGCCCAAGGTCTGTGCCCATTTTTCAGTTTTCCCTACTAAGGGTTTTTGCCAAGAGGAGCCTGGATGGATCCACAGGGGAAACGTTCACCACCAAGGTCTGGGATGGAGTGGTGAGGTAATCCTCCTCGTGTTAATTTGCACGCAGAGCACTCAAGAAGGAGCCAGAGTGGAGCATCAAACACAGCATGCATACAAGAGAAGCTGTTTATTTTTTTTACAAATCCTGGTATCATGACTCCAACCTGCCATGATAAACCCCACTAAATCCTTGTGAGGACAAACTATGGGTGCAAGGATGTAGTCCTAGAAGCCCTGCAGTTGTTTTGGGGAGACCAGCACTAACTCCTGATCCTTCAGGAACTGAATGGGTAAAGAAGTGCCAGAGCAACATTCCCAACAGAGTGTCCATCTGACTATCCAGAGAGGATAGCATCTGGCAGCATCTCTCAGTCTTACTGTGTGCAGTACATGGGGGTCACACCAGGCTCTCCCCATGTTTAGGTGGTGTCTTGTCTCCAGTGTAAGGGATTCCCTGGAATCAACACCTGTATTGCCACAGATGTGCCCTCTGCCAATCTTGCAGGCTGCCAAACCCAGATTGCTCGAAGAAGAGAAAACCAGCATGAACCCTAATCATGTCCACCCAGCCACCGCCGCTTAGCGCCATCGAAAACCAGGAGCAAAGGCTACCCTGATTGTGGTGAAGCGGTGATAGACTAAAGTTAAAAAAAGAGGCTTTAAGAACATCTGTCACACAAATGATCGTGTTAGATCACTCTTGCAGCCCTTATCTGACAACTATGCCTATAAATCTATGCATTAAGTGTATTGAAAAGATAATCCAGTCACCAACACATTTGCCTTAACTATATTTATCTCATTATGGTTATGGGCTTGTCATGAGACTAAATCGTGCTTTTACAACAGGGCTAAATTGTGCACTGTGTGCCTGTCAAGACTGCCTCCGGCACCAAATGATAATTTCAGTTTGAAAGTTATGTAATAAATCAAAGGCTGAACTGAACTATGCAACGGACCCAACACTACCTTCCAACCGAGAAAAAAAATAAACGCACAAACATAACCAGGAAAGTAGGAAATACAATGCCCGAGTATTTACTGGCCTATGCAGATAATGTTTCAAATCAAAAATCTTTTGATCCTTGAATTGCAATCTTTTTCAGAAAGTATTGGTTAAGTATTCCTTACGCAGTGAGATCAATGTCGATGTATACTGCTGACTGTATGCAGCGCAGCAAGAAATCAATCCAGGGCTTTGTCCTTCTCATTCGATAATACGTGAAATATTGCGCGTGAGGTTACGCTCTGCCAGTGACTAGGGAGCACGTAGGGTCTTCGTTCAGAAACGTCAGCCTGCCTTCTCTGCAACCGGGAAAGCATGACTTCAGTGTACGGCCTCTGGTCCTCATTAGCTGCAACACTTAACACGGGCAAGAAAACATAGTCACCAGATTACTTCTTGCAATTTACGAGAGAGCTTTTTAAGCCAATAGCTTGCACGACCTTCCAAGCTACGGTGATCTCACGGCTACGGTGGCGTGGAATTAACAAAATAAAAACATGCCCCTGGCCTAATGAAAAACTTACCTCATGGTCTGCGTCTGCCATGTGGGAACGGAAGCATTGTATAGGCAACGACGACTGTTAAAGAGGTTTCACCGGCAATGCGCAGGAATCACTGCACTCTCTTTTCACTGACCTTTTAATGTACTGGGAAAATTGTATTTAAGAGGGAACGTAACGCAGCAAACCTCGCCTACAGCCACAGTTCCCTGGTGGGTGGTAGGAACAGAACTTCCTAGTACAGCAACCCGCCGAATAACTCATTATTTACACACTGCACATCTCTTTCCTTTCCAAGAGAAATGCCAACAGCACAACACTGATACTCACGATGGTGTGGCCTAATAGAGAAAATGCGTTGCTTTCAACTGCCAGACAGAAAATGCGGTTTTGTCTCTGCCTACCTTTCCCTACTGCTAGAATTGTCAGACTGCTCCAAGATGACAGCAGGGCATGTTCCCATTCATGGGTTTTCATTGGAAAAATCATTGCTTTCGGGGTATTGCAATGTTGTGTAGTCTTCTGGTCCAGAATAATAGACACTCATGCAGTAATAGATATTGACAATTTAATAGTACGACAAGAGAGCAAGTAGCAAGGCATCTCATATCAACGGATCCCTAGCACCCTTCATTACTTCAACATATTCCAGATGATACATACAGGTTCTAAACACAAAGCATACATGAACCATAACTATAACACATCCCCCAAGTCTCTAACTAAACTCTCCACAAGCTTATCCACCTTGGGCCACCAATACTGTTCGCGACTTTGGCCTTTGTTAAATTCCTCTCTAAATGTCCCTCTAAGTTAGCAATCTTCTCCCTCACCTCTTTTGGGGCAACCCATCAGTCACCTCTCCATTGCTCACCCTCGAGCATACAACACTTCTCTGATCAATTTTCTTGCTCCATCAGCTCACCCTAAGTAGGCTGTATTACTCTATTCATGACCATCTTCAACCCATCCAGCTGTTCCGCTACATTCCATTCTTTCTCCTCTGCTGCGCTACTACCTACCCACATGATCAGTAAATACTTCAGTGCATCTTCTGAACCAGTAATAGGTAACCTGGAGAGATAGTCAGCTGCTTTGTTGTCCAAGCCCAGTAAATACTCCAGATTAAATGTGATGCTCTCAGACCTTCAGTCCGCCTACCAATTTTTGCGTTAGCCTTTTGATTTCCATTGCAGAGAAACACACAGTAAATGGTTGGTCCAAAATGTAAAAGGTACACCTCATTAAAAAAACATTTAAAGATCTAGGTACACCCGGTGAAAATCTGAACAACCCTCTGAATCACAGAGTAATTCTCTGCAGTCCTCTTAAGTAAATGTGAAGCAAATGCCATTACCCTTTCCTCATCATTCTCCATTTGGGTAAGTATAGCTCCTAATCCTCTCAAACCTGGGTCCGTTGTAAGCGCTATCTTCCTATGCATCTAGAAATGACTCAACTTGTCCATCTCTTTCAAAAAGCCAAATACACTTAGACAATCTCATTCTCATCATCAGTCTTAACAGGTGTGTAATGCTGATGAAATTGAGAATGGGGGTATAATATTCCACTAAGCCTAAAAATTATTGAATCTGACCTATGTCTGCATGAGCTGCTGCCTTCATTATTGACTCACATAGCAAGGTTTAGGACTTTTACCATCACCAGAGTAAGTGCATCACGTAAGATCGAGCACCCACCCAGTCTTCTCTTTATCATGTTCCTCTTTCGTTCTTTCATGTACCAAAATACCATCATGGAAGAACACCACCTGTTCAGTACCCTACTGTATGTTCTTCATTACCCTCTGAAAACATGCCTAAGCAGAAGCCAACCCAAAGGGCAGCTGACAAACCAGTATGCACCTAAATGTGTCACAAATTAAGTGACAGGTCTGGAATTCTTCAGCAACCATACACAGAGCTACACAGAGTATAAGTCGGTCACAAAGAATATCGGTTCTCCCACCAACAGTATCAAATACAAAAAATATTAGGCAAGGGCTGTCTCAGAAAATACCTCACTATGTCTTCACTCCCAAATGGAAAATTAACATAATTTGCTCAAAAACACAGGGATTACGTGTGATACTTAGATTCTTCTGATGCTCTTATCGCAACACATTGTCACTTCTTTTTGCCACATCGATGTTACCTACTGCCTCTCTGCCCTTAAACACAATTTTCATCCATGTAAAGTTAATTAAGCCAATTTTAACTTTCTCATACCCACCTGGATTTGCATTTGGCATTTCGGGTGTTACAGATTCAGTACTGATATGTATGACAGGCCTTTGTCTAGCTGGAAAAATGATGGGTTGAAATACTTCCCAGAGTGATTGCCAGTGGTTAGACTATGTACATGTATTCCTTCCATTGCATTTTGCATGATAGATGTAACACCTTAAGTGGCCAAGGGTATGCTCAGACTTGGGCCCATTTCTCATTGCATCATGGGATCCAACCTATGACTCACTGACGAGCCCTAACAAGGCAGAAACAGGTCTCGGCTGCTTATATTTCCTTCTGGAGGGGGCCTGCCCTGGCAGTTCAGGACAGACTGTTCCCATGAAGAGCAGTCTCAGTACTGATTTGCATAAGGCGTGTCTTTGTTTAGCGTGGCCCAGTAGGTGAAAAACAATGCGTTGGAAGGCTACCCTGAGCAATTTCCAGTGGTTAGGTTATTTACAAGCATTCCTCCCATCACCTTTTGTATGACTGGTTTTGCTACTGGTTGCCAGGTCTAGCCACCAGAAGCATTCTCTTCAGGTCTGCTGGCCTCTAAGTTTGATTTTCGTGTGGAGGTTGGTTTTTGATGCTCCCCTCACCAGACCTGGTCTCTGCTTCCTCACGCTCTCTGCTGCTTGGGGGATGTCTTCCACATTTCCTCCACAGCCAAAAGGAGAAAATCCTCCCTGCTGCACTTCCTAGGTCTCACTGCCTCCTGGCTACCTGCAGGGTACCAGTGTATCAGCGGAGTCAGGGGCCAGGGCACAGATGTTGCAGGGGAACCCTCCAAGGTTTCCCAGCAGGTCCAGTCCCCCTACTGTTCTTCAGGGCAGGGGCATGAGGGGGACTAGGGCCACCGGCAGTAGAGAAACCATTCTTGTCCTAGGTGTCAACTGGAGTTTCAGAGTCTCAAAGTCCATCCGTGCAGAGGTTTAGGGTTCTTCTTCCTTCCAGCTGAGTATTATTCTGGCATTACAGCCCCAGGCCCAGTAACTTCTCAAGTGTCTCCCCCTTGTGCAGGATTTTTTAAGTAGGGGTGGAAAGTTCTGGAAGGTAGGCACCTCTGTCCAATCTTAGGGTGCCACCCCATCACTTCATCCCTGCTCCAACCCTCCTGTACAGCATTCTAAGACATTTTAACATGGAAGCTTCAAGTGGTCTATGGAATGATTGTCCCTTAGAGCTTCAGCCCTGCTCCCAACTAACACAGCATACCACCAAAACATCTAAGGGAAGGCCCTCCTATATTTGGCTCCAGAGGTCTGGCCTTCCTTCTTTGTTTCTGTGGAATTGGGCTTGCCCAGGCCCGGTGCAGTGTGAACGGTTAACTAACATTTGCAGATTTCCTCCCCACTGTTTAATTTTCTAGGAACTGGGGCAAGCATTGTTAATGGCTCTATTGTGTGCAATGGCCCTTTGATCCTCCTGCTAGCCAGCAGAGTAATTAACTTGGCCCATTAGGAGGGACACAGGCCTGGAATGTGAATATGAATATGGCTGTGGCAGGGAAATACAGAAATTCTCAAAGTGCAATAAGTAGTACACTTATCACAAAAACAATGGGTCTGAATTCTGGGAACTGAGGGCCAGATATACAAAGCATTTTACCACTCGCAAACGGCCCATCGGGCGTTTGCGACCAGTAAAATGCTTTTTGGCATGTACCAACCCTATTTTGCGAGTCAGTATCCTATTACCAATGTGCAAAATAGGGTTTGCGAGTCACTATTAGGAAGGGGCGTATTAAGGGCGTCCCTTGCTATTAGAGAGTGTCACTGGTATGTAGGAATGCTTTGCGACCAGGAATGCAGTCGCAAAACATTCACAGTTACCACCAATTTCAAGTTGGTGGTAAGCCATTCGCAAACAGGAAAGGGTCCCCAAGGGACCCATTCCCCTTTGTGAATGGTGGCACCAACATTTTTTCAGAGCAGGCAGTGGTCCCATGGACCACAATGGGACCACTGCCCACTCAAAAAATATATCCTATTTTCCTTTAAGGAAAATGGGCTGTATTTCGAAAAAAAACCTGCTTTATTTAAAAAGCTTTATTTAAAAAGACATGGTGGTCTGCTGACCACAGCAGACCACATCCCTGTGAGTGCTGGCCATTCCCAATGGGTTGCAAATTGCGATCTGCCTCATGAATATTAATGAGCCAGGTCCCTTGCGACCCATTTGCGAGTTGCAATCTATAATGGTCATACATCTGGCCCATATTCGCCCTAAAATTCATACCTCACTGGTACCTCAAGGTCTATGTACGGAGAAACTGTACAGTGGCACAGATTTCACCCAAAAGGTATAATGCAGTGAGCACACAGCCTTTCATTAAGCACCACAGACGTACACTATGAATGCTCATGGAAGATTATAAAGCCTATCCAGGTCAGCACCAATCCCTGAAGGATTCTGAGCTCAGCTAGATGGTTCTCTCACACGCTCAGCCCACACACTTATGCACATGTGTGTGTTCATGGGTTCGCATGGAACCAGCCCAGAGCCTCTTATCTCAGCTGTGCAGCAGCAGCCTTATCTTAAAAGACGGATCTTGGTGGCTAGCACTCTCAGTCCATTTCCACAGAATTTACATTAAATGAGATTCAGTTGATGAGGCTTACAGTAAAGGTCCAAAACTGGGTAGTCAGAAAGCGAAAAATCCAGAAGGGTTAAACTGGTTTGAGCCCATTTCTTAAACAGACATATCTAAGGTTTACATAGATGTTCTTTCCTTCCTTGTTCAAATTGTGAGGCAGCGCTACGTGTTTCCTAAAAAGAAAATTATTTTCACTATCAATAACAACCAAGTAAGAGTCAAAAAATTTCTTCCATTGCTTCTAGGGCAACATTTCTGAGAGGAAAAGAGGAAGTTGCAACATACTAGCTGCTGTCATCTTGATACAAAGCAACATCAGCCAACAATAATTATCTAAAACAATTAACTAAAATAACTATCTCAAATAACAAGCCTACACAACAATTTAAAATAACAATGTGTATGACTCTTCATTCATCATGTAAAAAGTAATCTTCCCCACTAAGGTGCTTAAAAATTTGCTATCTGAAGACCCAATTCTTACTGATATCACCAGGGTGTTGAGCTATCTCTGTATGCTGTCAAGAAATGTTCATTCTCCTTATAACACTTCAACAAGGTACTCTGTACAGTATCACCAATTAAATATCTTACTTACTATGTCTGCTACTTGCTCCCTTCCACCACTGTGTTCAGTCCCAGCAGCTGCCTGCTGATGAATCAGGCAGGGCGCCCTAAGCCAATTTAGGGGACACACACCAGTTCCAGTTGCTCAATGCTGAAAAATGACTCAGACCCTATGTCTCCACCATGCTGCTACTAGAGTTAAATCACTTCGGGCTCACTGACATGAGGTCCCAAGATACTGGCAACCACAGTAACCAAAGGGAACACCTGTAAGCTTGATCCCAAATGGCAAGGTCACACTTGCATTGCGTGATGTCATGCACTGGTTCATCTTCGTCCCCAGTATTAATCATCAGGTTCAGAACATTCCTCAATATGCTCCGTATCTGCAAGCGGAGGATCTCAAGATAACTTTCATGACACGCCCTGGCACGTATGCACAAGACAAGTAGAGGAGCACTCGTAATTATTATTACTTCCTTCGCCTCACCTCTAGGGCAACAAAATGAACATTCTTCACAATACAGTTCTGCGGTCCAAAATTCCCTCTTAATTTGGTTTAATTATTAATGCCCATTCAATTGCTTTTCATGGGCTGATGGTGTCGGTGTGCTGGTCTCGCACATAATGACAGATGTGGTACTAGATAACAAGAATTTAATGGTAAATTGGTGCAACACCACTAAGGGTGAGGCAGAAAAAGGCAGCTGACTGCAACTGATCCCTGGAACATTTGAATACTTTCAACCAAAACATTCCACATGATATATACAGGTCCTAAACAAAAAGCATGCCCTAGATGCACAGTCCTAATACATAGTCTTCATTTCTTTCAATTAAACCAAAAGAAAAACACGAGGATTGAAATTGAATGCTCACACTATTGGGGGTTATGATACATGGGTGCAGAATTGCATAACAATATTTGCATTGCCGGGCATGAACTAAGCATGTCATTGTGTCCTGTATTTTCTTATTTCTTGGTCTATCCCTTTGGGACTGTAAAGTCTGGACTATCTCCACCTTTTGCATCTTGTTGGACCCGCTATAATACTGGACGTGGGGTGTCATGTACGAAAATGGTACTCTTATTTAATTGTAGTATTATCCAATATTGCTGTATGAACCTCTTTCCCTTGCGAACATATACATAATGTGATTTCTCCTGTGTATTGTTGATGTTGGTTTATAACTGATGAAAATCTTAATTAAAAAAAATATTTAATAAAAAGAAAAAAAAGAAAAACACATGATAACAACGATCTGTAAACGTAAAAACCAGGACTGGAAACTTGGTATTCTGCATACATGGAGGGATCTGGCAACCCTGCCTAGATCAGAGGTAGAGGATGTTGCCCATAATAGGAGGGATGTGCAAAACTGTTTCAGGAGCAAACACTTTAGACTTAGCTGCATATGCAAATTGGAACTTTCTTGAACATAGATTAGGAAGCAAGTGAAAGGAAGGTTGTTGTTTAAGAGGAGGTTGAGGGTGGGATGTTGTGAGAGGGTAAATAACTTGACGCTATCACTGTGAGACATACCGAAAGTTAATGACAGTATATCTAACTGGTGTGCAGGATATTGACAAAGGTCTGGGTGTGTACAGAAGAGCAATTTGGAAACAGGACAGCCTTGTGGCATAGGGTAAATTAACAATGGTGAGGTAGTGTAGGCTGTAGGAAGGCAACAATGAGGAGATTGTGTCTGGCTGAGTATCATTGAGATCACTTGGTGATGTGTGGTTTTGGAAAGTGGTTGGTATGCTCTCTGAATGCAGGTGGGAAATGGTCATGGGGTGTTGTACTGGGATGGGGAAACTTGATGGGCATCTACCTGGCCTGCGCCTTTTGGAACAGCGTTCCAGTGGTACACCCGTAAAAGGCTGCTCAGACTATCCTCTCTCAGGAAAGTGACTGTCCCTAGATTCCGTAAGGCCAAGTGGGGTGGCTGCTCCTTTTCGGTAGCGGCGGTTAAAATATGGAACACTCTGACTGTACATATGGCGGCTCTGGACTCTTTCTTGGTGCTTTGTAAGAAACTTATAGCCTGGCTTTTTTCTCTTCCATGAGTGTAGTTCCTTGGTTTCCTCTGAAGTTTCCTTACCTGCTCTAGTGCTTTGAAACTTTCGGGTTTAGTGTGCTTTACAAATTTCATTCCATTCCATTCCATGAAAGCTGAGGAAATTGGGGCAGGATACTTCTTTGCGACCGCAGTAGCAAGCAACCGGATTATGGTATGGGGTGGAAATACAGGTGAGGGTATCATAGTTTAGGTATAGGTAAGTGAGCAACAGTATAGTTATAGTGACAAAGAACTATGTGATGGGATGTAAAATTGACAAAGCAAGACAGGTATATACCCAGTGAAAGGAGGAGGTGCGCTTTTTAAAGTTTATTTTCTGGCATAAATGAAGTTTTCATCTGTCTCAACAAAGCTCAATACTAGTCCTTTAACTAGTTCATATCTCCCTACATGTCCAATAAGCTATGGCTTTTTCCTATTATTAGTACCTTTGGTTCTAGCTCAACCCTGAGTAAACCAACTCACAGGAATTTCCACTTTGCATTATTTTAATGTTGTGACTCTACATTAGTCACATTAGATTTACATATTAAACTGTCCTTGTTATAAAAGCCTTTAAAGACACATGGGTAGTTAGAGGGAATTGAGAAACTGAGAGGAACGAACAACCGTGAGTGGTGGTTAAGTAACTGATGTAATGAGTGGAGTGGCAGTGGCAGTAACTGGTGAGATGCATCTTTGAACTTGGTGAAGCAGGTGATGAGATAGGGTGATGCTGAAGAAATAGAATACTACTGGTTGTGCGAAGCTTGGAAAACGTGAAGAGTTGTAAGGGGGTATATTGTTAAGCAACGGAGGGGTTGCACAGGGCTGGGGGATCAAGCATTGCGGGGCTTTTGAAACACAGGTGGTTGAATAGTGGAAAGTTTGTGCATGGCTATGAAATGACATACGTTGGCAGGCGTAATGATTGCATACTAATGTATGCAGTGGTTGCTGGAGCAGCTGGTAGCTAAAACAACCACATTATTTCCAAACTACATACAACGCAAAAAAAAAACGTTTAGTATCTGAAAGCCTATAATTCCAATAAGGAATTCTGATGGGTTTTAGAGGCAATAACAAACTAAGTAGGTACTAGGTTTCTATTATATCTATATGTACCTTTAAACACCTGGCCTCTCTAGTGTATCGTGGGAACTTTGTTTTGGAGTCTCTGTGCCATAAAAGGTTACTGGGCTGCAGCGGAAACAATAGGGACATTTTACCACTCAAGTTCTGAGCCTTTGCCTTACTGTTGAACCCAAAAGTGAGTACTTTGTTCAGCATCCGCTTCTCAGGGTTGTGATGTTCAGCAGTCCTAAACTTATTCTGGGAGGTCGTGTGGGATAGAAACTCAGAAGGCAATAACACATATAATAATTCAGTAACTCATTTTCCACCCATTGCTTTTACTAAAGAAGAAAATTTACTTTAATCAAGACACACAGCTAAATACTATGTATGCAATGTAGGGGGCAAAAACAATGTTCATTATTAATCCTGAATATTTAATACTGTTCTACTATTACTCCCAGGAACCCCACAGATCAAGTGCAAAGACACATTCAGGAGGTCTCCGAGGCTCAGAGGGGGAATATCTTTCTCTCATTTACCATTTGAAGTAACACAAGGCAGTCACTTCTAACTCATACTATATCTACTCTGATGCCCGTAAGAGTTCCCTTATAGTACACAGACTTGGTTGCACACAGTACCTCTGTTGTTCAGTGTACGGGCACTCACTGCAATTCTCTGTCTTCTGAGGCGCTGTTCTTGGTCGTGGGTGTACAAGTTCTTTGATGGAGCCACTACCCTGGAGCACTGTGGCCCTTTTCTGTCACCATTAATCAATAAGCAACCCTGGCACAATGACTGCAGTTTCTGCCCCATACTTATATCAAGTTTGCAGAGAGGGACTGTATATTCCACAGGTCCATGTCTGCAGCCTGGTTCAGGCAGTTCCTGGGTTTTGCATATTCCGCCTGACTGGGCAGGCTACAGTCTTTGTCCTCTAGTGTCAGCGGGAAGGACGGGTGGTGCTGGTACCTCCCAGTCGGGGGAATTCAAAATAAAAGGCACAAAAGAGGGAGAGGCTTCCCGACTCAGCTTCCTGTCAACCTGTTGGGGAAGCAACACTTCGCAGGAAGATGGAACAGGATGAACACAAGGGCTGCCCATGCACTTCAAACGGCTGCTCCGTCTCCCATGCCCCGCCACCTAGAATCAGGAAAAAACCTCAGGAATGTTTGCCGAAGCCTAAAAATTCACATTGTCATCTGGCAGTCTAGTCTCTCTTCAACCTTTATTTTATGTACCACTTACACACAAGAGATCCAAAATTGATTTCTGGGCTATATCCTGGGCTTCCAAAGTAAAGCACAGTATGCATGCTCCACTCTCTTCTCACCATACATACATTGGGTAAACATACATGTGACATCTGTGTTCCACATGGATAAAACGAAGGAGCTGCTTGCTGTGAACTGATAGGCAAATTTGAAAAAGAGATGCCAGCAAGCAAGTCTCCCTATGCTGGCAAAAGGTAAGCAGGCCTGACTGACTCGCATACACAATCAATGGCTGTCATTAGTGTCAGTACTCCACAGCACTGTGCGCGCTCAGTAAAAGAAGGGTGCAGGTGCATGTGCATATGCTATGCTCCTCCGGACCGCAAAGCCCTGCTCTGGATTGCTTGCAATGTCATAGTAGGTTCTCAGCATTCACACAATTGCTGTGCGCCGAGGCCAGAAATAAAAAATATTCAGAGACTTGCTATGACGATATCAGGGCAGAGATGTGTTGTTTTCTGAGCCGTGCGGGGGACCTCTTTCATCTCATCACTTACCACCAAGAGAGCACAGGGCCGGCGCTAGGCATGGGCAGTGTGGGCAGCTGCCCAGGGCCCCGCGGCTGTTTAACTAGGATGGGGCCCCCCACGAGTCCATCATGCTTTTGAAATGGTGCCATTGTACAAGTTACAGGTGGGGAGCCCCCCTCCCTTTGGATTCGTGGTCATGGTGAACCGTGAAAGACACAAGGCGGGGCCCCCCTCTCCTGGGCCGGGCTGCCATGGGCTGAAACGGCAACATCACACCGCATCCCTTTGAGGTGCTGCAGACTGGGCAGGGCAGGGTTTGTGGCCGTGAATAGCTTTCCCTGCATCTCTTTCTCTTAGCCTAATCGCTGCATCTGCATGATAACAGCGGTTAGGCAGCTACTTGGACTGGCGTAAGGTGTGAAGTGAGCCCTGCCCCTGCATGAATGAAACGCAGTGTATCCTGCAGGGCTCACAACAAAAAACAGAGAGAATTCACATCAGAATGGGCGCTGCTGCTCACTTCCAATGAAGGGAAAGGGAGAAGAGCAGAAAACGGAGAGAGAGGGTATTATTCTTTTTTTGTTTACAATTCTGTTTTGTTGTTTTATTTTCCAAACAAGCATGTGCATCCAAAAGTAAAATGAACAGAGTCAAACATAAATAGTGACTGCAGTCGAGTATAATCGCTTACTGCTTTTTAATTTCATGTAATTTACAAGAAACGAAGGAATATTGAACAATTGGGTCTGTAAAAAAATAGTGGAGATGATAACATTGAGTTGGTAGCAGGGAAGGAGGGGTGACCCCACATCCATCCATACCACCCCGAGGTGAGTGCAAAGAACCGTCTAAGATACACCGAAGCTATTTAACCCGTCAAACCACACACCAGTCCTTGTTTTGCACATCTGAAAAGGTAGCACTACTCCCCGGCATCATGTTTGATCACATCTGACATCCCTAATTCCTGTGTTCCTGGGTACATCTAAGGAGGTATGGTGTTCTCTTTAGCTTTTAATAAAATGATTGAGGGAGAGGCACATCTAAAAGGGGTTAGAGAAACAAAAGAAAGTAAGAGGTGGGGGAGATGATAGAGTACAGCAGAGAGGGGAGAGCTGAACATAAGGGGCAAAACAGCTATATAGAACAAGACGCTTAAGGAAAGGGAGATGGGGAAGGAGTGATGTGTATGTCATGGCAGAATCAATGAAAGAAGGGAAGAATGTTGGTTAGGCAAAAGGAATAGCATGCAAAAAAATCTAACAGGCTTGGGGAGAGTGAGAGGGTGGAAGAGGAGAGAATGTTGTAAGTTACATAAGAGCAGTGGTGTAACACAAAATGATGGGATCTCTCTCTGCAGAATGTGATAATGGGCCCCTGAGTCTCCCACATCTCACAGATATTCATTGGCCCTGGGCTGAATGGGAGCCCCCTGATGGGTTGGGGGCCCCTGAAGTGTTGTGGGCCCATCTGTGCTGCAGGGGCCTGTATTGCGTCCTGGCACAAGAGCTGAAGCAAGGTAAGAGGCCGGGGAGAAGAGTGGTGAATAGCAGCGCATGTAGGGGAAGCGGAAGCTACAGGGGCAGAAACAGCAAATGGAGGTAAGAGGTGAGAGAGAGATAAAACATGAAGAGTTGAGCATGGAGGGGAGAGGTGGACATGAAGGGGCAGAACCAGTGAATAAAGTTAAGGCTGGAGAGAAAGATGAAAGGTGAAAGGCAGTGCTTGGATAGGAGAGGTAGATATAAGAGAAGCGGAACCATTAGGATAACTTGAGTGTCACGGAGAGGGAATGGTGAGTGTTAAATGTAAGAGGCAAGACAACCAAGAGCAGGTACGAGGCTGGGAGAGAGAGGCAGGGGAGAGGTAGATTTCAGGGAGGTAGATCTAGAGAGAAGGTTAGAGACTGCAGAGAGATGAGAGGTGAAGGGTTTAGCAGGTAGGTAAGAGGTGGGTGTAATAGAGGCAGAATTAGTGAGAAAGCTAAGAGACCATAGTAGAGATAAAGTGAAGTGTAGAGCATGGAAGGGAGACGTGGATATAAGAGGCAGACACAGTGAGACAAGGTAAGAGGCAGGGGGCTCAAATAGGAGAGGTGGATTTAAAGGGGACAGACCAGCAAAAAAATGTTAGGAGGCTGGAGGAAGAAATGAGAGGTGAAGGGCAGTACATGCATGGGTATATAGATGTAAGTGAGGCTGAACAATCAAGAAACCTTACACAGAGAAGAGAGTGGGAATGGAGAGAGGTGGATGTAGAAGGCCAGAATTGGTGAGAAAAGTAAGAGGCAGGGGGAGAGATGAGACATACAGCATGGAGGAGAAAGGTGGATATAAGAGGGACATAACGAGAAAGAGAAGCGACGAAGCTGGGGATAGCAGAGCAATTGATGTAAAAGGGGTGTTGTGAGAGGCTGGCTCAGTATATGGTGCTCAATTATGTAAGTGTAGCACCATGCTGTGATACTACATCTTATGCAAATTAGAGGGGCCTCGCATGTTCCTATCCTGCCCGGGGCCCCACAAATCCTAGGACCGGCCCTGAGAGAGCATACCAATTTTCAACAGATTTACTCTGCAAAAGTCATCTTCAAGGATTAGCACAGGTTTACTACGAACTGTAATGAGTAAAATAAACGTGCCCCAAGTTAACTAGCAGGAACAGAATAGCATGTGCAAAGGGAACTTTGGGGTTTCAGGAAGCAAAACCTCCCAATATCCCAGGAGGCAAGAAGAGCAGCAGGCATCAGCAGCAGTAACTGCTGAGGCATTGGCACACTCAAACTCAGCAGGTTGGGTGAGCACAACCATGCTCAGCAGGCTGGGTGAGCACAACCACGCTCAGCAGGGCGGGTGAGCACAACCACGCTCAGCAGGGTGGGTGAGCACACTCAAGCTCAGCAGGGCGGGTGAGCACATTCACGCTCAGCAGGGCGGGTGAGCACACTCAAACTCAGCAGGCTGGGTGAGCACAACCACGCTCAGCAGGGCGGGTGAGCACATTCATGCTCAGCAGGGCGGGTGAGCACATTCACGCTCAGCAGGGTGGGTGAGCACACACTCTCAGCAGGGCGGGTGAGCACACACACTCAGCAGGGCGGGTGAGCACACTCACACTCAGCAGGGCGGGTGAGCAGTGCACAACCACGCTCCGCAGGGCGGGTGAGCACAACCACGCTCCGCAGGGCGGGTGAGCACACTCGCGCTCAGTCGGGTGGGTGAGCACACTCAAGCTCAGCAGGCTGGGTGAGCACAACCACGCTCAGCAGGGCGGGTGAGCACATTCACGCTCAACAGGGCGCCGCAAAAATCATCCGCTACCCGCTACCACCACCCACCCCCCTTTTCCCCCCGCTCTTCAATCATTTTGCCGAGGGCGGCAATCGTAGGGGCCGCCACGGGCAGCCCAAGGCCTAGCTACGCCCCTGGGGTGAACCCACACGCTCAGCAGGGCGGGTAATCACATTCACGCTCAGCAGGGATGGTGAGCACATTCACGCTCAGCAAGGCGGGTGAGCATACACTCAGCAGGGAAGGTGAGCACACTCACACTCAGCAGGGTGGACGGGCGCACACACACTCAGCAGGGTGGGTGAGCACACACACTCATCAGGGTGGGTGAGCACACACAATCAGCAGGGTGGGTGAGCACACACAATCAGCAGGGTGGGTGGGCACACACACTCAGCAGGGTGGGTGAGCACACTCACGCTCAGCAGGGTGGGGTGGGTGAACACACACTCAGCAGGGTGAGTGAGCACACACTCAGCAGGGCGGGTAAGCATTCACGCTCAGCAGGGCGGGTGAGCACACACTCAGCAGAGAGGGTGAGCACACTCGCGCTCAGCAGGGAGGGTGAGCACACTCGCGCTCAGCAGGGAGGGTGAGCACACTCGCGCTCAGCAGGGCGGGTGAGCACACTCGCGCTCAGCAGGGCGGGTGAGCACACTCGTGCTCAACAGGGCGGGTGAGCACACTCGCGCTCAGCAGGGCGGGTGAGCACACTCACGCTCAGCAGGGCGGGTGAGCACACCACGCTCAGCAGGGCGGGTGAGCACACTCACGCTCAGCAGGGCGGGTGAGCACACCACGCTCAGCAGGGCGGGTGAGCACACCCACTCAGCAGGGCGGGTGAGCACACTCACGCTCAGCAGGGCGGGTGAGCACACTCACGCTCAGCAGGGCGGGTGAGCACACTCACGCTCAGCAGGGCGGGTGAGCACACACACTCAGCAGGGCGGGTGAGCACAACTCACCGACCTCAGCTCATCTCTTCTTGGAAATCCTAGGGGTGCTCATGTAATTTGGAAAGCATTAACTGGGAACTGGCCTAGGCCCAAGCTGAGCAAGAAAAGGCCCGCAATCATGACCCCAGCCCATTCTGTTCATCAACCTCGAGTATCAATGAGTGAGTTCGTAGCAGAAATGTTACTTCGAGGCCTATGAAACCACAAAAATAGAGTGTGAAATGAGTTAACAAGCTATTCCAATATGTATTATTCTGGGGGTCCGCCCCTCTGGCACCGGAACAACATCATAACGTGCAGGTCCAGGCTAACAGAAAGCACACATTGTTGCTGGATTCCTCCTTTCCGATTGGACAGCATCCAGATTTTTGCAGGCAGAGGTGAAACAGTGGGCCGCGCGCCAAGAAGCACTCGAACTCCAGAGGCTGATGCTCGCCCTTAGCATGTATCTGCAAACTCGCCCTCCTTCGCATCGGCAATAATCATAATAAACAACTGGTTACGAGGATGTTCTTGGCTTCCTGTTTTGCACGCGTTATTGGCACTAGGAAATCCGCATGGCTAAGGTGTTGCCACAAAATAAGCGTGAAAATCACAACTCCCCACAGGCAGGATGTAGCGCCCTTGAACTTCCCCTGGTGCCTGGAAGACAGAGGACAGACATCCTCACAAGTAGCTCTCCCTCCCCCTTCCTCCTCCACCACCGGCCAAGTATGTAGAAAAGTCTTAAGGAAAACATCTCAAAATATGTATCCCGTAATTTAGTTGTCAGCTGTATTTTTCTTTACCCGCCTCATAAGTAAAAAAAATAATCGAAATCTTTTCCGACATATTCTTCCGCCACACACCACAGTGCTGCCGTTCCGAGCATTACTGAGGACACCCACATCCCTTTAAGCTCAGGGCTCTGCGTGCATATGACCAACAACTGCACGTGTGTGGAGAAAGAGACTGCGTGTCATGTTAATGCACAGTGCATGCGACAACCAGTGGAGTAACGAAGCTTGGGGGCCCCCCCTGCAAAGTACATGCAGCCCCCTCCAAGCTCCAGACCCAGTCCGAAGCTCTCAGGTCAGGGGCCTGCTAGTGCTGGAGGGGGCCCCTGGAACCTGGGGGCCCACCCGCACCGCAGGGGCTGCTGGGACTTTTGTTACGCCTCTGGCAACAACCTCGCAAGTCAGTTGGTGGCGCTTGCTTATGAACACTATGAGCCGCTGTGGCATTTAGTTCCTACATATTATGAGCCGTAAGGTGACTGTGTTAGCCACAGGTCACAAAAGTGTATATTTATCCATTTATTTATTTCTGAGGCTGAGGCAGAGAAGCACTGCAAGTTACATTTATCAGTGTCCTCTCTTTTACACTGCATTCTCAGTACAAGCCGCCAAGCTCTGGAACTCACGATGACCCAGCACTAGAAGCACCCAGGAGCATAGACACTTCCGAAGACATCTGAAAACATGACTATTTCATAGAATACTGCACCACACGCATCCCAGCAAAAGAGCCCACGAATCACAAACAACTCACCCAGCAAACTGCTTTCATTATGCAGATAAGCAAAAAAGGGCTGACCTATGGTTTGCAGTGGCATTATATAGTTAAGTACTTCCATATTTAACAGTTATGGCACACAAAAATTCTAAAACCATAATACGCAGCAGTCAGCAACAAACTGTAACTTATACCTCTCAAATTCACATAAGACATATTTGCTATGAGGATTATCCATCACCAGCAGTGTACGGCCAAAAAACATACATCACCAAATGTACAGGCGTGGAATAACTGGAGAGATCTGTCACACATTACTGGGCAATTTGTTAGACTTTAATATAGTCCATTCACTGAAAGTCCCAAATATCTGTACAATCCTACTGCTTTTATACATCTCACAAAGTCGCTCAGATATGGGATGATAATAAAAATGCCCATCCCAACAGATCCCTCCACTTCTCTCTCCCTACAACCATGCCAGCTCAGGACCACAACTTTACACAAAATTTCAGATTGGATAACCTAGAGCATAACCAGCAAAGAGACTATATCATAGGAACTACCATAAAGGGACCTGCAGAGCTGTTCAAAGCTACCAGCATGCTGATGACCATAAAACTACACGTCTGCTCCTACACGTCATCATCCAACACACTGCTACGCGCTGCGTCCAGTAACACAATAACTGCACTGGGGTGGCCATCACGCACGACATGAAAACACTTTCCACAGAGAAACAAAAGAAAAACATCATACTTCTAACCACACAACCTACACGCATAGCGTGCTACTCATGTAGGCAATCGCTTCAGAGCCCCACATATGGATAGTAAGCGCTGCATAAATGCTACAATCCAATTCAATAGAAAAATAGATGCATTTAGTAGTTCTTAATGCCAAAGGAAATGGGTGGTGGGAGCATGCTCCACCTCACAGCACTCCCGCCAACAACATGTAATGTCACTCAGATGCTAATGGACTCTACACAGGGCATGTGCATGAAACCAGGAAGAGAAGCATAATTACTGCTTTAAGACTTTTGCTAACATATTCAGAGTTAAATTGGCTGGAAGTTTTCAGGAGATACATTTGAACAGCGTGCACAGCTTTTATATTCACAGGATATTTAATCACTGAATATTGAAAACTTTGTAGGCATTCCCTCGACTAAAGAGAGGGAAGGTTCACAAAGCAGTGAACTCATGAGCGGACTATCTACTAAATAAAAAGGTTTAGATTTGGAGCAGGGAAAACCTTTCTAGGTACAGTAAACGATTCAGTTGGTGTGCCAGGGAGCAAACAGGTCACTTTGACGAGGTAAAGCAGTATAAGTGATAGCATCTTACAATGCACTCTTCCACTGTCTGGAAATAAAACTGGTGGTGGCTTCAAAGTTCACAATTGGTTGAGAGTCCTCATCTGAAGTTAAATGAATTTGACAATCTCATTGTAGGGGGGTGGTGGCTCAGTGAGCTGATCATGTACCACTTACAAATGCGATGATCTGAACGTTGCATGTTTGAAGCCCTGCAAGGCAGACTCAGCCTTCCACCCTTCCAAGGTTGACACATTGAGTATCATAAATTAGGATGGGCAAGAGTATCATCTGTTGTTTAACCTTAGAGGTGGTGGAAGTGGAGCATGAAACGCTGCACACAAAATGTAGTTATGTTTATTATTTTTGTATAGAATACGTTTCTCATTGAAGATGAGCACGTGGTCCATGGCTAATTTATTCACGAAGATAGCTCTGCCCATGATATGAGAGACGTGCAAGAGGAGGCCAGCCAGGAAACTTTCCTGTTAGCAAGAAACACCCTATTGTTTACGCACAGTGAATCTGCCTACTTTTCGGTGGACACCCTGTGAGGTGCTTTAGAAACAGGCCTTTCCTTTTCCTTTTGAGACATTGGTACTAGGTTGTTCTCCATTACAATCTGAGGTTCAAAAGTTCCAGCTGTAAATAGGAAGTGCATAAAAGGTAGCAGTGATAACCATCCACTTTACCTATATAGTTGAAACATACATGTAGATGGTTTACTAATATATTCCCAATATTTGTAAAATTGCTCCTACGCTGCTTGATTTACAACACAGATTTGGGATTATTTCAAAGGTGTAAAATTATAGGTTAATATGTGAAGTTTTACCTTTCAATGTATAGTGTATGAAATCTTGTTTTGAATTTTTCCTCTTTGTATGATGATAGGAGAAAGTCCAAACGAGTGGTATTGTTGTCATCACTATACAAACTGGACAACCACTTTAAATATAAATTACATCGTGGTCAGAATAGCGGACATTATTAACATGTGGTCAACCAGTCACATAGGGCTCCATTAAAAATGATGAATTCTTCTGTGACCTTGTAGACTTTATCAGAGCTATGTCATGTTAAAAATTGGAAGAGGAGGATATGCACACCACTGTTTGTGTAAGAGAAGTACATTTAACATTCTGCTACAAAAAACCACTAGGACAAAACTTTGGAAGGGAATGAATGGATGCTTGACAAAATAATATGCCTCTTGGATGGAGAGTGCCCCTTGATTTATTGAAACTCTTCTCTGCATCGACAGTGTTTTACACCAAGTAAGAGCACCATCCAAGGCTCACCAATAATGGTGCTGTACAATGCTCTGAACGTCAAATTGATGGCATGTAACTTACAAAACATTTGCTCTACTGAAAAGCACATCAGTGCAATCCTATCACTCAACTGACGGAGAAACGCCAGAGCTGTGGTATGGCAGGAGGCTGGCTCTGTAAACGTAAGTCTAATTTGGGCACTGTTTGGAGAAACTGTGGACTCCTGTAAACCCACGTACTTTTAACGGTTGCTCTTGAGGAGACGCGGAATGTGAGTGCTTTGCACATGAGTCTAGTCGTTTGGCTTCCTACCTAATCAAATTTGTGATCCAATCCGAAAAATCCAAGTATTTGTGAAAATGGTGTAGGATATCATTCACCAGAGTCCAGACTGAAAACACGGAGTTTATCCATGTTGATATATCACCTCCTGCTTCAATTACACGCACATTATCCTGACCACACATGAGGCATAAACACACACAGAAAGGTTTACTGGTGCCGATTGTGCACACCTTCATGCAGATTAGAGGACTGCCAGAACACACAAACGGATGTGTTTGGAGCACAGGCTGCGCTCGAATGATGATGGTTGTAGAGGTGAATAATATGGTCGCTATGAAATGATTTTTTAGGTTTGCACTGTTGCATTTTCACTTTGCAACGCATCTGTCTAAGTTACTGGATACACGAATTGCCCTCGACTTTCACTTACTGGATTTAATTCTTTTACAGTCTGGTGAAATTCAGAAGGCGCCTCTAGTCATGCCACAACAAGGAAGACAAGATGATGTCTGGAATCCAATATCACATCCTGTTCATGATAGTAAACAAATGAGGCAAAATATAATGTACTTATTGCAGAAATTCAATGTCTGCTAAAAGATCCCAGATATGTCAATTGATTTTAGTTGTCATACAAACCACTTTGTGTAAACTTTGATGCAATTCATTCACTGTAACCCTCGCTTCTTATGCAACCATACATTTAACATTTTTCAGTTACAAAACGAAACGTAATAAAACATTAGAAGAAGGAAACAAAAACATACTTTAAAAACATGTATTTTAAAATGTCACTCACTAACATACTTGTTATTTAAGGTTAATAGTGAACTACTGCTTGATCCATCGCCGTTTAGAAACCACTGATGTTTGTGCAACAGTAGCCAAACACAAGAATGATTGTCTTATATAACACCTGAGAAGCTGTCCAAAATGGGGAAAGGAAAGCCGACGGCCTGCGCAAAGTGTGGCTTGGAAAAAGTGACAGATGTACATATGTTCTTCCAATGTACACAGATACAGAATTTTTGGCATCAAGTTGAATCCACACTATCAGCTATTTTGGGGATACATATAAAGGTAAGCCTTTCACAAATTATCTTTGGGGTGATGGAGGGTGTATCAGGAGCCGCTAGGGACCTGTTGTTTTATGCAGTATGGCTTGCTAGAAGGGAGATATGCTGTAACTGGATAAGTGAAATTCCGCCTCAGCATTCAAAGTGGTTAGAGTCCATGTTTTATATGTCACGAATGGACTTGCTGGAAAATGGGTCCAAAAAGAGGAAAATATTTTGGGATATACTACAAAATTGGGCAGGGGTCAACTGAATTCAATGAATGGGTAAAAAGATAATAAGAAGAACCCTCTGTCCAATGATTACACCGACATAACTCTCTGCTTTAGGCTGTAAGGGCCTCCCAATACACTTTATGCAGCCGCCGTAAGATCGGACGTTGTCTGAGAGAGATATACTAGAAGGAGGATGGTGTCTTAACCCAGTGCCCTTTTTCTCTCCCCCTGGTGGGGGTCCATGGTTTCTCCCTTGCAGTGAAAAGGCAAGGGTATAAGTCATTAAAACCTGAGGTGAATGAGGACAAAAAAAAAGAATGATTGTCTGTTATTACATAAGCTTGCCTTTTAAAATCCACAATTCACAGGAATGATGTCAGAGCATTCAGTTATTTCCAGTGAGTCACAGGAATGACACTATTCTGTGAATTTTCAATTGCACTCATTGCAAAGCCTTGATTTTAATGTACATCTAATGAGGAATAGCTATAATCTCTGAAGGCATTAACAACTGTTTGGCTGAAACTATCTCAACTCTCCACCAAGAATGCTGTGAACATAAAAAACACACCGAGTAATCATTATTTCTTGCTGCAACTTTCTCTCAGAGTATATTTTTGAAGACTCTTTTTCTCTGAGACTTAACTCCGCAGTTAAGAGACAGAACAAAAGATGTAACATATGTGTATATTTTTTTTTTTTGCAGCGCCCTTTCCTAGCAAATACATCTTAACACAGCTAACAGATGTTTATTGTTACACAATTCAATGAGTCTCATTTCATCAACCGGGGATGGATGAAAGGCTGAATGGGTCCACTGGGATTCGAACCTGTGACCATATGGCTAAACAAGGAACATGCAGGGTGTGGATTAGTGAACTGAGCTGCCAGACTTGCCTAAGTAAATTGCAAAAAAAATGAAAGTATCACACGTATGAGAACACTGTCCTCCAGGCCCATTTCCAGGAAATTATATCTGGATGGGCCAAAGGTGCGTTCGGGTGGGCCAATGTATGCCCAATGTTTTTCAATTCTGGAGGTAGCCTACAAGTGCTAGATGTACATTATAGCTTCTTCCAAACAGTCATACAGAGCATGTGGAGAGTTATTTGAGAATAAAAGCTGATGTCTATATGCGTTGGGCCCAACCCTCGTAATTTCCTGCAGTCCAGGCTTCAATAAAAGCATCTGGATGAATAGTAGTTCAAGTTTAAGGAGGTCCCTGTAACCACATCCAAGCCTGTGCATCTTTGCAATAGAAAGACTGACTATTTTCTTCTTGCAATTTGCCCAACATCTATTTCTTTGCACTCTGCAATTCTTAGTAACTGTTTATTTTCATGTCATTCTTTTGCTTTAGTTGATAAAAAAAAAAGTTAAACTTATTTGGAATAAAAGAAAGCAATATTCTTGATACCTGAGAGCAGTTTTCATGCCTGGCAATTGTAAAACTGGTAATTGCACTCAAAGAGGTAATCTTCGGGGGCATATAACACAGAAGCCCCAGGGGTGCGATGGCCCGCTTTGTGCGTCTCAGGGCACTATGGTATTACAGAAGGGGGCTGCTTGAGTAGCCCTTTTTGTAATACTGATAGCGCTGGTGCACATGTAGAACCAGCGCTATCTTCAGAGTGCATTCCCTCATTTTCATGGGAGCATGGCCCCATGCAAAATGAGGAAATTACTTTGCCTCTGCGCCACCCCCCATATCATGGACGTGGGCGAAGGGGCAAAAAGATCCTGAGGCTGTACACTGACAGTATGCCACAAAAAGGTGGTGCACAGTCTGTGTGCCTCCTTAAGCCAGCCTTCTGGAGGGTATGAAGGGGCTACCATGGATCCCTCAGATAACGCCCTGCAGGTAGGTGCAGTCACTAACTGCACCTGCCTGAAAGGGTATCTTGCTCCCCTCTTTAAATTGCAGCAGCATGCCACCTGCATTGTGAAACACAGGATTTCTATATTAATAAACAGCTGTTCCGTATTTCAGTGAAAGTGCTGCCCCCAGAACAGGTGCAGGTTTCCTGCTGTCCTGAGGGCAGCGCATTAATTGTAACAGGGTGCACTGCCCTGCGCACCTGTTTAAAAGGTGCAGTCAGTGACGATCCCAAGGTTCTTGGCATGGGTGATGTGGGTGGTGCGAGTAGTTCCTAGCTCTGTTGGCCACCAGTGTAGTCGCACGGAGAAGAGCTCTCCCCAAAGATCATAACTTCATTTTTCGCAGTGTTTAATTTCAGGCAGTTGGGCTTCATTCATCATTTATTGGCCATTGTGGTATATATATTCTAGGTAGATTCAGCTTAGAAGAGAGAAACACTGAGAGCTTGTGGGGCTTGCATAGTTTGAGGCCCTATTTGTGAGTAGTGAAAGTTTGTGCTAGTATATCTCTAGTATATGGGATCTGCATATGTACATGTGCAGTTTGAGTGAATAATGTATGTGTGTGCTTGCGTGTGGTGTTTTTGCACATGTGTGTAGTATGGCCAATCTGGTGTAGGTGTTTCTTTGTGCGGAGTTTGTTTGAGCCTGGTGTGAGTGTGCTTATGTGTTCTGTGTATGGGAATACACATGGGGGCTTATTTACAAGCCCCTTGCACCACTGGTGCGTCACTTTGTGTGACGCACCAGCGGCGCAACCTGCTGCCCCATATTTACAAGGACACGTATAGCCACACTGCATGGATTTTCGTGTCCTAGTAGATATGGCCCCTTTACACGCAACACTTTGGGCCCGATTCCGATCTCGCTAGGAAAGCCCTCCGTACGACTCGGATCTGGAGGGCTTTCCAAGCGAGACGTGCTCCGGGAGTCCGAACGAGGGAGTACGATGCTGCCGTATGCTTACGGACTCTGTTCGCTCGGACTCCCATTGAACTCTATAGGAGCCCGTGTACAGACGCTTACACAGGCTCCCCTAGCAGGAAAGGGGTGGGTGGGGAAAAGTGTACACCCTGTGGTGGGCACCCCATGGTGCCCGCCTCACTGTACATGCCTAGATCGGGGGGACCCATGGGCACACCCCGTGACCGATTCGGAGGGCCACGGGTGAAGGGGGGCCTGCTACAGCCCCCCGAAGTACGCTTCCGAAAGCCGTTTCGTCTCGTTGAGACCGAGGCGAAGTGGCTGTCCGAATCGTGCATCGTACTCACTCGGTCGGAATACGGCTCCATAGCGCTGCACGATTCGGCTATGAACGAGTCTTTTGGACAGGTTCGGGTCCTGGAAATGATTCGGTCGGCGCATACGTGATCTTCGCATCGTACTTGGTCGTTCGGACCTGTGTGCGATTCAGTCGTAAACAAGGGCTATGAATCGGATCTGGGAAAGCCAAATCCGATTCGGAGGCCTTCCGAACGACATCGGAATCGGGCCCTTTGTGTGAAAGGGGCACGCCATGGATGTTGCTGTGGGTGTTCCCACGCAACACCCATGGCTTCTGCCGCATTTCCAGATGTACAAGAAATCGTAAACCTGGAAATGCGTCAGAATGTTAGGGAGGCGCAACGAGGAGAAATGTTTTCATTTCTCCTCTGTTTTTTCCTCTTTTTACACGTGCTGCATTCTGCAACACACATAGAAAGAGGAAATCACCTCTTGTGATTGTTATTGTGCGGGAAGGTGTCTCTTCCTGCACAAAAACAATCATCCCCGTGATGCAGGCATAGTGCAAGGGTGCCTGCGTTGGCGCATGGCAGCTAACTGTGCGCCAGCAAGGGAAGAGCAAAGGGATCAGTCATGTAATTGTAGATATGACGCATCTCTTTGCTTTGGAATTAACGCAACGCAGCCAAATGGCTTGCGGCACTGTGCTGCATTAATTCCTTATAAATAAGGCCCATGTTGTTTATGCATGTGGTGGGTGCTTGAATGTGGTGTGTTTTGCATTCATTAAACATTGGATGGGTGTTCAAAATTATATTTATAAAATCACACAGTAACTTATTTGGGGCATGCAGACTGCATGCATTTTCTTAATGTGTATGTGATGCAGCTTTGGGTCCTGAAGTTTGAAGGACCACACACTCTGCAGCTTCTGTGAAGGAATTTTCAGCTTTGCAACTGCTTACTGTAACAGCGAACCTTGTAAAACCTAGTGCTATGCAGCGAAATGTAAAACGTAACCAAACACTATTTAGGAAATGTGTCCAAATAGAACAGATTACATTTAAGTCTGGGCGGTGAACTCCGCTCCGCTTGCGGAGTTTTCCACACTCCGCGTTACGTGGAGCTCGCGGAGTTCCGAAAAACTCCGCTCCGGAGCGGAGCTTTTTCCCTCGCTCGCGTTCGTCAACGTCAAGTTGGCAAGCGTGAGCGAGGAAAATCCACCTCCCGGCGAGATTTTTCCTCGTTTGCGATCGTCAACATCAAGTTGGCGAGCACGAGCGTGGAAAATCAATCTACCGGCGAGATTTCTCAATGCGGGCGGTCAGATTTCTCATTGCGAGTAGTCGCGTATGCTCGCGACCGCTTGCGTTGAGAAACCGTCCGTTTGCGTTGAGAAAGCTGCCGCTCGAGTAAAAATCTACTCGAGCGGCAGAAAGGAAGCAGCACCCGCATGCGCAGTGCATGGTGCCGTTCGCAATGATTGCACAGTGCGGACAAGCACCTGGCACTGAAAATCACCGCGAACGGCATTTATCTAATGCACTCCGCTGCTCGCGGAGCTCCGCATATCAGAGTATTTTTTGCACTTCGCAGAGTTCCGCATAGTGGAACTCCACGAACTCCGCCCAGGCTTAATTACATTTTGTCTTAAAAATTATACATACTTGGTTTTAACATAGCTGTATGAAGTATATGCTGTGATGTATGCAGATACTATCCATTTATCTGAACATCATACTTTGTTAGTTACAAAAGTTTTGCAATATCAATTTTGAAATATACGTGTGGAATGAATTATTTAGTTCTGATGTAAGTTTGGATGATTAGCCTTAATGCCACCATGTGTATATCATGCTACATTGCATAACTCTTGGTAACTCTTTATTGAAATTAATTTTGATCAGCACCATTGCTAGTACATGTGTAAAGTAAGATCACTATAAACAGGACCACTGAAATTATGCAGCAGGGGAGGACCAAATTATGTGGCAGGGTTGACTAAATTATGCAGTAAGGAAAGAGAAATAATGTGGTGTAACGCAGTACATTTTGTAATATTATATCTTCATTACTTAGTAATTGTTTTTTACATTTGTTATCACTATTTGGGCATAGGTTGCAGCTCAGTAGTACAGGTTTACCATCGAAGTATAGCAATATGCAACAGAAAAGTGATCAGTCAGCCTTTGTGAAGGGCCTTCAACTGTGCAGCAATATGTGTTGCAGTATTTGTAGCAACTTTTTATCCATTTGAGCTACAAATATTTTTTTTGAACATTTTAAAAAAATCTGCAGATGATGCATCAGATATTGGATTATGTGGCAAATGCGGCGAATTCATAATTATTTGGAAAAAAACCCTAACTGCAAAATTGCATAATTCCAGTGGCCCGACTATGACCTGGTAATGTGCACTGTACTGTGACAAGATATCAGAATATGATATGCGCCCATTTGTAACCCTGCCACATTGTTGAGAATAAATCCAGCCCAGCACAATGTCTTACTTGAGATAAAATGGTTATTTACTTTACCACAGCATCTGGCAGAGAATAGACATAGGCACATATTCTAGTAAGCATTGTAATTTCACATTATGGCTGCTCATTCAATGAGGCATGAACTGCCAATATCTGAATAGTATAATGCATGTCCCATTCTACAGCGTATTACAGCGCGCATCCTATACAGACTAAACTACATACAACGTTCATAACCCCCACACAGAAACAGCCATAATTGAAATGCAGAGGCCATTCATAGCACTGGGCTCTGGTGCCACTGCACCTGCTGCATCATTGGCAATCAAACCCATGTCTCCCCTTCTCCAATGCAAACCTCCCCATTGCAGCTTGCCTCACATATGAGCTAGGGTTGCCACCAGGCTATTTTCTTTTTACCCGCATGACCAGTTTTTTTAATGTAATAAAGTACATAAATAGAGAAAATCATCTAAAGCCGGTATTTTTCTCCCTATCAGTACATAATTAAAACAGCTATTATTAAAATAATGCACTTTAAAATGTATTCTAGACCTTCTTTGAGACCCCTGACTGATAATGAAAGTAAACAAAGTGAAAAGTAATCACAATGTTTGGCCCTCGACATGAAGGTGCTTTCTCTGTGGCCTCTTCTGCGGTGACAGGGAGGGCCAAAGGTTATGTTTGGGTGGGCCTGGCCCACCCGCTAGAACTGGGCCTGATGTCCTCTTACTTCAGAGCTGCATTTGACCAGTGGGGCTGGTCTGTGTTTCGAGTTGGTGCCATGATGCAGCTCTACAGCTCCATTATAAGTGAACTCGCGCGGTCCCTATTTCTACATGTAGATCGCTGGGGGCTCCTGTGTTCACGTTAAACAATAAGGATATTTGGGGCAGGGGAGGCGAGTGCATCACCATTAAACAATATGGATATGGGAGAGGCGAGGCGAGTGCGTAATCGAAGTGCAGCGTAGTACATCTAATCAGCACCAGGGAAATGCAGTCATAACCACGACCACCACCCAAGCTCACTCAACTCATTTCAAAATAGTGCACGTGGCGTTTGCGCGCTACTGTTGCGTTCTTTCTGCGTTCTGCAAAGTATATCTGTGCGAATACTCCATTATTATCCGGGTCGGATTGGGATCACAATTCAGGCCGGGCACTCCCAAAAAAGTGGCCCACATCCCTGGATCACGCCCATTCACGAAACAGCATTTGGCAGTTCTCATTGGGCTCAGTTTTAGGGAAGTGTTTGATAAATTATGTATTTTAAAGCTCATAGAGCCAGAAACATTGGTGAAAACTAGAAGCACTACATTTTGGCTGGGTGGGCAAAGTGAAATAAAGTGGCCCAAAGGCCACAACTCCTGCTATGGCTATGTTTGTCACCTGGCTGTGTTTTTGTAACCAGTATTACCATTATATTAATGCCCTTGCCCATGAAAATGAAGAAAATCACCTTAAGCTGGTATTTTCTCCCCTGATCGATATGTACTTTAAAGTTTGAACAGTAAGCGTAAGGTGAAAGCAGTTTAAAATGTGGTCTAAAGCTTCTTTAATGATACGTGACTGATAGTCAAAACTAAACAAAGGAAGAAAAGCCATGTTAAGAAGGAATACAGACTTTTATATTATTGCCTTTGCAGATTCTTAAACAAGCATTTGCAATGCAATAGGTCTCGCATTAGTAAAAGTTTGAGTTTTTGGCGTAGCAAATATTAATGCAACATTACTAGGTCGAATTTTGTTAATGTAGACCTATAGAGTGTAGTGTGGTACAGTGAAGTGGTGTAGTATAGAGTAGAGGAAATTATTATGGAGTGTAGTGGAGTTGAGTAGTTTAGCGTGTAGTGGTGTTGAGTAAAGTGGAGGAAAGTTTATAGAGTGGGATTGTGTGTGCTTGTATTATGATAAAATATAGTAATTTTATGTAGGAATGAACGTATGAGAAATATAGGTTGGTGGTACTACATTTGCTGTACCAATTTATTTATAATGTGTTTTGTTATGCAAGGTGACTTTACTTGTAACTGCTTGTTTAGTTGCCTGTTTAGGCTTTAAGCAGTGCATATAAAAAAAATAGTATAATAAGGAATTTTCTGTAAGCAGAAATAATAGGGAAACATTTTGTACAGCATGCAAAAAGCTGGTAATTTAGTTGGAAAGATAGCTGTTTATAACATTTGAAGTGTATAAAGGCGCATAAAAGGCAAAAAGTTAGTAAGCAATGTTGCGCAAGCAAAAACTGTAGTGTAATAATGTGTACAGTATAAGGTTATTGGCAGCCCCCTGGTAATACGGAGTGTTTGTAGGGTGATAGGGGGGCCTTGGGGCAGCCTATTTAAGATATAGTAGAGCTAAAAAAATACATGGAGAACAATAAAAAAAAAGGTGTAAAGGAAGTTGTGTATGGGTATATAAGATAGTAAGGCGCTATTGTATGCTAAAAAGATAAAAATAAGCATATGGAAGAGGGAAAAAAATTAAAGGGCATTTGTGTGGGTATTTAATAATGGAAATGGGCTGGCATTTAATAACGAGACCTATTGCATTTGCAATGCAATAGGTCTCGCAGTTCTGCGAGTTTAAGCTATTGGCATTGTAAATCACAATGCCTTTTATTTATGTTTTAAAAACCAAAACAAAAATACAAGTCATTGTTATTTGCAATGTCAATAGCTCAAACTCGCGTAAATACGAGACCTATTGCATTGCAAATGTAATAGGTCTCGCATTTGCGAGAGTTTAAGCTATTGGCATTGTAAATGACAAAGCCATTTATTTCTGTCTTCAAAACCAACACATAAATAAAAGGTTTGTCATTTACAATGCCAATAGCTCAAACTTTTGCAAATGCGAGACCTATTGCATTGCAAATGCTTGTTGTTATAAAGGCTTTGCATTTCTTTAAATGGTTTAAACAGATTTGTTTGAAATCCCGGTCTGTATTGCACACCATCCTGGTAAGCCTTTGTTTAGCTGTGCGCCTGTAACTCAGCTAAGCAGGGACATCTTAAGGATTTCAGGGCCCCGGGCCAAACGTATTTTGTGGGGCCCTGTTCCTAACAGATTTGACTTTATGATCCAATTTTAGCTCTTTCGTGCCCTCCTTTAGGTCACTGACAGTGCATGGGTACACTCGTCCAGATTCTAAATGTATTTACATCTAATATTCAGGGATAGTCCGTGTGTTTTCAATATTTTAATTCAGCAGCAGCTCACAAAATTATTGTTAACAATCTTTGTGACTCCCCCGCCATTTCTCATATGCAAGGTCCTGTTTTGATCTAAAAGAAAATGTTTATATGGATGCTGCATGGGGTTAAAAACCAAACATTTCTGTCAAATGTCTGTAAAAAAAACTCCAATTCATCTCCCATGTTAAAAATACATTAAAGGAAAACGGTATTTTAAACAACATGTGAAGAGTTATTCAAGGTAATCACGGCAAGAACAGAGCTGGCTCTACCAGGGGGCCCCTGAAGGGCTGGGGCCAGGGCCCACTCTGGCCAGGGCCCACTCTGCCCCTGCCTGAAAACGTCTCTGCAGCTAAGGTGAGCAGACACGGTTTTGGAGTCACACACTGTTGTCAGAACACCTCCTTTTAGTACAACTCTTTCAGACCGAGGATAGATTTTCTACCTGGTTATTGATGAAACGAATACATTAATGCATTGCATGTGTTGAGACTTTTTTTGTACAATTGGGACCGGCCTTCGGTTTTTGCCAAACGTCAAGAGGACGGACACCTGTTCTTTTTGTTTTAAATAAACCAATGAACACCTGAGCAGGTCTGGAGCTTAGAAACCAGACTTGGAGCATCTCTCAGTGGCGACGTGCGTCACCCGTACCTGGTCCATGCATGCACCCACCCACCCACGGAAGTGACGCAGCAGGTTGGCACAAGATCACACGTTTCTCGTGCCTCGGCTGAAGCGAGCACGCCGCTCACCCGCCCCTATCAGACCGACCTAACCGGGACATCCTGTTTATGTAGCGAGCCAGGATGAAAGCGCCAAAACCAAGGAGACAAACCTGGGAAGTGCGCTCTGACGTAGGCGCGAGCTCTGGGACCAGGATCATAAGGCACCGGAGCGTTGTGAGCTGGGATTGTACCCAGACGGCCTACCACTGAGGAAGTCAGGAGAGTTGCCACCTTATGCCGATACTTATCATAGATAAAGTACCGGCCATTTGTTTATTTTTCGCTGCTGTTAAGTTCAGCCACGCTCTGGGAGGTGAAAAAGCAGTGGCGTAAAAGTGTCAGGTTTTTTTTTTTGTAACATGATAATTATCTGCTATCCTAAAGCGCCTGAAACCCATACAAGCCGGTCTCAAATCACGTTGAGCTGTTTTCCTTATGTTTGCTTGTTAGGTATATGTTTCAGAGAGGGATAGATAGATGGCCGGCCTCCTCTGCTGTCTCCAATATCTGTATCAACCTGGACCTAAAAACACAGGCCAGGGCGGTTAAAAACAAGCGGAACAGGAGGTAAAAGCGGGTCTGAGTTTATTTTTTGCATTGCGCTTTCAGTTTGAGTGAAAGCGCGATTCAAAAAATAAACATGCGCCGCCATTAACAAAGCCCCTGTCCCGGCTGCGCACGTCGTGCAGCCTTTGTAAGCAGAACAAGCACGCAAGTGGTGCGCGCGCGCCACAGCGAGACATCTGTTTTGCATTATCGGCCACGATAATGCAAAACAGATGTCAGCCGTGCGGGTAACAGACACCAATAGGCCGTGGGCGGGGCAAATGCGGGACATGCGCCCGCATTTGCCCAATTGCGTGCTGTCTTTGTTAGAAAGACGCACGCAACGCCCAATAGCCTGCAAAGAAAACAAAACCACACGCACGAGCGTGTGGTCAGCTTTCCAAAGCCCTTTTTCTGTTCACATAAAGTCTCGCGCTGCACGAGCAGTGCTATGCACTGCAACGCTAGGCGCGAGACCTAAAAATGAGCAAACAGAAGGTTATGTTTTATTATTGTAGTTTTATATAGCGTAAACTCGGCCAAAGGGTGCAATTATATGAGCACCAGTTACAATACAGAAGATCAAATTCATTTTTATTTTAGGCCTTTGCGCGATTAAGTCATTTGCCCAGAATCACAGGATGTTGCGGTGAGGCTGGGGCTCGAACTTATTTCCATAGTTCCACATTCGGCAGCTCTGACCCTAACATTACATTATCTCCATTTTCCGCTCTGGGAAAGGTGCTTCACAGCGAGGTTTATACAAACATACACAACCACCACCACCAAGGCCTGAAAGACACTGTAGCCGAGGTGCCAAAAACAGGCCCTCAGCAAGGCCATTCACTTACTCTCCCCAGCCCAGTCAACTGTAGCCTCAGGGTGATGGCCTGGCAGGGGAGGGGTGAACAAAAGCAGGGGAGCCGAGGTGATGATGGCTCACAGCAAAGGGAGTGGGACATTGCTTCTGGGTGTCTGCGCCGGCCCCACGGGAGGCCAAGATAAAGTCTGCAGCGGACAGAACAATATTGGCCTAGCGACGCTGCTGAAAGCAACCCCCTCAGAGTCTCCTTGCTCATGATGCTGCGCCCCCCACTCCCCTCTTACAGTGGATTGGTGGGGGAAGACAATAAGTCTCTGTGGGCCGTTTGACAAAAACCAGCCCACTGGTGACCCTTAGGCACCGGCCCATCGGCCAATGCCCGACTGCCCGCCTTACTAATCCGATGCTGATTATCATCCCTGACTTTTTACCCGGTGGCATGTCCCTTTAGGGGTAAACATTATTTACGTGTATGTATGTCCCAGAATACCTAGAGGGCCCTGTGAGACAGCGAAATGGCAGTGGCCGGTAAGGATGGGAATACCAGCAGTGTTATACAGCTCAGAGGCTGTTTGGAGAAGGACAACTGGCTGGGCGGAAATATCTCTAGGCCACATTTGTTATAGGCCGGGGAGAAACAATGGGTAGAGTTGGAGGCCAACAATCGCAGCCCATGATCAGCGGTAAGGGTCATATGGGCTTTCTACTTATGCATATGGGGAGAGGAGGACTTCTTACGTGAATGCGTAGGGGTACCATATTATTTACCGGTCAAGGATGGTCATGAAAACAGTCCTGGTCCATGGAAAGGTTAGGGCACCCTATTCTTTGCTGGTCTAGGATGGTCATGAAAGCAGTCCTGGTCCATGCAAAGGTTGGGGCACCCTATTCTTTGCTGGTCTAGGATGGTCATGAAAGCAGTCCTGATCCATGCAAAGGTTGGGGCACCCTATTCTTTGCCGGTCTAGGATGGTCATGAAAGCAGTCCTGGTCCATGCAAAGGTTGGGGCACCCTATTCTTTGCCGGTCTAGGATGGTCATGAAAGCAGTCCCGGTCCATGCAAAGGTTGGGGCACCCTATTATTTGCCGGTCTAGGATGGTCATGAAAGCAGTCCTGGTTCATGCAAAGGTTGGGGCACCCTATTATTTACCGGTCTAGGATGGTCATGAATGCAGTCCTGGTCCATGCAAAGGTTGGGGCATTCTATTATTTGCCGGTCTAGGATGGACATGAAAGCAGTCCTGGCCCATGCAAAGGTTGTGGTAGCCTATTATTTACCGGTCTAGGATGGTCATGAATGCAGTCCTGGTCCATGCAAAGGTTAGGTTAGGGCACTCTATTATTTGCCGGTCTAGGATGGACATGAAAGCAGTCCCGGTCCATGCAAAGGTTGGGGCACAGGCAGTGTGACATAAGTGCTTTGGATCACGGCAGCTTTGGAAGCAGAAGCTGCTGACACAGCCAAGGAATGGCCCGTGGACATTAGGAGATGGAGATCAAAGAAGTGCTACAAGAGAAAAATGAGACTGTTCAGTTAAAACTAGCCAGAAAAACAGATGCTCTAGGGCAGGACATAGTAAGAGAGGTGGCAGACAAGTCTCTATTATTTAGGCATCAATGAGGGCACGAGGCTGTAGCGCAAATGGGTATGTTGTTCTGAGGTTTGACTGCTGGTTGTGATTTCTAGGTTTTGGTGTACGAGTTGAGAGTTTTCATAGCAGATTAGGGATTAAAGGTTTTATGTCGCTGGATAGGGTTTCCAGAGACATAATATATTGGTTATTGTGGCCCGAAGCCACTGTCAAGGCATTAGTCTCAGACTCAGCAACTTGCATGCCACTACAACTCACTAGGAAGCCACTACCCACTGAGGGTTGTACTTGGCTGCCTAAATGGAGGTTCATGGCCACCAGGAGGGTGTATCAGGGCAACTTCAACCTGACTGCCCTTTTCCCAAGGAATTTGGGATGTGGCATTTTACTTCCAGGCGAATGGCAAGTTCCACACCAGCTGACAGTATCCCAGTGTGTGGAGGCATGGTGCAAGCATGCACACTGGCGCACAATTTTTCTGAGCTGTGATTTTTACCTGTATGAGGTGTTTTTACCAGCAGCTTTAAATAGACACTCTGATAGGCAACGTATGTTTGTTGGGTGAGAGGTAACATTTTGGAGAGGATTTCCGGCCTCCTTGACGTGATAGGGCGCCACAGGGAGGACCTAGATTTGGTGGATGATATGATGGGCAGCTAGTGTTTGGATGCTGAGCTGAGGTGGTAAAAGCCTGTCACCTGTTGGCCCTAATATCTAGAGGATGGCATGGTTTCCAGTGTCACCTTCGGGCTGGCGTTGCCAAGAGGTCAGATTCAGTGAGGAGTGGTGCATCCAAGAATAGCTGCACAACCAAATGGCATTAAGGAGAGGGTATTTAAAAGCAGCATAATAGTCCAACAAAAATCACCACGGGGTGACTGGATACCCTCTCTTTTTAAAGTGATCCAAGGTTGCTATAGGCTCCACTCCTCCCTCTCACTAGGTATCAATTTTAGTGAATATCTGTTAGGGCCATGTTACTCAGACCAAAAATATTTATGTACATATTCATATCATACTGTGATCTTTAAACTCACACCAAGTGTTTAGTATTAATTGTTCAAGAAGTGTATTATCACTTTGTAATTAACATATTTTTTTCCAGGTTGGTGGGGATGCTGCGCTCCGTTGTGCCGTTTCGCGCCACACAATCACAGTTTGTTCCCCATTGGTGCAGGTACTTCATGGGGGTTGTTGTGTGGGTGGGAGACATTGCAGGCTCCTGGTATGTCCTTACTGCAAGAACTACCCCACTCCAATATGGTATCAAGTGTCATGTACTAGCATGGTGCAACAGGGCAAATACACCAGCACTTCAGTCTTTATAACAAGGAGCGTAGTGCGAACCAACGCTCTACCCCCAGAGGTCCATAAGGTTTGAAGGTACTGTCTTAATTATCACAACCAGGAGAACAGGCGGTATCAATATGTCAAAAAATCCACACAACAAAGAAAAGGGACTGTATTAAAAAACTAACGGAGTGGGTAATGAGAGGAGAGGTGTAAAACAGGGCACACACTGTGTATGTAAAACTGCCCTCACACACAGCAAGCTGTGTCATGCTTCATCATAGGGCCTGCTAACACACCTCCGCGCTAGCCAACGCTGGAGGTGGAGCAATAGGGAGGGGGAAGACAAACAACATAAAAGAAATGAAGAAATGGTGTGGGATCAAAAAAGTTAAAAAATAGTGGCAGAATGAATTGATAAAACTGGTAACAGTGTGTCCCTGCTATACCTTTAATAATGGGTACACTGTCCAGGTGCAAGAGGTGGTCCTATCCAGACCCGTGGATGGTGGTAATGGCTACTCGTTATCAGAGCCCTACCCCTCCACTCTGCTGAAATGTTGACATGTTTCAGCCGGCACGTGCTAATACCCCGGCTTTCTTCAGGACTTTCACCTGATCAATCCCAAAAAAGACTGCTGTCCCTACCTCCTTAGGATCCAGGGGTGAGGAAAAAAGGCACCACGTTCAGTGCAAACTCTGGATTAGAGTATGGTAGAGCCCTTTGCTCTCCTTGAGGAACCGAGTTTACTAATAAGTCAAACTTGAACTGGCGGAGGGGTGCAAATAGCTCCCTGTAGTCACACGTTCGTCAAGGTGAGCTATTGTGCAATTCAACTCCGCACTCCCGGCACCGCGAAGATTTTGCAGTGAACGTGGTGCCTTTTTTCCTCACCCCTGGATCCTAAGGAGGTAGGGACAGCAGTCTTTTTTGGGATTGATCAAGTGAAAGTCCTGAAGAAAGCTGGGGTATTAGCACGTGCCGGCTGAAACATGTCGACATTTCAGCAGAGTGGAGGGGTAGGGCTCTGATAACGAGTAGCCATTACCACCATCCACGGGTCTGGATAGGACCACCTCTTGCACCTGGACAGTGTACCCATTATTAAAGGTATAGCAGGGACACACTGTTACCAGTTTTATCAATTCATTCTGCCACTATTTTTTCACTTTTTGATCCCACACCATTTCTTCAATTCTTTTATGTTGTTTGTCTTCCCCCTCCCTATTGCTCCACCTCCAGCGTTGGCTAGCACGGAGGTGTGTTAGCAGGCCCTATGATGAAGCATGACACAGCTTGCTGTGTGTGAGGGCAGTTTTACATACACAGTGTGTGCCCTGTTTTACACCTCTCCTCTCATTACCCACTCCGTTAGTTTTTTAATACAGTCCCTTTTCTTTGTTGTGTGAATTAATGCTTTGTAGGAGGGCGATTTGGGACTTCTTCCTCTTACCTCTTTTTCTGTGGTTTTGTTGTTGGTTTCAATATGTCACCTTTTGGAACCAATATATCTGGAAAGGAACAGTTACCTCTATCCCCATCAGGTTAAGGATTCAATTTTAAATGCTAAATGTGGCCCATCCTAATAAATATTGGGAGGGTAAATTCCGTAAGGGAGCAGATTATATAAAAATAGATACCTATGACTACTGTATCCTTTGATTTCTCCCACTCATAATCAATCAATCAATCAATTAGCATTTGTATAGCACAGCCCTGTCACCCCTAGGAGTATCTGGGCGCTGGAGGTGCAGAGTCTCAGATGAAAAGCCAGGCCTTGAGTTTCTTTCTGAAGTCTGCCAGGGAGGGTGCTGTGCGCAGGTGGAGGGTCAGGTTGTTCCAGGTCTTGGCAGCGATGTAGCAGAAAGAGCCCCCACTGCAGCTGCAATGGATGTGGGGTGTGTGTGTGTGAGGGCGAGCAAAGTGGAACACAGATGTCGTGCGGGCAGGTGGAAGTTCAGTTGGTAGTTGATATAGGATGGTCCTTGGTTGTATAGAGCTGTGTATGCATGAGTGAGGGGCTTGAACTGGCATCTCTTCTGGATGGGTAGCCAGTGGAGGTTTCTGAGGTGGGGCGTGATGTGGGTGCATTTGGGGAGGTCAAGGACCCTCTCCTGCTCCTTTTTGTATATGAGGTCAAGGATGAGTCTGGCTGTGGTGTTCTGTATGGTCTGGAGTCTTTTGAGGAGCTGTGTGGAAATTCCAACGTAGATGGCATTGCCATAGTCGAGACGGCTGGTTACGAGGGCCTGCATGACGGTCTTTCTGGGGTTGATTGGGATCCATCTGAAGATTATGTGGAACATGCGAAGGGTGGGGAAGCAGAAGGAGGTGACTGCACTGACTTATTGTTTCATGGTCAGCTGGCTGTCAAGGATGATGCTGAGGTTGTGTGCGTGGTTTGTTAGTGTGGTGCTGGTACGAGTTCCGCTGGCCACCAACTGTGGTCCCATGCAGAGGTGTTCTTCCCGAAGATTAGTACTTTTGTTTTGTCAGAGTTGAGTTTAGGGCAGCTGTCTCTCATCCATTTGGCTATGTCGTTCATGGCATTGCAGAAGCTGGTTTTGGCGTTGGAGGGGTCTTCACTGAACGAGAGGATCAGTTGGGTGTCGTCAGTGTAGGAGACTATGTTGAGTCCGTGGGATCTGATGTCATCTGCGAGTGGGGTCATGAAGATGTAGAACAGGGTGGGGCTGAGGGTACGCCGCATATGATGTCCTCGGGTGCAGAGATGAAGGGAGGCAGAAGGATGCTCTGTGAGCATCCTGAAAGGAAAGAAACAATCCACTTGAGAGCGTTTTGCTGTATGCCGATGTTGTGGAGTCTGTCGATGAGGGTGTGGTGGGAGACGGTGTCAAACGTAGCCAAGAGGTCAAGGAAGATCAGGGCCACTGTTTCTCTGCGGTCAAAGAGGGTTCTGATGTCATTTGTGGCGGCAATCAGTGCAGTCTTAGTACTGTGGTTGGCCCAGAATCCTGATTGTGAGGCATCAAGTAGGTAGTTTCATTCCAGGTATTCGGTGAGCTGTTGGTTGATGGCTTTCTCGAGGACTTTGCCTGAGTAGGGGAGCAGGGAGAGCAGTCGGTAGGTTTTGAGGTCGCTGGGGTCAGCAGAGGGCTTCCTCAAGAGGAGTCTGACCTCTGCATGTTTCCATTCGTCTGGGAAAGTTGCTGTGGAGATGGAGGAGTTGAGGATGTAGGTGAGTTCTGTGCTGATAGGGTTGGCTTCGAGGTTGAAGAGGTGGTGGGGGCAGGAGTCGGTGGGTGCACCTGAGTGGATGGAGGACATGATCGCTGTGGCAGTTTGAGTGGTGATTGAAGACCAGGTGGTTATTGTACGGCTGGTTGGTTGAGGTTGTCGAGGCTGAGAGTGATGGGTTGGGGGTCGAAGTTGTTGTAGACGGTGGCAATCTTGTTGTGGAAGTAGTCTGAGAGGGTGTTGCAGAGTTCTTGGGAGGGGTGGATGGTGCTCTCTTTGGCTGTCGGGTTGGAGAACTCCTTGACAATTTTTAAGAGTTCTTTCATGTGGTTGGCCGCTGTGTCGATGCAGTCGGTGATTGCTGCTTTCTTGGCTTCTTTGATGTGGAGGTGTTAGTTGCTGAGGGCTGCTTTGTGGGTGGCCCTGTCGGAGGAGTCCTTAGTAACGCACCATCGCTTCTCAAGTCGGTAGCAGTTGCACTAGGTGGTTCTGAGCTCTGGGGAGTACCATCTGGCTTGTTTGGAAGTTTTGTTGACTTTACCTGGTTTAGCGGGGCGACTCTGTCGGCACCGTGGGTGATCAAGGCGGTGAAGTTCTGGATGGCCTAGTCATGGTCTGCTGCAGTTTCGTGTTGTGTGGTGCCGATGGCTTGCATCCACTGGGTCTCTGTTACTTTGCCCCAGCTTCGGTGAGTGGCGCTGTGGTACTTGGAGCTATATGCTGAGCGTCGGAGATGGTAAAGTGGACGATGGCGTGGTCGGTCCAGGTTAGTTCTGTGACATGGGCGAATTTGAGTCTGTCGCTGGTGGTAAAGATGTCATTGAGTGTGTGTCCGGTTTTGTGTGTAGGTTCAGTGACCCATTGGGTAAGGCTGATGTTGTTGAGGTTCTCCAGGAGGGAGGATGAGCTGCCGTTGTTGAGGTCATCGACATGGAAATTGAGATCGGCGAGAAGGATGTAATGGAGGGAATAGATGGCAATGGGGGCGATAAGGTTGGAAATGGCTTCGCAGAAGGCTGGTCGGGGTCCCGGGGGTCCGTATGCGCGGGTGACTCTTATTGTGGTCTTGGCGTCGGTCTGTAGTTGGAAGTTAAGGTGTTCCATGCGTTGGGTCGTCGTTGATGATGGTGCATCAGATGGTTCCCTTGAAGATGATGGCGATGCCCCCGCCGTGTTTGTTGGCTCGGTCTTGGTGTATCATCTTGTAGCCGTCTGGAATAATGATGGCGATGTCGGGGTTTGAGGAAGGGTTGAGCCATGTTTCGGTGATGAAGGCGAAGTCCAGGGAGAGGGTGGCGATGGTGTCCCAGATTTCCGTTGCGTGTTTGCAGAGGGAGCGCGCATGGAGTAGGATGCATTGGAGAGGTTCTGGGTTTATCGCGGTCCTCTGTGCAGGGGCGGCGCGGGTCCCAGTTAGGGTAGGTGGTCCCATGTAGCAGGAGAAGCAGCAGTGGCGGCAGGTGAAGGGTCCTTTGGTTGATCCTGGGGAGGACGTGAAGCAGTTGTTGTTGCGGTGTCCGATATCCAGGGCCCGGAGCTCCTCTGTTGTGTATCAGTAGATGGTGCAAGGACCAGGGGTCCTGGCCATGGGCGCGGTCCAAGCGTAGATGGGCTTGCCTTTGGTGCTCCTTTGGCGCAGACACGCTTTGGCCTCCATTAATAGCTCTGGGAGGTGCCGGCTGACAGGCGGGAGGGGGGAGCGGCACCGGTGGGAAAATAGGCGGCACCAGCAAGACATGATCTGCGATGTGGCCTGTTGCTAGGCAACAGCAAACTGTGACCAGTAAAACTAGCTGCAACTGAGGCAGGAGAGCAGTGCGGCAGGGGAGCCGAGACCAGTCCAAAAGGTTAGGAACTGCTCACAAAGGCCGCGCTGCAGTCTCCATTAATAGTCCTGGGAGGTGGGAGGGGCACCAGCGGGAAAATGGGTGGCGTCAGCAGGACACGATTAGCGATGTGGCCTGTTGCTAGGCAACAGTAAACTGTGACCAGGAAAACTAGTGGCAAGTGGGTAGGAGAGCTGTGCAGCAGGGGAGCTGAGACTGGCCAAAAGGTCAGAAACTGCTCACCAAGGCTGCGCTGCGGCCTCCATTAATAGGCCTGGGAGCGGCCGGCTGGGAGGAAGGAGGGCAGGAGTGGCACTGGTGGGAAAATGGACGGCGTCTTACTTACTTATTCATAAGGTATAATAATTCTAATATGCTTGTCTCCTACTATTTATAGTGAAAAGAATCTATGTAAATATTAAAATCAGGCCACAACATTTAATCCCACCATGCCAGTTGTTGCACCTTCATTTCTCATGAGCAAATAGTGTATTGCAATGAATGTATGGTGATGCAGGTCTGCGGGGAGGTTGGGCAGGTGAAGAACCAGGCTGTGCTACTTTGCCACGTTATATGAGAGCTCATTGAGGCAATAGCACCTGGTTTAAGCAGGGCTGAGAGGAGCTCAGTTCTCAGTTGATGCCGGATTCAGGAATTTGTGGTCATTAATTATTTTTTTTAATTTCCTTTCGCATGATGCAACCCACAATTTGCATCCATGTTTCCTCTTGAGCATAACTATCTGACCTGATACATTCGGAGTACTGGGGTGAACATAGGCTTACTGATGAATTTCCACATCTGCAATTTTACACCATTGTCAATGTCACCTCCAGCTTCCAATTTTCAGCTTGATGGAAGACCACCATTTTTACAATCTTGATTCTCGTAGAGTTTTCTGGTCTCACCCACTTCTGCATCATTGGGAAGCCTGGAATCCCACTACAGTCGAAATAACAACAGTTGTACAACAAAACTACATTTGTTTATCATATCTGAAAATGTTGCCAAATACCACCAGTGTTAAACAAACAGTGCAAAAAGAGTTTATTCTGGGGATAGGCAGAGAAAATTTGCAGACATAGCAGGAAGCCCGTCTTCAAAGTCACCCCAGGCAGCAGCCACTATAAATACACGCATTATAGTGTTTTCAAATGCTTATAAAGAACAGAGAATAAAAAGCACACACAAAAAACAAGCACTGGCAAAGCTAATAGGTCGCGCTTTAGCTAAAGAATGTAAAAACAAAGCTTTTGACATGGCCGACTGCGTCATTTTGTAGTTACACACCACCAATTTGCGTGCCTATAAAATTATGCTGCCATTCCTTTTTTCACAAGAAGTGGAAGGAAAGCCCACACAACTGACAAATAGGATGCAAGCAACTGAGAGTGACAATGAAGCCAAACAATGGTAAGAAATGAGTGCGCTCCAAGACTACTGTAAGATAATAATGTCTTGCAGCACATCCACTTTCTTATGCTAGACCTAAAAACACTCAATCAACGCAGCTGCCACAGCATTAGGCCCTGCAGCTGAAAAGGTGCCCCACCTATGAGCATTTTTATTGAGATGGTCTTCAGTCACTTATTAGAAATAAGTCTTTCACCATTTCCTGTGGATCAGAGAATTCATTAGGCTGAAGCTGATCTGCTCTGAAAATGCAGGCATTTAGGGCTTTGAAACTCTTCTGCTTCAAGTTTTAAGTAGTACAAGTGTCAGACGCTTCAACATATGGTATCAAGAAGCTCATTTAAATAAACATATGCCGGTCGACTCGATGGAGCCTTTCTGCCGTGCAAAGCATGCAGAGCTTATGCACAGTTTCTAAGCTTTACTTCAAAACTATCAGTATGATCAGCATCACGGCCTTCCACATTTTGGTAGGAGTATAGGACATGATTAGCAAACAAAAAACACACTGCCTACCGTGGTTCGAAAGTAGGCTTACATTGTACGCATGTGATAAATAGAAATATGCACGCATGTGCATAATGCAGTCTCTCAAAGGGTGGCTCATTGGTACAAGGTCATGTTTCTGTTCTGTGTGACACCACGTAACGGTTAACAGATTTCAGGAGATACCCACTTATGCACCAGATCCTATGCGTATGCTCTTTTAGTGCAGCGCAGGTCTTGCCTCTACCACTGCTGGCTTCTGGTAAAGAGATGGAACTACTATAGATGGCAGTTATATTCCTTGAGCTGGTCGGTAGAGCAGGGACAAGCATGTAATATGAGGACATGTGGACACGGACCCTGGGTATGTAATCACAAGCCCAGTCATGGTCAATGGGTATTCTGGGCTCCTGACAAAGGCCAGTCTCCATCAAGGAGAGGAGGGAATGCTGTAGAGCCACAGCTCTCTTTGACCCAGGGGCCCTCTGATTATGAGCCACGATGAAAGTGGATGGAGTGGTGTCTGCTCCAAAGGTGTCTGTGGGCATTGCAACTCTTCTGTACGACAGCGCAAATGGAAAACAGCTCTGACTACATCAGGAAGAGACTAGCTGCTTTTTTAGGTTGAGCCTGCAATAGTGCAGGCACTCTAGCTTGTGAGATGTTATTGTTTACAATAAAGGGCTTGGAGCCCGCCCATTGCTTACCATTTGTTGGCTTCAGTCTCACTCTTCTTTGCTGCCTCCTAATTGGCAAGTGCAGGCCGAGCATCACTTCCGTTCCTTTCACTGGAGCATGGACCAAGCACAGACTGATTCAACTTAATTAGTGCTTCTCCGCTGCTTGTGCTGTGATTGAGGTACTATGTCTTCTTCCCTCCTACCACTCCCCCTGACCCCATTTGGTGCTGCCTCCCTCCTCCCCGCACCTTTCTCGTTTTGCTTTCACCTTGTTTTACCCCCTCCTCCTGTCCATTATTGCTGGTCCCTCCTCTTCGCCTCCCGCATGTTGCTTCCCCCTGACCCCGCTTAAAAAAATGTATATATATTGTACAGCAGTCTGCCCGCTGTGAAAAATCAAAGTAAAAAGTGTGATACGACGCAGTCTATGATAGCCATGTAACAGTGTTTTGTTTTTTAACGTTAAGCCATGCTGCACAGCAGCTCGGACTGCTCAGCAACATGTCTAAAAAACATTGACAAAACCACGGATCTCGCACAGGTGAGACCTATTGTCTTTGCCAATGCTTGTTATTCCAGCTAATGTGTCGCTGCACTGAAAATTTGTGTAGGATGTTGGGTTTTAAAATTAAAGTTATATGAGAGCACGTAGCAGCTTCTGCTCCTGAGTTGTCTTGGAGCGGTTCTTTATTTATACTCTGTAGAAGGAAAGATCTATTTCTCCTATCAACCCACGGGACAGCCCTTTGCCAAGGCATTTCAACCTTGAATAAAGTAAAAAAACATACACCGCAATTTCTCTAGAACACGTACTGGAAGGTTAGAAATAAACTGTTGTGTGTTGTGATAAAAACTAAAATGTACTAGACATCTGACAATGGCCTAGGTTCTAGTAAGAAGTTTATTTCACAAATGCTGTAACTTTGTATACCCTATTTACACATCAGGCTGCTATTAAAGGCACAGCCCAGCTTTGGCTTCTACCAATAAAAAGGGAGGGGGATCTTTAGTGGCCAGGATAATCTATGAACGGCTATTACAAAATCCTGCATTATGAATCAAAATGTCTTAATTAAAACAAAGCTGTTGGAGACATCCCCACTGTTCTCTGTCTTTTCTGCATTCGGGATCCCACAGTCAATTAATGACAGTTGTTGCCAGGGACAGCATGCACATCCGTGACAACAACCGTTATTCACTGACAGGCGAAGCCTCCACAAAACCTACCCACCCCTCTGCTTTGCCAATCTGATTTGTTCCTGCAGTTAAATGGTGATAGTACGAGGTGTACAGCCCCCTCACTCTACTCGCCTGGCTCCTCCTGTCACTGTTTGGCAGTGAAAGCATGAGTGAGGGTAAAGCCCCCTTTTTAGGTTTCGCCTTCAGCGTGCATGCGCTCTCAGTAAAATCTATAGTTATTTTTTTTTTAAATGGGCCGGGGCGTGGCTTGGCGTGCAGCTAAGATGGCGGCTCGCTTCTAAGCTCCAGCAAGCCTCTGGCATGCACAAATGCGTTATGTACACACAAAATCACCCAAACCAAGGAATCATGCAGCAAAAACTTTGAGAAGTGGTGGAGGGTACCTACGGATCTCCGGACCCCACGACTGCCTCGGTTGTCAGCATCTCTGCGAACGCTCCTGGACTTGGTGCGGGCCAAGATGGTGTCTCGCACCTAGGACCACTGTAATCTTTAATACAGTCCAATGCCCCTGCAGCATGTTATAATGACGGGGGCATAAGGGACTGAAAAGAGACACTGCAACACTTCACAGCCTGGGGCTGCCATGCGGTACATTGGGGCCCGACCACCTTAATCTCTCCATATCCACAGACTCTTTCGGACTCGGTGTGGGCCAAGATGGTGGCTCGCACCTAGAATTACCTTAATCTGCAACGCACGCAGATGCACCGGCAGTATATTTTGCCTGCAGGGGGCATCGGAGACTAACAGGTGACGCTGCAAAGCTTTGAAACCCGGGGGAGCCATGCAGCACATTGGGAACTGATTTACCAGCTAAGAATGAATTCATAGCCAAAATGGCAGCCACGACAAAGCTGTAAATGCTCTGAGGAGACACCGCCGACCTGTACAAACAGCATCACGATCTCACTGAGTATGTGGTGGTAAGTCTTTTGCATTAGTCCTCCCTCAGATTTCCTTATTAAAATAGACATACCAGCTCCTGTTTGGATATTGCTTCCACCGTACCTACGACGTGGGTAACCCATGGCAGGGTGTTCAAGAGGTTCAAGTTGTGTATAATGCCACTCCACCACAATGAATGTATGACTTAATATAACAACAGTCCCTATTTGGGGTTTGTCCATTTTGCCTCATCCACCCTCCTAAGGCATTGACTTCTGGGACTGAGGTGACAGTTATAGGCCGTTAGTTGCTGATGTGACCCGTGCTCAAAAGAGCTCTGGAACCAATTCAACTGGCGTTGTCAGACACAGAAGTATGCCACAGTCCTCATGCCTACAGTCACCAAGCGCGATCTGCTACCCATACAAGTGACCAACCCAACACCCTCAGACTCTTACCTACAGCCTATAACTATGGTAGACATCAGGGAAACCAAGAAGAAAGAGGGGAAACAAAAGCTAACCTGACTCGCTCAAAACAATCTCCTGCTGTTCCTGAGTCCCCAGTGAAAGAGAAACCAGAGACTTACTTCACACTAGACATTATCCTCCAATAACTAAACATGGTGCATGAAATAGCCCAAAGCACAAAAAAAAACACTGACCTGCTTCAGGTCGAAGTAGCCGGAATCTGCAAAGACCTTAACCGCGGCGGCAATTCCGCCACGGTGCGGCGGTTTTATTGAGTGGGCGGAGCCGCGTCGGCCAACGGACGTGCGCAGCACTACGGAGGTAGTGCTCGCGACGGCCGTTGGCCGACGGGCGCACGGAAGGGGTTAAAGACTTAACGATAAGAATATCAAATGCCGAATCAAGAATAAGCTCTGTCGAAGACTACAATAACGCTTAATCCAAACGTCTACAAGGGTTAGAATGATCATGTCCTCTCTCAAATAAGAAATTACAGAACACGAAGATTGAAACTGGAGGAGCAACCTGTGTATCTTTGGATTTCCGGAGGGAATCGAGAACTTGTCCAAATCTGTGGCTGACTTCTTAATCTCATGGATCCACGAAGCGTTTCAAATCTCCTTTACCAAAGACTTTGAGATCAAAAGAGCCCACAGGGTCCTAACTTTTAAGCCCAACAACATGTCTTCCCCACGTCCTTTGATATTTGAACAGCTACGCCACCAACACACCGAGCAGATTCTAGCTCATATGAGAAGAATCAGAGCGATAGATTTGCAGGACCACAACATTTCCACATCTCAGGACTATGAAAGAGAAACAGCCATCCGTTGAAAAGGATTCCTAGCTCTACAAAAAAAGACTATCGGAAATGGAGATTCAATATGCATTAGTCGGCCCATCCAAGTTTAGAATCACCTTCAAAGGTCAATCAAGAATCTTTACGGATATGACAGAGCTCTCTACACTCTTGGACAACAAAACAGAATCACAGATGGAAGCAGATTTCACCCTAGAGGCCCCACCGGGGTGAGTTCCATATTAAGAACACTACTCCTTCTGTCTTAAACAACCAAAGACATCCTTCAATTAGTGCTGGCCTGATACTAGAGTGGAAACTGTAAGCATACATAATCCTCTTCAACTGATCTATGCCATTACCTCCTGTTCAATGTTGCCATACGACTCCTCGTTTAATCTCTTCATCATCCCATTTACATATGTAATGGACATGTGTTCCCTTTCCATAATATAGAGAACTTACAGTTATCCTCTCTCATGCATTCCAAGTTTTCAAGTGTACTTGTCTTGACATCGCTCATGTTTTTCCATTTCTTTCTTGATGAGTTAAGAATGTATAAACTATGCTGCCCTAAGATGGGACCTCCATGGTCCGCTTCTTGATACACTCAATTAAGGTATAGAGAGCCAACGACATTCATACCCGTGTTCATTTTTTTTTTAACAGAGTTTTATATAGCGCAAACTTGACCCGATTCGGGTATCAGAGCGCTTTACACGAGCAACAGTTGCGTTACATGAGGACACATTCATTTTTGTTAGGCACGGGGAGATTAAGTGATTTGCCAAGAATCACAGGATGTTGTGCGTCCCTGCCGAGACTCGAACAAGGTTCCCCAGCTCCGAGGTCGACCGCCCAAGCCGTTAGGCCAACTCCTCTCATGATTATAGGTTGAACAAAGCAAACACAAGGAGATGATGGACAGAGAGCTGAAGCTTTTCAGACACTCACCCCCAGTCACAGATCTGGGTTGAATCCATCATCGTTCTTTTGCTCACTTCGCCACTCCAGTTCAGACACAGCTATATGCAAATCAGTCTTGACCCTGTGCCTCATGGGAACAGTCCAGCCCGAACTGCCAAGCCATGTCCTCCCTGGACCGGAAACAAGCATCCTGAAACAGGTTTCGGCTAACAGCCCTCATCAGCCAGGCTAGCTTGAATCCAGTGGCAAAGTGAGCAAGGGACCCACGTCTGGGCATACCCTGCCAACTTAGGGCGAACAAAGCAAACACAAGGAGATGATGGACGGAGCGCTGAAACTTTTCAGACACTCACCCCCAGTCACAGATCTGGGTTGAATCCATCATCGTTCTTTAGCTCACTTCGCCACCCCAGTTCAGACACAGCTATATGCAAATCAGTCTTGACCCTGTCCAGCCCGAACTGCCAAGCCATGTCTTCCCTGGACCAGAAACAAGCATCCTGAAACCGGTTTCGGGCTAACAGCCCTCATCAGCCAGGCTAGCTTGAATCCAGTGGCAAAGTGAGCATGGCTTGGCAGTTTGGGTTGGACTGTTCCCATGAGGCACAGAGTCAAGACTGATTCGCATATAGCTGTGTCTGAACTGGGGTGGCGAAGTGAGCTAAAGAACGATGATGGATTCAACCCAGATCTGTGACTGGGGGTGAGTGTCTGAAAAGTTTCAGCGCTCCTTCCATCATCTTCTTGTGTTTGCTTTGTTTGCCCTAAGTTGGCAGGGTATGCCCAGACGTGGGTCCCTTGCTCACTTTGCCACTGGATTCAAGATAGCCTGGCTGATGAGGGCTGTTAGCCCGAAACCGGTCCCAGGGTGCTTGTTTCCGGTCCATGAAAGACATGGCTTGGCAGTTCGGGTTGGACTGTTCCCATGAGGCACAGGGTCAAGACTGATTTGCATATCGCTGTGTCTGAACTGGGGTGGCGAAGTGAGCTAAAGAACGATGATGGATTCAACCCAGATCTGTGACTGGGGGTGAGTGTCTGAAAAGTTTCAGCGCTCCGTCCATCATCTCCTTGTGTTTGCCATGATTATAGGTTACCATTTTGCTATCCGGACACTCGTGCAAATGTCGCCTGCTTGTCCTATATGTTTGCCAGACACCCATGTAGTTTTACATTAGTTACTACAAACCTTGGATTTATTGTAAGTCTCTTTGCTACTTATGCTTTTTTCCATATACATGTTCTCTATATCTTTTAGGCTTGCAGAGATCTCAAAACCTAGTCGGTTTGACCTCTGCACTCTTAGCTTGACAGATCACGCCCAGGGAAGGTGTCCTCCCGGCCCTACTTCTAATTGAGCTATTTGTACCCACCAGTTTAATTGGCCATTCACTGTTATGCAAATCTAGCATACACATGTATATAGCATTCAGTTTTATAAGGGTACAGTAGCTTGTGCATAATATATCCAAATGCTTACTATTGTCTGGTGCCGCAACCCATAACAGTACAGTAAAAGGCTTTGAGTTCCTATGTTCTATCAAGTCATTTTCTTTGCTATGATACTATCAACCTGTTCTTACAATTTCCCAGTCATGCATGTTACGCTCTACTACAAATGGACCAGGTATCATTCATATCCATACATAGCAACTCCTGGAATCATCAAATCTGGATCACCAATGCTTACCGCCCGACAGTCTCCTTTAAACAAGCAATAGGTGGAAGGCCCTCACGACATTGCACCAGACACTCCAGATCACTTACATCGAGTTGCTACTTAACAAGTCCATATCCACTACATCTCCCTCACCTGCCATTACTCACTTTCTCTGAACCACTTCCTATTGTTGACCTGCTGATAAAATCATATATATGCATTGCTCACCCCCAACAAGCCTCCCAAGCATCCTCCAAAGGAGGAGGATGGGTAATGATGAATAAACCTGCACAATCAACGTTATAACCTTACCCACTTGCCCAATTAAGCCTGCATGTCTACCTATCCCTGATGGCCCTGCATGCCGGACATAGTCCATTAGGCCGTCCTCTACTACAAGTTCCTCAAATGCGCTTCGTCTCTCACGAACACCCCCAGGTGGGATGGGGGTCAGTATCCCCGTCTGGTTATCCTAGAATCCACCCGAGTTGTATAAGTTTGCTGATAATACACCTTAACGTTTGCCCATCCTTCACCTCTCCCTCCTCCCAACTCTGTGAGATATCTAGGCCTGTGATGTTGATCCCAAAGAAGCCAAAGGCTTCACATAGGCCCCCTCAACCCAAAACCTTAACCGTCAACTTTAGCTGCCAACAATATCATCACTAAACATAATCTCCCTGAATTCCAAGGGGTTGAATCACCCAGTCAAAAGAACTAAGATATTAGATTATTGTAAAGACCTGCCGGGTGACATAGTCTTCCTAGAAGAAACAAAAATTGGCTTCAAGGAAGCTCTATCATTGAGAAAGGGCTGGGTTGCAGAGGTGATCTGCTCCGAGGCCTGTAGGAAAAAAATGGTGTACTCACCTTAATCTCTAAAAGATCTGGTTTAACTGTCATTTCCTCATAATATGATACTGACAGCAGATGCTTGCTCAGCAGACTTAATAACGGGGAAAACGATCTCTCGTAATGAACATTTACGCCCCCATCTCGGATGACCCACTTTTCTGATGAATACTCGACAAGAAACTAGCAGACATCCCACGCGACTCAAAAGTGATCTTGGGAGGCGACTTTAACCTCCCATGCATCCCATACTAGACCTGCACTCAGCTTTCAAATTTAGACCTCCTAAGGCACACAAACAAATGCTCAACTTCTGCAACACGCATGGTCTCTTCGACGTCTGGATGGTACACAATCCTAAGGGCAATGACTTTACATTCTTCTCCCCACTTCACACACGTTTTTCTGACATTGACTACCTTGTAGTTGACACTTCTCTTTTACCCGCCACCTCCAAGGCCACAATTCATCCTATTGTTGTGTCAGATCATGCAGCAGTTTCGGTGTCAATTCTGAATATTCCCAATAAAGAAAGACACTCAAACTGGCGCTTAAACGCTGAAATCCTGGATAATGATGCAGACATACTCGCTCTTGAGCAGGAAATCGAACTTTATTTTAAAGAAAATGAGCGCTCGCACACTTCCCTGGTTGTCCTATGGGACACGTTTAAATGACCCATAAGAAGACAAATTATGAAATGCATGTCAAAAGAAACCGAGATATAAAAGAAATACTACAAAAATTAGGCAGCAACATTAAAAAGAAAGAGGTGACATTTAGACACTCCAAAGATGATCACCTTCTAAATGAAATCAAACAACTAAAATACAATGATACCTCCATAATCAGCAAAAGGGCACACACTCAGAAATCCAAAAGATTACTATTCCTTAACAGGATAGGTAAGGCCTTAGCAGCCACTCTTAAATTAAAAAATCTTAACCAAATTACACATATTAAAGCACCAATAAATTCAGAAACACAAAAATATTAGAGGTGTTCAAAGAATTCTACGCAGACCTCTATAGCCCTCAGACAAAGATCAATAAGGCAGACTGTTTGGCATTCCCCCAGCCTCTTCCAATAAAGTCAATTTTGGAATCTGATAAAACCCACTTAAACAAACCTTCAGAAACTGAAGAAATCATAAACGCAATAAATTCTATCTGCTGTGGGAAAGCTCCTGGCCTAGATGGCTTCCCCATCATATTCTATAAAAAAACTGACAAAATCTATAATATGTCTTTAAAAGACACCCTTGACCACTTTGATCTTCAAGGCAAGGTCTCAGGCACTGCCTCCAAAGCCACAATCATAGTGATACCTAGGGAAGTCAAAGACCACACTGACCCCAAAAATTACTGCCCAATTTCCCTCCTCAATATGGAAGCCAAACTCTTCGCAAAAATCTTAGCCAAAAGATTAGAATCACGCATCCCCAAACTCATTCACAACTCTCAGATGGGATTCATTAAAGGAAGCCTTACCAGAGACAACATACGCACTTTCTGTCACACAGTAGAAAAGGCCCATCGATCCACACTACCAGCCGTGGCTATTGCCCTTGATGCAGAAAAGGCCTTTGCTAAGGTCTCATGGCCGTTCCTGCAATCTGTTCTCAAGACTCATAACCTCGGGGAACCATTCATTAAAATGTCCATGGCATTATATGCTAACCCCAAAGCGAAAATCAGAATCAACCGTACCCTTTCTACTCCCTTCAACCTACACCAAGGTACACAACAAGGTTGCCCCCTCTCTCCTCTCCTTTTTCTACTCTCCATTGACCCACTTCTCCAAATAATCAATGCCTCCCCAGAAATCAATAAGTTCCAGTTTGGCACTACATCATATAAAACTGCTGCATATGCTGACAATATTCTCGTATTTTCCAACGACATTAGGAAGGCCATTCCAGCGATCACGAACATAATCAATGATTTCTCCCGGGTATCCAGATACTCCTTAAACAAAGACAAAACTGAGGTTGTTCCTTCAACCCATACTGCTTACCCATACACTTAGGACATTCGGGACTCAAATGGCAACCCAAATTCATCAAATATCTTGGGATCTGGCTTACCAGCAACCTGTCCGAAGCAGTACGACACAACGAATCCCAAACAATATCTAAAGTAAGACCTATCTTTCTGGTCCCCTAAACACATGTCTTGATGGGGCTTAAAATGATGATTACCCCAATAGTTAACTTTGTCATATCCATGCTTCCCTTGAAACTTTCTCGCACTTCCCTCAAACTAATGTTGAACTTTCTCTGGAAAGGCAAAAGAGCGAGAATCTCCTACAAATCTCTCCGATTAAATTTTGCAGATGGGGGCTGCAACCTTTCAAATTAGACTCTTTATCAGTCTGCCTTCTTAACAACACAAGGGGCTTACTGGATGCTACCAGACACAATTGATCACCCCTGCTGGGATGAGATTGGAACGCTCATTATGTGATCCCTTTAACACCACCTCCATGATTGCAATGTCGAAGTATAAACCCACGTACTCTCAACAAATATATAATGACACTGCAACTGCACTCAAATTATTGGATGAACAATTGCCAAACTCCATCTATAACTGAACATTAGCTTCACTTTGGCATAACCTGAAAATTAAGGCCGAAACAGTCACTAACTTAGGCCCCTCATTGGGTTCCAAAGGTATAAGACTAATTTGGAACGTATACGATATGAACAACAGACCATGTTCCTTTGCAGAACTCCAGTGTATACACAACCTACCTAACCTAGATTTCTACAGCTTCCTCAAACTTTAAGTAAAATTGTATAAATTAAACCACCTTGTCCACCACCCATGTATTGTCTCACAACTGTTTGCTTGGCACTCAAGAGGTTATATGGCATCAAAAATATATAAAACCCTATCCAAACCCCCTCCAACACTAAACCCGTTGCTACAAGCAAAATGGTCCAAACATCTGGACCCTGTGACATTGATTAGCTCACAGATAAAAGTTGATCGGAAAATATGTAAAACATCACTGTGTAACACAATTGCCCCATCACTTTTGTAATCGAAATCCTTCATGATGAACTTCCTTCACTGGACACCCGAAAGGTTACTCAAACTAAAACTACGTGAGAGTGACAAATGCTGCAACTGTAACTTGACCACGGGCACTCCGGAACATATGTTCTTTAGCTGCCCACTCCTGGGCTCATTTTGGACCTTGATCCAAGAACAAGTAGCAGAGCTATTTGAAACACCAATTCCCATAAACTTCCCAATGATTGTTTAAGGCCCTTGGGCATCTCCGGATGCTCTGCACCTCAAGTCCAATGAAATAGCTCTGCTGGACCTGTTATTGACCATTGCAGTTAAAGTCATACTAACGGAAAGGAAGTTGTTCAACAAAATAACCCATCACACATGGTGGGTGTAGATTTCTTATCTTAGAAGAGCTCATAGCTTCCAGGAGGAATCCCCAACCAACCCCAAGACCTCACTGGAAGTATGGCGAACTTTGAATAAATACATGAAACGCAACATCAACATCTCTTCATCTTAGTTACAAACGACCGACATCTAAGACAATGAGCTACCTTCGCTAGAGGCATGGTTCTCACTGGGTCCTCCCCCAACAAATGATATAGAATGCTGTACCCGCATATGATATACGTTATACAGTCTGATGAACACAATTTACCCCTGATTAAACAGGCCATCCCTCCGCTGACAGGCTGATCACAATTTGTTGTCTTCACCAGAATTTAGCTTATAAGCGCTATTTTGTTTACTACACCACTTCTCTCAGGAGCATTCATATTAATCTCTGTCTCACTACCCAGAAATCCAGACATCGAATGCACTATATGTTTGTGTGGCACAACACTCCAATCTTTGTTCCTGATGCAATGTTTGTGTATAGTCTAATTTCGACATTAAATGTATCTTTGTATGTGTATCGCATGTCCTATTACACGGATCTGTCTTGATTGCATGTTCTATAAAACTCAACAAAATTTATGGAATGAAAATAAAAAAACGGGCCCAGACACTAGTTACCAATACTTACTATTAGTTAATGTCCACTTTACTCTCGTTTCCTTGCTTCTTACAGGTCACGCTTCCTGCCGGCCGCTCACCTCCTCCTGCAGTCTTATCCGAGCATCTGTCCATTCTCCACAGCGGTTCCTGTTTGCAGCCAGTGTTCTTTCACTGGCCGCGCGCTCCTGAAGCTACTTTCTTTTATTTTAGTCTTGGCACTCTATAAAAGTGAATAGCATGTACGGTCTCCCCAACCCTGCTATCCGTTTACCTCCTCCACCCAGTGGCGGCTCCTCCGCGGAGGAGCTTCGCCCCACTGCCTCGGAGCAGGAAAAGAAAGGAAAAATAAAATGATAATAACTAATGTTATCATCATTTTATTTTGTCCTCCTGCTTCGGCAGCTTGTGTGAGGGTGCGGGCGGGGCTGAAGAAGGGGAGGAGTGGTGCAACCCTCCCAAGTGCGCAATGACTGTTTGGTCAGCCCTCTCGGGCCGCACAAACCAGTCATGCGCACTTTGCCCTTTCTCCATGCACGGTGAATTACAGCCTGCATAGAGAACATGCCCACCCCTACAGCCTCCTGGCTGAGCGCCATGTCACGGTGCTCAGACCAATCACAACGCTGCACTGCAGCGTTGTGATTGGCTGCGGGAGCCCTGGTGCTTCCTGTTTCTGACAAGAAGCCAGGAAGAGGATGCAGGAGAGGCTGCGGCGGGCAGCCGGCCAGCCGAGAGGTACGTGATTTTTTTTTTATATAGTGATCGCCCCCACCCACCCACTGCTGTTTTCAGGCAGCAGCCACGACTGCCTCCACCATCTGTTTCCCCATCCTCCCGCCAACCATTTCCCCGCCATCTGTTTTCCCCTATTCCTGCCGTTTTCACCCCTTGCAGTCTGTTTTCACCTCAACCTGCCGTTTTGCCCCATTCCTCACATACCACCCCTGTGCTGCTTAGCCACCCCCTCCCCATGCTGTTTTTATACATATTGCACAGCCACGTATTAAAAGAAAAAAAAGCGATATCACACGGTCAACTCTTGCTCCGTCATAGCGCTTTTTTTTGTGATGAAACCTGGCATCATGCAGTCAGCCAGCACTGTGGCAGTTTATTGGGTAAGCCATAGGCTGGTAAGCACACCTGCTTCTGCTCCATATGGAGTGGTAGAACTAGAGACTGTGAGAGAACCTTAGCCAATGGGTTGTGTGGATGGGTTTGCGATATTTTAACTTCAAGACATGTTGCACAGCAGCTCGTGCTGTCGTGCAACATGCCCAAAAACAGTGACAAAGCCAACAGATTTCGCAGAGGCAAAACCTATTGGCTTTGCCAATGTTTGTTCTGATCTCAACCACAGCCTCTGCCTCTCTCATTCCCCTGGAAATGAAAAGCAGAGGCTGTAGGTTAGGGTATTGGCATGTCGATAGAAGTTTACTTATACTTAGACTTATAATACGTCTCTAGTCACAATTATTATTGAGGCATGTACTCCAACTCACACACATGCACACACAGATACAGGCGTGTGCACGTACACACACACTTAAGTTTCACATTGATGTGCTTTGCAAGCAATGACCTTGCACAATCATGAACTCAAACAAAACATCTTCGTGCTCAACACAAACATTGTTGATTCAAAACATTAAATCACGTTCCCAACAACCAAATTATATTTCTAGGACTCCTGAATTTAGGGAATAGGCGGGAGAGGATTGAAGGCAGTACCTCGATCAGGGGAGGAAGGCCAAACAGATGGTGTTACCAGTTCTTTGAATGGTAGTATAGAAGTGCAGGTGCTCATCATTTAGATGACCAGTTTACTCCTGAGAAGTGTCTGTACTCTCCCATAAACGTATTGCAGTAGTGTTGGGAAGTGCGGTACTCTCCCTTATTAAATTAGCGAAGTGTAGGTACTCAGTACCAGACAGTACCTGCCCATTTAAAGCACTGGCTCGTCACTGGTAACACACACGTCCACCTGCCTCAGAATTAAACACCACATACCAGCCACTAATTCACCAGCGTTCTGCCGCACAGCTATGCTGCTCTAGAAAGCCCACAAGCGCTACGATACCACACCAGTGGCGTGCGCTACAGAGACGGCATTAACACAGCCACCCTATGCTTCAGAAGCACGCTTAGACTGGAAGAAGGAGGTCTGTGGTTTGAACTCCACAGTCCTCTGCTGAAACTCACCGCATACAAAACGATACGGAGAAACGACCAACTGGGACGCATGCCCACTGGAGGGCGGGCTGAAGCGGCGCGCGCAGTCATATGTAACGCGGACTGTCCCGCTGACAGCAGAGGTTAATGGCGGCCACTGCTGAGCCTGAAGGCCATTCAAAGCAAGGACCCGCAGGTGCGAGGCACTGCAATCCCGTTAAGTACTTGGAGAAGCTGTGCCCTTGGACTGTATCCTCTTCAGAAACATTAATATAAACAATATACTGTGAGGCTGTTTAAAACGCACTATACCAAGATATGAATTATGGGTTTAAATCCCAAGTTGGAAAGGGAAACAGAACCAGAGGCTATATTATGAAATTAAGTGTCAAAGAAAGAGCCGCGGTGATATACCGTCGCGAGTTACAGGCACTGTGCTAATAGGCATACGAACGCAAGGATCGACCTGGAAAATATCTATAATCCCTTCCTCTAATAGGTATTTAAAATCTCACAAATAACCCAAACCTCGGAGTTAGGCTCTGCAAATGAGCGATCATTAATATGTATGCGGCTTGCAGTTATCTTATGGTCTTCTAAAGCCCAAGGGGAAACCCTGCGCGCGCAAGACTCTCATTACAGAGCACATCACACAGAGGCAAATTAATACATGTATAACCTTACAGAGCACTGCCTTGCTTGCATCACAAAACTTTCCTCTTCTTTGTGGGCATTTAAAATCACCTTATGCCACGTATTGTTGACCTCTAACCTTTTAGAGCATCATGATGCGTGAGATCAAACAGGTCAAATCAGGGGCTTGTTGAGACACTGTGCTTGGTTGAATGACACCCTCTGCTTTGGAATGGATCTGGGGTTCCCTTACCTGCCACACTGAAGGCAGTGCAGAGTGACAGACCTCATACGTCCACAGGTTTACCTCCAAACCGCTTCCCATGTGTTTCGCATTGTGCAATGACTATTTAAAAAGTGCATGGTTTGATGCTGAATGCCACCTGAAGGAATGTCAGAGGCGAGGTTTAGCGGATCACGAGTGTGGTGCACTGGCACAATTGTGTGCACCTACGAGCGCCTGGGCCACAGAACTGGTATGCCTACTGCATATGAGGCCTATACTACATTCACAGAGTTGTGGCCATCAGAGTGTTACACTATTAGGCGGTGTTGTATGCAAGGGCTGTAGCAGACCCTGAGTAGAGTGCATAACGTACATTGGCAAGCATGGCAATAACCAGGGTGATGTCGTAATTCTCAACAAAGAGACATTGACAGATCTGTGTGTGGAATAAAAACCTGCCAATCAAGGGGTGCTGCAATTCAGAAGTGAGGTGCTTTGCAAAAGCTGTGGGTCAGTTGCAGCACAGCAAAAGTGCGACTTGATAGTGAACAATCATCGATTGAAATGATTGAATCGAGCCGAACCAAGTATATTTAGAGTGATTTGGGGTGTTTTCCTTGCAGCCTATTTTTAACTTGTCTTTGCTAATATGGAGAGAGGCCTGCCAAAATAGGACACCCACGCCTGAACTGCTAGGCCATGTCGCCTCTGAATGTGGACACGAGTAAACCCTTTAACTCAACAGCAAGGAGCAACTAGATGAACAAGGACACTATGAACATGGGACCCATGCCTGACTCAGATCCTTTCACTCAGCGAGACTCCTGTGGAGGGCAGGCAAGTAAAGGACGGAATGTCTGTATCAATCCTGTGGAGGGCAGGCAAGTAAAGGACGGAATGTCTGGATCAATCTACACGAGCTGGACTTTCTGATGCACAGGCAGAGCCGTGTGTACTTCTCAGTAGTGGAAAAGTAGGGTTTTATGTGATTTTCATTTAGAACATGCCACAGAACTCTATCCTCTTAGACCTGACCAGAAAAATCCATCTGAATTAAATTTTCATTTATAATAGCACTGCCACAGTAAATATACAGAATGCCTAGTTTACTGAACTGGGTAGATCCACTTTTACCCCCTCTGCCTCGCCCAAGCTCCTTGAAGTCTTTGGGAAATCATTTTGTTCTCCCAGTACCTACTTGCCTTCCTCGTCCTGATGCTTCAACCTTTTTCTGTCCCTATTCACCAAACAGGTTTTCTCCTCTGATCTGCTATCCTCTTCATTCTTTAGGGAACATTCCATCTTGGGTCGTAGCAGTAAAGAACCAGCGCAATTCAAATGCATGGTTGATTTTTCATTTTCCCCCTTTTCATTTTTTTTGCACACTCTTCCAATTTAATTTGTTTAGGATTGTCATATGTTTTATATATTTTTAAAGTCATTCCCTTATATATTCGAACATAGAATACAATACCCAATCCGTAATTGTGTTCTCTTTATTTCATTAAATTGTCTATAAATTAATGTAACTTTCCGTCAGGTGTGACTCATCAGACTGCACTTCCCAACTTGGGTTTTCACCACTTGGCAATCCGCAGAATAGCAACTTTCCAATTCTGGTATGGAAATCCACAAGATGTTCAACTATGACCTCATCTCCGCTCTCTGAACTCCTGCATGAGTACACGTACACACACACGTACACACACACACACACCCAACCCCATTTCGACTCAAGAACACAATCTATTATTAAACAATAAAGACACATAGCTGCAGCACTCTGTGCTCTTGTATGACCAAGACACAATGTTATGTGCACCAATGCCCTAAATTCACACGGCTGGCTAAAGCACAGGTAGCTTCATACATGAGGTGAGGGGGCATGCTGTAGAGGTGTCCAAATTAAGCTGGAATCCAACTTCAGGAGTCAGTAAACTTTTATCGACTCCCAAAATGGGATTGCGAATCCATATGAGATAAAGCAATGTTTTTACAACCGCAATCCAGCTGCAAAACACTGAACAATTACTGATTTGGGAGTCGGGGTAGTAATATCCTTGCAAAGAGGAATAAAAAAAAAAGAGCCAGTTAGGGAGTAGGCAGTGATCCAGGGGATATTCCCAACTCTAAAATAAACTTTCACAAAGAGTAAACTTTTTCTTTTTTTTTTAACGTAACCCCGTTTTCTTCAAGGAAAATGAACTGCATTTAAAAGAAGGTTACTTTATTGAAATGCAATCACAGATATGGCGGTCTGTTGACCCCAGCAAGCCACCATCCCTTTGATGGCATCCAATTAGAGCAAGCCTACATTCAAAAAAGTTGGATGGAATTTGACCAACTGTGAAAGAGAATTTGCAAACCAACCTATTAGTACATAGGTCAGTTCGCAAAATTACACACTGGTGGCAAAATTGCTGGTTGCAATTTGCACTCAGTATTTCGTGAACAATGTTTAGTACAACAGGCCACTGTTTAATTTGAGCTGGTGGTTGCCACTGAGGACCCCCGGTCTTATTTTTCCTCATCAGTCATTTACTACGAGCAAGAGATGGAAGGAGGAAGAGAAAGATGAAAAAAAGTCACAAAGGGAGAAAGCAGGAACCTGCAAAAGTGAGGTACAGTGGTAGAGGGTGCCTGATAGTTTATTAATGTGGCATGAAGGGGATTCAGAACTACGCAGCTTTGGTATTAGACGCACCAACATTTAATAGCGCCGGCCACAAGCTTCTGAGCTGAGCTTCAGGCACCGGCACTCATTCTTTTACAAATTAAGCACTGCACTAGGCCCTGTATTTTGCAGTTGTTCAGGAATTCCCACACAACACACAAACACAAATGAATGTAGCCAACTGGATTTTGCCAATTTCGATTTCCCTCCGAAGAATGAGAGGACTCAACTTGCATCCCCAGCTGCACAGGTCTCAAACTACAGCACTGACCTACTGAGCTCTCTATATGTGGCTTTGTAAGAAGCAGGGTTGTAGCAAGACTGTCCTAATGCAAGATAAGAAAAACACACCTCCCTCGTTAGGATACAAAAGGCAGTCATTAACGGGGATCAGTGGGCCCATTACCCCTTGGGCCAGGGTGCATCTCCAACTGCTGCACTAGCAACTCTGGAATTAAGCCATAAGGGAGAAAGAAGGCCCTAGAAGGATGCTGCGACAGAGCAGAAATGGGGAGGTACTTGGTCGAAACAACACCTAGCAATGGCAGGACCAGCAAACCGAACAACGGTTGTCTCATAATAAAATAAACTGAAAAAACAGCAGATGATAAAATCTTTAAGAGTGCTAGAACGAAGCCTTGATCTTCCCATGTTACTCTATTCTGTTTTCACTGTAATCCAATATATTTCTGGAATCTTGTACATTTCCGATCTGCTCCACGACCCATCTTCACATTTAATTTCCCTATACCCTTTTTATCTACTCATGCAATTGACCATAGAAGAACTGGATTAAAAAAAATCGAGGTAAACACATTTGTTTTCAGTGAGCGGGATTCATCATCTGAAGCATGGGCCTAAACATCATCTCTAAAAGCTGCTGGGGTTGATTTATGAAAGACAGGCGAATTCCTGCTGCAAAACCGCAAGCCAAACACTCATCCGTCATGGTGCAGAGGGTTCAATACGTCTACATTTCCCTCCAGCTGCAGACGGAAGCACATGAAGGTGACTTAGGAAAATCAAAACAGGACCGTTTATCATCTGTTTAATGGCCATGGTGAACATCTAGAAAAGTCTCTGGCTAATGTATGTTTTCTACGTATATGAAAAATAAAGTGTTGCTTATTCTGGTGAAAGTGAAAAACACAAGACTAAACAGACGCCTTCCCGTTAATACATGCCAGTGAGGCTCAGGCTGGGGAATGGAGTACTTGCATAGCAGAGTAGACACCTTGACATATAGCAGTATGTCTCTAGTTGGCACCCATCAAATGTTCTTGGGAAAATGACCACATATTTAGAAATCCACATATTCTATCATGTTTGAATTTCAAATTAGAACATGTTTAAATGCAAATGAAATGCCCGTTTTAGAAATGACACAAAAAAATGTGTGAATACAGCTTAGTAGAACAAATAAATAAAACCAAAATATATGGCAGAGTTACAAATGTAGAAGTGAAAGATGTTATTAGAAATGCTTTGTTTATAATTGCATGTTTCTAAAAAATTTGCACCAAGCAACTATACTTTAGCCTATGCAGTGACTAGGCCCGAGGTTTTCTTTTCGACCTTTGCTTATAGTAAAGAATTCTGTGCAACAGCCTAACATTGAGGTCATCTTAGAAATGCTGATTCTCATATTATGTTCATTTAGTTCTTCTCACCCATGTTAGATCATTTTCACTAAGAATAATAGACTTATTGAAACTGTAGAGAACAAATGGTAATATAGATTTATAAATGTAGCTTCAAATTAACTTGATATATGTTTATATATAGTTGCTGACTAGCCTTTGTTTCTGTGTGAAACTCATAGTGCATCTTTTAGCTTAGTTAAGAGGGTGGGAACCTTTAGTCAAGTAACAATTATGCAAAGAAAACGGTATCAGTCCAGATGACGAGAGTGCAGACTCTGGGAATCGGAAGAAGATGCATCGTATGACAGACAACACCACTGATCCAGCGCGGCTAATATAAATTCTTCTCCTTTGGACATGACATCCAGGTAAATCACTCTTTAACAATTATACCATATGACGTTGGGGCCCATAACACCGCATAAACATTTACTCACTCAATATTTCCCTGGATCACATCAACTTCCACCGAGGAGAAGGATTAAACTGCTGGAGGAACGGGATACCTTATTAAAGTTAAACAGGATACTTTCTTAAGCATCCTACATAACCAATTTTGATCCTATCAGTTCTGAGACATCAAGGTATTCCGCTCTTTGGTCGATGGACCAACTAGTAAAATAAGTTGATGGTGATTAAGACCAGCTCAATCACATTCAAACCTATTAAAACATTACACTTATTATTGAGCTAAAAGAACCACAGACTCATAGTTTTAATTATAATAAAGTTTATCTACTTTCTTTAACTGCATGAATAAAATTCAAATTTATTAATCGTTTTAATACATTTCAATATCATTATACGGAATAAGCTTTTAGAAAGAATTTTATGCATACCCCATTTAGATGAAGAATAAAAGTTCACCAAAGCAGATCACAGCATGGAATTCCCAAAACTGACTGTCTGTCCCGCTAAACAGGCCTCCTTAACGGACCTCCTATACAGGTTTCCCGCATCGGTCTCGTTCCTTCCCAGTCAAGTTTAGAGTTCAAAATGAAAATTTCTATTAAGAAAATGGCCTATAGAAGATAGCAGCAGTACTCCAGCATCAACGCTCAGTGCTAAAAAAATTATGCATGAATAGCGCTCCTCCTACTTAAGAGCAGGTCCTCTTATACCCTACTACTAGCTTACTAAACATAAAGTTACAATCTTTGGGGGCGAGAATCACGCTAATTGGTCCATTGGAGGGGTGGCAAGAATCATCCCATTGCCCTCCTTGTTCTAACCGGTTCTGACATTGTTTATGATTTCATTTTTTCACATGACCTTTGGATAATAGCAGTCCGATTGACAGTTCATTTAATGTTTCTCTTTTCTCGCAACTCATTTTAAACAGTCCATTGTTAATTCACTGATGCTCATCCTTCGTTCTCACGGGTTCATGCTGAGTCTTTCTTGGCATTTACTTCGTGTCAGGTCAGCCTGACCTTGACACTTCTCACTCTGGGTTCGACTCGTACCCACGTGATATGTTTCTGTGGCATTCTTCCATTTTAGAAGCCATCTTTGCGTCTGCGCATTGAGCCCATCTGCCTCGGCAGCCATTTTTACAGCACGGCCTAACAGGCTCGAACGAACTATTATGAAAACAAACACAATCATAATTAAAATAGAGAAAATAAGCCTTTCTGTTTTCCCACCCGTCATTCTAAGTACCCCAATTAGGTGTTACCTAGCAAAAGCGACATTTAAAGCCATGTTTACTTACCATCCGCTTTCTTTTGCCACAATACAATTTTGCTACATAGCACAAATCATGCAACTTTACTCTAATTAGTACGCAGACCACTATATTAATATTATTTCACTTTTACTATTGTAAGTAGGTTAACTTGCACATAAATTCGCGGTTACCACTTATATAAATGTTTACCAAATAAAATGTAAAATGTTGATTAATCGATCAAACAATTAGTTACATTAATTTATTAGCATGAATATTAGGGGGTTCCAAAATTTTATATTTACCTCGCTCCATCACCACCTTACAAGTTGCTCTGATTGGACATCGAGTGAAGACATCTTCGGAAATTGATACTTATATAAGAAAGTTATATAATGAGTGTTCCTAGTTAGTTAGACTCCACACCTCTACATTCCCTTTACCCATCCGGTGGTCCTGCTGCTGGATTTCTCCTCTGCCCGAGAATCTTCTTCAGGGAGAGTTGATTCTTTTTACATATTCTTGAGGTGATTGACTTTATTAATTCATGATCAATGCTACTTCCCAGATCGCTATCCTAAATACAGTTGGTACTGCAATTGTGGGAAACTCGGCTGAGTTTTCCAGAACTACTCTTCATGGGAAGTTTGTCCTTATTACCGCCCTTTTTCCACGTGAACGCTTTATGGGTTCTTATTTAGAATATATCCCTTAGCTAGTTTACTGGGTTTCTTTATGGAACACATGTTGTTATGATTTGTAATGTACCCCAATATAGGCTTGGGTAGTCACCTAACCTTTCACCTACATTTACCGTACCATTGTACTACATTACAGGTTTGTGCTGACCTTTTACCTAGTTAGGTGCTGCGTAAATGTCGTGTGGTTTACTCTGAAAACTAGCCTCATTTATTATGCATGAGGATTCTCAGAATCACAGCAGGACTACCATGTTCTGTATCTTCTGCCTAATAACTATGTGTAAGTATCATCCCTTTCGTCATCCTCGGCCGACATGACACTGCAAGGTAGAACCCCTGAGGGTACCTTTTGGGTATATAAACACCATATCTCTGCGGCGGCAGGCAGAGGAGAAAGACTACATGCTGACACGAGACGCTGAGGTTCCTACACGCAGACATCCCAGCACACAGTGTTCTGACATCCCTTGCGGGGTGTATGTTCGAGATCAAGACAGGGTCCTTCATTCTCTCACACCAGGTAATGGGGTTGGTTCTATCCTAGGGGGATTCTTGGTTATACACATACATACATACATGCTAGGTACATTTAGGTACATCTAGTTAGGGTCTGCATCGTAGGAGTACGCATTAATACTGTCATGTATTTATTTGCCTGCATACATTCATTGTTTTAGCACTATGGTAGAAATCTACCATCCATTTACTCTGTTGGTGCTTATAATCGTTTATATCTGTTTCTGTCTTATGGTTATTGCAGCACACATATTTTACACTATAATGACGCTGGTTTAATAAATGCTTATTGAAAACGTCCCCATTGTTTATTCTGTGTATCTCTCTGAGACAAAGAGAGCACGAGTGACTGAGCGAAAAGTACTGTACTGTTTCCATGATCCCTGAGGGGATGGGTTGTCATGTTCGATAGTTGTCAGAAACTATTGGCTCCTTGATAAGAGGGGTTCATATTGGCACTGTGAGCCAGCTGGTATACAGGCGAACATATCTAGTGGGGGTGTCTGGAATCAGTCTGGACACCACTCCCACAGTTTATGTTGTCTAAACGTGCAGGTCCTATATAGATTTATAGGAACTACACGACGTGGCGCCGCCAACGTTGGTTTGGTTCTTATTTAACGGTCAAATCTGAGTAGTTCAGTTGTGCTTTTCTCAGAGACACCTACTCACATATACCGAGAGACGTCTGTAGTGGGAAGGGAAAGATCCGCCACAGCTGAGTAGGCATATCCTATGTTTTGGCTGTAGATTTAATCAAGCTTGAAGGATAATAGTCCCCTATTGTGCATAAAACCTTATCTCAGTTTCATTGAAGCTCTTTCAACAATGTCTGAAGACAATGCTGCGGCAGTATTACGTGCAAATGCAACAGGGGAAGGGGAATAGAATGTGCTATAAACATTTCAGAAAATGTCAGAAATGCACTCACTTTAAAATTAGCAGAGTTTGGAGTCTCAGCATTAGGTGGGACTGTAACATTCGTGATTGAGGCACACGAGTCATTCAGGACAGACTTATTTTATTCATGGGCCGAACCCAAAGAATGAGACTCCCGCCCTTCCTCATCGAACCCACAGAGATCTGCTGCGGAGTAACCCCAAGGATCCTCGCTCAGCCCCACGCTCTTCAACATCTGCATGGCCCCCCTCGCCACCATCATCAGAAAACACGGACTCAGCATAGTATCCTAAGCCGACGACACCCAGCTCATCCTCTCCCTCACCAAGAAACCCGACATCACCAGACACAGCTTCCAGGAAAGAATGAAAGACGTCGCATCCTGGATGAGCAGCAGCTCCCTGAAGCTCAACTCGGAGAAAACGGAAGTCCTCGTCCTCGGATCCACCCCCTCCGCATGGGACAACACCTCGTGGCCCACCGCCCTCAGCATCCCTCCCACACCCATGGACCACTCCCGCAACCTCAGCAGCATACTCGACTCCTCCCTCACCATGAACAAACAGATCAACGCTATTTCATCCACGTGCTTCAATACCCTCCGCAAGACCTTCAAATGGATCCCCCCCAAATCCAGAAAGGCCATCACCCACGCACTCATAACCAGCAGACTGGACTACAGGAACACCCTCTACGCTGGAATCAACAAATCTCTACTCCGCAAACTCCAGACCATCCAGAACACTGCAGCCAGACTTGTCCTCAGCATCCCACGACAAGACCATATCACCCAACACCTGCAAGACCTCCATTGGCTCCCCGTCAAAAAGAGAGTGACCTTCAAGCTGCTCACCCACACCTACAAATCCCTCCACAACACCAGACCCCATTACCTTAACGAGAGAATCTCCTTCTACCGACCCAAGAGAATCCTCCACTCCTCTGACCTTGCCATGGCTGAAATCCCATGCATCCGCAGAGGCAGAACGGGATGGAGAGCCTTCTCCTACATCGCAACCAAGACCTGGAACAAACTCCCCCTCAACATCAGACGATCCCCCACTCTGCAAGCATTCAGGAAGAGCCTCAAGACCTGGCTCTTTGGATGAAACAGAGCTGCACGAACCCCCCCCCCCAGCGCCTTGAGACCCTCACGGGTGAGAAGCACGCTTTTGATTGGGTCAAATTCCCACCGGCAGATGCACGCACAAATACATTTCATACTTACACTCCGGATGAAACACCGGAAGAATATTGCCCATACGAGGGCATTGAAGTACCGCTCACCTACCAGGAGCACATAAACTGGTTTAAAGGCGCCCTCCCACACACAACAGATAAAGTGAGACTCGGTCCGCTCAGCAGAGATGGAGTGACTTGGCCGGCCCTAGCGGCTTTCACACCGCATCCAGACATTGACACAATGCCGGTAGCAGACTTACGTCCACTTCACAAAGAAATAATAAAACTCTACAGACATTTAACACAGTTCGTTATGAGAACACTCACACTTCAACCTACGAGGGTTACACCAGCAGGTCAACAACAAGGGACTGCAACTAAAATCACCCCAAAAATGCTGAACGCGGTTATGGGAAGAATGCCCACTACATGTGAGCAAATGCCATTCTGGACAACACAGAAAATCACACAGTTAGAGGCAGTGTTCCCACACACAGGCCCTCGAGAAAAAAACAATGCTAACAATCTGCTTGCCAATAGGGATAGCTCCTCCGATAGAGGATTTTACCTCTTGGGGTACAGTTTTCGCTGCCATCTATACCAGAACTCAGGGTATCCCTATAATAGCAGTGATACCAGACGTATTGAGACAGATACAGAATGAGTATGGAGCAGAACCTGCTCTAAACTTAGGGATGAAATTGTTAAGAAATTTTGCCTAGGTATCCACGATTATGTTGGCAAACATAAAAGGGGAGGCAGCAGCGGTGGCGATACGCCAACGCTTGAGGGATTTCACTCCTGTACAACAAGAGCGTGAATTACCTAAAATCATCGAAGATACATATGCCGAATTAGGTAGAGATAATTTGGGAGATAGTGCAACAAAACCTCAACTTGTGGGTGGTCCCGAAAAGGATAACACCAAACAAGCACCTGATTCTTCCAAAAAGAAATGGGATAATAAAAAACAAAAGAATAGAGATAATAGATCACAATCAAGGGGTGGGTCTCCTCAGCAGGAGCCCTCCGAAAGGAGATACAACCTTAGGAATTGTGATAACATTAGAAAACCTGACAGGAATCCGGATGCTGATACACGTTCCTCTCGTTCCTTTCAGGATTCGTCAAAAAACTCAGAGAGGGAAGGACGGTCAGAGCACAGATCAGAAGAACGAACAAAGTCCAGATACACACATCACACTTCAGACTACAATATCAAAAAAGAAGATAAACCAAAATCAAAACCTCAATTTAAAAAGAAGAAAGTAGCTGGCCTTAAAATAAGAAATGCCCAGGCTGCTGAGGACTCAACTTCTGAACGGGGAATGGGCTCTGACGATGCTAGACAGCGCAGCAAAAGTAACAATAGCTTGCCAGAAACTGATGGAATTTCTGGTGACAGCGGCGTTGAATGAATATATCACGGTGGAGACACCTGATACTAGGGGGTAAGTGTCCCACACCCGTTATACAAAATAACACTCCAAATAGAGGGGGACAAACCCAGAAAAATTAAAGGTGTCTTTTGGGAGAACCTGACTTATGGCATGACATCCTTTTGGCTGAAAAAGATTGGCCGCCTGAAATTGTTATGGATTGTCCAAAGGGAGAAACAGTAATTTTACCAGCTTTCTCTGACCTCGTTCCCAAATCACTACAATATTCATACGCGCAGGAGTGGGTGGTAGCATTAGCTCCTGCATTATATCGCAATCATGTAGGGTGGGATGCTGAGTCACCTCACCATGTAATCCCAGTTAAAACTACTCCAACTCCACAGAGACAGTACCCAATAGAACAAGAAGCAAAATAACAAGTCAGGGAGATCTTAGATCAACTTGAATACCAAGGTGTAATAGAGAATTGTAGCTCTTCAATGAATAATCCTTTGTTTCCTGTAATGAAGCCTGACAATTCATACCGTCTAATTTTAGACTACAGACATTTGAATACATGCACAAAAACATTTGCAGTGCAGAATGCACACAGTGCCGCATTAATGAATAACATTGTGCGGAAAAAATACAAAACAACACTAGATAACTCAAATGGATTTTTCTGCCAACATATAGTGCCTGAAAGCAGGTCTCAGTCTTAGGCTCCCAGCATCAATGTTGTAGAGTGCTCCAAGGCTATAAGAATAGCCAGGGGTTGTTCTCAGCTAGGGTAACAGAGTTACTTCAAAATTTTGTTGATATTTATCTGACGGATGATGATTTAGTGGATCATTTGACCAGGGTGAGCAACATAATTTTGGGATTCGCCTCTGAGGGCTACAAATTCAACTTTAAAAAATTGAAAATAGCCCACCTCAATGTCCTATTTTTGGGATACGAGTTATCTAGTGAAGGAAAAAGCCTAGCAGCTAACTTTTTAGAAAAGTGCAGGCTGCTCCAACCGCCAATAACTCTGAAAAATTTACAATCCATATTAGGATTCCTACATTTTGGCAGAACATACATATTGGATTACACAGAAAAAGTAAAACCTTTCTACGATTTAATCAGACCTGATTTTTTTGTTCGACATTGGACACAGGAACACACAGATATCCTTTGTTCCTTATAAGCTGACATGATAGCTTCCAAACACCTACCCACACGTGTAAATATCACAAATTTGGTGATATGTGTAATCTTGGGTCAATCAGGGTACACTTACTTAACCTTCAATGAAGGTGAAACGGTACCCATAGCATACAAATCACACTTGTACACAAACGCTGAAATGCGTTTTGCTTCTACAGAAAAAATTCTGACAGCAGTACAGACTGCCATAGTGAGAGAAAGAGCACTGGCTCAGGGGAAATGAATAATTGTCGTAACTCCAGTACCGGCCTTAGAGGCTGTTACAAAGGCAAGCGTTCCAAATGCAAAAGCATTACATCCGCGATGGATACAATGGGCTAATTCTCTCACTGCGACAGATGTAGACTACAAATTTGATTCTACAATAAAAACACAAGCATTCCTTCAATACGAAAAAGAATATCTTCTCCCGAATGAAATAATGCCTCGAGATCAGTATGAATACATTATTTACACTGACAGTTCTGCTCAGCCTGCCATAGGAAGTAAACAGCAATACAGTGCAGCTTGTGCAATTGTAAAAGGACGTATGCAGGAAGGCAAGTTCCATCCTAGCAGTACGAAGACACAGTCTCTAGGAGACTGCCCGGCACAGCTGGCAGAATTAAAAGCTCTATTACAGGCACTAATAAATACAGATCGGAAATTCCCCACACTTATAGTGTGCAATTAATTTTTTTGTGTCCAGTCTTACAATGAATATCTTCACTACTGGGGTCAGAATGGGTTTAAATACTCAAAAGGTTGCACAATAAAGCACAAAGTGCTTCGGGAACAAGTGGCAGAACTGAAAAAAGACTTGCCAAGAGCTCACATGATACACACGCTGAGTCATCAACGTGATGGTGTTCCCGTTGAAGGGAAAACATTGGCTGATGAAGCCGCCAAGGCGACAGTGCAACCTGCTGCCGTAGCTGCAATCACCCGTTCTAGCACGAGAATAGACAAACAGATAATAGTAGCTGTCATCGCTTCACGCAAAAACAGCTCAGCCGTTCCAAAAGGCTTTCCACTCAAGTTCTCCTGCAAGTTAGATGTGCGAAATATTCCGTATGCTCTAATTCCAGTAGTGGGGGATAGAGTAATACCAAACATGGATCACAGATTAGGTTTAATTCTAGCTGCACACGAGGGTCTGGGTTCAGCACACGCAGGGATTACTGCAACCGTTTCACTATTGAAACAACGCTATTGGTGGCCAGGTTTAACGAAACAGACAAAAGCATTCATCCTTAAGTGCGACATCTGTCAGCAGATGAAGGGTTCAACCGTAGCACGCCCACCACAAACACCACTTCTGATTTCAGACAGACCTCTCGCTTGAGTCTATTTGGACCACTGCAGCCCATTACAATCTAATGGGGTATATCTTGGTGGCAGTGGATTCATGCTCTAGATTCCTGTGGGTTTGGTCCCAGCGCTCGGCTGACGCCCGAACTGTTATAAAGGACTTGCGAGTCTTCATAGGGACATACGACGGTGGCACATTACATTCTGACCGTGGCCCCGCATTTAGCTCTCTGGGAAGTTCAGGTGTAGCATTGCGGTACTCCTCTCCGTATCATCCCGAGGGAAATTCGATTGTGGAAAGGAAAAACCGAGACTTAAAGCAATCCTTAACAGCAAGGGTATTAGGCTCGGGAGGCAGTTGGGTCAGTCACCTATATGGGGTCCAGAGGGCACTTAATAACATGCCAAGAAGTTCCCTAGGAGGCCGTACTCCTTACGAGGTCCTATTTGGGACGGGAATGTGGGTACCTGACCTCTATTGTGTCAGCACAGCGGAGGTTGAAAAACAATTTAACATCGATAACCGTTTGGCTGTTTTACAGGAACTCAATGAATTCCGGGCACTACAAAGCAACGTACAAGTAAAACACACCGCCACTGGAGAAGTAAAAATGGTAACGGCAAGACTTGACTGGGTTCCAAAAATCGGGGATCTGGTCAGAGAAAAGATTGTGGACAAGAAAGAATTTGGGCCATCTTACAGCACGCCTGTACCTGTCCTGGCTGTCGAAGGAACAAGAACAGTACTTCTTCCACCTCTTGCCGGCAAAAAAGAAAAGAGATTCCTCTCCATTGATCTGATCAAACCACACTATGTGGCCGATACTGAATAGCAGGCCACGTGGGCTCCTGGGTAGCCGCCGATCTCCTGTCACTACCATACAGGAGGTTCAGACAGAAAGACTGATAACATTTGAAGAGTCTTCTATACATAGTAATGGAGTTACTAACAACGAAATGGAACTCGTTCCTATTGAAATTGAACATCAAAGTACAAATGAAACACAGATATCAAGTCAGCCTTCCACCGACATTTACATCAATACGCCTATATTGGAGACATCTGCAATTTCTACAAAACATGCTGAGCTACCAAAGATAGATCGAACTGCATCTGGCTATTTCATCGATTTCGCCACTTTTTCTCTGGATCCAAGTGAACCTAAGTCACCGCCAGCTCCAGTTTCCCGCAAATGACAACTTCATGATTTCTACCTTTGGCTGAAAAAGACATACCTAGTCTCACCATGGCTACAGCTCTGGATAGCAACTGGCATACTGTTCCTACTCTTCTGGATAGGTTTAGTGACTTTTTTTCTTGCTCGTGAATGGACACTCTCTCCCAGAATGCTCTGCAGTATCACATGTGAACTTGGTACTGAAACTTCATACGTCATCTCATCGTGAACAAAGCGACCTGTCTTATGTGAACATTACAGCAGTTCCTGTTCCTGACGGAATAGTTTGGGACAGAGTTTCATACGATGTATTTGGTCCCACTGAACTTTTGAAAATACTACATGTATTTAAAATTTCTTTAAATGATATCATCACCTCCAGTACATACTCTGACAATTGGGATTTTGAAACTGTAAATAGTATGCTGTCTGATTTAGAACTGTCCGCAGCATTTACGAAAAATGAAATGTTTGATGATTCATCTGATTTTGACACCGTGTACTGTTAACAACATTATGGTTATCATTTTTTGCATAAAACGAGTGCATCATGTAATGTTTTCACATACCACCAATGGGAACATTGCCCAACACCGTCGAAGGGTAGTTCACAAACGTTTGAACAAAAGTTAGCTTATTTTTCTGGGTTTAATACATCAGATCCACACTCATATTCTTATAAGCTTGCGCCTACATCTGCAAAGAAAAATATGCTTACTAACATGAAACAGATATACTCTGCATCCTTTATTGCCCAACTGTCCAAACAGGGTTTCGACTTATGGAAAGACACTATAGACATAAAATCAGTCTGGGCTACTAAAGAATGGCAGGTTCAGGGAACTGTGGCACTATTTAAAGCATGCCTCATACCACAACAAATTATCTTCCTGAACGACACTGTGCAACAGACTTCCTGTCTTGGGTTAGCCAAGATTAAGGACTTGAACACACCTTGTATTTCCTCGCTTTCACACTTTGAGGGATGGCAAACCTATACAGAAAATGGTGAGGGTACACTAGATGACATCATGCATGGCGTTTCATACAATTCTTTTCAAAAAGGGCACACCTCTCGCGCTCCAAACTGTCGCACAGCGAAAAAATGGGAGCTAGTCCCTCCATTATGTCCGATTCATCCAAGTACTCCACTGTAAATTCTTCTGACTAATGTATTTCTACCTTTCCTTATTGTGTAAAATTGCTTTATACTCTTCATCACAACGGAGACAGTGTGATTGAATCTGTAATCTTTATTAAACTCTTCTAATACCAGCTGCATGCCACTCCAGACTTTTTACAACGGTACGTACAGTTCAATCTCAATTTGAAGTAGGCACGATGTGTAAGTACCCAATGCATTTCGAGCCCGCAAGGCTCTTCGTCAGGGGTCTCTAAAACAAATAAAATAAACAGCTTAGCTAACCAATTCATTTGTAATCAATGCCTAAAATTTAAAACAAAACAGTAGCTGCTAATAACTCATAAGCACCTTTGTGCCCCCAGTCCTGACCCAAAGTGATTCAAGTAATACTAAATTCTACTCCCTGCACCTCACCCTGCTCTACCCAAACTTGCTGCTGATAAAAAAAGAAAAGAAAAAAAAACGTAATGACACCCGTTCCGCCAAAGACTCGTCACCCCACTCTTAATCCTCCCATACTCTGCACTCTGAAATACATTGGTCAGAAGAATTTACAGTGGAGTACTTGGATGAATCGGACATAATGGAAGGACTAGTTTCGCAGTGCGACAGTTTGGAGCGCGAGAGGAGTGCCCTTTTTGAATACTATTGTATTGACTGTGGTCTGGGGCAATCCACAGATACTGTTCGCACGCACCTACAAATGAACTTTTCACTAATGGTGTCCTATCAAGGGAAGGAGTGCATTCTCATATATGTTGTCCTGTTTCATACAATTCGACAGACCCCAATTGGAAGGGATGGTTGGTTTGGCCTATCGACATGAACAGGTGTCAGTCAAGATTCCAGGGTACCACCGAAGGGTTTAGTATTCATAGGCCTGACTTACGCTATGTACAACGAGAACATCCGGGGGTGGTGACATCATACAGTGTTGGGAAGTTATGCCTAGATTGGCTAAGAACCTCGACACTGTCACAGGTGAAACAACACTTGTCCTTACTCTCAGGTGACATGGATCTTAGGGATTTTTTGCTAGGTCCCCGAAAGCCACGTCGTAAACGCTTCTTATACGCCATTTATAACGAAGTTTGGAAAATCTCTCAAGAGGAAGCTGTGGAGAGGTTGCGTGAAATTGACCGAGTTAACTTAGAAAAGGCTTTGGCTGTGGTTGACAATGGTATGACCACACTGACATCCAGGATTTATTCACTGGGCAACATTGTATCTTCTGCTATAGATAGAATGGAACAGGATCTGTCCATCTTACAACACGGGCAGTCACTGTTACGATCCATTCTATTATTAAGCTGGACGCTACAATCATTGTGCTCTGGTCATGTGCCCTGGCAATATATTAACAGTACGTCTCTATTCTCCGCATATAATCTATCAGAGAGACAGACGAGAATGGCACAAAGAGATGCAAAATATACAATGCTGTACATTGAGAAATTAGACCAATTACCTTTCACCGTGGCAGAATCACCGTCCACAGAATGGTTAATTCATGGCCACATAACATTGCCAGTAACAACTTTCCAATTTCAATATTGCCTAGAACACCACCAGGTAGGCAGATATGAAGCAATGGGTAAGGACTTCATCCATTAATCTTGGGAATTACCGTATAGATTTAGATGCAGGAATGGAAACACTGAAGTGTTTCTCAGCGGTACAGACTGCAAGACTTCATCTAGTGGGTCTCTACTTTGCCAGGATATTATGATTCACAGGCCTGCAATGGTTCAGTGGCAAACTTATCCTGTCATTTAAAGGGTTCCCCAGCTGCTCTGATTAATCCAGTGTTCAAGCTGCTCTCAAATGGGAGTTACTTGATGCTGAATGATCAAGGTTGTTGTGGGATGCTTCCAGGCATCGCATATCTAGTCACAGTAAGTTCCAGGGTTACTTGTTGTATGCAAGTATTGTTTCCACCGACCCACACAGTCAGGGAGGCGCCATTATGGCCTTCGTTGAAGGTTTCCTTTATACGGTTTGATACTCTGAGCCGAATGAAAGCCATGCTTTTCCAGAAAGATGTGCCATTAACCTCAGCCCAAGAGACTTTTGATCTTCAGGTCGCAAGGTCCTCAGCAGAGATACAGGCACTGGTACGAACTAACTGCCCTTTCCATTTTGGAGAAATGGTACAGCATATCTTTAACATGTCTGATACTAAGGGTATAGTGCACCTATTTAATACCATAGGTTCTTGGCTGTTAAGCACCTTTCAGACAGTCTCCGGAATGATTCCAGCTTTTATACACTCCGTATTTGGAAGCATTTTTGGAGGGCTTCCGCTAATCCTGCTACTGGTAATGGGAATCCTGATTTTAATTTTTCTGCTCTACAATGGATGTCCCAGTCACCAAGGAGATGGAAAAAACGCTCTTGGTGAGCTGTTACCGTGACCGTATGGTACTCCATGTGGACACACGACTTCGGGAGCTAAGCGAGTCTTGGTTCCTATCATTCCAACCAGTCTGGATTGACTCTGTTTTGCCTCTTCTCCTCTGCTTGCTCTGCGTTCAAGAATGCATGTTTGATCTCTGTCTAACACTTCAATCGGTTGCGCCGCCGGACGTGGATGTATTGCTGGACCCATTAAAGGCCCACGTAGTACAGTGTCCTCAGCATATTCCCATGTTGATGTCGGCATTCTTAGAGCCACCACGGGATGCTTCAGCTCCTGTTGGATTGGATACCGGCTCAACTACAGGCACACAGGCGTTGGATGTTTCAAATGCTTCCCCAGCATCGGCTGTGGGAAATGAAGAACATCATCTTTGCTCGATTGACCTGATCTGTGAGGTGTTACAGGCACCGTCGTCTGCGAAGGCAAGCAGCAGTGATGTTGCGTCTCCCACACAGGACACACAAACATTTGGCTGTCCGTGTGCTGGGAAGAATTCAGCCATTTTCCAAAACAACCGAAATTGGAATTTTAATCAACATTTTTCTTCTTTACTCTTACTGAGCACAATGGCTTTCAGACGCTCTCAGTTGCTCAAACTCTATATATGAACATATTTTAAAGGACTTAAAGAGCTTTTAACATATATAAAGGACTTCGAGAGTTTTTAGGCATTTTTTTATAAACTTTTGAAAAAAATTATTCTAAACATTTTAACAATGTTTTATGATTGATTAGAAGGACATTCCCTTTTAGTATGTCGTCCGGTCGGATGAGGAGTGGGTGTTATGATTTGTAATGTACCGCAATATAGGCTTGGGTAGTCACCTAACCTTTCACCTACATTTACCGTACCATTGTACTACATAACTGATCTGTGCTGACCTTTTACCTAGTTAAGTGCTGCATAAATGTTGTGTGGTTTTCTCTGAAAACTAGTCTCATTTATTATGCATGAGGATTCTCAGAATCACAGGACTACTATCTTCTGCATCTTATGCATAATAACTTTGTATAAGGAAGGGTCATCCCTTTCGTCATCCTTGGCCGACATGACACAGCAAGGTAGAACCCCGGAGTGTACCTTTTGGGTGTATAAACACCATATCTTTGCTGGGGCAGGCAGAGGAGAAAGACTTCCATGCTGACACACTGACGAGAGACACTGAGGTTCCCACACGCAGACATCCCAGCATGCAGTGTTCTGACATCCCTTGCGGGGTGTCCATTTGAGACCAAGACGGGGTCCTTCATTCTCTCACACCAGGTAATGGGGTTGGTTCTATGCTAGGGGGATTATTGGATGTACACATACATACATGCTAGGTACATTTAGGTACATCTAGTTAGGGTCTGCATCGTAGGAGTACGCATTAATACTGTCATGTATTTATATGCCTGCATATATTCATTGTTTTAGCACAATGGTAGAAATCTACCATCCATTTACTCTGTTGGTGCTTATAATCGTTTATATCTGTTTCTTTCTTATGGTTGTTGAAGCACACATATTTTACACTAGAATGACGCTGGTTCAATAAATGCTTATTGAAAACGTCCCCATCATTTATTCTGTGTATCTCTCTGAGACAAAGTGAGCACGAGTGACTGAGCGAAAAGTACTGTACTGTTTCCACGATCCCTGAGGGGACGGGTTGTCATGTTCGATAGTTGTCAGAAACTATTGGCTCCTTGGTAAGAGGGGTTCATAGTGGCACTGTGAGCTACCTGGTATACAGGCGAACATATCTGGTGGGGGTGTCTGGAATCAGTCTGGACACCACTCCCACAATATACGTTGTCAAAACGCGCAGGTCCACGACAATGTTTTGATTGCTGATTTCTAATCTTGGTTTTTTTTCTGTAAATTACTAAACTGAATAAAGATATTTGAGATTCAAACCTTATAGATAAAAAATAAATCCTTTAAAACTATCTTAACCTCTCATCATTGACTCATGGTAAATTATAAAGGTCCATGAAGTTTTTATGACTTTTCTCTTAATGAACTCTAATTCTCCTTATGGTGGAAAAGGTCCATCAACCTCTCCGGAGCCATAAGGATTCCCCATGGTGATATTTGTAAGTGGGTGGATGTAAAGGTCTGAACCATCGTGGAGAGTCCCTCTGGGCTCCTGCATTCTGCTACATAAGTCTCTGGCCAATTCAATTGTTCTGCTAGATAATTCACTGATCCACAAGGCCTCCACGGTTCTCAGGTTAAAAATGGAATAGGTATTTTAAGCTTTTTTTTCTACTCACAAAAATAAAAACAACGGTCACATGAGCACTTCGCACTTATGGACATGCGAGGTCACTTTGCACCAGCAGTCGGGCAGAGGTGAAAATGCAGCAGACCTTACTTAGAGAAGATGTGACACTATAAAGGAAAGAAAAAAGGAATGAAGAAGGGAAATCAATGAGACAGAGGGTAGATTGGGATACAGACAGTTGGGGTGGTCATACAATCAGAGAAGTAGGGGTGAAAGGTAAGATGGAAATGGGGAAAAATAGAGGTAAGGCAAAGAAAAAAACAATGGCAAAGTCAATTGGTCTTGCCTATGTAAGCACTTTTTTTCTGTCTGGATGGGGTGGGGTAAGCAACAATGACGTGCCAGGAGAATGAGACAAGAAATTACGGTGTGGGGATATGGGGAAGGCAAACAACACAAAAAGTGCTTTGACACAGCCAGCACTGGCTACATCATACTGCTTTTTTTTCTTGTGGGGTGGTGGGACACGCAAGCAACGATGGGAAAAGTGACAGATGTCAGCGCAAGCAAAAACATTGGGGAAGCAACAGACAATGGGGCAAGCAACAACATGGAGCTGGACGGGGCCAGACAGCCTGCAAACATACACTCCTGCAACTAAAATAAAATAAAAGTATCTCAGAAGTCTGATGAGCAGAGGAAAGACACACGGTGGGAAAGGATGTAATGCTAGGGCCATGCTCCAGTGGTGGGACAAACAAATGAAGAGGAAGTGAAGCCAGCGTGTACTGATGAAGTAGAAGCAAGAAATAAGACTGATGATGAAGCTATCCAAGGGTAAGCATTGGGCGGGCTCTAAGCCCGTGTAAGTAAACAAAATGTCTCGCAGGTGACATTGCATGCGCTGTCTCAGGCGAGACCTAAAAATGAGTTAAAAGTGTGAAGATGAAGGGAAGAGAGGGAGAGTGGGAAGGATGGAGGAGCTATGACTAAAGCAGAGGAGGTAGAGGCAAACTGATAATTATGGCTATCGGGTAATTGCTGGATGCATCAAGCTGAATCATTGGCTTTGGGGCTGCATCATATCAGTTCAGGGCCCCATTCCTGTAAATGTTCACATTTGATCCTATTAATATTTCTAAAGATAATTAAGTTTTTAAAACTGTGCAGGACATAATCTGTGTTGCAGCACATCCCTTTCTTGCAAACAAACGCAGAATCCTAGCACAGCTCTTGTTTACAATGTGCCGGATCACTCTGGAGCATCCCGACCAGGCCACTCCAAGGCTTCTCACTGTGAACCTGAGAGGAGGTGAACATACTCGGCTAGAGAAGTGGCTCTAGGTTGAGGGCATTAACCAAAAAGGAGCAATTGAGCGCAAACGATCTAACACTTGTGTAAGTCAAGCATCTTATAGTGATGAACTGGGAGTCCCAGATGGTTTCAATATTGTGGGATGGCTAACTGGCAAGTAGAAATGGGCTGATGCAGAGAACACTATATTGCATTCCCTAATGAAAAAGAATAGGAATGATGCGCCTAGTACCGAGACAAGGAATGAGATATTAACAGATAAAGATAAGAAAAGCTCAAACAACAAACCACAGTAATAACGAACATTGATAAAAAACGAATGGGGTGGAACAATACAATTGATTGTTTGAGTGTATCATTTAACGATATGGATACATGCTACTAGGAGATAAGGTGGTACTATGGGCGGAGAAGTGCATTCCATCCAAATGTTAACATGACACAACTGTTCAGTATATAACGGGTGTGACTCCAAACTTAAGTATCGAGTAATGAGGTTAATAAACCCTTGGAGTTAGTCCCAATGACTATATTGACTAGAGCCATGTTGCTGCATTGTTAAACAGGTTAATTTGACACATACCAGTTGAAAACAAATACTTCTTATGATTTGTTTATAAACCCTTATTTTTTATTTTATTACTACTTTGTGTAATTACAATGTACAACTGCGCATTACTGGAACATTATTGTATGCCGCTATGAATCTGTGTTTCACGAATGATATTAGAACACGAATTGTAAATATATTTTAAATTTCAATAAATAAAATATATTTAAAAAATAATATATTGCTGGGTTTGAAATTAGATCAGTCGGGGGATTACAAAGATTAATCTGTACAAGGGGAGTTGCTCTAGCATAAATCAAACACACAACTGGAGACCAAAAAGAGTCTGCGGTGTTGCAGTAGGCAGAAAACTGGCACACTGAATCTATGTTCAATAACTACACATCTACACACTTCTTCTATTTGCCTTGCCATAGCACTTTCAAAAAAGTTCAAGCAACTTTGAGGCATGGGTGTCAATGCCATCATTTCATCCTGCGCCCACATCCTGAAGATGGTGAGGAAGATCATTACATCTCTTACAAGCAACACTAGAAAAACTGTTACTCATGCTCTAGTCACCAGCAAGTTGGACTATGGGAACACCCTCTATGCCGGGATCACCAAGCAACTCACTAGAAGACAACAAACCATCCACAACTTGGCAGCCAGCCTCATCCTCAACCTCCCATACACACTTCACATCACACCACACCTCAGGGAGCTCCACTGGCTACAAATATACAAACATGCTCAATTCAAACTCCTCACACACACATTCAGGACACTACACAACTCAGGCCCCACCTACCTTAACAGTCGGATTTCCTTCCACCAACCACCCAGACACCTCCGCTCCACAGGACTCCTATTCGCACACATCCCACACATACACAGAACCAGATCAGGCATATTCTTACATCTCTCCCAAAGCTTGGAATGGCCTCCAACTTCACATAAGAAGCTCCTCCTCTCTTCTTAAATTCCATAAGCTGAAGACCTGGTTTTTCAATTAACCAACCTACAATAGGTAGGGCTAGGCACACACACACCTGCTCAGTGCCAGGATACCATCCAGGGTGATAGTGCGCCTTACAAATGCACATAACATGGCACCCCTTCAAATCTACTTGAGATAAATGTTCGCATTTCCCGTCTGTGAAGACATGTTTTGAACCTCAAATCCCTTGACCATGGCACTCCAAGGTTTAGAACAATAGTAAAACTGACTCAAAAGCATCTCCCAAGTCAACACTTCCCAACTTATCCCATTTGTCAGTCTAACCCTTCCCGCTTCAGTCCTGCTACCTGGCACTCCACCCCAGCCTGTATGTTAGGTGGCCTGATGTATCCCCCTCTACCTTTTGATCCCTTTGTAGCATGTTATTCTGGGTGAACTGATGTGTTACCTCGCCTCCTCTATACTAGCCCTTCTCTTCCTACGCCACATCTGTTGATCCTTCCCCATGGCTGTAATATTGTTCATACCCACACAAGTTGCCAGTTTTTCTATCCTGTGGAAAGACTTCGATATTACTCATTAGTTGTAATATTTGTGGAGAGTGCTTTTATAAAAGGCCTGTTAGAAATGGGATTTCTGGTTGGCTAGGGCAAATGCCAAAGCCAGGCAGAAATCACCACTCTAGTCAGGGCAAGGGAGTTACACACCGAAGATAACTCCCTTGCCCTGACTAGAGTGGTGGTTTCTGCCTGGCTTTGGCATTTGCCCTAGCCAACCAGAAATCCCATTTCTAACATTGGTTGTCAGCGGTGAGGATAGGACTTGCATTTGCGCAATACCACATCGACAACTGGTTGCACTACAAACTCTACAGTTAGACTAATCACATGTTTGGGGATGTGTTGTCCTGATAATTTTTTCTCCTGAAAGTGTCATTTTTTAAAAATTGTGTACTCCTGTTGCACTGTGGGTTGTGTATCTTGCCAAGATGGGGTTAATCTATAATGAGGATGACCTAATGGAGTACACTAGGGAGGAGCTAGAGGATTTCTGCAGAGAAAGGGGGATACCCATAGTAGGCAACATCTTCAGAAAACTGTTCCTCTATGAAGCCCTCCGCAAGGGAGAACCCTTAGAGCCCGGGGGGACCTTTCAGATTACCCCTCCGCATACCTAAGTGGTGGTTTTGAGGGAGGTCCTAAAGTGCCTGCGCAGGAGGAAGAAAATGACAGGGCAGGAACGCCAGTAGGTAGTGAGGACCCCATAGAGAGGGATTCCCTTGCTGGATCCTGTGCCGGGGGCAGTGCCCCATCCCTTTCCCTGTCCCCAGAGGAGTGGGTGGATAGGAGGGAAGAAAGGGAGCACCAGCTGGCTTTGGAAAAGCTCAGGTTAGAGAATGTCAAGGAGATAGCGCAGCTGGGTGTGGAGGAGAAAAAGGCCTTATTGGCTCAGGAGTTGAGACTCAAGGAGTTGGTCCTTGAAGAGAAAAAGCTAGAGACTGAGAGGGCCTTAGCGCAGGAGAGGAGGCGGAGGCAGAGAGGGCCTTCGCCAGGGAAAAGCTAACTCTTGAGGATATGTCCCCTGAGTGTAGTTTTAGTGGTCTGGATTCACCAGTGAGGGTGGGGTCCAGTGGTGGCAGCAGAAGTGAGTCCAGTGTAGGAAGTCCCACTCCCAGATCCCAGAGCGTGGTACCTAGTTCCCAGGAAGAGGGTGTCACACCTGAAGGGTATAGGTTGAGGTTCAGGGGCAGTAGGAAACTGTCTCACCAGTCTTGTGGATTTTTTTATTTTTTATTTTTTTATTTATAAAGTTTTATAAAGCGCGAACATGACCAAAATGTTGGTGTCAGAGCGCTGTACAACCTAATAAATAGCATTAAATATACAAGGAGCAAAATATAGACAATACAGCATGAAAAGATAATACAAAGAGACACAGTGAAAACACCAGCAAAGAAATCAAATTGGCATGGATGAGTGTTGTGATGCACTGGAAGGTTGGGTGATGGGTAGCACGGCAAACACTTTTGAAGGGCTGTTCAATCTGATTGTCAGAGAGCACATGTTCCGTTGTTGTTTTCCAGGGTTACGCCAACACCTGTTGGAGTGTGGGTTCTCTGATCCAAGGGAACTTGCACGGGAGGCATACCTCTGGGTGAGTGCCAGAGGGTCTGAGGAGGCATTGGGGAGTGACACTAGGAGGAGTGGCTCAGGTATTTCCCAGCCCAGGGAGGTGGGAAAGGTTCTTAGTAGCCCATATAGGTCCCGGTGTAGTGGGAAGGGTGTAGGGGCTCACGTCCTGTCTCCGCGGAGTAGGAGTGAGAGTGGGATGTGTCCCAAGGTGCCCGAAACCCAGTCTCAGGGCCTGGAAGGTTCCCTAAGGGAACACCAGGTGGGGAGCCTAGGCTGTACTGGTAGGCCATCCGTTGAGGGGGATCTCCTAGTGTCAGGAGAACTTTGAGCGTCTGTAAGCGGAGCTCCATCAGTTCTGGTGTCTGGCGGTGCCACTCCTAAGTGGAGGGTGCAGAAGTCCAGATAGAGGGGTGAGAGGGGGAGAGAGTCCCCAGTGGAAGAACCAGTGGGTCAGGAGCCAGCCATAAGGGTTGAGCCTCCTAGGAGTGACCATGGTGACACCACTTCTGTCCTGGGGTCTTCGCGCACTGTCAGGTGGACAGGGGTCGGGAGATCTGTGCCAGGCAGACTGTCACACAACACATGAGTTTTGTGTTACCCTCGGGGGGCATGCGTGTTCCCAGGAAGTCCTGATGTGCCAGGCGGGTGCTCAGCCGCAGGGTTTAGTCCCTGGGTTGGGAGGCCAGGTTCAGGTTCTGCCTGACCTGGAGGGAAGGACAACTGTAAGCAGTGTCCCGACCGGTTTGTCTTCTAGTGGTACCACTCCAGGTGGGAGGGTGCAGAACTCTGGAAGGGGGTGCAGAGGGAGTGAGTCCTCGCCTCTGACCCCGGTTCGACCTGAGGGTTTAGATCCTAGGTTGGGAGACCAGTTGCAGGAAAGAGGTCCTGAACTGGTGGGAGAGTTGTGTTCTGAGAGTGCTTCTCCTAGGAGGAGAGTGCGGGACCCCAGAAGGAGAGGTAGGGGAGGAGAGCCTCGCCCGTGACCTCTGGTCAGCCTGAGGGTGCAGACCCTAGGTTGGAGGATCAGTGGCAGTTTAGAACTGCACTGATGAGAGGTAGAGTGGAGAATGGGTACTATGTACCTGGGGCTACTGCCCCCTGCTCTGTGAGATGGCAAGGACCAGAGACATCTGGATGGCCTAGGGCCTGGACCTGGCCGCGGACAGCTAGGGAGTCCCAGTGGGGTAGCTTAGTTGGTCCTGGGAGCTTTGACAGAGGGAACCACATGGTATCAGATTGGCGCAGTTGCGGGCCCGAGTCCATGTTCTATCGCCCCAAGCAGGGCCGGACTGACCGTAGCGGGCACCAGGCGTTTCCCCGGTGGGTCGCTAGGGTGGGGGCCTGTTTTGGGCCCCTGGGGGGCCGTTTTTGTTACCGGGGGTCGGCAATATCGGCCCCCTGTAACAAAACCGTCCGAAACCGGCCCTCGCAAACTGCTCGGCTGCACTCCCCTTCACGGAGGGGGGGGGAGGGGGGGCGGGGTGAGCAGTTTGCCAAGGCCGGTTTCTGTTCCCAGTCCGGCCCTGGCCCCAAGCAGGGAAGCCCATCAAGGTAATGATTGGTCTACCCTGGCTTTTGGCTGGAAGGGGGTTGTGTTGGACTTGGCCCTTTTTGCAGGGTCATCCCTGAACTTTTTGCCTTCCTCCTGGTATTTTTTCTGACATGGTGTTGGTGGTTTTAGGACTCTGGGCACTTTATCACTGCTGCCCAGTGTAAAGTGCATGTGCTCTCTATGGTAAAACGTGGTAAGATTGGTCTACACCTGTTTGGCTAATTTAATTTACCTGTCAGTCCCTTGTAAAGTAGTATCCCAGATACCCAGAGCTAGTAAATTGAATGCTACTGGTGGGCTTGCAGCGCTGATTGCGCCACCCACCAAAGTAGCCTTTCAAACCTGTCTCAGGCCTCTGCCATTGCAGGGCCTGCGCAAGCAGTTTACTGCTGCTGTGACGTGGCATATAAAAAGGGTGCCACGTCTGTGACTCCCCTTTCACTACATATCAGTCACCCCTAAGGTAGGCCCTAGCTAGCCCTATGGGCAGGGTGCATTGTAGGTAAAAGGTAGGACATGTGCCTTAACTGTGTGGCATGTCCTGGTAGTGACAAACAGCCATTTTGGTTTCTCACTACTGTGAGGCTGCCCTCTCATAGAGTGCATTGGGGATCCCCTGATAAATGTTTCAGTGGTAATTCCTGATCTGAGAGGAGTGGAGTGGTCAAGTTTGGTATGTTTGGAATAGTGGTAATAAATGCTGTGCAATGGTGTTCGCAGATTTATTATCACTATTTCAGAAATGCCACTTGCAGTGACAGCGGTACATTGGAGGAGCTTCGCCCCACTTTTCGCTCGATGGATGAGAGCGTTACTATAAACAAATCCATGCGGATTGCTTTGGTCAAAGTGACACAATTTGTTTGGACCTATATTAAGCTTTTGAATAGCTTTGGTTCTGGAATCTATGACCAGGAAGATTTTAACCATTCTTTGAATTAGCCAGGATTAGAAATTCCATTTGGAATACACTTTAGGGTCATACAACACTTTCAACTTTCCGTCCTGATGATGGTCTAAAGGATGTATACACCAAAAAGACCGAAACGTCAACAACTTCATCTATTTCCCCAGTGATTTATTTTCTGAAGGAATTGATTTCTGTTCTGATCAGATTCATTTTCCGTTGATGTATTGTTTTGGAATAGATGTTTACACTAATGACCCTGAGGCATCAATCTCTATATATCATCTGTTAACCACGGTCATTGTGTGTTGTTACAGTCTTTTGTACCCCTTTCTGTTTATATTAAATAAGTTTGTATCTTGAAAAACTCACACCCGTTCTGAGAGTATCTCTGGTAGATTCATCGTGATATAAATGAACAAATTGATTTATTGATTGTTCAAATGTAGGTCACCGGCTGGGACTTACCAACATTTTTTGATGTTTTAAATTGTTCAACTTAGTATATTGAAAGAAATCCCTTGCAGGCATAGTTACCTATCAATAGACACTTTTAGAAGTGGGCATTTCTGTGTGCTATGTGTCTTTGTGCCTGCCTGATGTGTATTGCATGTCTGGCTCTGGAGTGACAGGGGCTGGGTGAGTCAGCACTAGGCTGAATAGGCCAATCTGCATTTGGAGTGGTGGGAGGAGTAGTACCTGGGACAGAATGTGACTGTGCCTGCCTTCCACAATGCAGGCTCCGCCCCCCTGTGGTGTGTCTGGGGCCAGAGCCTACACTGACAAAGGAGGTGGTGGTGCACCTTTGGAGAAAGGTGTGAGTGCCCCCAGAACTGGTTTGGACCGGGCGCAGAGCCCTGGGCCAGGGGGAGAACAAAGACATTTGGGGTATAAGTATTGGGGCTGAGACCCCATGAAAAGGTGCTGTTGGAGCTTGCTTGGGACTGAAGAAGACACTGCGTGGGGCTTCCAGGAGGAACCGCCTAGGGACTGGACTATTCTGGTGGGCTGACAGAAGGACTGCCCCCCACCCCTGTTCTGATGCCCCTGGTGCTGGCCTGCCAGGCTGATCCCTGCCTGCGTGTCCCCCCAGCCCTCTTCTGGGAGTGCTGCAGTGCCCTGAATCTGGGCTCAGTGCGCGCTGGAGTTTATTTGCCTAAGTCCAGGTGTGGGCTCATACTCCAGTCAAGCGTGTGGGGCATTTTGGCTGTCCACCAGAAGCACATGGTGGGCATTCTTTTCTTTTTTTAAACTTTAATTCCCAAGCCCCCATAAGCGGGCTCAATCTCCCCCATATGGCGGACGCGGAGTGGGTTTGCGCCGTAAGGGGAGACCGTGTGGCAAGAAGCAGTGCCAGGAAGCCAGGCAAAGACTAAGCCTGGTTGGGGGCGGGGCTCTCGTGGTGACGAGGGGAGCCCCACGTGTTTCCTGAGCCTGAGGAGAGGGCTTTGTCGACCCTTAGAGAGAGCCGGGCCGTGCAGTCTTCTGCTTGAGGCAGCGCTTGACCGGGCAGCGTGTGCAGGGCTGCATCTCCAGGTTCAAGACGCTGCGGAGACTTCGCTCCGTATGCTGGGGCCGAGATTCAGGAGTAAGCCAGGCAGCAGGTGCCTGACTGTAGGCGGAGCGTCCCGCCCCCAGGAGAGGAAGCCAGGCAGGCGAAGCCTGGGGGAGTGCGGGGCCGACGAGGGGAAGCCAACGGAGACCTCGCTCCGTGTGTAGCAGGCCGCCCTTGAAACCGTGACCGACCGGGGCTGATGCCAAAAGGGAGAGCCCCGCGTATGGCCACATCGGAGGAGACCGGGGAAAGCAGAGAAGTCCCGGTGAAGAGGAGCGATGCCCTCTGAGGAAGAGAAAGGCGGGGCCAGCACCTGAGGAGAAGTCCAGGCGGCCGCAGCGTGCATGGCAGGAACCGACTCCAACCAAGAGGGGAGTCGCTGAGGAGACCGGAGCGGCGCTGTGTGCTACGTGCAGCCCCCTGGTGAATCGGCGAGCAGGAAGGCCCGGGTGAGTTTGGGCCTACAGAGGTGGGCCGGGCACGACGCCCCCCGTTTGCCACCGCACCTGCGGCAATAGTGGATCCCACTTTGGCGGGCCACGGTCCCAGTGGAGGCCTTTTAGGGGACATTGCTTTAACAGAAGAGTGGTTACGGGGGCCCGGATTGCTCCCCCTGACTGAGCCCCTCTGCATTGTTCTCAGTGGCCGCGCCCCACGTCGCGGGCAACTGCCACGTATTTTTGGGGGGCATTGTTTGGCAGGACACGACCAGGAGGGTTCCTGGTAAATGGCAGTGACTGTACGTGTACATTCTGCTGGCCTTAACGTAGGAGCGCTGGGGACGCTCTCATTGTTGTCCTAACCTAGGGGCTGTGTTATGCCCTGATACAATAAGGTTGTAGGTACATTGGCAGTTGTCATGATGCACTTATGATATGGGCATTCTGATAAATATTTCCTATGGCGTAGTGATGATGTTTATGACGCAATGTTTAAGGCCTCATGCATTTATAGGGTGGGCCTGTTATTAGTGTTTGCTAATGCACACTGCTGGGTATGATGTCGCTGAAGGTGCCCTATCCCCAGTAGTGACTGGTTGTTCTCATCAACTGTGATGGTTATGCCTAAGAGGGGCCTGATGTATTGATGATGTTCGTGCTTATGATTGATGCATAATGTGGTTTGTGCCTAAAGGTGGTTTTTGCCTAATGTGATTAAAGCATAACGTGTTTATGCTAGGAGCCTTTAACAGTAGTTACTGGTTGTTTTATTACGTACCTGTTCTAATGGTGATGTCAGTGGCCCGATTGGCCCTGTAATGTATATAATCCCCTTTAAAGTAATACCTAGTGCCAGGTGGCACAGTGTATATATGTGATTGCATTCTAATGTGTTTTATGAGTAATACAAAGGCTATTTTTATATAACCTTGTGTGGAGTTTCTTTTGTGGTGTGCCTAGTATGTCGCTGCTGTGTGTGTGTGTGTTGTGCAAACGCTTTACACATTGCCTCTGGGATAAACCTAACTGCTCGTGCCAAGCTACCAAGGGGGTGAGCAGGGGTTATCTTCGGTGTGTAACTCCCTTGCCTTGACTAGAGTGGTGGTTTCTGCCTGGCTTTGGCATTTTCCCTAGCCAACCAGAAATCCCATTTTTAACAAGGCCCTAATCTTAATCTCAGTTTAGTTCAATCACGTATTTTATCCACACTGCCCAAGTGTTGCGGTTAATACTACACTGGCATGTGTATTTTGTATTCTGTGCCATTTTTCCACCCAAAAAAGGTTTAAAAACATTTCTGTCTGTGTCTCCTACCAAGAGATGCTATTTAAATTCCACAAGTGTACGCCATTAAGGCAATACCTTATATTTAGCACATTACCCGTTTATAAATCTGGAAGCCGCGCTGGTTAAGGAGTGAGAAGGAAACCTGTACATTCTGACAGAAAGGCGGTACCCGACAAATACCAGTCTAGCCGATGCCTGATTTTGCAGCCTGCTCATGCCTTTATCTACACAAAACACAAGGCACAATTCTTATATACTGAACACTGGTACATTATGTTATTACAAAGATTTAAGCCAAAATGAATGTTCTATTCTCCAGAAGCAAACACTGAATCAAAATTAAAAGAGAACACACCCAACAAGCATCATTAGCCAGACTGGGTAATGAGTTGCTGAAACCAGGTTATACGCTGCATGTATGTGCTCGCTTCGCTTCTTGCTAAACGCTTGGAAAGCGACAGAGCATCAGTGGCTAGGAGGTGGGTGGGTCCTACCAACAAATCCTCCAGAGTAATCGGCTGGGTTCAATCCCGGATTCAGTGAGCGCAAAATCAAGATGTTCCTTGGCAGCTCTGCGCACTAAGAGGCCTACAGAGACTACATGGGACAGCAGCTGACCAAACCACTTCTGGAGCAGACACTGCCTGGCGGATGGAAAGGCAATCTTGCAAAAGGGATACACTGTTGCAAGTGGCCAGACCAGCTGCAATCTCATTTATCTCCCACTTGCCAAAAATCTTTATTAACTCGAGTGTTTTCAGGAGCAATTTGTACGGATTAATACTTTCAGCATCTTATTTTCCAGAGCCTCAGATGGATGCTTTAGCGGTAGCCTAAAATGCCCTCTTAACATGGCCAAAGCAAAAGCAAATGCCCACACGTCAGGACTCTGCAGGAGAGAGAGTCTGACGATGAACAACGATATTTGATGCTAATTAACGAATCCAATTAAAGTAATTAATGTTTTGCTCGTTTTCCGCTGCAGAAAGATGAAATTACATGACAGCCCTTTTACAGTCCCAAGGTGCTGACAGACAATCTGAGACGCTATGTGATCAGTAAGTAACACCTAGCTGGCTCACTAAATAATTTAGAGCGCGGCTTGGAAGAAGGCCTCCCCACCTTTTAGCCCTTGCAGGTACAGTAATTCTGGAAGGAACAGTGCCTACTCAGAGAGGGGAATATTTAGCTGCTTAAGTCCCAAAGTGTCCTATGTGAACAACAGCCAACCTAGGACACAAATGTAGAAATACAACAGTAGGTTTGATCTGGAGACTCAACACAATCTTTTGTGTAGCAATTACGATTTAAACGAGGAGATCGTTATTTTTGTCTACGTATCTATAGCTTCATTTTCGAGGCACACGCTTCTTGCTGCTGTTGCTGGAATTGAAACAAGCTCGATGCAGCAGTGGAGCATGTGATGTTTACTTCCTTCATCCCTTGCTCCTGCTGTTCAACAAACCAAACTTATCGAGAGGGCTAACAAACCCAACTCACGATAGCCCTACCAGGCTTAGTAAAATGAAACACAGCGTAGATCCCCATTGTTTGTGATGCAGAGTGGAACTGGGAACATTTTACCACACAATTTGGACATGTCCCATAATACAGCAATACTGGAGGTGCATCTGCGACACTCTGGCTTATTTCAGGACAACCATTTCTGCTGGAGGCCAAAATGGTAATACTGGGCTTGATGTACGAATGGGGGAGGAGGCGAAGCATCCACCTACTGGTGGCCATGGGTTTCCTTGTCACTAAGGGCCTCATTACGAAGTAGGTTGGATCGCAACCGACAGGCCATCTGGTCCCGCAGGCTGACCACCGCATTATAATGCGGGCGGTCGGAGGCAGGGGGTGGAGCGACCGACCGACAATTCCCACGGGCTCAAGGAGCCTGTCCGACCATCGGTCGAAATGTAGTTCCCTAAGATAAGGGCAGTGTCTGCTCAGGTACCACCGTAGGGATACAATGTCCCTTTCTGACAGCCTTTCAATGGTGGTCCGACCGTCATTGATAGGCTGTCAGAAATAGACTTTGGGGGCCCCTAGCATGACCCTCATTACTCTGCGACCCCAAACATCCATACCCCGCGTGCTAGGCACCATATTGGGCCTGGCACACGGTTCATGGATGTTTGAAAACATCCATTTTACCAATGCGGCTTGTGCTGCGATCCTTTTCCGACCGCAGCACAAGCCACAATGGAAAAATTGATTTTTCCGACCGCCTCATGGCGGTCGCATCCTAATTTGTCGGATGGAACTGCCGACTAGTAGTAGGGCAGTTTCCATTCGAACACAATGCCGGTCGGACGCGTGTCCTATCGGCATCGTACTAAGCCCCTAAGAGATATTGCACATCAATGGTGATCTGAAACATCCCCCTCCATGATAGGATGGACACGTCGATTGAGCTATTGTGCTAAAGCTGTGCAATTTGTGTGTAAGTTGAGGGGGTGCCCAGGTAAACACTGGAAAATTTGGGCAACTGGTGTACATACTCCTCTGATGCTGATATATGACATGTTTAGTGGCTACTATAATCTCTGATCATTTGTACACCAGAGATGCTGTGAAAGGTGTGTTGACGGGTTGGTTATTTTTAAAGGTTTTATGTAATAAAGACAATAAAAACGTGTTAAAAAAAATAAACCAAACCCAACCCCTTTTCTCAGTTCGTTGATGTCAGGCAGAGTAGGCTCTAAATATCCATTTATTTAGCAGCCACAACATTTTGAACAAAAGAGTTGTGCAAACATAGGTCAATGGGAGTAAGGTGGCTGACATTAAATCAAGATTAACAGTTGGAGGCAACAAACACATATGTAATAACACATCAAATCTGAGGAGACATACAAACAGAATTGTTACTTATTTGGAGAGATTTGGATTTGTGGAAGAGTATTCACGTTAATAATTCTTTCAGTACTATTGTGAACTCCTGGATAGAGGGTCATATAAGAATATGTATGGTTGGTGATAGAGTGGACCAGTGCTGATAGGCTTAAATGGAAAAGGACTAAATCCTAGAGCTGCTTGGGAGAAACTAGTAGATGAACACTAGAATATATTAGTTTGTGTGTCAGAGAATACTGGGATACAATACTGAAGAGGTAAAGGGGCCGGCAGCAGCATTAACTGCTTTGTATACAAGTGTCTACAGCTTGTATATTGCCATTTTTGGTGGTCAGCAATCCAGTTTGATGGCGATCTGATGAGGTGGGATCAAAAGAATAGCAGGGCTAGGGGAGGGACCAACATCCTATTGTATCGGTCCATTCTGCCAAATATTATAGAGTTAATTACTATTTCACACGTATTGAATGTTCTACATAGGCAGTTCTTGCATCTATAGAATAGCTGGGATACTGAAGCAGTGTAAGTCCTAGTTATGAATAATTCAGTGTTTGGGAAAGGACTGTAAAGATCTCCTAGTTTGTGGTGGAGAAGGAAAACATCAGTGGGAAGTTGACGGTATGTCTTAAATAGATAAGTGCTGATCAAGAGGGAAAATATACAGCCTCAGTTTTATAGGAGTTCAGCACAAGGGACCAAAAGGTCATTTAAATGACAGATGGCAGTGACTCTGGTAGACAGTCGCGTCTAAATGAGTGGTCAAAAAGTGGAAAATTATAAAAGGGTGCCATCATAGTAAAGTTCCAAAAAATATGATTTCTAAGAGAGGTACTGTATCAATAGAAAAGGAGGGGGGCAAAGACAAGGGTCCTGATTTAGAGTTTGGCGGACGAGGTGCTACGTCACAAACGTGACGGATATCCCGTCTGCCGTATTACAAGTGTCATAGGATATAATGGACTTGTAATACAGCTGACGGGATAATGGTCATGTTTGTGATGGATTAACCCGGTCTGCGAATCTCTAAATCAGAACAAAGTCTTGATAGTGCGGATAACTTGGAGTCACAAGCGCCTGAGAAAGAGGTCCAGAGGAAGGAGAGCAGTGTGTCTGTGTGTGTGCTAGGCCTGTGATAACTGGTGAATTGCGATAGGATAGTGCAGTAAGATGTATAGGGTAGTGCAGTAAAATGTTAACAGTATTGAAAGTAGTTGAGAGGTAAAAAAGTGAAGTGATTGTGATGTACAAAGTAGATAAAGGTGACTATGTGTGTGAGAGAAGTTTCCGTTAAGTGAAGGGTGTGGAAGCCCGAATTGTGAGCACTGATTATGCTGATTGTGTCGGGTGGATTGTGAGCTTCTTGAAAACTAGTTTTACCAGTTTAAAAAAAAAAAATTTATAGAGAAAATGGGAAGCTGGTATACTGCGCGATATACCGAAGGAGATGAACGATCAGCAGTGTGTCTCCTTAGAAGCAGGTTTGAATCATATTTAAAGCTCTGCGGCAGATACCAAATGTGAATGTTACACTGAGACGGACAGCAGAGGTAAAACCAAGCAGTTTAACAGTGTGTGGACAGAACGGATCTGATGTTGCAGAAGGACTGACAGATTTGATTAAGAGAATTAATGTAATGAATATTGTTTTCTAATTCTCTGAATTTTGTTTTCTAATGATCTCGTAAAAAAATGTAGTGATGGGGCCTGCCCACCGTGGGCATGGCCATGCCCCCACCCCAAAAGGGCACAGACAGTCTTCCTGCCCCCAGGGGGTGGATGGGGCAATCAGCCACAAATTGCCACCACAAATTGCCTCTCCTGGGGGCAGAAAGCTCACTAGACAGTAGGAACTGCATTTATTTATTGATTTATTATTTATCTAGTACTTTTTGGGTGGAAGCGGCCCTGGGCATGGGCCTGTGCAATCCCCCACCCCACAGCCCAAAAGACTTTCTGTCCTCTAGGAGGGTAGATAGGGATATTCACCACCAATGTGCTTTCCTGAGGGGCAGAAAACCCACTAAATACCAGGGATTTCAAAACAGAGCCAAAACAAATAAAAGTAGTGGGTGGCCAACCCTGGCATCAAGTAGTACCCTGCCCCAGAAGGGGCAATAGTGTCTTTCTACCCCCCTGGGGGCCTATAGGCAGTTTGTCACAATTGGGGGAGAATGCTCCAAATCTATCTGGTGGAGGGGGGACAGAAAGTTCACCTGACCCCAGGGATTTTGCTTTTGGGGCAAAAGAAAGTGCTGTGGGTGTTGCACTCTGGCATTGGCCACCCCCACCCCAAACAGGGACTAACCATTTTTTTTGCCTTCCCCGGGGCAGATAAGAGGTTTGCCCCCAATTTTCCCTGGGGGTGCAGAAAGCCCACTGCATGGCAGGAATATATATATTTTAAATAATAAGAAGGGTCTGACCCATCCTAACATCAGGCCCCACCCTCATCCCTAGAGCCTAAATAGTCTTTCTGCTCCCTTGTGGACTAAAAAAATCCTATTCCAATGGCAAGCAAGAGCACATTGGATTCTTTAGGGCGTTGTTTTCACATATGGGCCATGAGAGGGTGGCTAACCCCAATATCGTCACACTTGCAATGGTGAATGGCTGCACTTTTTGGGCATGAGTAGGCTGCCACCTGGGAAAACTTACTAGATCCAGACAGTTCTGAAAACTAGACACCTGGGGGAGTCCAGGGTGGTGGTGTGCTTCGCAAGGATCCCTCAACATTGTCTAACCCACAATGCACTGCAAACCTCAAACTCTGTCTAAAAACACACATTTTCTTCACATTTTTGTGAGGACATCTTCTGTAATCTGCGGAGAGCCACAACTTTCCTACCAACATGAGCTCCCACATGCCCACGATAAGAACGGTACTCCACTTGTGTGGGTGCCAACAGCCCACGACAGAAAAGGCCCTAAAGCGCTACATTGATAGAGATGCAATATGGGTAGGAACTGTATTTGGGGGCGTGCTGTGGTGACACGCATGCAAAGGTACGAACAATAGACATTTTTGCAAACTAGACAACCAGATAATTCCAGGGTGGTGTGCCTTTAGTGGTTCCCGTGTAGTTTCCTTATCCACAATGCACCACTGCAAACCTCAAACTTTGACTAAAATCATGCATTTTCCTTACATTTCTGTGATGGAAACTTCCGGAATCCGCAGAAATATACAAACTTCCTACAACCCACCATTACCCCACTTGTGCTGATAAAAATGCTGCACCACTTCTGTGGCTAGGCCTAGTGCCCTCGACAGGAACATATCAAACCGAGGGCAATGGGAGCCTCTCATATCCCAGACTTATCCTGGCTTGTATTGAGCCGTTCCTAACCACAGCTAGGCAATTCCCCTGCACTTTATCGCCTGGCAAATGGGAGTATAAATTGCCCATCTTAACCATATCTGCCCATCTTAACTGAATTCTGGCAGTCACTTCCTGCCCTACTCATAGAAGATGCATAGACAGTGCTCAGCTTTACAATAGGTTCTCAGAGGTTGCCTACTAGAGGCCAAATTCACAAAACCGTTTGCTATCAAAAGTATAACTTACAACTGAAAAAATGGATTTAGGGTTGCAATTCTATTTTTATAATAATAATGTATGTACTTTTCCAATCCAGAATCCCATTTACATCTCTGGCACAGTAGTAAGTACAATGGTATATGAGGGTGCATGAGTGTTGCCAGGCAATCAGGGGAGGCTAATGAATACCCACAAAGATGTAACTTTGTGGGTATTCTCGAACATTTCCAATGTATTTTCACACTCATTTTGCGCACATAAATTTGGTTAAACAAAAACTGGAGTAAATGTGCAAAGTGGCAGCGAAAAAGCCACAAACATTCTCATAATTTCAAGGGATGTAGCAGAGGGCATATCTCTAAAGAGAAAAAAATCCATGTGGAGAAAAGAAATGGTATGTTGGAAAACAAGTAAAATCAAATTTTCATCTGAAGTAAATGTAGAAACAAAGAAGTATTCCTGGAAACATACAACTTTATCGGGTTTCTGTATTTCCTATTCATCTTACTCCTCCTAAGTTCAATACTTTTCCTATTGTTGACCTTTTGGAGTGGGAATAGTACATTTAAACCTCTGAAAGCCTACACTTGCCCTATTGTTGCATAAACTGGAGTGGGACTAATATAGCTATTATTCTCAGACTCCAATGCTTTTCCTAATATTGTTTACATATATATTGTTATTTGTTGCTTTTCCAATACTTTTCCTAATATTGTTTACATTTATATTATTATTTGTTTCTTTTTAATTTTATACTATTTATGTGTGTATACACACACAATATTTTTAGTAAATGTCAGTTTTTTACTTACAGGAACGTTATAGTTAGGTTCAGATTTTACATACACAAAACCACAGGAATTCAGCAGTTATAGCTAGTTATCTCAAGTAACTTTAACTCGCATCCTAAAGTAACTATGACTTGCGCCCCCTGCATCCACAGTTTTCTCAACAATAATTTTACAGCAAATGTTGCAGTGATATTATTAATGATGTCAGAGCTGTCATAAGTGATGTAATATGTGGGGTAATTAATAGTGCCTGGCCAGGGTGCAACCAATAGTTACCTTAGGGCACGAGATATAGTTACTTGATATAACTTTAGCTGCTGAATTTCTATGGTTTTGTGTGTGTAAAACCCGAACCTAACTATAACGTATTTTCAGTGAATTTCTAGGGTTTTTAATTCTATTACCTAACTATAATGTCCCTGTAACCTTCGTTTTTTTCAGTGAATTTCTAGTTTTTTTTTAACATAAAGTAATATTTAATTACCATATGTTAATCCAACCGCCACCGTGCACGGCCTTTGGCATGCAGCCAACCCCCTGGTGCACACAGCCTTTGGCTATGCGCTACGGGGATTGGCCGCAGCTAACTCCCCGCATGCAGCCAACCCCATCCTTCACACGGCCTTCGGCCATGCACAGTGGGGGGTTGGCCACAAGGCCTGGCGTGCGGCCAGGCCCTGTGGCCAACCCCCTAAAGGCAGCCGACTAATAGGCCCTCTACCTGTGCTGGTTTTGGCCTTGGGGACCCCATCCCCGGGACCTGGCACAGTTTTTAGGGGGAGAGGGCACAGGGCCCTCACTCTCCACGCCGATTTCATCCCCAACATATTTCAGGGTGAGGGAGGCATGCTGCCCCCTCCCCAGGCCGAATTTGGCACAAGGAACCCTATCCTCCGGAGCCGGGCACATTTTGTGGGGGAGGGGAGCATGTGTCCTCCTCCCTGGGCCGATTTTGGCCCTGGGAACCACATTCCACGCGTGCCCCCCAAACATATATATGACTACCCCCGGGACCTGGCCCACCCGAGAGAAGAAAAAAATCAGCGCAGAAGACCGCACTTTAAAAAAAAATGTTTTGCCGAGGATCTGTGGATCCTCCGCAAATTTGAAGCAAAATATAAATTAGAAAAAACATTTTCGGCTCCAGTTGGGGTCTCTGTGGAACTCCACCAACAGGCCTAGGGGGGTCAGCGCATTCCTACCCTGCCCCCTCCTGTTTTTATTTTTCCATTTTTTTCGGACTGAGTCCCGAGTCCCAAGATGGCTGCCACCACTTCCTGGTTGAAGTGGTGGCAGCCAATCAGATCTCATCATGAAATCTGTAGGATCTGGGGACCCTCCGTGTCTCTAAATATACATAAATCTTTTTTTTCCATAACTCCAAAACTACTGAACAGATTTACACCAAATTACAAAAAGCAGTCTCTCTGGACCACGATCTAGCTTTCTGCTAAATTTGGTGTAATTCCATTCAGCAGTTCAGGCTGTAGTCATGTCTAAAATCTCTATGGGATATTGCATGGGGAAAAATAATTTTGCTCCCCCCCCTTTTCTCGCCCCACTTGACGAATCACCATGAAACTTTCCAGAAAGCAGCTGAAGTGAGTTTTGAAATTTTATGAAGATTCGACTAACAGCACCAAAGTTGTTAGCAAAACAAAAAACGCTATTTCAATGGAAACTAGGTCCTAACTAGAACTATTTACTGGCGATGCCAGTAGGTAATGTAATATAGGTGTGTGTGTGTGTATATATTCAGCACCGAACCACCAAGAAAACCTCCGAACTCCAGAGCGGGTGCTCCTCGAACGTGGGTGTGGAACCACAATATTTATCCAGCTCCAAAATTCTTCATAAGAAGAGACAGCACTCACAGATGAGGGAAATAACTGCGTTTAAGATCACGAGTTGCACGTACGGACGCGTTTCGGCCTGCGCCTTTGTCAACGTTCAGCGTTGTCTTTGCACTTCCGTTTTTATAAGGACAAATCATTGTTTGACTAAGTGTGTCGTCATTAATTCATTAACACTGATGAAGGACAATCAGAATTCATTCAAATATGCAATTGTGAGCGCCATCTTAGAACATGTTTTCAATTATTTTACATAAAATTGCCGGGGAAGATTGCTGTGTGTGAGTTTTCCTTCTTATTTTTTCTTTTGGATTGCACGTTCCTGATGGGGGGGGTTCTGAGATGGCGCAAGACAGTGGATCTCTATCTACTGTTTAAGACATGGATGCTTAAAATATTTATGATTATTCTTTGCTGATATTTCGATGTTATGCAAGCTAGCCTCTGTCGCCATAAAAATCGAAGTCAGGAGTGTGGGTCCCCGCGCTGGGCCCTCTCACTGGATGCTACCCATGCTTACAGTCATGAATAGACGTCAATATTTGTGTAATCTGTGGATATTATTAATGTATGAGGTAGCAGTCACTGATGTGTTGGTTTTTTTCTCTTCCTTTCATTTTTTAATTCTTTATTTTTCTATTATATAATGTTGATATCTTTGGATAAGATTGTATAACTTGCAATAACACCTTAATAAAATTAAAAAATATATATTTTACATAAAAAACAATCTCCATTATTCAATTCATTATTATTTTTACAATTCTTGTTTATCATCGCACTTTGTATGCTTGCCATAAATGATTACGTTTTTACACAATATGTAACAGAATTCATTTTCAAGGTGTCCTGCGCATTATGATAATTCTGATTTTTAAACTGATTTCTCTCTTAATGAAAATTACCTCGATCTATAATTATAGATCAACGCTACATTTCTGCCCTGTATGGGCTTATATCTCCTGATAAAAGTGAAAACTTCAACAATTTCTAAAGCAATGTGTAATTTTCAACTAAAGCTCACAAATTATATCTAATTGGCACGAGTTGGAAGGTCCTATGAAGAGGTCATCTTGTGAGGCACTTTTGATTTAGATGAGTCAAAATGGTTGCATTTAAGTGCCTGTTTTGTGGGAGCACTCCTCGCTGACTCCTACAGTGAGGAGGGCCGTAGAAGGGAGATGCATCTCTGTGTTCGTCCAGATTTCTGCAGAAAAACTGCAGCACTTCCTACACTCTTTTGCCTTATAGTGAGAGCAAAGGCAATGTAAGCTTTACTTGCTTGGATATTCCACAAAAATCTTTTTCAGCCCACACAAGTGGCAAAATCTGACCAAGGATTACTTTTCAGACTTACTTTATCGAAATTCCCCCAAGCCTGGTGCATTAGAAACAAGCACTGGCAAGCCAAATCAAATAGGTCTCATAGCATTTTAAGTCCTGGCTAAAATATGAATAAAAAGCAAGCTACGGTGAAAAACTAAAGCGAAAATTACTGTTTTCTGAATGTAATGCATCAATGAGACAAAGAATTTAAAGTGTGATGATTTACTGTAGTTTTGAAGGGTAAAATAGTCCCTCATGGACTGCAATGTAAGCACTACATAGGAGGTGGAATGATAAACCAGCAGTGGCGGCTTGCCGAGGGAGTGCCGCAGGGCGGTGGGGCGGGGGAGGGGCAGGATGGGGGGGTAGTGGACTCGGACATACGACGGACAGAACTCAGAGGGAGTTCTGTCCGTCGTAAGTCCAAATCCACTACCCCCCACCCTGCCCCACCGCGGCACTCCTCGGCGAGCCGCCACTGTAAACCAGTCAAGAGCATGAGGTGAGAGGGAAACCTCTGGGTGGTGCCAAAGCTTAAGCTCTGTATCGTGAGTTATACTTACTATACATACACATATATATATGCTACAGTCACCGATCTCACATCAATAAAGGTGTTCACTCAGGGCATAGTGGTGTGCTTGGAATTCGTTAATTTTGTGCACAAACTTGATGCGTTTCAGCAATGATCCTCCAGCCGAGATGGTAGGAATGAGACAGACAGACAGACAGACAGACAGACCCCCCCCCCCACACACACACACACCAGATCTCTACAGGTACTCTTTTCACAACTGAAGTGTAAATGAAATCTGCGCTATGATGGCCTCTACAGGGACTGATATGCAGAGGACATTTATTAACCTTGTTGGCTGAAGTGTTTTATATTTTTCAATGTGGTGAATGTGCTACTAAACAAACATCATTCTAGGGCTTTTTGGGCATGTCAATGTTGTTTTTACAGCTATTGTAAGGTACTGTGGGACCATCTTGCGAAGGACGCAGATTAGAATATTTGGAAAATCTCAGAAGGTAACTGGGCATCAGGAATATATACAAAACTTTATGACATATGAGGCATAATAGTCAATGAATTGCAATACCCACCACACACATTACCACCTAGAGTAGAGAGATAATGAAAACGTGTAAACTTTGCAGTGAATTTACACAAGACACTGTAAATGCACCACATGAATTAGTAGAAAAAAAGAAAAATTGTGATGGGAGTTCTCAACTGACTATTTGGCATCTTGTTAGCGCAGAACAGCATGATGACATGATTGTCAAGAGTGAATGAAATCAACATTTCCGGCTTATCATTAAGATATATTTAGATCTATTCACTCACAATATTTTTGTTTTTGAAGTAAATATATTCGAAAAATTGTATGGTGTGTCATACCTTGTTTGCTGTTCTGTAACTTACAGACAGATACATTTTGCAAGAGGGATTGCTTTCACTTATCTTTTTTACTTATTTATAAAAGCTTAATATATTAACATTTTCCTCATTTTATTTTTTAGGTCACTTCCCCACTTTGAGTAATATGTATTCAATATTCTGGAACTGTTTTTATGGACTTCAATTTTTCAGCATCATTCCAGAATTTGAACCAGTAATATGTCGAGTTCATTACATTTCAAGGTTTTATTTTTCGATTTTTTAAAGTGTTTTAGGTGCATAGTTTTTTAAAAAACTTTTCATTCTGAATGTATTACTGAATATTGGTTTCACTGGTGATAGAGCCTTCTCCCCACCATGACATGCCCTCTGTCTCTCAGACTGTTGCCAACGCGTGTTATCCCATCCCAGAGTAGCGCTTCTTTTTGCTACTAAGGAGCTTTCGTGACCCTGCAAGACACACACTGGATTATAATTAGGGAAACTAAAATATTTATAAAGGGTAATCAATCAGGCTACTACCCACGAAATTCAACAGAAAATCCCAAAAGCATTTTGTGACCAGTCTGATTTAGAATGGAATTGCACTGCACCCAAACTTTATAATGAAAATAAATTACACACCAAACTACAATATTTGAACAGTTATGCTACAAAGCATTCAAAATATACGATACGCTTGGATTCTATTTGCAAACCTGCTACTACAATAAACCTGCTTTAAAAAAATATTATATTGCTTAAATAGTCTGAATCAGCAACAAAGAGCTTCACCATAACAGCCACATATATCTTCATAAACTGGTCTACAGATACAACCCCACCAGCATACTACTATCAGCAAACGAAAAATCCTCCTAACTATGGTCAGATTCCACAAAACCACTTGAAAGGACAAAATATTTGCTGTACACGTTTCAATTTAGCAAAAAGACTCCTCCATTCTGCCTGTGTCAGTGTAGCACTAATTAGGTTTCAACAAAAAGCTGAAAATCTGTCTTTTTTCCAGATTGCTTCAGGATCCTACCTGAACTCCACCTGAAAGTTTTGTCTGCTTCAGACATCCAATGTCTCACAAACTGCATGCATATCATCCAGACCTGGATGTTCAGCTCCTACCTGAAACTTACTCAACCAAGGTAGAATTCCTGAGTTTTTTGCCAAGAACAACAAAGAAGAAACAGTACAAACCTGGCTCAATGAAATGAACCTTGACAGCTTTGAAATCCTGCTTTCACAAAATGCAAAGCCAATTGAACTTACCCTGGACATCAACCTCACCCTTAAGGAGCACACGGCAAAAAACCCCAAAAAAAACACACCTTCTAAAGAAAGTTAAAGTGCTTCAAGCCCATGTACCACATCTGGAATGCTGCTAACTCCCTACTCCATGGCCTCCCAGACTCCACTATGACACCCCTTATGGGAATCCTGCATCGTAGCATGTGTCATTGAGGGTTAAAGACATATGATCAAATCACCCCCATCCTGATGGAAATCCGTTAGCTTCCCCCACTGGCCAGCAGCGTCTGTAAAACCAGCTGCATCATTTACAAAGCCATCATGACAAGCACCTCTGTATATCTTGCAGAGAAGCTCATCAACTCTGGTGGTTCTCGATACAACCACAGGCAAGACGCCATCATACTGCAGACTAAGAAAAGTAAAAAAGAAAAAACAAGGCAGCAGGCCTTTTCCATCTATACACCCAGGATCTGGAACAACATCCCTGTATCCAATAGGACCGCCCGAATGCTGCTCTAATTAAGACACGGATCTTTAGAGAACACTACATCAGAATGCATTAAGAGTCCAGAATCCAGCTACCTCTCCTATCACTCACTGGTTTTATGCTGGACTATGACCATGTGTAGCCTTCCAATGCCTCTTTTGGCTATATTCACGCTATAGAAATACCACATACATACATCCTTTTTTTGCATCTATTGCAGATTGATTCTAGGAATTCCATCCCCTGACCTTTTTCTCAACTTTAATATAACTCTTCTGAAAAAGACTTGAGTGTAATATACATGTACAAACATTATTCAACTCTGTACTTCCTTGTATATGTTCTCACTGTGTTTTGCTTTTGCTTACCCTTCACTTTCTCAGTTTTCATCACTAAGCCCTTTTCTCCCTAACAGTCTCCTGGTGCCTGGTTGCACAGCATGAATACTGCATCACAGTTCTGTTAATCTCATGTTTTATCATTCTAATCCTTATGTATTTTCATTTCAAGCACATCTTTCATGTTCTTTTCCAAAGTGAACATTTCTCTCTCATCCTTCTATTTGCGATGCTTTTTCCTCCTGTACTGAAATAAATTTTGCTTGTTTCCAGTCTACACAATCTTTGTTTTCCTAGTTCATCTGTTACTGCCCAATGATGTTACATTTGTTGTCTCTTGCCATCCATTTCCCCTCTCATTTTATTTTTCTTCCTAAATGGTTGCTGTAGCAAATCTGTCTTTTCTGCATGGTAATCCCAGTTTTTTCTGGACCCTCTTTTTGCTCACCTTATGATTCTGCACTTTACCACTGCTAAACCATAGTAAAGTGCTTGTACTTTCTCCCTAAAACAGGTGAGCTGCAGTGGAACTTCCTAGATGGCCTATTTAAAGTGAAATAAAACCCGAAAGCTATTTCACCTTGCAAGTCTGCCCTGACCTTTCTCGAATAGGCATATGGGGGATTAAAATCTTTATTTTCCACCTCCGCTTGAGAAAGGGTTAGGGAAATGCTTTTAAAATAATTTCCTCCTTAGTTTTTAATATCTGACTTAGTGGTGAAGTCAGATTTTTGATAACGTAAGTAGAAAAGTAGCCTTGTAAAAATTAACTTTAGGCTTTCAGAGCTGGCTTAACACCAGGTCTGCCATTCACCACACCTTGAGAGCTGGAATGCACATCTGTGGTTGGTGGAGTCCACACTTCTCAGTCAGAGGAAAATGGCTTGCCTCTAGGCCCAGGAAAGGCCACTGGATGTTAACTGTTAACTACCTAACAGTGAATAGCTCCAGTTCCCTTTAGCCTATTTTGGTGATCTTGGTGTCTTTTTGCTTATTAACATTTTCTCGATTTTTCTAAATTAGTTTAGGATTTTTTTTGTGTTGTGTTCTTAACTTTAAAATTGTTGGCACAGCTTGAACGTTTAATGCACTTCTCTAGGGAGTGCGGATGCTTGTGCCATAGCTACCAAGGGTTGAGCAGAGATTCTCTCAAAATTATGTTTTGGCCTAACCAGAGTGGGTTTATTAAGTTGATAGGGGTACCACCCTCCCAAATTAATAACCACATTTCTGACAGCTGACTTTTCACTTCTTTGTCTTTCTTCAGCCTTTCATGTGAACACTTCAATATTCTTAACCTGGGTAGGCCCACCAGGCTCTGTCTTATCTACAATCCCATGTGTATGTCATACTGCCGTGAAAATTATTTGTCTGAGATTTCAGTATATGAATTAAAAATATGTGGGTGATAAGAGAATATTATGAAATTGTATTAAGTCTTTTTGACCTGTTTGCCATGTACAAGTATGTATAAACTTCATCTACTGCTGTGTCAATGCTGATTCAAATTGAGTCCATCAAAAACAGATGTTTCACTGGTTTTGTTGAAGTGTCCAAGCCAGGATTTAAAAGCAGTACTCTTGGGACTCTACCATGCTGCATCGCCCCAGATGCAGAGCCTTGGGCTCAATATGGAGGAAGTGCTCTCCCTGATCCACCAAGTAACCGTCGCTGTCAATACAGTTTCTTTTTACTATCAGAAGTCTCTAAATTGCATTTCTTCCTTTTCTCGCTTTTTTCTATCCAAGCAGTCATCTCTTTCACACTGGCATGCAAACATTACGCCAGAAATATACCTTTGGGTTCCTATGAATATGCTATGTGAATGCGCAGAGGCAAAAACTACCTGAAGCCTCAATTTTAGCTAATTTTAAACATTCAGAACACATCACACATACCCTCTGTCAAATGCACCGGTAAACAGTGATGCAGGTAGTGCTTTTAACATCTGTACTAAGCATCACTTCCAGCACTTTTGTAGCCAATGTACACAGCTCCTAATTGGCGAATTCCCACCTTCTGCACCAGAAACACTGCATTATTCCCCAGGAGGGTCGCCTGTCATTCTCACTTCATACAAAGGGGAAGAATGTGGAAACAGATGCTTTGTATCCCAGGTCACAGCTATCTGGAATAAGCTACTTTTAGAAATTAGAGCAAAGGAAGATAATGCGGCTTCTGGCAAGTCTCTAATAAGTTCTTATTCATGCAGTTTAGAGTCGACTCTTTTCATACAGCCCAGAAGACACCGTCAAGTGGTCAGTTTCATGGAATATGAAGCGCTACATAAACCGATGTTAACTTAAAATGTAGTTACTTCTACTAGGGCACACCCGTCTTTTTCACCCAAGCGAGGTTCTTCCAGATCATACAAAATCAGTGGTTAGCAGGATGGACCAGACAGATGATGCCCATTCACAGGGAAGAGGGCGCTCAGGCCAGAAAAGATGACTTCAAGTAGAAGGTAGCATTGAAGAACTGCAAAATAAGATCAGATTTCAAAATCCACCTGGAACTGTGGTCTATGTTAGGTCACCAGCTGCCACCACACTATTCCTCAAGTCAGGAGGAAAAGTCAGAGTGTGCTCCACAAAGACCAAAACTACTGACAAAGAGGGAGCAGAGACCGGGATCTGAATGGCAAACAACACTTGCTGTGATATTTGTGCATGCAAAATGGAAACATAAAAAGACAGTCATGGAACTTTCATAACCCACAGACTTCATGCTATGCAGTTGTAAGTTCAACATACTACGCTTCCACTTTCAACTGAAACATTCATGTGTCATTTGAATGGATTGTCTGTGGAACGGCCCGGACACAATTTAGCTTCTTGGGTTCCCTATTAAAAAAGCCCCATAACTTGCAGAAAGATATGGTCTCTGGTACTACTGTACTTCACAGATCGTATTAAAACATCATTAATTTGTGGTTACGAGATGCGTTTTATTTAAAAAGTTTTTACCTTCCACCTCATTTAGTCTACAAAGCAATGCTAATTAGAAAAAAATGAAGCATTACATTACAGTTAAACCGTGGGTTTTAAAGTAAAGAGGACTGATATAGGGGAATGTGGTTAGTTTGCCTCCCCTGATGTTAAAGGGAGGGGTATGGGTAAGCACCAACTGATATTAAGACTAACCTAGATAGAAGACATACTATTTTCACACAGCACATTACACTCAACAGAAGAACGGGTTATGAAATGAATGAAATGAAATTTGTACTTGTAAAGCGCACTGTTACCCTAGGGTGTCCTGGCGCTGTACGCATACCGCTGTGGAACCCTTCCTGTCTTTTCCCTGTGAAATGTCCACTCCTGGGCACCCCCAAGGTGAAGCCAGGCATCCCAGCGCTGGTGGGGCCGTTGTGGAGATTAAGCAAGCTATTGCCCAGAGTTGCAGAGTGGGACCCATGATTAGAATAGGCACCGAGGCGAGAATTATCAGGTCCGAGGAAATTGAGCCCAAGACCCGCCGAGGCGGGAATTGAACCCTGGTCCCGGGCCAGATTTCTGCATCAGGGTCTGCCGCTCTAACCATTGAGCCACACTTCTCCACAGTTACCTGGGGCATTTGGTAAACAATTAGATGACCTTAAACGCACTGATTGCTGTACTATATCAGCGGATTGTCCGCCATCTTGAAAATAAACGTAGTAATTTCATCTACTTGCACTATTAGCCCCAGCCCATCCTAATGGGCGAAGGGGCCACACCCCCTATTTTCAGGTCAGGCGGCCAGGAGCTAGACATGCGCAGGCTCCTGGCTGCCTGAGCTGAACTTTGCCAGGCTGAATATGTCACAGCTACTGTGGACGTGACATCTTCAGCCTGGCAAAGCACCTCGAGGCTCTCCCCCTCGTGACGAGGAGCAGCATCACTGATTGGCTTGGAACTGGGCACTTTAGTTCTAAGTCTAAAAGTGCCCATGGCCGAGTGTCAATCACTGTCACCCCGTCACAGAGTGGGGTGGGGTCAACAACTCTCACTAACCCCACCCCACACTGACAAGTAGAGACTCCTGATTTCCCTCATTGAGTACGAATTATCCTGGGGCCTCCAAGGCAGAGCTGTGCAGGTAAGTGTGATTTTTGTTTTTTTAAGGTTTGGTGCATGCATGAACATATGGGAGTGAGTGTTGTGAATGGATATGTGTGAGTGTGCGCTTGTGTGTGAATGCATGGGTGTGAGTCAGTGTTTATGGGTGCATTTGTGTCCCGTCCGCCCCTGCACCCCCTGCTATAAGTACTGGCTGCCCCTGACCTTTATCATGGCCGAACAGAAGATTGCATTAATTGGCTTCAAACACTGAAAGCTCTGTTTTTGACTCTAAAAACCAGGCTCATTACACAAGTCCTAAAGGTTTTGCATTGATTGCCAGTAACCAACAGGACACAGTTTAAGATACCTTGCATTATTCCTAAAGGTCATGAAGGAATTAGCCCATTTGTGTAACCTGGAAGGAGCCAGTGTTACGTCATAATACTCTGCAGCCAATAACCGTCTAACACTAAGCACTTTTTAAATATCTAGAGGTGGAGGTCGTGCGTTCTCAACCTAAGCACTCAAACTATGGAATTCCACTCCACAATCTCTCCTAACAGGCAGACAACAAGCCTTTTATGAGAGCGACATTTTTCCATCAGGAGTAGCAATAAAAAGATTTACAGCAACTTTTCTATCTTTGCTCTGTCCTCCACAGCATTCAGCTAGTTTCTCTGAACCAAAAATCACAAAAAGGCCTGTGCCAAGGAAAAGTTTGTGCTTCGTAAATATAATAAATATAAAGCCAAACATCATCCTACATCATGACCCACTTTAGGAAATATTGTACTATGATGGTGCAGATGTAACACTATGCACAATATGCCACTAAGGTCCCCTTTAACATTTAAATTAATGCTGAGCAATCCTCAGAGAAGGCAAATGTTAATTTGAGTGCTTGGAAGCGGTATGCTTTTATCAGTTAAAAAGAAAAGTTACTGTAGTGCTCCTTCTGGAGGATACTCTCCCTAACCACAGATTCCTCACTTTCAGACTATCATGAGGTGCCAGACTGGATCCAGAAGATTTTTTTAACACAGCCCCTGTACTCCAGTATTGACTCCGCTCTGCCCTGGAAGTGATGGCTGCCGCCACATATAAGCTCCACCCCAGCGCACTGAAGTCATTTTCTTTCTGGACACCCTCCACGCCCTTGGATGTGGAGCCCAAAAAACAATAGTTTGTGCCAGTTTGTAAATTTCTAATTTGGGAAATTTTTAGATGGAAAATAATTCTTCCCTTGGAGCGAGGAGACTGGAGGACAGTGCAAAATCTTTGGTTAGATAGTCTATGCACCAGAAAAAGAGTTACAGAAGGTAAGTAACGTGTTCTTCTGATGGAGATTCCTCATCTTTTGAATAGATACCAAAGCAGTACCTCCCCCGGTGGTGGGTCTGTGCAATGATTTACACCTAAAAGTCCCATAGGACACAGGGGCGGCTCCTCCGCTGTGGTGGAGGAGCGTCACCCCACTGCTTTTAAGCAGTGCGAAACACAAAATGACAATAACTTAGAGTTATTGTCATTTTATGTTTCGTATCCTGCTGCTTTGCGGCGGGCGGGCGGGCTGCTCTGTTCTCCGAGCAGGGGAGGAGTGGTTTGCCCACTCCTAAGTGCGCAATGACTGTTTGTAGAAAGACGCCTAGCTGCAAGGATGACATTCACAACTTCAGGAGGGGGATTGAATGTAGTCAACTGCCGCAGCTCAATCTCCATGCATGGAGGTGTGGATGGCACAGGCCTGGGTGCAAAACCCTGCCCTGGCAACAGAAGATCCTCCGAAACAGTACCCTGACCGAAGGACAGATGCTTATGCCCAGGAGTTCCGGGACGACACTCTCCTCGCCCAATTGGGAGACATTAGGATAACAAGGGCCCGTCTCAGAGAGAGAGCCTTCTTGGAAACTCGAGTGCAAGAAAGTGCTGACATAGTGTGTTCTCTGGGTTGCCAAAGAGATCAGTCCAGAGTACTCAGCAGTGCTGGAAGACATCCAATGCCACCTCCAGGTGTAACTGCCATTCATGATCCGCTAGGTGTCATTGGCTAAGTTTTTCCACCCAAGAGGTGCATGATCAGGGAAATGCCCCGACAAATCAGCCAAGCCCAGAAGCGCAGGGCCTTCTGGCTTTAAGTCCAGGACCCCAACGAGCCATGGTTGTTGGCATGTTACATGGGTGTGGGGTTGTCCGTGAGGACATGAATCGGCCTCCCTTTTTATGGGCAGCAGGAAGGCTTTTACCATTTAATACCTTGTGAATAACCCACAACTCCAGCATGTTGATGTGAAGGCGGTTCTCTGTTGAAGACCTATGATCTCCACCTCTCCCTGGTGACCACCCCAATCCAGCAGTTGATAAGCCACCATTGCAGATCGTTTGCAGTCAGATGTGACTTTGGAATGCTGACTATGAACCCTAGCGACGTAAGGAGGTTTGCTGTCATCTGGAAGTGTTCCACAACTGACTAGGGTGAGCTTATCTTCAACAGCCAGTCGTTGAGGTAGGGTAAGACTGGTAACCCCGACCTGCAAAGTTACCCTGAGGAAAGTGAGCACGGCAAACTGAAAATGCTTGTGGCGCACCTTGAATCACAGGTAGCACCATTGCGCTTGCAGGATGGAAAAATGGAAATAGGTGTCCTGCAGGTCCAAAACTGCCAAGCAATCTCCTGGATCCAGGGCAGCTAAAATCTGCGCCAGCGTGGGCACCTTGAATTTGTCTTTCTACAGGAAGAACCTGAGAGGTCGAAGATCTAGAACAGGAGGAAGGTGTCTGCACGCATTAGGAAATAACAAGAGTAACACCCAGGTCAAACCCAAAGGCTTTTCTCCAAAAGAGCTTGAACTTTCTGCAGCAGAATGGACAAATGGTCCTCGGAGAAACAGTCTGATTTGGGTGGAAGATGCAGCTGGTGGAAAATGAATGGCAGGTCATAGCCCAGTTGAGCTATCTGCAGGATACCCTTGTCAGATGTTATGATTTGCCACACAAGGAGACAATCACTGATTCTGCCTCTCACAGGGTGGTTTGTGTGCTGTTAGGGGCAAACTAAAGTGGCTTGGAGGCTGCTGCTGGAGGGACAAGGGGCTGAGATATTCACTGTTCCTGTAGTTTTGGATGTTGTCTGATAGATGCCCTACCTCAACACCAAAAGGACTGGGGTGCCTGCTGTTGGGGTGGTGGCCTTGATGCTGCCTGTAGGTAAAACCGCTAACAATGCCTCAAAAGAGGCAAAATTGTTGGGGAGTGCGCCATGGCTTATCTTTCTTTAGAGCGCTCAAGGTCAGATTTGACCTTCTTGCAAAAAAGGTGAGATCCATCAAAAGGCATATCCATAAGCAATGCTTGAACGTCACCCGAAAAGCCCGTGTATTTCATCCGTGCATGGCGCAGGAGCACCACGCTAGTTCCAACCAGTCTGCTTAAATAGTCCATCGTGTCCAGACCTGACCGTAAGAAATATTTTGCCGCATCCTGGCCTATAATGCATGAGTGTGCTTAGGCTCACTGACAGAATATCGACTACAAAAACATAGATGAAAAAAATATCGAGGTAAAAATATAGAATGCAAAAACATCAACTCCCTATACTTAAACAGGTAAGTACAAAAATATCGGGGAAAAAATATTGATGTCAAAAAATAGTTGTACAAAATATCGATTTTTTTATATATAAAATAAAATAAAATATAAAAAATAAAATTAATTTTAAAAAACTAAATTTGATTTAATATACATTTTAACAAATATAACAAATAAACTGAATTAAAAAAGTTAGACATACATAATTAATATATATATATTTACTTTAAAACAATTAAACTATTAATTTTAATTTATTTTACAAATATATATGTACACCAATAACATAAAATCTATTAAAAAAACATTAAACTATTAAAAAGTCTTTAAACTTAAATTTCCCACAACAGTCAGTGCAACAGTAGGGAAAGTGTTAGATAGTGGAGGGGTAAATATTACTATTCCCACTCCAATGAGTGCAACAGTAGGGAAAGTGTTGGCTAGCGGAGGGGTAAAAATTACTATTCCCACTCCAGTGAGGGTAACAATAGGGAAAGTGTTGGATAGCGGAGGGGTAAAAATTACTATTCCCACTCCAATGAGTGCAACAGTAGAGAAAGTGTAGGGACAGTGTTGGATAGCGGAAGGCAAAAAATTACTATTCCCACTCCAATGAGTGCAACAGTAGGGAAAGTGTTGAATAGCGGAGGGGTAAAAATTACTATTCCCACTCCAGTGAGTGCAACAGTAGGGAAAGTGTTGGATAGCTGAGGGATAATCTGTACTATTCCTACTCCAGTCAGTGCAACAGAAGAGAAAGTGTTGGATAGCAAAGGGGTAACAATTAATATTCCCAGTCCAGTCAGTTCAAAATGAAAAAACAAGCAAAATATTAACAAAAACAAAAAAATATTTAAAAAACAAAATAAATATAAAAATATATATATATATATATGTTAAAAATTACAATACAAATATATTTAATGGTAAAAATTAAAAAAATAAAAACATATTATAATGTTAAATACATATGACAAATACCTAAAAATATTACATTAAATAAACTAAAAATTTATTTTCAAACAAATATTTTTAATTATTAATTAACTGTGGGTTTATAGGGAATAAGGTGGGAATAATAAATTACCAATTATTTTTTATTTATTAATAAAAACATTACATAAATTTCGTTTTTTTATTTCCTACCCTATAACACCACACAATTCACAACCCACATCTAAATTAAAAAGAGTATTTCCATAATTAACATAAATAATGACAAATTAAAGAAATATTATTAAATAAAAAACAAATTAAAACTCAAAAAAATAAATTAACTTCCCACGCTTTACCCCTATAATCCACACAACCCACAGCTAAAATTAAACTGTTAAACAATTAATTACACAATTAAAACGTATTTTCAATTAAAAAACTAATAGTATTTAACAACTAATTATAAAGTAAGTAAAATTAATTTACTCCCCACCCTTTACCCCTATAAAAGTAAAACCCACACACAAAAAAATAAATTACCCTAATTAAATATCAATTAATTAATTAATATTAATGATCAACTAATTAAACATAAATTACTTCCCACCCTTTACCCCTATAAACCTTACAACCCACACCTAAAATTCATTACACAATTTCCATAATTAATTTTCAATAAATTAATTAATATCAATTAACAAATAATTATTAATTAAAAATAAATTACTTCCCACCCTTTACCCCTATAAACCCCACAACCCGCACCTAAAAAATAACACAATTACCATAATTAATTACCAATTAATTAATTAATATTCATTAACAACCAATTAATAATTAATTGATAAAAAATTACTTCCCACAATTAACAATATAAAATCTCAAATAAATATTAATAAATAAAAAATAATCGTTAATTTATTATAATTAAATTACTTCCCTCCCTATTCCCCTAAAAACCCACAACCCGCTACGGAACTAAAAAACGCAAAATGTAATTAAAATAAAATTGATAACTACTAAAAATTAAAAACATATATCAAAAAACACAATTCTTATATTACAACACACATTTAAAATATATACTAAAATACATAACACTAATTAAAAAATTGATATTTTAAACAACTATATTTTTCCAAACGTTAGTAATAACTATATTTTTAAATTCGATATTACTTACCTTCAAATCGATATTCTTGACAACGATATTCCTGCACTCAATATTTCCACTCCACGATATTTCCAACTGGATATTCATGTAGTTCGAATTTTTTTACCTCGATATTCTGTCTCATTACCGTGCAGTGTACCTATCCAGCAAACAGCTGGTTGTAACTGACCTAAGGGCGAGGCTAGCTGATAAAAACATTGTCTTTCCAAATGCCTCAATCTTTTTTGCTGACTGTGCCCGGATGCAACTTCAGATGAGTTTCAGGCAGATTTGCTTCAGAGTCAGACAAGACAATGGAATGGATTGTGGTGCTGGACCTAGAGTCTGCACAGATGTTGGAGTTTAATCCGAAATGGGTTCGAGAGGCACAGATGGCACTGAGGCAGACCAGCTCGAGGTATTCCCAACTGGAGGCCTACGCAGGGCCAAAGTACACAAAAGAGAGTCGATAGGGTGCCAAAGATTGGAAGCATGACATCCTTAAATGCCTCAATCTACTGTGGTGTTGCTGACAGCCTCGTAAATTCAGGGTGCATCGTATCCAGCTGCAGAATCGGCTATTTGTGGGGTACCTGGAGCAAGACCAAGGGGCGCCTTGACGTTTTCAGAAGGAGAATGCCGAGGCGGGGACGAGGTCCACTTCGACTTCTTGTGCATCATTTTGGACTTGGACTTACATGAAGACTTGGACTGCAACAACAACCTGTTGTAGGTACAGCTGCGGGAGAGGAATGGGTCTGCGTCCTAGACTTTGAGCTGGAGGAGGCCTTAGGCGACTTCCTGCGGTGATTGGTGACATACAGCTTGGCATTGCCATCCTGGATCACCTTCAGGTGCATCAGTGCACACTCTTTGCAAAATATGTAGACATGGTCTGACCCACACACAAGAGACACACCTCATGGGAATTTGTCACAGACATATGTTTGTGACAATCCATACAAGGATAGAACCCTCTAGTTTAGTAAAGGAAAGGTTCCCTTGCATATTGGAAAGCTTTGAGAGAAAAAGTTCATCCACTGACAAGAAAAGAGTTAGGAGCGAGGTCGAGATCCACATATTAAAGTGAAGAAAGAAAGGAAATGATGTCAGCACACTGGGGTGGCACTTATATGTGGCTCCAGCTGGCACTTCTGGGGTGGAGTCGACTTCCATCTACTGGCATGCAGAGGCTGTGCTGAAAAATCGTTCAGATGTATCTGGCACCTGGGGTTAATCTGAAGGTAAGATATCTGAAGCTAGACATATTCCTCAGAAACTTTGTTTTGTAATCAGCAGACCTGTGCTCCATTTCTTCCGTTTGACACAATGTGTGACTTTATCTCTTATTCAATGTGCAGTCTTCTCTTAACTGTAAATCAAGATATTGAAAATGGAGAGACTTTCCATTTCTATTGCAAGTGCTCAACTTTCACCAAATATCCATCCTGAATGTGCACTAAATGTTAAAGTTCAATATAAGGTGAACGAAATATTCTACATCCACCAAGAACTAACCAACCAGTATGCCTTACAATTTGATGCCTGCTCAACCCAATGATATTGTGAAGAGTTGTTCAAGTATCTGAGGTAAAACTGCCACAATTTGCAAATCCATCTCACCATATCACTACAGTTCTCCTTCACCTTTTTCATACCAATAAAAAGAGCTCTGATTCTGAGTCTGGCTTCCAAAACAAAAGCCTACAAGTCTCCTCTAGAGCTGTGATCTGCTGTATGCCTCAAGCAATTGCTCTCCCTTATCGTGGCAGACACTGCTAACCTAATTAACCCCTCCCTCTTGCCCACTCACACCTCCTAAAAAAAAACAGTCGGCTGACTCAAAAAATCAGACCAAATACTGAAATATTTCCAATTTCTCGTTCATCAACAAATTCATGGGCATGTCGAGTAGATAACTTCAAGTTTAGCAGAGCCTCTCCTCTATGACCAACAGTCAGGATTTCACCTATCAGGGAGCACAGAAACTGCTTTTGAACATTGGTCAAGGGTAATTAATCTGCCCTCATACTCCTTGACCTGCCTACCGCCTACAACACAGTAGACCACACAATCATACTGGAGAGACTCAAAAAGTGGGTAGGCATAATTGGACCTGTGCACCAGTTGCTCCATCAATGTCTCTCCCCCAGCTGCATAACGCTTCAAATGCCAAATGTATTAATCTGGCTACATTGCACACAAGACCTACAGTTAAATGAGTTATTTAAATACAGAAGCTGCTTGATTATTTCTCTCAGACCCAATCTTGTTCAGAACCTCACTTCGGAACTATACCCCCTATTTCGTAGACGTGGTTCAGTTATAAATGAGTCTGTTAGCAGACATAGCAATAAGTGAAACTCTACCAACGAAGAGCAAAATTGCCTTGACTACTCACCTTTTTCCAACCATGACTGTTAACTCCAATAACTTTAATCAAAGTAATCTACCTGCGCCTGACGCTTTCACTCAGGATTTAACTTCTGATTTAGGTTCCAATCAAAACTTAGTCAGTCTAAGGTGATTTGGGCAATTCAAAAGGTTCTGAGAAGGGAAACTCAAAGACTCATCAACTGAAAAACCCCACATGTCTATTTCAGTCCATGTTCCTCAATTAAAAGTTAACGAGACGAGATTGACTATGATGCTTGAAACTATCCTGTTGGAGTTTAAAGAAATAATGGAATTCCAATATGATACTGTCTTATGGTTTAAAAATCGACTGGTTGCATTGGACAAGAAGCTCACTCACATCTCATGCTGCAGAAACAGAAAGGCGTGTTTCTGATTGGACAAAGACTACGTTTTGCCTGCATTTTCCTCAGACCTTTAAATAATGTGGGCACAGAATTTCCTCACCTGCTATTTCTCAATCAAAATACCAGAGAACAATTCTGATTAGTTTTACTGTTGCATCAAATAACAGGTTTTAAGTATCACTTAAAAAATCCTTTTTGGTGCAAAATGAGCCTGAATGTTTTTTGACATGACTGCTGAGACAGCAAAATGACAAAATTAGTTTAAGACTATGATCTTCAAATTTAGATTAGGTAGAGCACTAGCTTCTATGATCTAGCAACCTAAATTGAAAGTTTTGAATAAGGTAAAATTTCACGTTTATCCATGTAAAAAGACACTCAATTATTTCTTAATGGAAACTGACAGGACTAATCTTTATAATGTTATCAGAAATGTATTGGAGATAAGGCTCAGGATTAACACGAAAACAGAAGCCAAAGGTAAAAATTCATGGTGCCATCTTAAAAGAGAGGGGCAGCTACTCTGAGTCTTTGGCAGACAAAGCTCATGTAGGGTAGCTCTTGGAGGGCCACAGCATTGGGGGTGCGTTATACAAGGGAGTGCAGTAACAAAACAAAGGGCTAGTGGAGAGCTAATGTTTTTATAAGGCAGCTTTTGAAATACAGAAATGTAAAATTGCTACTATTAAGTTAATGTCTTGTAATTCCAATGGATTCAATAATAATATTAATACAAGGCACTATTAAGATGGTTAAAAGAACTGAAGTCTGATATTCTTCCCATCCAAGAGAGACACTTATGTAAAACCAAAATTTGGACTCCAGTTAGAGTGTCTTCAGTTCACCTTTTTTCTGCTCATCAGAGAGTTGCAATTTTTTTTAATCGTTCGATTAATTTGGAAATTTTGCAATCCGAATCTGATCAGGAAGGTTGTTGGATTGTGGTTACTGCTCTGATCTATAATGCCGAATTTACATTGGTTAGTTACCATAAATTGACTGAAGATAATTCCAATTCTTTAAAGCAGCTAAGTATTTGTATTATGAATTCTCAATGCCATTTGACAGTGGGAGGTGATTTCAATTTTTTGTAATCTACTACACTTGATTCTTGTCAGAAAGATAGACAACAGCTTAAACTCATAACCTACAAAATAATTGTTTGTTTAAAGAACAAGTATGGTCTCACAGATCCCAGGAGGCTAGATAATCCAACATTGAAGTAGTATTGATGCTTTTCTAAACGGTTTAATACAGATAGTCAATTGGATTTTTTCGAGTGTCTAATCAGGTTAAAACAAACAAACGAGATGATAAATTATTTTTCAGACCATGTAATTATTTCAAATCAAATTGTGTTAAATATTAGCCAATTTAGTAACCTTTTTAACTGATGCTGATTGGCACAGGAATACACAGACTTGAGAAGTGTTTTAACAACATCTAAGCACCAGTAATATGGTAATGCATGGGTAGCTTTTAGGGCTACCGTACGGGGAGAATTATTGCCTACACTTCTGCTCTACATAAGAAAAAAATATTCACAATTAACTCAAATGCAGACTAACATTGAATTAGCTGCCTCTCAGCTATTAAGTGCAAGGTCCAGTGAGGATAAGCTAAAACAAGAAAAATTGCATCAAGTACTAAAAGACTTTTATCTTAAAAAACAAAGAGTTAACAACAAAACAGTAAGGCAATGTGCATTTGACAAATATATAGGAAATTATTCGTCTGGGCCATAAAGGTTGCCCCCAAACTTAATTTTATGAAAGCAATTACAGACCCTAGTACTGAGCAGCCAATACAAGATCAACAAGGAATAAGTGAAGTTTCTAAGACACTACATAAGTGACTTGCTCATGCAGCTGACTCACCAGATCTCCAATCCTACAATATTTGAATTAATTACCTATGCCTAGAATTTCTTCTTAACAACTTCAAATTTGGGTCAGACAAATTTTGGAAACGGAATTATTATTAGCTCTAGGTAGTCTCAATAACGGGAAGGCTTGTGGTAAGGATGATCTATCCATAGAATTTTATAAGCAACGTGCATCACAACTGAAGGATATGTTATGCTTACTGAATAAGAATATAACGACGGATCTGTATTCCTGACTTATTTTATGAAGCAATTGTAGTTAGCTTGAGAAAAAAAAGAGATAAAAGTTGGGATGAACTCTGGTCATATCGACCTGCAAGGCTGTTAGATACAGATTATAAGTTATTTGCCAAAATACCAGCCAACTGACTTACTGAAGTTGTCTAACTTTTGATACACCTGAATCAGCCCATTTTTTTACCTGATAGGCAGATCTCGGTAAATCCAAACTATTGGATCAAAAGCTTTAGATTACTTTTCCTCCAGCTCTACAAAGATGCACTGATGTTGCTAGATGCCGAAAAGGCTTTTGAACTGATAAAACCTCGGCTTCCCTACACAGTTTAACGAAATATTAGTAAAATGACATTCTATTCTATATTCAAAACCATCTGCATCTATTATATTTGGCTATTATATTCTAAAGCATCTGTGGCTATTGAAATTAACTCTCCACAGGTAGGGAAAGTTTCAGCCACAAGAGAAACTAGAGAAGGCTGTCCTATTTCTCACATTTGTTTGCCTTATTTACTGAGCACTGGCGATTCAACTTCTTATAGATAATAAGATTATTACTCCCATTTCACGTAGGGCCAAATTAAAACTTTTTTGCTGAGGATCTGATCCTGTATCTAAGCGCAGAACATCATAATATTGCATATATATGAGAGCAGATATAACTCTTCTCTCAGACTTCTGCTTATAGAATGAATCATCATAAAGCCAAAGTTATTTCGATAAATGCTTCTTCTATAAATGAGCTCCCTTTGAGTCTGCAGGCTAACTATGACCCTCGCCATATCTTGGAGTCTCTAGATTTGCTAATTACAATGATCTGCATAACCTAAATTACTTTGCAACATTAAATTAAATAATAATGCAGACTGAAAGGCGACAGAATCTACCCCACACTATTTCAGGCCACATTGCATTTGTGGAACTGTTAATCCTGCCCTTTTTTTAAATTTACAAACATACTGTGTAAATCGATATACTAGGCAGATTAACTACTAAATATATAAGGAGAGGACAATGACACATAATTAAATTATCATAGATTCAGATGGTTATTGAAAACAGAGGACCATATACGCCTTACTATCTAGCTGCATTTCAGAAGTATTTAATCCTACTGATTAATGCTATTGAGATGAATGTTTATGACAATACTATTACTAAAATTATGTTTAAGGAATCAGTTATTGAACCATTTGTTATCAAATCAAACAAATATCAGAAAAAAACAGATATAAAAGTTTACTAATGCTAGCATTGCATGAAAATATATTTTTTTACTCTTTAAAATCTCAAAAATGTATTTCTTTTTTTCTTTTCGAAAGTGCTCTACAAGACTATTGATTTGACAATCAATCTTTTCGGGTACTAAGTTTAGATGTATGAATTTCTGTGCAAGAAGGTGACTTTGTTATGCTCCCAATAGTCTCAACAGGTTTTACCCAAAGATCTCTCCTTTCTGTTTTAGATGCCAAAATAACTCTAGAGCAGATTGGAGGCATATGATTGGATACTGTATTAAATGACAACTATCTTAGTTCGATTTTTTTTCAATTTCTTATTTAAAAAATAAATTACATTGACCCTGTTGTCTACACAGTTCTTTTAGGTACTTCATTTAGAAGGGCTGGTTTGTAAAAAGAGAAGATTTATATTTTTCAAAGTCTCCATTGCATGCTCACTAATTACACAAACATGGTAGGCATCACATATATCATATTTTAGTGACTGGATTACACAAACATGGTAGGCATCACATATATCATATTTTAGTGACTGGAAAGAGAAAATGTGAAAAGTTATGCTTTATGAATCTTTATACGCGCTGAGACTAAACAACAATGATACACTTAGCAACGTCTGGAAACATTTTCAATGATGAATTAACCAGGGATGTATTTTAGCTGCTGATTTTAATGAATTTGTTTGCAACTGGCTTTCTACCCTTCTCTAGCCCTCTCTTGAATGTTCTGCAGAAACCAAAAGGCGACAGACATACAGCGTTGCATAAAACGTAATGATAAATAAATAAAATATGCAAGTTGAAGCTCGAACAGTACTCAGGTGGAATTATTAGGTCCCTCAGGGGCTCCCAATTTCAACCTATTTCCCCAGCTTTACAAATTTACAATATTCAAGCTGTGGGGGCTGCATCATATGGAGCAGAACTTTGGGGCCACAAAGATTGTAGCTCGCTGGATAAAGTTGTGAGCCGCTTTATGTGTTCAATGACTGACCTTCCTGTTAGCACCCGCTCATTCCTCTGCGCCTAGACTTGGGATTGAGAGCACTTAGTTCAAAAATAGGGCTTAGACCTTTATTGTATTGGCGCAGAATTTGGGTGACATCGGAGCTATTAGCTTATTGGCAGGGCCTAGAGGAGGTCCTTAGATTACCTGGTGCCCTAAAAATACCATGGGTCAGGTATATCCAACAATCCTTTACCCAACTCGGCTGTGCGAATATCTGGACCACTCCAACAGACCTCAGTGGGTCACTAAGGCTCCCATTAAGAGCTCGTACTGGCAACATAAGACACTTACTTACATTGGGCAAGCGGGAATAGGTTCTTTAGCTACTGTATTTCTTGAATTTAAAGTAGATTTTAAACTGAAACCGTTTTTTGACGAGGTTGAGCCCCTATCAGCTAAGACATTATATTTAAAATTTTGTTATGGGACACTTCCTCTGTGTTCTTTTACTTCTAAATGGCGGCGAGTTTCCAGGGATCTGGAAGGAACTTGCCCTCTTTGTGCTGGATCCAATGAAACCATCAAACATGTTCTGCTCTTTTGCCCAGCACATAGGGAATATCGGGGGAAATGGATACTTCCACTTTGCCGGCTCCTGGGCATACGAGATTATAGAACAGTAATCAGGATTTTGAGAACTGATTCTAGGCAATCCATAGTGTTTGCGGTCTCACAGTATCTGCTATGCATGTGGAGACAAATGTCCAAATATCTGCAGTCCAGTGATCCTGGTTCCATTGCAGTTTCACTCGCACACATTCTGTATGCAAATTGTTGTTCTTGCTGGGATGATTTTTGTAGTCATTTAACCAAGTATCGACTGATTGAACTAATCATCTGTTTTATGTACTTTATTGGCCTAGTGCCGATAAAGGGAAGGTTAATATAAGAATCAAGTTGTCCCTTTCTGTATTTTCCTATGGTCTATTGATGGTAGGACATACTGGGAGTTGCATTAAGCACACAATATAAATTATGTTACGAAATGAGACTGCTCATGTTTATGCTGCTAGTATTAGCTTCTCTTGCAAATTTTGCACATTTATCATCGAGATATCTTTGCTACAACCAGAGGATGATGACAGCTGCAGTTGTTTTTCGGATATTTGCATATGGTTTAATGGCAAGTTGTTTTTATATAGTATTGTTATTTAAGATGATTTATCATGGAAATTGTAATATTTGGAAATTTTTTCACTGTAATTTTAATGGACTTTTTACAATGAATTGTATGTTTCTTTTATGGTTTTTTAACCGAATAAAGATCCTTTGGTGGTATAATAAATAAATGCGAGAGAATGTCAACACATGCATCACTTACTCCGAATTAACTTCAGAACAAACGTGAACTGAATTTACTCATGCATCTTAAACAGTGAGCTGAAGTTGAACTGGACCAGGTTTACTTTTTTATGGTGTGGCATTTTAAAAGCTTCTCACAGAGGTTTAGATCTTTTCTATTAGTGTGCATCACACTTATAAGCAGACAGGTACCCCAATTGAAAATGCTGGCACAGGCAGAGAGATGATGCGTTTGCTTTGGAGACTGCTGCTTTCCAACACTATGACAGGTTGATTTCCATTTCTTAAGCTAGCAAATGTCGGTTAAATTAAATTAGAAAAAGCACATTTCAATCCCTCCCTCTGTTGCAAATCTATACCTTTAGAAAGTGTAATTTGAGGTCGTGTACATGTACAAATACAAATACACTTAGTAAAATTCCGCACTAATGGTAAAAAATGAACAAGTTACACGATGTTCTCTCAGTATTTCTGAAGATATTTCCATAAAATCGCAGTAACTAGCGATAAACTGCGCTTGAGTGCCTTCCAACAGCATTCTGCGTCCTCCCAACTGCCTTCAATTTGCAATGTGGATTTTGCTTCCCCCGAGACTACCGACGGCTGTATATATATTTTTTAAAATACTTTTTTGCACTATAAATTATGCAATGTTCCGCAATCCTAGGTTTGAAAGTTCCACTGGGTAAGCAGATCTAAAATGCAAAGCCTTGCTTGCGGCAGATGCAGAGTGAGCTCGGCAGCAGATGAGCTGTGCACACAGCACGAGTAGCACAGGGGAGAGGGAGCTTATGAAGATTCAACTGCAGTAGTTGCTTTTACTGTTCTTTGCTTCTACTGAAATGTTGAATGCAGCGCCCAGAGTAGCACCGCGGTTGCAAAATGGTAAACAGCGCTGCTTATGAAAGCTAAGCTCTAAAGGGGGGTTTGTCAATGTGTTTCCCTCCGAGTCCAGGTAGTCCATGCAACTTTCTCCCTCAAGTATAAGCAATCCAGAGTGGTGCTAGAGGACACCGTGGACTAGTCAGAGAAAGAGTCATTAGAAAGGATATGAATGAAATAATTTATTGCATAATTACTTAAAATCCTTGCAATTACGCACCCATAACACCAATCACACTTGAAAAAAGAAGACAGATACACACCTATAACATCAGAAAACATTAAAAAGAAAAATCTGTTATTAAAACTAAAGAGCCATTAAAAACCAAGCTCTCTCCTTGAGGAATTAAATGGCATAAAAAATACTAGGACGGAGGCAGTCAGCAAGATTGTAGGCAATTCGTCCATAACTTTGTAAGCCAACACAGCTCTCCCCTTGCGGATTCACATAACATAGAAGGATCCTTTTGGCAACTTTTTTACGTTTTGACATAGGGCTGCCGCACATCTACACTGAAATGTATTCGACCAGACAAGAGAGGCTTGGTAGGGCAAGCTGGCTCAGGTAACAATCTGCATGGGCCAGGGAAAAAAGCCTGCTTATTACACTACATGATGTAGCACACACAGGTGAAAGCATAGTACAGTGAGTCACTTCTCCGGGTGAGCAAAGCAGCAGGGTGGAAGGGGAGGCAGAATAGCGCCTTAATGAGGAATTCGTTCTTAGGAGGCGCTGCGTCACTCTCCCTCTGGCGGCTGACGATCAGTGGGCATGATGTATGAGCAGCATCTGAAAGGGGTTGTATACCCTTGCCATACACACCCTTGAAAGCCTTGCACCCTGCCAATGGCACAAACATTTGTCTGCCACATCACTCAGTGCATACACTGCATATGCCATGCCCCTTCCGATAGGAACACTGTAGTGGTCTAGCCGACCTGTACAGCAGACAAAGTAGATGTAGCCGAGTTGTAGTAGATGTAGTAGATGTAGTTTATTCAGTAGTTGCAATAAGCTGGAACAGGCCCCACCAGGAGCAGCCTCCTAGCTGCTCAGTCCATCTTCCCAACTGTCTCACCACACACACAGGCACCCAAGCATTCCACTCACACTAACATTCTACACGGAACACTCACACTGGCTGAGCAGCTAGGTACAGGATGAAAGGGAACATATTAACATGAACAGAGGATACTACACATCCTCTCCCTTTTACACTGAAAATAAATAAGACCCAAACTAAAATGAAAACAACTATACACAGAAATGTACAAAAGATGAAAACAGTCCATAAACCCAGGGATGCATGGTGAAATACATCACAAGAGGGAAAACAGACACACTGAGGAGGAAAGACGGATGATAAGATAGAAAAACACACTAACACCATCCTCCTCCTTTAATAGTGAACAAAGAAAAATGTAAGAAGACCAAGAAAAGCTCACATACAACAAGTGAGCAAAACACACATGACAGAAGAAAAGGGTAAACTTAACCCAGACTAGAATACAATGGGAGGAACAACACCCAAGGAAGTACACCTCACGTGAGGAGACTGTGGCGAAAACACCATACGCCACCCCTCATGTGATGGACACTGTGGGACTAAAAACCCCAGTGAGGAAAAAAACGATCATTGGGACTGACACCCAAATGTACAGATTACATCACATGGGACTAACCCCCAAGGACATGTGCAGCATGGGAATACAGATGCAGCACAGTGTGGCATCACAAGAGGACTTACCCACACACATGACAACGTACAAGGAAGTGAAGGGACTGACACCCAACACCAAAATAACAAAGGTGGGACTAACACCCCCTTTAAACTAAGTAAATAGGACTAACACCTATTACTACTGACATAGGTGGGACAATAACCCCTATCAACTGCGTAAATGGGAAAACACCCCATAACCCCACCACAAGCGGGTTGACCACAAAGGTGTGGAGACTAATGACCAGGAAGTGGGGCTGAAACCCATCCCAAGTGTAAGTAACTGTGAACGTGGGGTCATGGGACTAAAACCCACTCCCGTCCCTAGGCAAGGATAAAATATCTGAAACAAGGGGAAATGGGGCTGAGAACCCACTCCCATCCCAAGGCAGGGATAAAATATCTACACGAATTCTAAAAAGTGGTCAGAAGGATTACCAATATAACATAAATAAACCCATGTGTATAGGAGCATAAATGTAGTGCCTAATATTCAAAACCATCCCTCCTGTAAGGGACATGGAACAACCCAAAAGTAAAAAAAATTAAAAAAATACCCCTTTAAACAGTTACCATAAACGTGGTAAAGAGATGTGGGACTAAGACCCACTCCCATCCCTAGGCAGGGATAAAATATCTTAAACATCGCAACATCTTAAACTTCGCAACAGTTTAGTCGTTTAACAAAAAATACACAACCTTTTTTTTCTTTAAAGTGAGCATTTACAACACTGAAATCTGCTCTGTCATTATAACATTCTCAATAAAAATAAAAATGTGACTGGTGTGCCTGTCACCGCGATGTGGAGGGACAGGCGTCGAACAACTCCTAGAGACTCGCCACCAGAAGGTAGTTCGCGGGTGATGCCATCCCCAGTGAAAACCGAAGAACACTCAGTACTTGTGCGCAGTTGTCTTATCCACTAGCACCCATGTTCGCAAAAAAAAAAAAACAGGAACCCCACCACAAGAGTTGTAAGTCACAAAAACAGTGTCCAAATGAAGAACTACTACGGAAGCGCTGTGACTGTGAATCCACTTACTTGAATGGCAACATAGCTGGAGGGCATAACTCCGTGAGAAGGTAGGGGCACGACGTTGAGTGGTGGCAAAAATCCATTTTGAGTGAGTTAACTAACCACAATGCGTCGAGGGTGTCCAACCTTGCGCTTGTCAAGCGTTGTTCCGAAAGCCATCACGAAGCACACCTTAAATTGGGGCATCAAGACGCCGCGACGTTCGTTCTCATCTCGATTTTTTTTTTTTTTTAACTTTATTGTAATTGAATGCGTGGTTGGCAAACAATACAGCACATAGCAGTCCATAACATTACGTAAACTAACCGGAGCTACCAATCTAAAGATGGCGGCACGTTGAACACGCCATCCCGGATGGCTCACGGCGCGTTGGTGAGGCACAACATCTATCAGCATCAGTTTGACGAAGTGAAGGCTGGCAACGCTGATCATGACGTAGAACCCCAGTCGTGGAGGAGGTAAGAGCGCGCGCATATGCAACGACACGCGCCTCATTTTAAAACCCAAGCAGTTGAACTCCAAAAATCAAAGAGGCCCCCCCATAGCAACGGGCAAATCAATTAAAATGTGATTACTCACTAAAAGTCCCGCAACAACCATCATAGAATAGCCGGTCACGCTTATACACTCATACAGCCTGTAACGTGAAGATGTAGTCTTCCTTCGGTCCTTCAGATCCGACGTTGCTTGTCATAAGCAATTTCCAAAGTCTATGTAAAATTTCCTTGTGCACGGCAAAACCCATAGCGCACATTGTAATGACCTCTGCATTTTTCTTGTGTCAGAAATAGCACACCAAGCAAAACTGTAGAGAGTAGCGCGCCTGGGCTACACGGAGGCACACTGACAGGGAAACACCCTTCAAAACCTACTCAAATGAAACTCTTATGTAAATAGGAGCAGCACACTTCGCACTGGAGACAAAAACACTGGCAGCCACAGATTTCCTTATTCCTTCTTGCATAAAATACATTGCTTGTGGTCCGGTAGACGTTTTTGAGGTACTCCAGACATTTGTTGTGGCATAGTTTCTCCTCCAAGGTGTGAGCAGGCTTGTAACCGTTTATACTGGTGTAGTAGATGACAAGATGAAGGTACAGCACGCCTTGACTGGGCTGTCCGGTGTGGTGGACACTGGTGGGGCTGCGAGACGTGCTTGACATGTTTCTTGCTTGACTGGTTTCCTTTCCTTGAGTTTCTTTAAACTTGTTGCTCTTCATCTGTAAACGCGATGGGTTCTTAGCTCCAGATCGTCGCCATAAATATGTAGTGGTCTAGCCCACGTGTTCAGCAGACAAAGTAGACGTAGCCGAGTTGTAGTAGATGTAGTTTATTCAGTAGTTGCAATAAGCTGGAACAGGCCCCACCAGGAGCAGCCTTCTAGCTGCTCAGCCCATCTTCCCAACTGTCTCACCACACACACAGGCACCCAAGCATTCCACTCACACTAACATTCTACACGGAACACTCACACTGGCTGAGCAGCTAGGTACAGGATGAAAGGGAACATATTAACATGAACAGAGGATACTACAAACACCTTTTGAGTATGAAGAGGACAAGCTCTTTACTGCTGACCATACTATTGTAAGACTCTGGTTTATTAGATAACTTGAGTGCTAACCTGGCCCTGTTAATAGATGGGTCACATTAGAATAAGGGGCCAAAACGTTTTTTTAGAATAAGAGCTATGTATACTGAATGAAAACCTACCCAAGCGTATGAAGGATTTTATCACTTGCAGAACAGAATAGTTACCACCCTATGGTGGATTATTATTCCCAACCCAACGCATCAGATTTAATAGTAATGTCAGAAGTGCCTTCTCAATACGAAATGCCCCTACACAACTAATTAAATAACAGCCATATCAACAAGTGCCATCTGACATAAAGTAAGCACCAATTCGTTTCCCAATTCAGCATGAACGGTCATTCAAATATCAGTTTTAAATCAATTTTGTCTTCAAACCTCACCTGTTTCTGAAAATACACTTTTTTCATTTTCAGTCCATACATGGTTTCAAACATGGGTTTGTCATGTCCATTCTGCCTCCTGCCCAGGCATGACTACCATAAAGCCAAGAATGCCTACAATATGCCTGGAATACCGAACACTGTGCCTGTATCACCACTGTGCCAGGGCGGGCTGGACACCCTAATGACAAAGAGGACGAACATGTGCCAATTGTGGCCATCATTATGCCAAGCGCTGCCACCATTAGGCCAAGGATGTTCACAATATATCAAGCAAGCATGGCTGCCAATATGCCACAATCAAACTAAAGATGTCCAAACCAAGTGAAGATTTCCAATTGTTGGGCTAGGGCCACCACTATAAAGGTAAAGGAAACATGTGTGCACCAGATGAACCTAATGCCAGAAAGAAAACCTGGGGTGCCAGACACTTCTGTTTATCCCAGATAACAGGGAGGCACAACAGGACAAATACATACACGAATGCACACCTCGCAACAATCCTCCTAAATAAATAAGACTTATTCCTGCTTCCACTCTCAGCCCTGGCTGAGCTCTAAAACTCGGCTTACACACTTCTATTCTGGCTCCTGCAGTCTCACCAATCAAGTGTCTCTGGCTACTACAACATTCTTTTTTCGGGCTCAGTATTCACACTCAGTGGGACTGACTGAACGGGGTCTGCAGTATGACCAACCGACAAGCCACTTTGCTAGACTGAAAGTGGTGGTAGGTGGTCATGCTACTGCCCCAGGTCACCAAAGTTGGAGGTTGTGTGTTAGGGTGGACCCCTGCAATTAGTCTGGCTGCCTGGTTGAGAGGTTATGGAGGTGAGTAACGCTGATACCTTTACACAGCGTAGACCCTCTGTGTGACACACTGGGTTGGGCTTCGCTCTTGTGGGCTACTTCCAGGAAGCTCCCGGGCTGCCAGTAGCACCAAAACTGCTCGATTGAGACACATTAGAATTTTCTAAGTGGTTGCTATACTGGAGACTGAGGTGCATGCCCTGCTGGGGGGACCAGAGAGAGCGCAGGGGCAGCCGATTACTTCTGAATACTAAGTACATGAGACTGCAGGCAGCCCTTACTTTCTCTTTGGTCCTGATGACTAAGTATATAGTTTCCCAGCCAACCCACACATTCTTTTCCTGAATGAGCTGGACAGAGGAAAGAATAAGGTTTAATGGGGAAGTTGAATACCCAAAGATCAGGACTGGGGAAGCCGAGAGAATGTGGTCCTACTCAGCATGTAATATCACCCCATTTCTAGAAGAGTGTCTAAGCGGGGTTCAGGGAGCCCCGCTTTCTCCTACTTTAATGGTGTTGCCCCTTGTGCACCAGTCCTGTGCTTAACTCAGAAAACCGTCCTTTTTAACTTTTTTTAAATGCAGTAATTATCAGAGAAATTGCATTGTTTACACTGTTTTGATGTAATGCAAGGGGTCCTCACGTAGTTGCAGCAAACAAAATCACCTTGGTGGGAGATGCGGAGAAGGTTGGCAGCTGCCAATGTGTCCTGAACAGTTGTATGAACAAATTGTTGCCGTACAATATGCAGGCTTTTTGGTTTGATGAAGTGCTTGCTAGAATCCTCAGCTACTAGAGAGCTGTCAGATTTGCTTCACCACCTTTCAGTTGTTCTAATGTGGCTATGATCCAGAGTCATTTTCCATGCCCTTCTTGTAATGCTGAAGGATTCTGTCTCCTGGTTTGTATGATCATTCATCTATGAGGGAAAAGAGAGGTCTTTACCGCCTTCTTGAAATCAAGGTGGTCTTGGTTGTTTCTTCCCTTGACTGGCATGACATTCCCTAGTGTTGTTGGCTGTACGGAGACTTGAACCCTGGCTATAGTTGCTCTTTGTCTCTCCCATACACCTGTCAACACCTATGTTTTCCAGCTCTTTAAGCCTCATTTGTGAAGAGACAGTCAAGTGTTACCTGGCCAAAGTCAACCCCTCCCTTTTAAAGGATAACCACGAGGCTGCAGGTCCTAGTCAGTCGCCCTGCCTCTTAATTCCCTCCGTTCTGCACTAAGATCATTAACACTTTCGGCAGGTTTCATGTCCCTCCCTTGTAAGTAATACTGGAACAATGTTACTAAAAAAACAAAGATACACAGATGAGTACAGACCCATAGCATGATTAGTATTGTATTCTAAAGTTAGTATTAAAAGTGTTATGCATCTGCTGCAAGTTTCTTTTAATCGAACCTGAGTCACTGAAACCAACTTTCAGACAGTTAGGGGCAACATTCTGGTCACTGTAGCGACCATGTGTCCTTGCTCTGGCTCCTGGATCTTTCAGCAGCTGTCGGCATCTGTGATCATACCACCAAGTTTCAACACATAAAGACTGCATCCAAAATCCCTGATGACACACTGGCCTGCTTTGTTCTCTTACAAAATTGGCTTCAAGTTGCACCTCACTCACAGTTATGAAACTTTCTTCAGGTGTCCCCAAGGCAACCCATTATAACCATTACTCTTCAACCGCGTGTCTTTTTTGGTCTATCATACAATTCTCCTATAATCTTATTTGCTTATGAGATAACTACAATTTGATAACCATCTGTTCAGATGCTACTGTATTGAATTGTAGCTGCATTTATATAGCGCTTCTTACGCCTGAAAAAATACTAAACCACTTTAGCAGAAGGGCAGCAACCTACTCCAAAGGTAGTCCCTTCCAACCAAGAAAAGGTGTGAGTTTGGTGTTGGTTTGTGTGCTGACCAGGCATGTGCTCTTATTGTGTTTACCTGTTACTACCCTTTGGCGTGTTGTGAAGTGAAAAAGAGTGAAAGGGGAGATGCTAAAGTTTATATGGTGTTGATGTGTCTGGTTGGAATGCAAGTGTGGTCTATCTGCAAGGGTTTTGTTGTTGTGCATGTTTGACACTGGCTGCTCTTATTGTATCCCTGTGAATGCGAGGCTCCACTTGGGGTTGAGAGAAGGAAAATTATAGATAGCTGAGCATGTGTTTGTACTTACCATCCCAGAGGGAGATTTGGTTCCCTGATCTATACAAAAATCTATATATTTGTTGAGGGACTAAAACCAAGCTTTTATAGATGGGTCCTGAGAAGGATTTTATTTTATTAGAAGGTTGATTGTAACTCCTCTTTAAAGTGTAAAAAGCAATTTAGACCAGATGAGGCGATAAGTGAGAATGCGTATGAAATACAGTTGCTTGGCTTGAAAGAGAGTTTTAATGTAACTCTTATCTATGGCCAGGGCCACTGAAATTATGGGAATCTGCAGCAGTGTTTTTCTGCATAGTTATGGATTTGCCACAAACAATTGTATGTGGCATAATCTGCAAATTTTACCAAAAGAAGTTGGTTTCTAGCTCAAAGTTACTAAAAACGTGGCAATATATGCTCCCCCACAGTGCAAGGCCCTTCACAAAGGTTGACTGGTCATCTTTTAGTTGCTTATTGCTGTATTTGGTTGTTGAACTGGTACTAATGAGGTGAATTTTTTGCCTAGCCAGTGTTATCATGTATTAAAATGATGAAATAATAGTATCACAAAATGTGCTGCATTACGTTGCATATTTTGCCTTTTCTGGATGCATAATTTAGTTAATCCTGTTGCATAATTTGGTCCTCCCCTGCCGCATAATTCCAGAGACTCTGTAGTGTATGGATCTGTATGTCCACATTTAAGACGCTGAGATCTTCTACGGACTATGGAAGACTGTCTGTTTTGGTTTCAGCAGTTTTCCGGGACTTTTAATGGGCCTTGAGTCGTTCTTATAGGAGTGGATCCGCTCCCCACTCAGCAAAACGTTGAGCTCCAGGATGGTGTCAATGGTCAGGATGAAAGAGTTTTCCACTGTTAAACAGTAGCTGTGAGCCTGGGTAAGGATGGTTATCAATCATAATACTTGAAAGGTGAGAATAGAAGGAAACTAAAGAGAATTCCGCCCGCAGGGTGAGATGGATGGGGGGAGCCATTATCCTGGAGTCCTTGAAAGTGGAGAATGGAGAAGGTCACGAGAGTGGACTGCGCTATAAATTGGATTGTTAAAACTGGATTTTAGATCTCGACTCACTCTGTTATGCGAGTATCTCATTGTAATGTCTCTATGAACATGTGTCTGAGAGTGAAATAATAATAAAGCAAAAGACACACAGATGATGGATGGAATGCTGAGCAAATCAAACATTCACCCCCAGTCAAGTGATATGGGTTTAATCCATTTTTCTTTTGCTCACCATGCCACCCCGGTTTAGACCCAGCCATATGCAAATCAGTCTTGCCCCTGTACCTCATGGGAACAGTCCAGCCCGAACTGCCAAGCCAGGACCTCCCTGGACCGGAAACAAGCATCCTGGGACCGGTTTTGGGGAAATAATAATGAAATGAGCAGCACTGCTGGATAATTTTCTTCAGGGAGGGGGGAGAGTTAAATCCTCTTTTCCTGTGGTAAATAGCTAAACAACGTCAAACAAGTTCCTAACAGCAAGAAAAATGTCAGGTGAGTGAAAACACCCAACAGAAAGAATGGCAAAATATAGTTTGTGAGCTCGATCCTCCACCCCTACAGATTACTACTGACACAGCATTAGGTAGCTGTTTTTAAGGCAGAATCAATTACAAAATAAATGTTCTATATAATATTTGGAACATTGTCTAGCTGGTTTGTTAATTAATACCCAGTGCTGCTGTATGGGCTGGATACTGACTGGAATATAGCTCAAAGATAATAAAGGCCTTCACTTGAAGCACATCTGCCCACAGATTTAATCCAAAAGTTTCAGATTGTGATCTATGCAGCTTTTCCTTAACGTGATGCCCATTCTTCTCCCCCTAAAAAGTGATCCAGCACATTTTCTGATTTCATTTCTGATGTAATTCGATCCCAAATCCAACCAACGGAGTGTTCTTACAGCAACCACCACAGTCAAACACAAAATACAACCTCCATCTCATGAGTGTTCCATCCGTGCCATTAGCCAGCTGCGATCCAGGTCCCAGTAGACCTTTCTTTCAACTGTGGCTGTACATGGCTTACAAAGAACTTTATCAGACAAGCCGAGTTACTAACAACTGCCAAGTAGCTTGTCCATGATTTAGATGATGCTTGGCTTTTAACTAACACAGAGCTAAGGACTTGCTGTAAAAGGATGTTTTTTTCACATTTTAATAGAATGATACTGAAAGTTTTCGAAGAACAAATCACAAGTACTAAAAACATATGGCAAGACTTAGTCTAGAGAGCAATGGTTCTTAACCTGGGGTCCGCGAGGTCTACTCAGGAAGTCCTCGAATGTTTCCCAAAATTAAATAATAGTAAAACTAATAAATAAAAATTAATAAAGTATCAACAATTAAAGAAGCAAATTGGAAATGTGAAATCCTTTTCCATATGTGATTGTGAATCAAACAACATACTTCAATATTTAAGATTTTGATGCGTGTATACTTGTTTTTGTATCTGTGGTATTGCTTTGAGGTTCAAATCATAGAAATTGCTTAGGCCGGGGTATCTCGTCTTCAAGTAATGACTCATTGGGGGGGAGGGGGGGCTGGATTTAAGTATGATTCAATAGGGGTCCACAGAAGTCAAAAGGCCTGACACAACTGCTGGTCTAGACAACAAATAGGGGCTACCAAACAATTAAGGCCATGGTATAGAAAGGTTCTTAAAATGAATTTAGTGAGTTAGAAAGAAAATGATCGATGCAAGTCATAATGAATCACATTTTCTTTGACAATCAATGTTTTGAATTTCTGGTACATCCGATCGCTCATACGTGCCTAACTGGTGAAAGCTACCATGCACAGTGCGTTGGAAAGAACTGTGCCCATCTTGCACATGGGTGGTGACAGGCCCAGTTCTAGAGGGTGGGCTAGGCCCACCCAAGGAATACCCTGGCCCACCCAAGGGCATTCAGAACTGAAAAAAAGCATTTTTCACCTTAATGTTTTACAGGGCGTGCAGCCTGGGGAGAGGTGTGAAGTCAGAAGAGTTTATTAGCTGCTATGATGCACAAATGACCAGCACAGATATCCTGAAAACTGAATTATGATTTTGGCCTTATTGCATCGTATTTTTAAACTTCAATGCTTTGCAAAGGAAAAAGCTGCCAAAGTTTTTTAAAAACTTGAAAAGCTGTAAAGTGGCTCTGTATGGCAGCAGAAACATGTCTGCTGCTGCACAGGACCAGGAGCATGCTACAGCAGCATTCCTCCCCTCCTCCAAAGCCGGAAGCACATCAAAGAAAGCAAAGTATGTAGCTCTTTGAGTGCTGATTATTGTGATAAAAATGTCAAACGCAGACAGATGCCAATACCTAAAATGTCAGATCGATTAAATACTGTTGTTTTTTGGCCAGTACTCACTCACCTTCATGGCCCACCCATGCTTCTTTACGGCCCTTCCAAAGAAAAAATTCTAGAGCCGGGAATGGGTGGTGACCTTTATACTGCAGTTCAGGGCCCTGGCTCCAAACCAGACACAAATTAATGCCAATGGAGCAGATCAAATCACCGTAAAAGCAGGTAGAATTAGGCAAGGTTAGGAGGAGGAAACCGATACCAGGGACAGACCTGAAACGAGGACGAGCAGCGACACTCGTCGCGCTGTAAATTGAAAGACAGTGGCAAGGAACCATAGCAACCAGATTTTGATGCCGCTCCACGTGCAATGCGTGCAGCACAGATCCTAAGTCCCAAATTAGTCACAGGTACGTGCCTGCCGTGGGAGTTTTGTGGGGCACCAGATGAGCGCCAAGCAAACCCCACGACAGCGAGGTGTGTGCAACGCCAGGCATTCCAGGGTGACATTTAGCTGTGCGCTGATCATTAGACATCTCTGCCATCGCTCCTTCCACAATCACTTCATGAGCGCCTTTTGCACGTAGTGCGAGTAGTCGGTATGTGGGAACGCATCTTTCATCGCTTGCATGTGCGGTCACGTTTATTTTTATACTGCAAAAAAAAAGACACATATACGAGAAAACTCGCTCTCAAAGTCTTCTTTCATCGATTTGAATGTGCATTTTTTGTGCGATTTTTTTCCTCAGTAGAGCGTGAATACTCACTCAACAGAAGAATGCACAAGATTAAATTGAAAGGGTGAAAGATGGAAACTAAATTGATTCATTTCCATAACTATGTTTATGGAAAGCCCTCCCTGCTTCTTAATTCGGCTCTCCCGTGCTGACGGCTTCGCAGAAGTGATGCAACAGCGGTAGATTCAACCATGCAAATCTACACAGCGCCTGACTGGTTATCCATCCATCTACCCCCACGAGGCCGCTTCAGTGCCTCTAAAGCACCGTGTTTGGCTCCCTTACAATCTGGCCGCCGGATACTCTATAAACCGAGTGTCATCCCGTCTAGTTAACACCTGTCCTGCTGGAGGCAAGCAGGACCCACGCCGGCAGTCTCTCCGAGCTGCGCGCGCACTGACACCAAGCTGGTGCCCTCGATAATGTTGGCTCTGACAGCGCCGCTCTCTTAAGCCGGAGACGCGGGTCGCCACCTCAATCAGTGGCGGGGCCAGCAGATGTCACCTGGGTCTGTGCTGTCTGGCCGCGATGATAAACAGTGATGGATACGTGTCGTCACGGTGGCTCTCCAAGGCCGAGATGAGCGGCCCACACACGACCTTCCAGGGAGCAGGCGGTGCCAGAGCAGGCCCGGACATGACACCTGCGCGCGCTGGCGAGCTTACCGAACGCACGCACTCTGCTTCCTCTACGCCAACACTGTCAGCACGAGGAGGATTATTGCACTCATTTCTCCAAGGATGGAGGTAGCAACGCGCAAACAGTAAACCCAAACAGGCACTGCTGCTTTTAATCACGTTTAATCATGCTGTAGAAAAATGAAAGTCATTTAATAAAATCATTACTTTCAGTAGCTGCTGAGTAAATCAATTTTATACCTAAAGGAATCAAACAAACATTCAGCTTGGCTTCGTAATGTTAACATACCAAGATAGCACTAAGTACTGCGTCATACTTCTGGCGTCACATAGCTAGTCACATTAATTTCCAACTAAATACAATATAAGTACTTTTGCGGGGTCAATGAAGAGACAAGGGTAATCCCATGAATAATATATTGCAATGCAATTATTCCAGTGTGCTGCCTTGCTACACACCTGTGGGGGATAATGAGGCTCCAGCTGAATGGTAAAGCATTAAAGGCACAGATTTCAAAACTCACCTTGCTAAGACTTCTCCATCTGTGCACTGTGAATGAGACATCATGCTATCTAATTATTGTAAGGAAGTGAATTATTAATTGGGGCGCATGGTAGTCCATCCCAAGTAATAAAGTTACTAACCTGTTATGTTCAAACACAGGTGTCAATATTTTAAACCCGAGTTCGACCCCTGGTAGTTATGAAAGCAGACTGTCTTAACTTTCAGAAAATGTGTAAGGCATTTAGAAGCACCATAACAGTTAAATAGTCAAAACCACAACAGAATAAAAATCCTACACTATTTTATAAAATAGAGTAAAATTTGATAACCAAAATGACACCAAAACATAAAAATTCCAATAAGGGGAACTGGAGGTATGAGTTTTTAAAGATTTGAGTGAAAAAGCACCAAGAAAAAGTAATGGACCAATCAGTAATCACTGTTCATGGTTGACCGGGACCTAGGCGTGATTTCAGGCAGACCATGATGGAGCGAAAGTGAGATGCGCTAAGCAGGTTCAACTAAGTCAGAGAAATGTAACTTTAGGATTTAGTCTCTGAAAATGGAAGTCAAAACGCTCATGCGAGGCAAGGTTGCAGGTTGCATCTGAGGAAGTCATCTTGAAGCCGAATAGCAGTTGGAAGAGGTAGCACTGAAGCTGTTGGTTTTAGAAGGTCGACGATACCCAGATATATCTGGATACCAGCTTCCTGCAAGACATCGGCAGACTAAAAACTGCCTAGAAAAACGTTGCAAGACTGGATGGTCTCTTTCTTCCTCAATCTAAATCCAAATAAAACTGAATTCACCCTCTTACATTAACACCACACCCACAAACTAAAAAATGAATGACTTACGGAACCTTATTCTTCCAGCTTCATCCCACATCTCTCAACTGAAGTAAAATCAATGGACGTCTGAATTTATCATTTCCTGTCAATGATATAACATATCAATCACATCATGAAATCTGCCACACTGTCTCTTCTTTCACACAAAAACATTGGGCCAGATGTACGACCGTTTTTAGCGGTCGCAAACGGGAAATCGGTCCATTTGCGACTGCAAAAAAGGGTGGTGGTATGTACAAACGCTATTTTTTGCGAGTCGGGGACTCGCAAAATCGTATTTGTGAATCGCTATTATGAAGGGGCGTGCCAAGGGCGCCCCTTCCTAATAGCGAGTCAGAATGGTATGTACCATTGTTTTACGACCATATTTGTGGTTGCAAAACACATGCAGTTTACCACCTACTTCAAGTAGGTGGTAAGCTACTCGCAAACGGCCCCCCAGGGGACCCCTTCCCCTTTGTGAATGGGTGCTAAAAAAAAATTTAAGAGCAGACAGGGACCACTGCCTGCCCTTAAAAAATGAAAAGAAAATGTTTCATTTTTTTTAAAAACGCATCCTGTTATCCTTTAAGGAAAACGGGCTGCATTTGGGAAAAAAAGTTGCTTTATTGAAAAATCAAACACAGACATGGGGGTCAGCTGTCCCCAGCAGGCCACCATCCCTGTGTTTGCAGGCCATTCCCCATGGGTTGTGACCTGCCTCATGAATATTAATGAGGCAGGTCCCTTGTGACCCATTTGAGAATCGCAAACAATGTCTAAGACACTGTTGCACATTCCATTTTGCGAGTCGCAAAATGTTGCAATTTGCGACTCGCAAAATGGAATGGTTGCACATCTGGCCCTTAAACCCTATTCACCAAATTAGTTCCACCTTGCTGTCCAATCAATGCTAATCTCCTATATAGATTATGGAAATACAACACTCAACGGAATCCTTAAATCCTCAAATCCTCCCTCACCTCTGCTCAAGGATGTCCTTCAATCTCCAACTCACTTGATCTCCAGCACCCAAAAAACCTGCATGGTCTCCCCAGTGAGGACCAAATAAAGTTCAAATTAGCCTGCATAACGTTCAAAGCAATTCATTCTCCTCACTAAGATTATTTATATTCTGCAATACAAATCTCTGGTGGCAACAAACATCACAGAAGCAGAAACATGGCTTTTCCCTTAGGTGTTCGTCTGCCCCAGTTTCAGCATCAGCGCTGGGATGCTCCCGGGTAGCCATGCGCTATAGAAGTGCCGTTTCATTCAAACATCCTGAGGCTTGAATACAAAAATTTGAAAACCAAGTTAATTGAGGCAAAGTCCTTTCCTGGGTCAGCTACCACCACCAGGAACTCTCTCCCTGCTGCAATGTGCTGCCAGGAAGACCTACTCACCTTCTGGAAGAACCTAAACCTTTTTTCAACTGCTATCTAGATTTATCTTGCACAGAATATTTCTGAAGGTCAACTCCTGCATTGCTCTTTATTGGCCCTAACTCATAACTTTTTCACTGTTTCATTTCCTCCATCCTTCTCTTACTCCTTCCTTCCATTGTCCCCTTTACTCCTTCATCGCCTCATCTCTTACCTCCACTTCTCTTCCTTACTACGACCATTTTGTCCTCCCTGTTTCCACCCTGCAACCTCCAGTGTGTTTTCACCTATACCCATGTACTCCTTGACACCTCTTGTGCCTCTCCTTCTTTCCTCCAGCCTCCTCCTTCCACAATGTTTCCCACTGTCCGCTTTCCTCCCCTGTCTATCTGACTCCTTCTTTGCTATCTCTCCCTTCATACCCTCTATCTAGTCTCCTTGCCTCCTCATTCTTCCCCTACTTTAATTCACTTGTCTCTTCATCTTCTTCCTGTTACGCCCATCCCTCCTAGCCTGTTCCCCTGTAATTTATCGACTTTCATCTCCCCCACCCACTTTGCAGGACTGTGACAACATTTTATTGATTTTTTTGGGGGGGCCGGAGGGTGGGAGGGCCGCGGGCCCTCTGGGAAATATGCCCCCTTATATCCATTTTTATTAAAATTTTCAAGACTTGGGGACCGAGTTCCCGAGTTCTGTAATGGTGGCTGTAAAATTTTGCACATTGGTTGGTCCTGCGGGACCAGCCAATCAGATCCTGTTTTTGCCGCATGGAGCCACAGGAGTACCGTATCCCTAGATATCTAAACATTTTGAATTCTAGTTTCTCAAATCACAAAACCTAATGAAGGGATTTACACCAAACCACACAAAGCAAGTTTTCTAGGTAAAGGTTTAGCTTACTGCGACGTTTGGTGTAATTCTGTTCAGTCATTTTGGCTGTAGCTGTGTCTAAAGTGAATCTGAATAGTTTCATCAGGTGGTAAAGGTGAGAGGCAAGGCTCGGGGCCAAAAATTGACATTCACATTTTAACTCCTATATGATTATTTGCTCTCCTCTATAGATTTTTTTACACCACACGTGTTATGAAAGTGGAACTTTACTCAAGGAAGTGCCTTGGCTTGGTGTTCCTGTTCATGATTTTCAAGAAATTAGCGATACAAAAATGTGTACTGTGATTTAAAAAAGGGTCAGCAAACCCGGGTTCCATCAATTTGGTACCATTCGAGGAATCTGCACAAAAGTTTTCAAAACATATTTTATCCAGTTTAGCCTTGGCATGGCAATTTTCCTAAAGATCCATCCCCGGGAACAAAATAAACAGAGGGTGCGGTGAAAAAAAAGGCGTTTCCCATGTTAACTCACATAGAAATCTTTGCTGTACGCTATTCTTGGTGTGGTGAAATTTGGATAAGAGGTAAATGTTGCATTTTAACTTCGAAATTTCTTTACTTTTTATTCTCCTGTTGAAGGCATTGTGGAAAATGTTAGTCAACCTTAACTCCTTTCAACTTTAGTATTTTGGGGATATTTCTATAAAAAAAATTCCTTTAATTTACATCTTTATTATGTTAAAACCTATTCAATGAAATATGTCCTATGTTCTCCAACATCCTACTAATCTCTGCAAACACTGAACACATAAAAATAATTATATAAAAATAAAGTATCATCTACCATTTGGAGGACCAAGAGAGAACCTTAGAAAGGGGTAAGGTAAATAAATGTTCACTGTATATAACAGTACAAAAGAGTGATCAGCTTGATGTTCTCAAATGATTAACCACTGCTCCTCCCTGTTACTTAAGTGAGGATCCAAAACTTTCCTTGTTGAAGCAAATGGTGACTTATTATTCACTCAGTAACATCATCTATACCGCGGAGTCATGGTATTAGATTTTGTGTATGCCTTTTACAATGAAGGAGACGACAGCACAATTGGTAGCTGAAAACTGGTGAGGTGCGGAACAATGATGCAACAAACTTGTGGCTGCAAGTGAGGTGCTGGTCCTGAAGAAGTTCTTGTAGGTGCTCCCCCAATTGGATGTAGGTGCCTCCACACCTCCTGGGTATGGTTTCATTTTGTACTAAGTTCAGATGTGGAGTGCCGACAGGTGGCAAACATTGTTTGCAATGTATTTGTTAATGTGTTAGGGTCTGGTAACCTAACTACCATTTAGACATGAATATTATGTTGCTACATATGTGATAACATTAGAAGTGTATTCATTGTAGTATGCATGCATATTTGCAAAATAGTCGGATAAGTGTCCCTTCGTATGGAGAAGGTCCAGTTGGGCTCGACCAGCTATAGCTTACAGTGGATGAAGGGTATGGTGCTAGAACTTCTACTAGAACTTCTACTTCTGTTGTAGTCCCCTTCCTCTTTGCCAACATCTGTCAAGCTGCGATCTGCACAGGGGCTCAAGATAACAATGAGTGGGCGAATATTATCTTCCATTCTCTCGTATGTCCCAGGAACAATGACAGTGAGTGAAGGAATCATTTTCAAGTCTGCTTCTAACTGATCCTTTGGTGCCCGACGATCCTTCATAATAGCTTCTCTGATTATGATATCATATCATCTCACATTCTGGATTCTAGCAAAGCACTGATTTTGACACAGCAGCAAATCTTCATACAGGAGCTGGAAGAAGACGGAAATAGTTCCAGGGCTGGAATGCCTGATGAGTTTGTGCATACCCACAACCTTATATGTTTAAGGGTATTCACCAACTCCTCTCCAATCTTGCCCCTACCTTAAAAATTTCAGGAATTTACTTCTGGCAAAGGCAGGAAAAATACATTTTCCAGGGACAGAAAAAGGAAAGTAGGGAAATAGAATTTCTACTTGCTCCGATGTTTGCATAAGCAGATATAAGTATTTATAAGAAATTAGGATTCACTAAAGTTTTCTAGGAACATGGATTCTGGCCTTCTTCTGTAAACTCTTGTGGATTCCGGAGTCATAAATCTGTACCAATGCATGGTAATATCACTGTGGGTGCACTTTTTGTGATTTACTTTAAGAATCTGACCCCTAACTTATTTTCATGCTGTCCACAATGTTGCTCATATTGGCTTTACACTGATTCTACATTTATCTTTTTCAAATATTGGCATGCATCAAACAGTTTTGCAGAACATTTTCTTTTCCAAGTTACATTTTTTTTATACATCTTGCTTTCATGCTTGTAGGGCATCATTGTGAAAGGCCTCAACTTATTACATTTTGCAAACGTGTACACATGTTTATACTGGACCCCATGTAATGCAAGCTGAGATTACAGCTCACTGCATTTCCTTACAGATATCGCTCTAATAGTAAAGGCTTTACATTAATGAATCATATATACACATTTATTCTTCTGTATTCATGGTATACAATCCTTTTCCACAGAGCCATACTTTGGTACTTAAACTAGTAGCCAAAGGGTTTGTAATGCAGGGGGGTAAACTTACTAGTCTAGAGGCCAAAATAAAAATGAAGTCTTGTCGTGCTTGAAACCTGCACACAATATACCCTGGACATTGGGCAATAGTAATGCCATCTCCCTGCACTTTGTACCTCTAGTTTAGGTATCCTTCCAACAAACATCGACAGAGCCCAAATGGAACACGTCCAAATCCTACAATGGTCTTTGTGACTGTAGCGCTGGAGGAGGGAGGGCTGAGTCTCCATTTCACATGTTATGCTTTCCTGCACAAAGACAAGCTCCATTTGCAAAAGATGGCTGCTACCCTTATTCACAACTTATGGCATTGTTCGACCCACTGAAGCACTTGCACTTTGCTACAGTACCGACCAAGCACCACTATACTTTGTAGTAGCGTCTTACATCTGGTCTGCCTGGTTAATCACCCAAAAGATCAAATAGAGGGAAAAGGCAGTAATTAGGTTCATGACAAGTATGCAATCCCCTTTCGGATATTTACTGTTATTCTCATGCAGGGGAAGTCACATATAGTAATGGGACAATCCAACAAGAACTATCTATTCCTTCTGTATACCATCATAATTCACTGTTTTAGTTGTTTTGTTTATTGCATTTTATTCATAAAGTATTTTTATACTGTATTTTCTAATTCAACAACAATAAAGTTATATTACTACTAAAAAGGAAGATCACTAGGACCTGTGAATGAAAGGTTTTTTGGTGTTGCCTAGTATTCTCCGAATCCAGCATCTTCTGTATTGATCCTTGCCTTCTTACTGGCAAGTGGGTGGAGTCAAAGAAGGAGAAAGCAGGATGGGAGCCAGTGCCAGGAGAACAGAGAGCGAATGAGAATAAGGAGGAGAAGAGAAGACAGAAGGGAAAGAGAAAGAAGGAACACAGGAGAGGGAGTAAAAGAGAAGCTGCTTGTAGGATGACGTAGGATCCTTGCCTTCTTACTGGCAAGGGGGTGGAGTCAAAGAAGGAGAAAGCAGGATGGGAGCCAGTGCCAGGAGAACAGAGAGCGAATGAGAATAAGGAGGAGAAGAGAAGACAGAAGGGAAAGAGAAAGAAGGAACACAGGAGAGGGAGTAAAAGAGAAGCTGCTTGTAGGATGACGTAGGATCCTTGCCTTCTTACTGGCAAGGGGGTGGAGTCAAAGAAGTAGAATGCAGGATGGGAGCCGGTGCCAGGAGAACAGAGAGCGAAGGAGAATATGGAGGAGAAGAGAAGAAGGAAGGGAAAGAGAAAGAAGTAACACAGGAGAGGGAGTAAAAGAGAAGCTGCATGAAGGATGACGTAGGATCCTTGCATTCTTACTGGCAAGGGGGTGGAGGGGGGGGAGAGTCAAAGAAGGAGAACGCAGGATGGGAGCCGGTGCCAGGAGGACAGAGAGCGAAGGAGAATAAGGAGGAGAAGAGAAGAAGGAAGGGAAAGAGAAAGAAGTAACACAGGAGAGGGAGTAAAAGAGAAGCTGCATGAAGGATGACGTAGGATCCTTGCATTCTTACTGGCAAGGGGGTGGAGGGGGGAGAGTCAAAGAAGGAGAACGCAGGATGGGAGCCGGTGCCAGGAGGACAGAGAGCGAAGGAGAATAAGGAGGAGAAGAGAAGAAGGAAGGGAAAGAGAAAGAAGGAACACAGGACAGGAAGTAAAAAAGAAGCTGCATGAAGGATGACGTAGAATCCTTGCATTCTTACTGGCAAGGGGGGGGGGGGAAGAGTCAAAGAAGGAGAAAGCAGGATGAGAGCCGGTGCCAGGAGGACAGAGAGCGAAGGAGAATAAGGAGGAGAAGAGAAGAAGGAAGGGAAAGAGAAAGAAGGAACACAGGAGAGGGAGTAAAAGAGAAGTTGCATGTAGGATGAAGTAGGATCCTTGCCTTCTTACTGGCAAAGGGGGGGGGGGAGTCAAAGAAGGAGAAAGCAGGATGGGAGCCGGTGCCAGAAGGACAGAGAGCGAAGGAGAATAAGGAGGAGAAGAGAAGAAGGAAGGGAAAGAGAAGGAACACAGGACAGGAAGTAAAAGAGAAGCTGCATGAAGGATGACGTAGGATCCTTGCATTCTTACTGGCAAGGGGGGGGGGAAGAGTCGAAGAAGGAGAAAGCAGGATTGGAGCTGGTGGCAGGAGGACAGAGAGCGAAGGAGAATAAGGAGGAGAAGAGAAGAAGGAAGGGAAAGAGAAAGAAGGAACACAGGAGAGGGAGTAAAAGAGAAGCTGCATGAAGGATGACGTAGGATCCTTGCATTCTTACTGGCAGGGAGGGGGGGGGGAGAGTCGAAGAAGGAGAAAGCAGGATGGGAGCCGGTGCCAGGAGGACAGAGAGAGAAGGAGAATAAGGAGGAGAAGAGAGAAGGAAGGGAAAGAGAAAGAAGGAACACAGGACAGGAAGTAAAAGAGAAGTTGCATGAAGGATGACATAGGAGCCTTGCATTCTTACTGGCAAGGGGAGGGGGGGGAGAGTCAAAGAAGGAGAAAGCAGGATGGGAGCCGGTGCCAGGAGGACAGACAGCGAAGGAGAATAAGGAGGAGAAGAGAAGAAGGAAGGGAAAGAGAAAGAGAAAGAAGGAACACAGGAGAGGGAGTAAAAGAGAAGCTGCATGTAGGATGAAGTAGGATCCTTGCCTTCTTACTGGCAAAGGGGGGGGGGGTCAAAGAAGGAGAAAGCAGGATGGGAGCCGGTGCCAGGAGGACAGACAGCGAAGGAGAATAAGGAGGAGAAGAGAAGAAGGAAGGGAAAGAGAAAGAGAAAGAGAAAGAAGGAACACGGGAGAGGGAGTAAAAGAGAAGCTGCATGTAGGATGAAGTAGGATCCTTGCCTTCTTACTGGCAAGGGGGTGGATCCAAGAAGGAGAAAGCAGGATGGGAGCCGGTGCCAGGAGGACAGAGAGCGAAGGAGAACAGAAGACGGAAGGGAAAGAGAAAGAAAAAGAAGGAACACATGAGAGAGAGCTGCATGAAGGATGAAGTAGGAAGAAGGAGATTTCAGACGGAGAGAAGCAAATGGACTGATGGAGTAAAAGGATGAGCAGGAGGGGCTGGGAGTAACATTACTGAGAGTGGGAGCAACATTACTGGGAGCGGGAGTAGAAAGAGAGAGGCAGAGAGAGCAGGATAGAGGAAGTAACATAGAAATTGTTGTACAATGGAGATAAGAACATTAAGTTCCCTTCTAAAGATGATCAGCAGCCAGTCTACCAGGCAGTTTCCCCGTAGAACAAGAATCACTCGCACGATGCTCCAGCTTTTACAATGCAATCCCCTCTTGAATACTAGGGACTAGTCCGGGCTGCCACAAATAATACATAAACTAGGCTCAAACCTGCCAGGGGTGCTTTACAACAGCTAAACGCAGCCGCCATATGGGAATATCACACTCCAGAGAGCTCTATTTATAACACAGCAGAGGCGGCATCAAGGAGGGAATATTCATGTTTTTGTCAGAGTGTATCCTGGAGTGTAATGTGTTTAGTCGCCTTGAATGAAAATATGCATACAATTGTTCACACTTCCCTTCTCTATCAAAATCAGCAATGTGTTTTCCATTTCTAAAACGATGTTCCAATATTGTTTACAAGTGAAAGCAAAATGCAAACACGTTTTTGCATAACCTTTGTTGCAAACAACCCAGAAGCCAACCAAATTGCAAATTTGCATATCAACAAAAGCACTTGCTCCAGCATTCCATGCACAAGCCAATTTTGTTTAGTGCGGGCTTGTCTTTGGAATGGGGAGGTGGGTGTTATGCAAGCCGGGGACTTGGTGGAAGTCCAGCCATCTCTTTTACGTTATCAGGCTGCTCATCTTAGCCACATTTGCAATGTTAAAATATCATGCACAGCAACGGGCTATGTGACAATCCTGCACAACTGCTCATCATCGGAGGAAAACAAGTCGTCTTGTACATAAGCGCAAGGGAGGGTGGTTTACATCTTATCCTGCTAACAGTGTCCAAACCATGACCAGACCGTTCCACAAAACATGGTGGTGCTCTCATGCACGTCCACTATGGACATCATCTGGTACCGGTGGCTTGTCCTGTGGTACTCGCACTTTCGCTACCTCTAGTCCCAGGAGCCGAGGATGCTGCAGCAGGAACAGAGAGAATACAGAACTCCTAGGATGCGGTTTACTTTCAGCACCTTGTACTTTCACTAGCTTCGGCAGGACTGTTCCTACTAGAGCAGGACAAAGGCTGATTTGGATATGGCTGATCTCTGTCTAGAGTGGCATACTGTGCAAAAAATGAAGGACTAGAATGCAGCCCCAATCATTTTGAGTAGCGCAGATTCGTTCAAACGTTCCACCCATCATCTTTTTGTTTTCCTGTTCCCTAGTTCTGCAGCAGCAAATAGAATAACATAATGTTGTTTAGGGCTAAACGTGGGTACAAGGAGAAGTCATGTGACGCCCTTAGGTCAAAGAGTGTTTGATGCCACTTTTATAAGCTCTGGCATTTCACTCATTTGGCATACATGGATACTCTAGTTGAAGGCAAGGGGTTCAGACTGTGGTTCTCAGTGTGGCCAGAGTAGGAGAGAACGTGGGCATGGATAAATCAATTATTATTATTTTTCTTTTTTTGCTCTTGATCCAAGTCTTCCATCAGCTTTCCACTCCAAAGTCCTATTTCAATCATTTAAATCCTTGGAGTAACCCTACTGATGGAAAATCAGGGGACAAAAGCCTTCTAAAGCAGGAAACAAAAATCGCTTAAAAAACGTTTCTATGATTATGAACAAATTTAACTTGTATCGAGATTGGACAAGATGAAACATAGCCACTTCAGTACTTGGGCAAACATTGAAAGAGAATTGTACTGATCCTGCCAGCGGGAGCCCATATTGCTACTGTGTCACTAGTTAATCGGAATACTATGAGCAAGATGTCCACAAAACATTAATAATAGCCCGTTTAATGCAAATTTCAAATTTAGATTAATTAAGTGGTCTTGCACCTTCTGAAGCGCTGAAACAAGATGAATCGACCAGGAGAGAAATATGTAAATTTACCTGTAGAGCATATCAATGTGCATTGGGTAGAGGGAAAAGATCTGGAAAAGATCCAGAAAGATGGTAGTCATGATGATAGTCAGTAGAGAGCTAGTATATAAAGATACTGTGCAAGTGGAAAATGTGCTGACATCTGAAGAAGATGTAGTAAAGTGAGACTCAAACCCACCTTTGACTCAAAGGAAGGGATAGCGACAGCGGTGACAAATTAACCTCCTGCAGCTGCCTCTCAAAGCATCTTTGGGAAAAGTGTTAGAAAAGCAGAGGCTGCTTCAAGAGTATCTGCCTCTCAGGACACTCTCTAAACTTGGTCAGAAGAACTATCCACCGTGACTGGATCACCAGTCTCAGGAAGAACCCCTTCTCTAATGCCAAAGCCAAGGGCAAGAGATTATGGAAAGGCTTTGTGTAGCTGGTACCAATGAGAAAACATGAAACAGGGCTGTGCTTCTGTTAGGTCACAGTCAATATGCTGGATGATACATTCCCAGTCAAAGCCCTAATGCCTTTGGACTGGATCTGCTTCACAATTTCAGAAATAATATCAACATAGTGCTGGCCTCCTTGGGCGTGGTTATGTTAAAGGAACTTCTAAAGCACATGTACACCAGACGGTTTCATGGCGCTGGAGTCCAAGGGACACTACCGCTTAAGTGATTTAGTTCTATGCCTGGCGGAAGAGCCAGGTCTTTAGAAGTTTCCTGAACTGAACGTAGGAGGTCAGTGATCTGATGTCCAAAGGGAGAGAATTCCAGAATTGAGGGGCCAAGACCGCAAATCTTAGTCCCCCAAATTTCTTGCGTTTAAAGGATGGGATGACTAGGAGATTCAGATGGGAAGACCTAAGATTCGGAGAAAGGACATAGCATTGTACCCAAGAGGATACAAACACCGGGCAGTTGCCATGAAGAGATTTAAAGGTGATGCAGCCCAGCTTAAATACGCTGCGTTTGGCTACCGGGAGCCAGTGTAATCCTTTCATTAACGGGGTGACATGGTACCATTTATGCAGGTGGTAGATTAGTCTGGCCACCCGGTTTTGCACCAGTTGTAGTCGTTTTGATTGATATGCCGGAATGCCAAAGTAGAATGAGTTGGCATAGTCAATGTGAGAGATGACTAAGGCCAATACTACTTGGGTCAGGGCTTCAGTGGTAAGGAATCTGCTGATCTTCCTGATCCTTCGGAGCTGAAAGAAACAGGAAGAAACCACTGTCCCAACCTGGGCTTTCATAGATAGGTCACTGTCGATAGTGATGCCCAGACTTTTGGTTGAACTCGAGGGGAGGGGGTTGGGAGGATTCCCAGTTCGGTTGGCCAGAAGTTAGAATTCCAGGGGTTAGATGGCCTGCCGACTAGGATCAGCTCAGTTTTATCCTGGTTCAAATTCAGGTGGTTGCTGTTCATCCAGTAGCTAATGTATTGCATGGTGGAATGGAAGTTAGAAACAGAGGATGCCGATTGATCGATATCAAAGATCAATTGGAGGTCGTCGGCATAGTTGAAGGTGCAAACCTTCCTTTCGCCGAAGGAGCAAATAAGGGGAAGTAAGTAAGGGTTAAAAAGGAGCGGTGAAAGGGAAGAACCCTGCGGCACCCCATAGGTCAGTTTAACCTTGGGGGAGGAGAGATGGGCGAGGCGTACAGCTTGAGAGCGGTCTTCCAGAAAGGATAAGAGCCACTTAAGAGCCAGGCCCTGAATCCTGTTGTTACTGACACTGTCGGCCAGGAGTTCATGGTCGACTGTGTCGAACGCTGCAGAGAGACCAAGAAGTACCAGGGCTTGAGTAGTGCCCTTGTCGGCCCCTTTCCTAAGTTCGTCTAGGACCGTCAAAATGACAGCCTCTGTGGAATGAGCGGGACGGAAGCCCGCCTGGTTGGGGTCGAGATAGTGTGAGAATTCGATAAAGGTGCTGAGGAAATTTGCCACATGGGCTTCCAGAATTTTGGCTAAAAAGGGGAGCAGGGAAATGGGGCGGTAATTCGTAAGAGCTAAAGGGTCTTCCCCTGTTCTCTTCATGATGGGGACAATTTCCGCTTCTTTAAATACCTTGGGAACAATGCCCTGAATAAGGGAGTTATTCAGAAGCGCAAGAGGAGGATCCGGACATGTGAGGAAGGCTTCCCTTAATATGTGTGGAGGGCAGTAGTCTGTAGGAGAGCCAAATCCCACTTTCCTTAGAAGGTTGGAGCAGGCTTCCCTGGTGATGGGAGGAACCTGCTCCAGCGAGTGAGGGTTCCTGAGCGTAGGTGGTTGAGCTTTAGGAGGGGCATTAGTAGGTATGCTAGACTTGATGGTAATGATTTTTTCAATAAAGTAGGTATTGAGTGAGTCACATAGAGCTTGAGTGGGGACGGGTTTCACTGTGACTCTATCTGGCTTGGATAGTTCCGCCACAATAGCGAAGATTTCCTTTGATTTATTAGTAGAGCTCAATGTCTTGTTGGAGAAATAGCAGCCTTGGCTTGGAAGATGGCATTTTTATACTGTTTAAGATGAGTTAGAAATATATCTTTTTTGTCTGAGGAGTAGCTTTGTCTCCAGTTGCGTACTGCTTGGCGTAGGGCACGTTTCTTAAGTTTTAGGTCTTTGGAGAACCAGCGTTGGGCATCGTGGAGTCTGACTATATTGGCTTGTTTTTTTAATGGGTGCAAAGCTGTCACTGGCGGATTCTTAGATCTAAGCCCAATTGTTGGATGTGAGAAGAGACTAAAAGAGAAAACAGGAGGGCACGTAAGAAGGACTAAACTGTGGGTATTAGGTGGGGGAGGATAGCTACCAGACATATTGCTTGCTGAACATATAAAATCATTTTGCAAGGCTCACTGTTAAAACCTTTCAGAGAACAGCTGTGCTAAGAATGAAAAAAGGTCTCTTGAAACCCATGACATGCTAGTGCACTAACTTTAACAAAAGAAGCACAGTAAACTTCCTGCGGTCTAACCTTGTATGCTCTTAGCTAAGGTCCTTGTATGTCTGCCCCGGAAATGCTGTTCCTACTAAAATAAGTGAAAAGCCTTGAAAGGAAAGATAAGGAGAGAAGGAGCAATACACCCACACTGAAAGAACTTTTGGGAATTAAAATTAAACTATTTTGATTTTTGCAATCACAAATCCAAACAAGCACTGTGAAGCGAAGCCTAATGCCGCCAGGGCCAGACTGGCCGTAGTGGGCAACAGGCGTTTTCCCAGTGGACCGGAAGGGTACGGGCCGGTTATTGACCCGTGGGGGGCCCCTCAATCTGCACTCTGTGGAAGGAAAGCCATCCCTCCAGCCAGGAATAGATATTCAAACTAATAACAAGAATGTGATATGTTTTTTATTTTTATTTTATTTTTATGTATTTGAAAAGTTTTATGTAGCGCTGGCTAGACCCGGAGGTATCAGAGCGCTTTACAAGAGGATCAGCGAGTTGCAAGTTACACAAAATTAAAATAAGTTACACAGTGATACACAGTAAAAACACGAGTTACTAGAGAATGGTAAGTAAAGTCACATAATGAAACAACGTTACACAGTAGTATGACATTACTAGTGCATGACGAAACAGAGACAAAACATCCTAAGGGGCAAAGAAGGTAAGGGGTAAAAGTAAAAAAAAGGGTAAGGAAAGCAGATCAGGACAGGAAAGTGAGAGATAAACAAACCGGTGTTGGGACCTGAAAAGTTCAGCAACAATAATAGGAATTGGAGACAGTAGTAGGTGATAACACGAGTTACTAGAGAATGGCAAATAAAGACACATAATGAAACAATGTTACACAGTAGTATGACATTATTAGCGCATGGCGAACAGAGACAAAACATCCTAAGGGGCAAAGAAAGGGGGAAAAGTAAGAAGGGGAAAGGAAAGCAGATCAGGACAGATACCGGAGATACCGGTGTTGGGACCTGAAATTTCAGCAACAATAATAGGAATTGGAGACAGTAATAGGTGAGAGGAGTGTAAGAGACCTGGGGGGAAGGGGGGTTAGAGGTAAAGGTCAGTCGAACGAAAACGTGGAGCAGTCCAACGGAATAGAGAAAACGTTCGAAGGTCGCCCAGATGGAGACCAGCGGGGAGGAGGAACGGACAAAGGTCGCAAGATGGCGGATCCAGGTCATGTGCGCCGAAAGAAGACAATCCCAAAATGGCGGGGTACATCTAAATCCAAGTCCAAAACCAAGAGAGCTGATTCCACGGAGGGGAACTAGAGGGGGAAGTAGCCAGAATTTCAGTGGAGGGAGGAGGGCTGGCGATTGCCGAAACATTAACGGGCCGTCAGCGTGCACAAGTTCTGGGCAGCGGGGGCAGCAGTGACGGATCCATGTGCCGCAGGTCAAGGGAAGACTGATTCGGGCGCCAGGGCAGCAATCCAGTGAAAAGGGAGGCAGCAGCGTGGACCAGGCGGGCGCGCCTCCCAGGCTCGGAAGGAAGATGGCAGGCTCAAAGGGGACCGTATCGCAGTGCCGTAGATCTCACCGCTGCTACGCTCCCAAATTTGGAGAGAAAAAAAACACAAGACATTACGCATCCCAGTCGTCTTATGGGAGGCGAAGCTGGAGGGCTGGCAGTAGGGAAAGCAGAGGCAGTATCATATATGTATCAAGAGCTTCGTGTTGTGTTTAGTGCCATTGGGCATCGAAGGGGCTACCATGGCAATGTATCATGCTTAGAGTGTTCTATAGGCAGGGTTGAAATATGGGAACGTTGGGTGGTAATTGTGAAGAAGGGAAGTGGTTGGAGAGGAGTGCTGCATTGCCGATGTCTGGGTTTTGAGCCTAGAAATAAAGTATACAAAAGCGACAAGACGTGTGGAGTTGTGACTTAACACTACGCAGTTACAGACCTATGTATGTGCTTATGAAGGCTCCACATGTTATTTCTGGACTCTTATGAGGATAGTAAATTGAAGTGGAACTGATCAGTCTTGCTCTGTGACGGCAGCAGCCTGCTGATCGTTTTGTATCTCACCCGGGCATGCATTGGGTGCGAGTATACTTTATGTCTAAGGCCTGGACCGACTAGAGCTCGCCTGGATGGATATCATCTGCTTTTGGGAGCTTTCGGGAGCATGAGAGAGGTTTGGCACATAAAACTCTGCTCAAAAGTAGCCTCTATCAGACCAAGGGGAATTGGTAACACCGTCTCTGAAGATTGCCTGGGTAATGCTCATGGCACTAACAGTGATTGCTGCTCCAGCTGTCACTATGCTGTGTGAACTAGTAACAGTAGGCTGAATCCTTGCCTTGAAAAGGTTGCATAGGTCTTTGTTAATGTCACCATCTGGATTCACAGGCTTGGCCTACTGTCATTATGCTTCTTCAGTGTAAATGTGCAAAGAGCCACTGCTCTTGTGGCTTAGTTTGTTCTATTCTGCTAAATCAAAAAAAACTAAATGTAATGAAATTACACCCACACACACATCCAAGACAACATGTTAGAGAGAACATCCATTATACACACACCACAGGATCAATATGTCATGCTCTGACCAGCACTTACCACCTAGACTCAAGAAACTGGGATTGACCTGCCGCTTCATCAGGGAGAGGAGTTGGCCTAACGGCTAGGGCGGTCGACCTCGAATCTGGGGAACTGGGTTCGAGTCTCAGCAATGACACTGAACATCCTGTGATTCTGGGCAAATCACTTAATCTCCCCGTGCCTAACAAAAAAAATGAATGTGTCCTCATGTAACGCAACTGGTGCTATGTAAAGCTCTCTGATACCCGATACTTTCGGGTCAAGTTTGCGCTATATAAAACTCCGTAAAAAAAAATAAAAAATCAGTCTGAACTCATCTTACATCCTGTTTCTGTGTGACTCCACACCACCTAGGCTTGGAGACAGTCTCACCCACCCACCAGCCTTTCTGGTAAGAAGTCATTTCTTGCATATGATGAGAGCTTCCCTAAGTTTACTAACCACAGGTCATATAAGCTGCTGCAGCCACCGGATTCAACTTGAAATACTTCCTGAGCACACAAGTGTCCAGTTCTAGACTCGAGTCAGGGTCAGGACCGATACACGAGGTATGCCAACTCCAATGAAGTATAGTTGTAAAAATGTAGGGCGATCCCTTAGCAAACACAAAATCATAGCTTCAGAAGCATCCTAGTTGTGGCAGATCTGGCCTCACAAGGCCTTTAAACATCAGGCGATGCCACAGGGAGTAACATCATACAAACTTTGACCCGGCAAAATTGGACAAAAGCGTATATAGAAGATGGAAGTGTAAAACTAGTAAAAACCTTCAAATTGTCATCACAGTGCCATACCAAAGGCAGCCAAAGGAGGTTTAAGGTGCACACAGGTCACAGTTAAAACCCCAGGGTACGTCCAATTGACTCTCCTGTGCCTCAGAACACGGGAACATTCAGTTTCCTGCTTCTAAACCCAGCAAACGAGTGATGAACAAAACCATGCATAGGTCCACAGCTGTGGATGGTCTCAGAAGCATCAGAGCTGCTACAAAAGTATGTATGGGGGTCGCAACTGTTGCCCTGATATCCCCGAATTTCATGAACGAGGGGGGAGGGGGGCACACTGATCCTTGTTTTTGTAATATGTTTACTCACTCACAGCCGGCACAGCGCCTACTTTTTAAAATGTGTTCAGGTGTTTGCTACATCGAGGTGCTAAAGAGAAGTTTTTGTGAAGGTGTGAAATGTAGCTTTTTGAAAAATATGATTGGGCCTTTTTTGGCAGTGCAGCAACCAGGATGACACATCTGCGACCTTGTAAAATCTCTTCAAGGGAAAGATAAGGCAGCAATCTGTAAGATTAACTTATTTATTTTGCTTTTTGCAATCCCAAATCCAAACAAGCACTGTGAAGCGAAGCCTGACACCGCGACGACCTTGTTCTAGGACTGCATTGTCTGTGGAACGAAAGCCATCCCTCCACCAAGCACAGATACACAGACTAACAACAAGGCGCTATCTACCAAGGGCTACGCATTTCAGACCTATCTATGTACTTACGAAGGCTCAGCATGTTATTTCTGTGTGCTCATCAAAAGGCATGTACTTTGCTCCAGAAACTTTAGTTTCCAGAAACATTTTCCAACTTGTTCATTGTGCAGCTAGTCACTTTATACCCGAACCATATCAATATTGTAAATCACATAGTTAATATCAAGTATATAATATATAGATATAGTTATCATAATGCTATAAAATGTGAGCATTATGTTTTCATCAGCCTGTTCATAATTGCCATTTTTAGTGTTAGTTTTCATCAATCAGCTCTTTCTTTTGTGTAACTTAAAAAAAACATACATTTACAGGTGAGTGTGACACATACGGTACTTGTAGAACTGGCCTTCGAGAAGCTCAGGGGATGGACAGGAAAAGATAACACTGCACGCGACACAGGAAGAGGCGTTTGAGCTCACCTCTTCATCTTCTCTGTTTGATGTCTGCTATACTAACATAAGAGGCTCATCACTACTGTCAGAATCCGTTTGGGGGGTCACACTGCAACACCAGTTACCGTGCCACAATCATGGTGGTTGTGGCCTCTTACCTCTGCTGTCCCAGGGCCTGGCCTACAATGGCATCGGAAACTGAACACCAAGTACCCCCTTTCAGCATTGACTCAGGGTAGCGGGAAGAGTAGTTCAAGGATTCTCAAGGAGGTAGCTCGCGGGGCGGACAGACTCAGAGATCAACAGTTGTCAAGTAGCACACACTAAATATTGTCCGACCCCATGCCTGTCTTTTACAAAAGCGAAGTATTTTATTATATCAAAACGAAATAGCACACAAAGAGGGTTCAATAACAGGTACTTCAGGGATTTCAGGCTTAGAATAATCTAACAAGCGCTGATTTACGGTAATTAGAATAAGCAGACTTTTATAAGAGTGGCCAGGAGACAAGTTCCTCAAATCCCCAGTCACTTGCAACCCCCACTGCAGCTTTTCCTAAATGCAAAATCCAATGTCTGGTGGCGAGGACAAGTTCAAGGGTGCAAAGTTAATGAATTTTAGTAGCAGCTGAATTCTCACCTCAAGAACCTCATTCTGGCGTGCATGTGCAATGGCCTAGCCTTCCTCTAGCATTATTCGGGAGCTCTGTGCAGACCACGACTGATCAGCAGATACGGTTGTTGGCTCAAGGTGGGTACAGGCCCAAAGAAAAAGGCCTCCTCCCAACAAGTGAAGACCCCACCCTCCGGTGACTGTGATTCTTCGGTCTTTGACAATCCTTCGTTCACAAGCAGAGTCAGCACAGGACATCGAGTGTCAAGCACGGTCTTTCGCGCCCATGGACATGGTCACATTCTCTCTTTCTCTCTTTCTCCTTGGCTGGTGCAGAGCACCAGTTATGATCTAATATACCTCTCAACTAACCCATATTTGGTGGGTAAAACCCTACCCTGAGGGGTCTTACATGTGTTCACCCGCCCTCCTGCCACAGCAATCTTCATAGAATTTGTTATTTATATAGCGCTTCCACTTCATGTGCTATAAACAACTGATTGTTACTATTATTATCTTGCTAAATTTACAGAACTGCTGGAGAGTAAAAGGCGGACTCGACAAGGGGACTCAAACTCATGACCTGCTGCTTCCCACTTGTCCAAGAAAGGAACATTCAGCTCATTGAGCTTTTCCTACAGCACGCTTACTGACAGTGTCACAGCCAGGTGAAACGTGCAGCAGAAGAGAGCCCAAGAGTAAACACTGATACTAGGTTAAATATGCCAACAAACATCAATTAGTGTTTATCCAGTGTGCTTTATGCATAGTTTAAAGGAAAAAAGTTATACTTGGGTTAAAAAAACAGAATGGTGAGTCTCCCACAAAACTGGAGTTTCACCGCCAAGTTGTTGCCAAAGATTGGGTGGAATGGGTTTAAGATTTAATTAGTGATTGGGAGGCAAAGACCCATTCCTGCATTTGGGTATGCTCCTGGGTCACTACAGCTCTTTCTAGAGTACAGTGGCCCCTGATGATTTAACAGCAATCGAGAAGGAAACAAGACCATTGCAACATTCAGGTCACCTCCTGCATCGCTCCAATGGCTCGTCCACACTTCTGGAATGTCCTTTCCACACGGGCACAACAGCAGGGCTCCTATGGTTAGTCTCCTCCTGGAGTGGTATTTCCTTCTTGCATCTCTCAGCAGGCCAGGCAGGCTCCACTACCGAGACAGTCCCACTGCGTTTCCAGTAGCTCCTGGTAGATTTTCCAGGTGTTGTGCCCTCACCTCTGGGAGACTGGCAGTCAGCGGCATCAGATCTAGATCTCAGAAATTCCTCTGCTACTCTGAGAAATACCAGCTTTTCAATTAGAGAAGAATCTGGAACCAAGTGGGTATGTTTCAGTCCCACTTGTATAGTCATGCTGCAGACGGGGAAAGTTGATTTCACTGTCAGGGTCCTTGAACCGTTCAAAAGCAGTACCTTCTGTCAGAGTTTCTCCCCTTTACAGAGAGGGTACAGTCTTTGTTTGAGATTATGGTTTCTACAGCAAGTAGTGATGAGTGGTTTCTCCATAGGAAAACTGGAGCACTGAAAACAGGCGCACAATCACGTTTCACTTTGCACCTTTGCACCTGGCAGCCATCAGCCTTTGGGGGTAGCACCTGTGAATAAGTCCCAGGGGGAGGCCATGTCTGGATAAGTCACTATGCACAACAAAGGAGACTCCATTCTCCACCTTTCCACACCCTCCATCAAGCCTAAAGCTCGTACTCAGAAAGAGTTATAAAGTTCACTGCTGTGTAAATAAAGCTGCCCTGTCTCCAAAGTCCCATACTTTACTGCATGATACTAAACTCAAAGCTCAGGAATGCCAGAAGTACACCTTGCCAGTCTAGGGTGGGCTGTCCCTCAGCCGCCATCTTGTGTCACACTTTACCAGGGCAATTCAAAATGAATTTGACTGGCCTCACAGTCACATAATTGCATTCAATACAGAGTCATACTACCAATCACCACATATACTGCCCATACACACACCAATCACTCAGCGATGTCAGCGTAGGATGCGGTCACATCATGCTAGCAGAAATTTACCAGAGTGAAGTCAACAGGCATCTCAATTTTCAAGGTCAGGAAAAATAAAAAGTCCTGTCCTGCACTACAGATGAGAAATATGGTATGTTGACACCACTGCTTCATGGGACAATTGTCCCGTTTCCTAGGATGACAAGCAAGGATTGCCTCTTCAGACTACAGAGTCATGTTCTGAGTATCAGACCCTTTCGCATAGCCAAGGCCTCAGCGCACATGCATGATTGTCATGCTTGATGCCCACCAAAAAAAATCAGTAAACAACTGAAACTACAGTTGAGTCACTCAGAGCAGTGGTACACAACTGTAAAACAATGCGTGAAACATTCCAGTGCTGAAAGGTATAAACCAAATTATTGGACTTTACAGCTTTTGACTTGAGGGACAGAGGTAGACTTTTCAAAAAACTAAAGAGGTCATTGACACTAACTTTCAAAATACCATAAGTAACTGTAATTCAAATCAGGTTTGCAAGTTAGGCATGGCCTCATACAGGAGTTCTTAATCTCATTCAGTTACAAGCCGGGAGCAAAGCGGGTGACTCTAGCACTGACGCTCTTCATACATACATTCAAACAGTTACATCGGACATAAAGGTGATGGATGCGACCCTCCTAACTAAAATGCTTAATGGTCTCCACAGATAACTAAATATGTTGTCTTAGTGCTTTAATCGAACAATCCAATATCTGCTACAAGAATATTAAAATCTTGATTAGCGAAAGTCATAGGCTTCATAGACAGTAAAACGTCCACAATTAATGGCCAACCCTAGAGAAAGTATGAAAGTTTACATTGGGGTTAGTATCTCATAGGCACAAATAGAGATCTGGCTGGCAAAAGTCAATTGCTCGACGAAAGCCATACTAAGATTAGCAGTCTGAAATGAAAAGAACATGGTTGAGCACCTGCCAAAAATATTTGAGGCCACAATGTGCAACAAGTCTGTAGGGAGCTGAAATCTGGGCACAAACAAACCACATATAAAAACCAAGAGAATTAGAGAGGCATTTCTCAAATAAGCCTCAATGGCTCTCAAAGTGCACCAGTTCTTTGATCGAAGACGTCATAAGTCCACTGTACTTGGGAATGCAGGGCAAATCATGCAGTTATCACTTATGCATTGAAGGAATTAAGTGCACAAGGTAAAATCATGTGTATATACGTTGAGACAACTACTGAATAGAAGAACTAAATATGAATAACTCATTTTTACAAAATAGGTAACAAGCAAGGCATGGCAGAGATAAATAAACGTTGTAAAACAAGGGGCAAGGAACAGCTGCAGAAAAACGTTGGTGCATAAAAACAAAGGATCCATTTGAAGCTAGCAGCACACCACAGGTGATGTCACTAAATAACTCTGAGGAACTGCCATTTATTGTGCAAGCCAGGATGAACCCTTTACAATAAATCAGAACAAGGCTACTGGTGCCAAAGTTTGGTAGTACGCTCTGTTCCAAATACTATCAAAGCAGTGCAGTACCTTCACTTCTTGGTACAGTGCCCAATGTAACAAAATCTAAAAAATGCAAAGCAGAAGTCCCTAAACGTGAATCAGATCAAACACAGAGACAGCCAGCAGCACATCTATCCATCCATTTGGACACTATTAGTGAGCAACCTTCAGCCACAGTTGTACGTCTTTTGGCACTTAAGAGGACAGAGTGGGCTGAATGACTGGGAGGGAAAGATTTGGCATAGATGTAGACAAGTTTCCTCCTAGATTGTACAACAGAGGGAAGTCCACAGTTGGAAATCTTGGACCCGAAAGAGTCTACTTCCCCATTTGCAGCTCCTCAATCTGGATCGCTTAAAAAGAAATTTAGATGAGAACTGAAATTGTGCGGTGGTAGATAAGTAGAATAATTGGTGGACAGAAAAAAAGGAGCATATGGAAATGTGTTGCATAGGGTAAGTTGATTTGAAGAGATTTCTTTTTCACTGGAAGCCAATGCAACTCTTATCTTTTGGAAGAGATGTGATCAAATGACTTCAAATTATAAATGATACGACCTGCTGAGTTTTGTATATTTAACAGTGTCTGAGCTGACTTCACAGAAGATCTAGGTAGATAGAATTATAGAAGTCATATCTTGAGGGAATGGAAGCAGTCACATCTAGGACCCTAAAATACAGGTTCAAAACAGACATGATGTGCCAAAGAATCAAGTTCCATTGCAGAGTTCTTGAGGACATTCACTGGAACAGGACTCCCCCTGATCGAGGGTGGCCACAGACTGGAATGAAAAATTTCATACCTTTGAAACAGAAAGTTTCAATTCTTTTAAAAACACTGAGACGAGGATTATGCCTTTATTCCAGCTCAACAGCCTAATGTTAGGTTAATATTCTGTCAACATGATTTCAGATTTAGATGATTAAGCTTAAGGCAGTTGGTATTCATTCAATCCACAGTGTGTCATGTCCAATGCATCAGGGATTTTTTGGTTTCCTGGATGAAAACAGGGTTTGCGTTTGTGTGTAAAAATGATGCAAGTCCATCAAGCAGATGCACCAAAGCTAGGCAAAACAGGCTGACTAATAAGGGAGAGTGAGATGAACCCTGTGCCCCCTACCTTCCGCCAAACGGATCTTTATCTGATAGGAATTAAGAGATTCAGTCTACTGCCAGACCCTGAAAGCAAGGGTCAAACAATCGCTACTGGAGATTCTGATAATCAATTACCAGAGCGCCAACACCAAAGCTTCCACCATGCAGCACAAATCACTACTAAATGAGGAGCTAAGCAGTTCTGTTCCCAGGCCATGGAAAAAACCCACTTGTGGTGGATGCAAGATGGTGCCGTTGTGTGTTACAGCTTTGTCAACTTGGCTGGGAAGGGCAACAAAGTAATGGGTCCAAAGTTTACAAGGTTAAGTGTTGCCTTCTTTTATAATGGGGGAACAATGGTGGATGTCACTTGGGCTGGCATGCTACCAGAGCAGCATTAACAAGTTGTCACAAGGGAGGGCTAATCCCTTTTTTGTTTTAACAAAAAGTAACATTTCACTGCACAGCAATCAGAAAGAGATCCAAGAGGCTTGCAAGATGAAACGGCATGTGCATTCCCCACCTGAAGAATTAATTGGTAGCTCAAAGAATGCTAGCAAAGATTCATTGGTACACTGATAAATAGTCCCATATACTGCGTGCATCCATAGATTGCCATCTTGTAGCACTTGCAAGTAACAGATTTACTATTAGTCAACTGAATTTATCAGCCACAGAAGTAAGAAGGGATCTTTTGTAACTGCTTAGATTCCAACCTGTGAACTGCAGGCTCCACTCAGAAGTATTACTGACACATTTAGACTATTTATTTTATTTGAAAGGTATAATATAGCGCGTACTTGACCCATGCGAGTATCAGAGCGCTTTACAAGATGATGAGACAATGGCATACAACTTAATTAAGCATAGTAAAAGTACATACAGTGTCGAAGAAACAAATAGCTCAAGGGGCAGAGAACTGATGATCTACACCAAGAATTTGTTCATTAACAAGAGTTTGACTTTTTTCTAGAAGGAGATAATGGAGGGAGTCAGTCTTATATCAGGGGGGAGAGAGTTCCAAATTCTGGGAGCGTTGCCTGAGAAAGATCTGTTGTAGGTTTTCTTCTTGTTGAAACGTTGTGGCTTTAGAAGGGTGGAGAAGCTCCTGGTGGATCTAGCGCTTCCAGATAGCTCAAGCTTGTTGGCGAGATAAGTTGGGGTGTTGAAATGAAGAGCTTTGTGCATCATGCATGCAATTTTTAATTGAATTCTTGCTTCATACAGGAGCCAGCTGAAGGACTTCAGGTCAGGGGAGATATGATTGAACCTTTTTGACCCCGTGATAAGTCTTGCCGCCGAGTTGAATGCGGCCAGCTTGAAGTCAGATTCAGGGAGGAAAGGTTTTAGTTTTCGTAGTATACTCAGTTGTAGGTTTACTCCTTTAGTGGTGGCACTAATATGCTCCGGCATATTAAGGTTTTTGTCCAGGATTATTCCTAGTAATTTGGCTGACTCAATGATTTGTGGTGTGCAATTGAAAGCTGTTAAATTCTTTATACAATCGCTCGTTGAGTGTATCTGGTTGGGCTGGGCGATTAGGAGAAATTCAGTTTTTTGAGTGTTAAGTTTGAGGTGGTTGCATGAGAGCCGATTTTGGGTGTTTTGAAGAATAGGATTGAGGGATCGGATGTCTTCAGGAGATGAAATTTTCAAATATAGTTGGATGTCATTGGTGTGAAGATGATAGTGAATAGTGGAAGCCCTTAGCATTTCTGTTAGTGGTTCCATGAATAGGTAGAAGATAGTGGAGGAAAGAGAGGAGTCTTGTGGGACCCCAAGTGTGACTGGCGCAGTGTTAGAAAGGGATTGATTTACCTTGACTTTTTGCGTTCTGTTTTGCAGAAATGAGGTAAACCAATTTAAGACAGACCCTGATATTCCCATCCTATGTTCTAGTAAGTCGAGAAGGTAATCATGTTTTACCAGGTCAAAGGCTGAGGAGAGGTCAAAGAGGATTAGTAGGCATGATTCGTTTCGATCCAGCATTTTTAGGGCGTTGTCCACTCTATGTGTCAAGGCCGATTCAGTGCTGTGACCCGAGCGGAAACCAGATTGGTGCCTGTTAAAGAGGTTGAATTGGTCAATATGATTGCAAAGTTGGACATGAACACATTTTTCAAGAACTTTGGCCAGTGTTGGGATGTTGGGAATGGTGCGAAAATTGTTAAGGTTGGTTGGATCAGCCATAGGTTTTTTTTAAAATAGGGGTGACCTGTCTGGCTTTTAGGCAGTCTGGTATTTTACCCTGACTTAGTGAAGCTTCTACAATCCTAGTCTAGAGTGGGAGAATCAACATTTTGATATCATTGAAGAGGATGGAGGGAAGGGGATCATTAAAGTGATTTGAGGGTTTCAAGTCTGAAAGCATACTAAGAATTGTGCTTTTTTAACTCAATTGTTTCAAACGATCTCCAGGAGGAATTGTTTTTGAGGATGCAAGCAGGCTGGTGCGGGAGATCAACTGTACCAGTAGAGAAGATTGTGGAGTTTGGTGATAGATGAATTTGCTGTCGTGGAATCTGAAGGTCAGCTATCAGGTTATTAGTCTTTTCCAGGAAGAAGAACGCAAATTCTTCACTATTGGGCAGTAGACTGGGACCATTTGGGGCGAGATTGGGTAGGCCTTTCGATTGCCGTTTGACCAGATCAAACAGCTTGTTGGGGCGATTTTTGGCTTTATCAAGTTGGTTTCTGAAGAAATTAGCTTTTGCATTTGTGATGCTTTTGTGATAGATAGTCCTGAAGCATCTTAGCTGTATGAGGTGTTCCAGAGTTAGAGAGGCACTCCACTTTCGCTCTACCAATCTGAGGTTGCGTCTTTGAGTATTGAGGCTTTCCTTGTAACATAGTTGCAAGACTTTTGTGGGTAGTCTTTTTAGTTGAAAGGGTACAGTTGCATCAAGAATATTTTTCATGGAGCTATTATGGAGGTCCGTGAGCTCTTGTACATCAACCATATTCTCAGGGGGTGATAGAATGTTATCACTGTGGGATGTCAATTTAGTGAGGTCGATGTTTCTCATGTTTTGTTTCAAGATTTTAGGTTTGTGTGGTGGTTGTTCTCGAGGAAATAGTGATGTGGAAGATAACCTGATGATGGTCAGTCCAATCACAAGGGACGATAAGATTCTAATTGGGTAGAGTTATCTTTTGTGATGATAAGATCTAAGATCTCTCCTTTGTTGTGTGTAAGGCTATCATAAATTTGTACCCTGTTAAGATCCGTAACAAAGGATTTGAGGCTATTGACTATAGGGTCATAAAGGTCACTCTAATGGAGATTAAAGTCCCCAAGGAAGAATTGAGTGCCATGTTGACCCATGTTTGTTGAGATGGTGTCCATGATTTGTTTTAAGAAGGTGAGATTGTCACCAGGTGGATGATAGAACATGTGTAGTTTGCATAGGGGATTATTGTTGTCGGCAATTTCAATACAAAGATATTCACATGATGAGAGGGCAGGGTACTACAACTGTTTAACTGTAAGGCTGTTACGGTTAATACAAGCGATGCCACCCCCTACTCTGATCGGTCTATTTTGTCTGATGACATCGTAATCAGGAGGAACTAGAATGTTGAGGGCAGGCGCCAAGGACTCATTTAGCCAAGTTTATGTCAAGATCAAAAGGTCTAGATCCTGTGCTATGATGAGATCAGCGAGGTCCACAGCGTGTCTAACAGCCGATCTGCAGTTGAGAAGAATGCATTTGAGAACAGTTATAGGGGTATCCTTACAGTAAGTGTAATTCTCTTAAGGTTAAGCTTGTTTATACTTCTGTGATTGGATATTACTTCTCTGTGGGGGGTATGCAGAGATCGATTGGATTTGACTCTGGTAGACCATTCTATCGTGATTAAGAGGGTTATATGAAAGTAGGAGAGATTCAATATCTTTCTCCGATAATGGGTTTGAATCCACAAATCTACAAGGTCTAGAGGATGTGTTGGGTGAGGGACGTGTTCTCCAAGGTCTAGAGGATGTGTTGGGTGAGGGACGTTTTCTTCAACTCCACAGTGGGCTATACGAGCCTGCTGAGGATCGGAAGGGTGTGGGGAGAAAGGGAAGAGAAGAAGGGGAAGAGTCGAATCGTTCACGGATAGGTAAAGACGAACAGATATTCTTACTTGTCCCTTCAATGGTATTTGCCTTAGTGGTAAGATGTATAAGACTATGTAAGTCTTCTTTCAAGCGATGCAGAGTTTGTATGATCTCACCCATCCTGTTCTCTAGTAGGGTGTGCCAGGGTGGAGAGTTGGCTTGAAGTAAGGGGAGAGAGGGAACAGGGGGGTTGGATTCTTTGTTGAACCAGTAGGTTAGACTAGTAGACAAGGAGGATAGGGGATTATCCTTAGCATTATGATTTTGGGGTATGAGGGAGAGGATGATGTGGAGATAAGTTTCCATGGGGAGAACCCATCCATGTGGACGTATTGCTGTTGGCCAGGGGGTTGTGCGAGTCGCAATGATGGATCCAATGGGTCAGCTGGCTTTTGAATAGCTTGTAGGGGGATAGAGTGAGGTGCAGGAGGCAAGGTTAGTGAAACTTTGAGGTCCGGGAGGATGGGATTAGTCATTGGGGCTTCAGTGGGTTGTAGCGGAGGAAGGGAGGGCGGTATGATCAGGGTAGGTGAATGGTTACCATAACTATGTGGTTCGTCTGTGATAGACATTGGAGTGGGGTGGGAATGTGGTGTTGCAAGCGGTTGGTAATGATTCGGATCGCTTTGAGGGCGAATGTCTATTGTGAGACTGTTTATAGCTACCTTGAAAATATTTTCGAATACATCTAGATTGTGCTCCGAGGCATGGATAAGGATTGTCCCACTAGTATGGATGGAGATTGTGGCTTCTGCTTTGTAGGCTGAAGAGGGGTTTACCGAGAATCTAGAGCCATGGGGATTTTTTCTGGACGCAGAGATATGGAGAAGAGAGAGTAAGGCCTTCCTCCAGAGTGCCCTTCTGTTCGTAACACCTTTTTTTATGCAGAAGTATGGGTCAGAGATCAGAATTTCAGGATGGGCTTTTAGAAGTCTGTGCTTATACTTCTTAGCTGCATCTTTGGAAAGATTCAGGGGATAGTTTATTTTGTAGGTACGCTTGCCATATTTTAGTAAGCATGGGTCTATTGCTGTCCCAAAATCCATCACTGTTCGAGATGCGTAGAGAAGTGTAGGGTAAGAGTTGAAGTTCAAGTGATAATGTTGTGTAATCTGTCAATCAACCTAATATATGGCATGAGATTGTGGTCATAAATTGCAAGCCATATAAGTCCAGCTCCAGAGAAAGCACGTCAATCAAGTACGGCCTTAAAGAGTACATATTTTTCTTTTTTTTTTATTAGATCATGTAATTGCCGCAGCACAGTAAATACAGGCCAGATGATGCAGATTGTTATTTATAATAATTTAAACGGAGGGGTAGCTGCAGCAAGAAGAGAAATTTAGCCGATGTGCCAGGGTAGTTCTTGTCCTTTACCTATGTTTAGTTAGGTGTGGAGCAAGTTGCACCAGCCCTTCTTCTATCTCTAAGGCTAGGTTAAGACCAGTCCTTTATTAGTTTCCAACTCTAGTGAAGGCCGTCCACTATTTTGATGGAAGATGATTAAAATTAATTTGTCAGTTAGAAGTGACGTAAAAGAAGTAGGAACTTGGACACACAAAAAATGAATACAGGCCCCCTATTTTGACATGTGCAGAACAGAAAATGTGCTGAAAATAGCAAAAACAAACATCTAAAATAATAAGGAAAGATGATATCTATATATTATAACATTTATGGGAAAAAAGAAAACATCCAATAAATACAAAATATGAAATGCTCCTTCCCCATGAAGACCGGATACTCAGCAAAACCATTCCATCTCAGGTATGAAATAACACTGAATATCAGACAGATCAATGCTGAGCCACATCCACAGCCATAAAACAATCATCAATGGATGGAATGGAACGCTCTCAATACAAAGAACACCGTTATAGCACGTTAGGACCATGCAGCGCAAGGGCCTGTAAAACACTAAAATAAATACATTTTCTAAATTATCAAAATTAGTTTCACTGGCTCCTAAAAAGGCCGCTGAATTAGGTGAAATGAGGCCATTAAACAAAGTATTGAATTCATCCAGAATCTAAAATTCTAGATTGTTCTATTAAGTCTGATATTCCTCTAAAAACATTTTTATTAGTTGCAGTTCCACCTAAAGAACTTATGATGTTGATTAAGGGTGGAAATAAAAGCTTAATGAAAAAAACATCTAGTACATGATTAAACAGAACACTTTGATCCCGATCAGGCCTTTAAGTGGAATGAAAAAAATGCAGGTTCTCTAAAAGGGGAGTGACTATGTAATAAAGGGAGGAGCTTAAGTATGTAAACTAAATTTCAGTTATTCCCATAGTGTGCCACCAGACCAGTATCTTGGTGCAGCTCTGAGCTTTCTGTTATTGCATCCATATATATAACACAACAACTGACATACACCTAAAACCAGATAGGACTACTGACTTTTTAATGGTCGTTAGCTGTCCAAGATAAATGAGTAACAACACTAATTTCGTTGTAAATAATATTGAAAAAGTTTCAATTCTGAAATTGCTGGACTCTGAATTGAACATTACTGATACCTGAGGAAGGAGTAGTGGTGTTTAGAATGGCTTCATCACTCTTGTTATGTTTAATTTACACTAGACATGTCTACCCTTTTTCTTTCCACATCTTCTCCATCTGCATATCTTACACCTCATCTCTGTCCTCTTCAGCACCCTCTATTCACTCTCTCCACTTCCTCTCATCTCATTCACTTCACCATACCCCAATCGCACAACACACCCAGTCACCTGTAAGTACTGCATTTTCTTTTACTTTTGCCTTGCCAATATACCTCCTTCACACACATTTGCACATAATCATAATTGCACCTGGAATACCAGGCCATTGCTCTGTGTGCTCTGCAGAGAGGCAAAAGATTGCAGGACCATGTATTGTGAACACATTTTTACACACTTCCAGGCACTGCGAGAAACTCGCACTGCCTTCTTCCTCAACTGCAAAGTTCTCAATCTTGGCCCGTTTTAAACTCTTGAGGTGACCCAATTCAATGTGTGCACTACAAAATAGTAATATGCTCCATGAAAAAAACACAGAAACACTTAATCCTGTAAATAGCTAACACTCCCAGAGAATGCAAGAGTAAGTAAAACGTGAAGTATACCCAAGAACTACATCACTGACATGGATAACCTTAATATTTTTTACATCAATTGTTCAGAAATCGATCACTGTTTTTACCAGCAAAGGACATGCATATAAGGCCCTATAGGGACCTGTTTCAATGTCAGTTTTTAATTACTACCGGGTCTGTAAGCCGGAGGACTCTGCCATCTTCTAGCCCTGAATGCTGATCACGATTGAGCCGCAATCCTGTGTTGAGTGCAAACTCCCAAAACTGGATTATACTGGTGACACTAATTATGGGTTTTCAGAATGTGGAAACACATCATTCTGAGTTCCAGGGTGTCAATTGGGTGCAAATTGTGCACACGTTAAGTAACAAACTCAGCACAATTGTGACTGAGAAGGTGTGCAATTATCACACCAATTGTGATGGAGTCCTATGTGTTGTAAAGCCAGATCAGGCTTTTTGTGATGGCTAATAATGAAAACAATTTTCAGTCTAAAGAAAAAGCTCTGCTGATAACAGATCTATTCGATTTTTCTGTCTGGTACAGCATATGTCTGGAGAGGGCATACAACATGGCCAAGTGCTGTCTACATCTATATCGGATAGTCCAGGAAAGCAAAATAACTGGGAGACAAAGACAGGACCATATAGAGAGTGGGTGTAAGACCAATAGCATCCATCTTATTTTGATCCTTTAGAACACTACCTCTTCTTGAAAAGTACACCTCTATACAAGACTGTAAACTATAGTCATAAAGATAATTGCCTTTCTTTGAGGGTGATCCATTAATGTCCGCAACACTATCCCTTTTGTTGAGACCCCTCCTCTAAAAAAAGCAGAGCAGGTCTCATGCTTTTATCACCGATTGTGGAGTGAGTGCAACTGACGCGGTCCTGGTGCTAACACAATTCAATGTTTTATCAACAGGGATGCATGCCAGTGAGTTTCTGTCACTGAGATCAACTCCTTAGATTTTACATTGAGCATAGCAGGCAGCCCAAGCTGTCTGGTTGCGAATTACATAATATGGGGAAACCAAGAATTTACAGGGGCATAGAAATACCCAATGCTTACCATTGGTAGGCTTTATTGTTACCCTCATTTGCTTGCTTCTTATCTGATAGCTTTCCTTGTTTTTCTTCTGTTTGTCCCTCCCCATGCATAGCCTCTTTACCATTCTCTTGACTGGCTGACTTGTGCCCTTCCAGCGCTTACTTTAAGGGAACTACTTCGTTCTCCATTTCTATCAGAGTGCCTGTGTTTTCCAGCTCTCTCTCGTTTCTATCCCTCCCCAACCCAAAAAATACCCCTGCCCTATGCTGTTTGTATTCACTCATGGCTGTTCGCTCTAATGTTAGTGTACATGATCCCCCCCACCCCTTCTGCGCTTCAAGTTGCTGTCACCCTTGTGTGCTTCTCCACCACCCCAATGCTGCTGTCTGCCTTGTGTGCTCCCTCATGTTGCTGTCCCCCTTGTGTGCTTCTCTAAGGGAGCAGCCAGAAAATTAAAATACCCCTCACTTAAAACATGAACCATACCTCTAATCACACAGAATGCGAATGGGCAAACTTAACCCTCCTTAGACGTGTTCCCTTCACCCCTCTATTCATCAATCCTTTCTCTCTTCCATCTATTCATTTATTCATCTGTTCATCCCTTTACCTTTTCATACACCTATCCAACCAAACTTTCTTGCTTTTTCTCTCATGCATACTTTTTAAATTTGTCCCCAGCTCTGTTTTCCCCTATATTCATTATTCCTCTTTTTTAGTTTCCTTTACTGTGCAGCAGCCTATAGGCCACATCCTCTGTTGCAGGTTTTCTTAACAGATGTTTATAAGAATTTTGTCAGCAGACAGAAGCGGCCCATAAATAACGAGTTAATTTTCCAATGGGATGCAGTTCACCAGCCAATCCAGCCAAGAGGCACCACCACTTAAGCTGCTAGAGTTGGGGGTTCCCTACGCCACTGTGCTTCTCCCCCACCACCATATTGCTGTCTCCCTCATGTGCTTCTCCCCTGCCTCTGTGTTGCTCTCTGCCTCGTGCCTCCCACCCACTCCCCATTGCTTTTCCTAACCCGCTCCCCCTACCAGCTCTTGCTTCACAATGCCATCATTTTTTTAAATATACATTTTTTTTTAAAGAAGATGTAAAAAGTGTGGGTGGGGGGGATGTGGCTTAACGGCTAGAGCGGCCGACTTTGAAGTTGGGGAACCTTGTTCGAGTCTGGCGGAAGGCTCAAACATCTTGTGATTCTGGGCAAATCACCTAATCTCCCCGTGCCTAAAAATGAATGTGTCCATCTGTAAGGTAACTGGTGTTCATGTAAAGCGCTCTGATACCTTCAGGTCGTATTCGCGCTACATACAACTGAATAAAAAAAAATCCCCTCACTCTTTGAATGTATGTCTTCTTATTTCACTACCCAGGCCCTTCAGGATTTCCCGATTTGCAAAAAAAACAGAGAAATTAGCAGTTTTTTAACAAGGCTGCGCTTTTTTACAAAAGAGCCCACAAAATTCCTTTTATTGGCCAAGCGTTTACGACTGAGCTTACTCCCTGGCACAATCGTGTTACAATATTGAGGGTGAGTCGTGAGACCAATAGAGTAAAGTCAATGCAATGTGTGCCAAAACTCACACTCGCAGATCTGCCTTGGCTTGCACTCTGGTTTAGGTTATAAAACCAATCAGGGTAGTGATAGGAAGTAGTGCTCACTCTAACCTGCAGTAAGTGACTGCCTTTTAGCAGAGTTGTATACTGTAATTAGAGGTAATAAACCAAAGGCAGCCCAGCTGGACACCAGTACACGCCAGCCAGGGTCGTATTGGGAAAGTGGGCACTCGGGCCACGCCCTTGCTTGAGGACCGGCTGTGGGCTGCTTTTTTATGCATCCAGCCCCGTTCTAACTCATATTTATTTTATTAAAAGAGGATTGGTATGCTTATGCTGAAGTTCAAAGGCTGCAGCAGCCCCCTCGGCCCCAGCATGCACACTCAGATGGCCCACTTTCACCTTCTACAGAATAACAATGGTCTTTGGGGTCACAGCCTATGGTAGGCCTCCTACATTCCGGCCTCAGGGCATTCATTACAGGGAGTCCCCGTCAGGTGAAATTCTGTGAGCAGCAGAGTTCGCACTCCTCTGCCAAGGGAAAAAGAGGCGTGTGTAGGATGAGAGGACTTGAGGGGATTCTGCTTTCACCTCCTACAGCAAACTTAGTGCTGCAAGATGACTACCACCCACTCCAGGTCAGGTGAGGAAAGTAAAACGGCATCAGAGAATCAAGTCCATAATAATAAACATGAAACTGTGACCTTGAATGCAATGGGGACGGGGTCAGTAGGTGAGATAGGAGGCAGAGATGTGGCTAAAATATAAAAAAAAAATGCCTTGTAAATTATTCTGTAGGCTTTCACTTACAAGTAACTGCATATAAAATATTACCCACACACCTTAAATTAGAAATACATGCAAGTTAAATTAATCTGTGAGAATTGCACTCTGTTCGGGTAGGAAAGCTCAGTTGGTGAAGTAACCACTGTAGATGTCTGTGTATAACAGGATGGTACAGATATAAATCCTGGTTGGAGCACTAGAGAGTAGTTACATGTTTTCATAGTGCTTCGATGTCCAGCCGGTGACAGAAACCACAGTGAATAAGTAGTTATTTTAAAACTACATTACGTACAGCATAATATAGGCTATTGCAAAATGCACAAAGACATTTTGTTCAAGGTAAAACAAGTACTTAGAAAATATATATTTATAGTAAGACTCAGTTAGACTGTAGCTAATGCAAAACATTTTACAAGTTCCCATTAAAAGACACACTCCCGAACTAAGGTGCTGAAACACCTCTTCTGCTCTTAAAGAGAGTACATTTTTGCCACCATGAAGCTCAAATGATTCTAGATGAGATCCTAGTGCAATTACTGGGTTTAAAGCTAGATAACAGCCAGCCATGCATGAAGTGTGCTGGGATGGGAAACTATGAAGTCAAGTATAATTTTACCATTATTGAGTCATATTGAAAGAGGGCGGGTGGGGGAAGAGCAGCTGGGTGACACAGGGTCATGGCTAGTATCAAAGAGTTTAACTTCCATCTTTTCCTTGTTCCTCAATTTAATCACATGCATTCTTCCCTTTCCCTCTTTAATCACAGAGTGTAGCAGACCCTCCCTCGATTCACCAGTTTAGCCTTCCTTTCAGGTTAAAAACCCAGAAAAACACACACTCAAAGCCTATGGTGTAGTGTGTCGCATACAATTTTAATGGATAATTGAGAAGAGAATTTAAGTGGAGTATGGAAAAGGATCACTGGGAACGGTTTATGAATCCCACTTTTCTAGAGAACCGAGGTGAAAGCAGCAGAAACTTCACCATTTCTTTGCTGTGTTGCTGTTGCTATGGTTGCTGGCCTGCTACAGTTGAGCTCACTAGTGACTTTTTATATATCAACTGGGAACTGAAATCTCTCCTGGTTTTAAAATATTGGGTCTTTTCATTATCTAGTGCATTAATACCCACTTAACTGTCTTCAGATGTTGAAAGGCTGAGTTGACCCTGCTAGAGTCAAGTCCCCTGACCTGTAGTTTGCACATAACCACTTACATTACTGAGTGATTTTGCGGGCTAGTTCAATAGTTTATTCAACTTGTACTGGGTCACCAGTTTTACTATTGGGGGAAAGTCTTTCAGTCTGAAGTAAAGTATGCCAGCTTGGATGTATTGTTGTTTGTGCAGCAGACTCTGTGTGCCCTGAGATAATGTAATAGAGCTAAAGAAGATTTGGGTGGGAAGATGGCCTTCAAAGTCTTAGCCAATCTCAGTGCTCCATTGAATTGGGTCTTTGCTTTGAAAATCATCCTTCTCTAAGCAGCCATGCAGGAGGGAGCTAGCTAATCATAAAGCTCCCTGTGAGAGGACGGAAAGGGTGAAATCTTGAAGCATTACTACATTTGTGGATGATCAGAAGTCAACCTCATTCAATGAGGTCATGTGCGAGTCAAGACCCTAAAAAGGAAAAAAGTTAACCTAGAGACCAAGTAGAATAAACAGGTAAGCAGGGATTTTGGGAACAGCAGTGGTTAGCAGGGGCTTCAGGGAACTGAGATTGAGGCTACAGCCATCTAGACTTGAGAGTAAGCTGGAGTCTTAGAGAATTAAATTGAACAGGGCCATTACTGGAAACCTAACAGCGAGAAGGAGCTAGTGGGACTTGGGGACAAGATGAAGCTTTAGCGATCAGGTGATGAGTGGGAATCTCAGGACCCTAATGTGTGCAGAGCACTAAGGGAGCTGACATTAAACAGAAGCCTTAGGGAATTCTCATGGTGAAGATGGACTTCACTTTCCTAGGTGTGTGCATGGATCTGGGTGCGGAGAATAGCATACCAAAGGGTGAGTAGGATTCCAATTGCACAGTAGCTTCCTAAGATCTCAGTATGAGCAGGAGATTCAGAGATGTGTAGGAGCCTCAGAGGACCTGAGAGTGGAAATTACCTCAAGGGTAGTGAGGGAGTATGGGTAGTTTGTGACCCACTGATGATGAGCAAGAGCCTGTGAGTGCTTATCTTCCAGTTTATTTACTTTTAATGGTTTAGAATGACGTACTCTAATGACGTGAGACAAAAGTCTCGCCCTAAGCGTGTCTCTGTTAATTAAATCCCTTTCAGCCCCCCCATCGCATTTTCTTGTCATGGAGCTGAGATGCTGGGTGTCACTCTTCAGTGCTTCTTAGTCTTTTGTTAGTTTTAATAACTATGTGCATAGGAGCTGGTGGTACGGATATGTGCTTTATAACTCCGAGCCCCGCTTATTGGCATTTGTTTGGTTCTCCCTGTTTCTGCCTGTGCTGAATATAGTCTGCAATTCCTAATTAGCATTTGCTCAGGTATACCCCCCAGCGGTGTCTGTTGGCCTTTTTACCCTTCAGACTCATTTAGGTAGGGGGAAATTTCGGCTGAGAAGGGCCAGTGCTGTCCCAATAACAGGAAAACTATCCTGCTGAGAGGTGCCAGTGTTCCATTGCTGTATAAAGGTGCTGCCCAAGTGGGCAGAAGCTATCTCACAACATATAGGGCCTAATTAAGAGTCTGGTGGTCCTCGGACCGCCAGACTCGTGGTGGGGTGGCGGTCCGCCGACCGCCACATTACGACCTTGGCGGTCTTGCTGCCCTGGGACTGCTGTCTCAGCCAGACAACCGCGGTTCCCTGGCTGTGGCGCGGCAAACTTGAGGCAGTAATATGCGGTCCCGCCAAGCATATTACGACTTTTCACACCGCCACTGATTTCACAGGGGGGCACAACGTAAGAACATACTTAAAACATACATGTTTTAAAACATTCTGATCACACAGTTTTTGCAAAACACTGAGCAATGCTACTTGACACATTGCATTCTTTACTCTTGATTAGACAATCACGTTTGGGGTCTTTTAGAGACCTTTAAAATGAGGTCCCTCTGAATTTTACATAAAACCAAACATTTTTTTATGTGCCAACTATGCTCAGCAGTTTTCATGTTGAAGTTTGGAAGTGGAATTCAGATTTAGACAGTGTGTGTCAGGGGCATGGCAGCAAACAGACTTTTGTCAATTTGTCTTGGAAGAACAAAGGCAAATGTAACGTGTGAAGAAGTGCCTGACAGCACAAGGGTAAAAAGTTAATTGAGTTTGTGAATAGTAAGCATTAGAATGTTTGAGAACTTGGGTTTACATCGGCTAAGTGGTGTGTTTATTATATAACATGCCTCTTGAAATATTAGAGAAAAAGTGGGTACGGGTATTTATGCTACCTAGAGCCATTTATCCAGGTAGCAACAAAGGTAAGGCCATAAATATTCTGTGGAATAGGGAGCCTACATATTACTATTAGGAATGCAAAATATAAGGGCATTAGCCCATCAACGTGCTCTGTATTTCATCCTCGATCTGTGGAGTGAAGATGAAGTGTTGTTGTTTGATCCTGGGAAGTGTAAGAAGGTGTTGAGAGAGTCTACTGTTTTTAGGAACAAAGCAGAGACTCCCAGAGGCTATGTTCATTAAAAATGACTGAAGAAAGATGGATGCTGGCGAGATATAGATTTAGGAGTTTTCCGGCGGTGGACAGAAAGGAAATAAAACGTTATTGGATGAGAGAGGGTAAGAAGAGATGCCAAATAAAAAATACATCAATACAAATCATAAAACACACAGTGATTCAAGTAATAGTCTGGAAAAGAGCGAGACTATAGTGATGGCATACCCATTAACTGTCATGGTCCTTCACTCTGTGGAGCCGTTGCTAGCCAGAACAAAGACTCAATACATGACCCATAACAGGTTGACGAAATATGAACAGAATATTTTATCTTCTGAAAATGTTGTTTTAAAATGTTACACAGTATTGAACCCTTCAATGTTATTGCCTGTAAATGATGAAAATTGTGATGAAAGTGAACACGACTGTCTAGATGTCATGGGATTGTGCAACAAATACCGCCCTGACATTAAGGATGAATCCCTGATTGAGCCTGTTCATGTGTTAGTCGTAGATGGCTCATGCTTGAGAGGTAATTATGGTACACTCAGAGCAGCAAATGCAGTGTGTACCAAAACTTATGTGGTTGAAGCTTCATGGCTTCAAACAGTGTTCTCTGTTCAAGTTGCTGAATTGATTGCTCTTACTAGAGCCTGCAGTTTAACTGCTCAAATGAGAGTCACCATATTTACTGACAGACAGTACAGGTTTGGTGTAGTCCATGATTTCGGACAGTTGTGGTCACAGTGAGGTTTTCTTACATCCTCGGGAACCCCCATCAAAAATGGGATGCACTTTCAAGAACCTACTGGATGCACTAAAGTTGCCAGGAGAAATTGCTGTGATAAAGTGCTTAGCGCATCAACGAGGAAGCGGATACATTGCCATGGGCAACCAATACGCTGACTCAGTTGCCAGATACTGTGCTCCGTTAGCCTGTTCATTTAATGGAGGTTTTGCATATGAGTCTGAAGAGGAGAATACTTTTGACATGTTGAGGAAAGTCACTGATACATGGGATGAACTGAAGAGGGTGCAGGAAAATGTGTCAGAAGCAGAACAGAACAGTTGGGTAAAAGCAGGATGTGAGAAAAATGCAAATGATATCTGGATGTCAGCAGATGGGAGACTGGTACTACCAGACAGCTTGTTGTTTCCAATGACACAATATTACCATGGATACTCACATTTGGGGAGAGACACAATAGTGAGACTTTTCAGCCAGAATTGGTACAACCGTGGATTTAAGATGCTGCCAGAAGAGGTTTGCCATAGGTGCATAACTTGTCAACAGCTAAATGTAGGGTAACAGCCACGTCACACTGACGCACCTAGGGAGATCAGATGGCCCCATTAACAGGATGCAGATAGATTTTATCGAGATGCCTGTTCATATCGGGCTGAGATATATCCTGGTGATGGTGTGTCTTCTCAAGATGGGTGGAAGCCTACCCAACTAGAAGGTGCACCAGCCTCACAGTAGCAAAATTGTTATTAGTGAATTGATCCCCAAATTTGGCAATCCGATTCCTCTTGATTCTGATAGAGGAACACACTTCAACAACGAAGTCATGAAGATGAGCTTTACAGATCGAACAAAGATTACACTGCAGTTATAGACCAGAAGTCTCTGGTATAGTTGAACAGATAAACAGTACCATCAAGTCTAGATTGGCCAAAGTCTGTGCATCCACCTCTCTGAAATGGCCAGATGCTTAACATTGGTGCAGAGGAGTATTCAAAGTACACCTGACAGGAAGACAGGGTTATCTTCAAACAAAATATTGATGGGCAGGGCAATGAGATTACCTGCTGTTCCAGCAAATGCTCTCTAGAACATTACTGCCGATATTATCCCAGATTATTGTAAGTAACTGGCTGACGTAGTCCATTCTGTCTCTCATCAGGTCTCAGCTGCAACACAAGATCCGCATCAAGAACAGTACCACGACCTCAATCCTAGTGATTGGGTTGTGATCAAGAAGCACGTTCGGAAGACTTGCCTTGAACTCAGATGGAAAGGACCCTTTCAGGTGATCCTTACTCACACACACGGCTGTTAGGTATGCTGGAGTCCCTAACTGGATTCATGCCTCGAACACCAAAAGAGTGAGTAATGATGGTTGAACCACCAGTTGAGAGACCACCAAGACCAGCAGCACCGTTGCAGTTCAGCAAGACGGGGGCGATAGGTATGAAGAACAATGGACAGAAAATGAAGGGCAAGCACTAGAAATAACCCAGAGTGGTGTGGAGACCTCTAATGAAAGAGAAGCAGAGATCGAGTCACCAGGAGGAAGTGATTCAAATGTGGCTTTAAGAGATGAAGATCCAGGTGAAGGAACTGGCACTGGAATAAGGAGAAGCAATCAAAAAGCAGAATGGCCACAAGGCTATGAAAACAAAAATCCGAGGAGAAGTGCTCCAATAGCTCGAATACCAGAAACGATACCTGAAGAGACTAAGTCTAGTGATGAGAGTAGCCTAGACCCAAATCAGCAAAACCTGAGAAGATCGAAAAGAGCACGGCTGCCTTGTCGCAGGTATTCAGCACCTGAATTGTCGCACTTTATGAACACTGCTTTGAATGTTACATTGGGAGATTCATGCAACTTGAATCCTGAACTATTTAAACCTCCCTAAAAGGAAAACTAAATAAAACGAAGTGGAAAATAATTGAGAAATGATCTAAAACTGAACAGAAGAAGAACGAGATTTGAACTGTGTCTATTAGATATTTGTTCATTTATTTATTTAATTATTTTCATTATTTTAAAGAAGACTAACCTAGGCCCAAGTTGAAAGTTACAGAAGCACAGGGATAACATTTTCAAAGACCACAGAGTAGGGCTAAGGATTCTCTGCATAGAAGCTTAAATGAAGAAGAAAGAAGGACAAAAAAGGAAAAATAACTGCACTAAAGAAACTATTCACTAAACTTCCTAACCAGCTATTGAACCAAGTGCTTTGAACTGACTAAGAGAATGTGTTGCATCAGAAATAAGTGTAAATATATTATAGGTTCAATTATCGTATTAACAATAATAATGATCACTATAGTACTAATATAATTCTACTTAGCATAAGAGTCCGAGCTTAAAAACAAACAACTTTACTAATTCACATACTTACAGTACTAGAGAAGATCCCTTTAGTTACTCATTTGTAAACAATAAGAAAGATGATTATTCCACCAATGTCTTTTCTAGGTTAGTATAAGAATACACTAATGCAATGAGCGCAAACGATTGCTATGTTTGCGCACACTTACCTGCATCAGTGTCAGAAGAGGTTACCTACTAAAGCATGCCTTTATCCTATGCAATTTCTTGCAGTATCTCATTATCATTAGTTTACAGGAGAGGACATTTTGAGTACTTTTAATCTAATCATGATCTAATACTTTCCCAGGTACCATTAATAGAAAGCATGAACTTACATTTGCAAGCAAAGGAAATGGATACAGCCTGGTACTATTTCTTTCCCCATAGACTTATAGAAAGTGTAAAGGCTTATAAAGTCATTCTAACCTGTTTAATGCGACATATAGAAAGGGTTTATAAAATGGCTTTAGAAGAAAGATACACTAAGATGACATGTGCCACTGACAAAAAAGTGTGATGTTTTAGAGAATGCATGGAGGAAGGAGGAAAACAAATTTAGAAAGAAGATGGTCTACCCTAAACTGAGACTTGGCAGCCAACACAAGGGAAATATTTGCACGTACAGAAGACGGACACCTAAAAGAACTGCACTTGTAGGGATTAGTAGCTGTGAACACACTTTCGAACTGACGGGTGGACCTTGGCAAATTTTGCAGGGAAACAAAAATGTTATTCCAGGGGTTTATTACATTTGTGGACAGAATGTTTACTTTCTATTGTCAGCTGACTGAGAAGGGATCTGCTACTTAGGCATATTAATTCCAAAAATGTATCATGTAAAAAGCATAGATGCACTGACAATAACACCCACACATAGGCAGAAACGCAGCACAGAAACAGGAGCTAGGTTAGTAGGAGAAAAAATTGTAGCTGTTATTCCACCTGTAGGAGTCGTTTTAAAAGGCAAAAAGATTAGAAAGCTGTCAACCGTTGTCGACAAAATGGCAACTAGTACATCTGGAGCTTTGCTTGTAATAAAAATAGAACTAATAGCTATACAATCGATGGTTTTACAAGACCGTCTTGCATTAGACATTTTACTTGATTAAAAGGGCAGAGTCGGGGGGCATGGCCAACAACATGGCCGGGTAGCGGCGTAGCTCAATAACTCCGCCGGCCCCGACTGAATCCTGTATATTTATCCTGTCCTTCATAGCCAAAGACTACGGACAACAGGAGATGAAGACCTTCCCGCAACGAACAGCTGCAATTTGCGGGTAAAACGTGGTCTTCGGAGGAGGAAAACTTTCGGAGCCGGGGACCCGGAGTCTGACGACAGGGATCAAGATGGCGGCGTCTCGGGGGCACTGAGCGCCGCGGGGACTGAGGCTCGCGCTGATCCACGTTTGCGGCCCATGGGGGACCGGGGGCCCAGGAGCGGCGGGGGCCCCCACAGTAGTGGGGGTCTAGACTCACACCCACGCGGGGATCGCTCCTCGGCACGCCGCTGTGGGGCGGAGCTCCAATTGCTTGATTTGGGGACGCTCCTGCCGCGTGACCTGTGCAGGAAGCCCGGGGAAACCCAGTGGAGCCGCGTAAGAGGTGCGGATCGGCCAGGGGGGAGAGTGGATTTCGCCTGGCAGTGTGGAGATGCCTCAGACCGGACGGAGTCCTCAGGTGAAGATAATAACACCCTGAACGCCGCCCAGACGCCATAGAGGGAGCCGTTGCGGCGGGCTCGATGTCAAGGGCTACCAGCAGCTCTGAGAGAGCTCCTAAACGCTGAAGGCACCTACGTGAGGAAGAACACTCTGAGGTAGGGGGGCAGAGGCAAATATACTCACGGCCCGAGGAGAAGGCTGCCCATGAGGGATCAGACAAGGGGACGCGCTGCAGGGGCGATATACCCTTCAGCAACTGGCATTGGTCCAAGGGTGGCACAAACCAAGAGACTGGCGCGGGGGTCACATGTTCCAGACACCCCTTGCAGCATAAGGACCCCCTGCCTCAAGACAACTCCACAACCCGGGAGGCGTCGCGAGAGGCGGCGCCACCTGTACCGGACCCAGGGCCCGCAGTGAGATTTGGAGTGGGGAGACCAAGGGAAGGGCTGAAGAGACGGTCCCGACGGCATAGCAGTAAAGAGCTACAAGGAGCCGTGAGTTATTCAAACGCTGTGTTTGAACAGGCGACCCTTACCCACGCACAATACCTACCGGGAGGAACGGCGTCCTCTCCACAAAGGGTACTGGCAAGAAGGTGAGAGGTGACAACTAGAAGTGCGAAGTACCGCATCCCCAAAGATCCCGTTAACCATATTCCCGACTCAATATAGAGCTTGGCCGAGTGCGCAACACCCTTGAAAGATTGAGAGGAAGTCTTGCAAACCCCGAAAGTAGACTCCTCGCCAAACATTACTTGCGGGAAGGAAGTGAGTGGTGGCGCTAAAAGTAACCTGTGGCGAGTCACCGAAACATTGCCCGGGGAGGGACCCTAGACCTCACAGTGGGAAGAAGACTCACACTACACGGTTTAAAATGGCGAAAGATAAAGCGCCCAAAACATCAAAACAGGGGAAGTTGGACCGCTACGCAAAAGTGCTCCCCTCAATAACAGGGGCAGAAGGAGAAAGAACACCCCTCCCAGATAAAGCAGCCATACTGCAAGCAATACACGCGTCCAGAGAGGTCCTTGAAGGGAAAATGGCGGAGGTCTGCTCGGAGGTGACGTTACTGCGCCAGGACCTGAGAAAAGTTTCAGAGAGAGTGACAGAAGCTGAAAACCGTATCTCGGAGATGGAGGACGTCTCCCACACCATGCGCACAGAGGTGACGGGACTTTCGGCCTCTGTGAAAGAAGTAGCCTGGCGAGTGGATGACGCAGAAAACAGGGCCCGTAGAAACAACCTCCGGTTATTGGATTTCCACAAGGTACAGAGGGAGGACCAGGACGTCCTGGAGATCCAGGACGTTTCCTACTCTCGTGGCTAAAGGACTCCCTCCCTAATGCTCAGTTCTCGCCCTGTTTTATCATAGAAAGAGCTCACAGGATGCCCAGCTTCTGCCTGCCGCCTGGTGCTCCTCCGAGGCCCCTAATTGCTCGTTTCCTAAATTTCCAGGACCGCAACTTGATCCTTAGAGAGCTGAGACACAAAGAGGAAGTCAAATACGCGAACACAAAGATAATGGTATTCCCCGACTACTCCCGAGAAGTGCAAGAGCAAAGACGAACTTTCGATGCAGTTAAGGTGAAACTGAGAGCACTCAGGATTCAATATATGTTACTTTTCCCGGTCAAACTTAAAGTAATCTTCCAAGGCTCCTCGCAGTTCTTTCAGGCCCCGGAGGAAGCATGGTCCTGGATCGAGGAACGCCCCTCACTGAGACGCAGACCAACCCAACAAGACGCATCCCAAACAGACAAAAGGGGGAGATCGGGTTCTGAGAGATCTAAAGGGAAAAGATTGCGACGCACAGCAACACAGCGGAGGACCATACCAAGAACTCACGTGTGCCCTATAGGAACTAGGGAAGAAAGAACACACTTCTCGGACTCAGACGGAGACACCTCAAGAGGCAAGACGGGCCGGAACCAACGAAGCTCTCGTGAACGCAAAACCTCAGATGTATCGGAAAGAGAATACTCGGCGGATACAGACAGTGATCATCCACTACTCCAAGACATTCAGCGGATGGAAGCAACGGCCCAGAACCTGGAGTCCCTGACTGACCAGCAGCAACAGCAACAATCCAAAAGTGGTGAAGAAGGTTGAAATGAAGGGGCCGATAGACCGCCCAGAGACAGTAAGACACTAACAGGGTCTAGTGGACATTATAGCTTCTTGGCCCTAAGGTGGTGAGACTGTTTGTGCCTAGGAAGGAATCCGTGACTTGCATTGGCTTCCGATTAGGAAGCGCATCACCTTTAAGGCTCTGAACTTGGTGTACAAGGCCTTGCAATGTACAGGCTCATCACATCTTAAAACCTTGTTCCATTGGTACACCCCAGGCAGAACCTTGAGGTCCTCTACTCAGAAAAAACTTGTCTTTCCTAGATTTCGTGGGTCCAAGTGTGGTGGCTGCTCATTTTCTGGGGCAGCCGCTAAACTTTGCCTCCCTTTATCACCGCGGCGAACTCACTCGAGTCCTTTAGGAAGATCTTAAAGACCTGGCTCTTTGCCTCTTAGCTGGTTGGTGCTAGTCTCTCTTTCGTCCCGCCCAGTGCCTTGATACCGTTTGGTTTTAGTGCGCTTTATAAATACTCATCCTATCCTATCCCATATAATACGTTATTAAATAGTTGATTGTTTTGGGAGTGGGGGAGGGATACAGACCTCTTTGACACTTACCTGCGCTGGTGTTGTCATGTTGATGAATTGGGGGGCGGCGAGGGTAAGGGAAGAGCGTAGGGAGGGGGGCAAATTATGTAATGGGAGCTGTTATGCAATAAGTTCAAAACAAGAGATGTCATATTCCGAAAGCATTCAAATAGATATCGAGGGAAGAGGTGGAGGGGAGGGCGGACAGAGTTCGGGCGAGACGAACCAGAATTGCAAGGACTCACGATCACATCAACAATGGGAGAGAGTCAATACACTGTCATGACGTGGAACGTCAACGGGTTAGGGAACAAAATTAAGAGAGGGTTAGTCACTAAATATCTTAAACGACTTAAGCCCGACAAAGTCCTCCTACAAGAGACACAGCTGACGGGCACACAATGCTCCTTCCTTGGTAGAGGGCAGTTCATTACACTGGCACACACAGGGTTCTCCACTGGGTCAAGGGGGGTAGCTATATTGATTAAGAGATCACCCCCCTTTCAGATTACTAAGACATGGTCAGATCCCAACGGGACGTTTGTGGCGGTCCGGGGATATGGCATCGCAAGAATTCCTGCTTGTTAGCGTATATGCCCCCCGCGCTTACAACAGCAAACACTGGATAGCATCACTGGGATACTCTTGCAGTCAGGGCCTGCCACGCCCATCATAGGGGGCGATTTTAACGATGTGATAAACCCTCATCTTGATCGCACGCACGTGAGCCCAGGAACACTCGGCCCTACACGCTTAGCCCAGTTTCAAGATACACTCGGGCTGACTGATTTATGGTGGCGACATCACCCAAGCACACGTGCCTATTCCTATTTTTCGGGGGCGCACAAAGTATTCTCCAGATTGGACTACCTTTTAACCCCGGCTGGAGAGATAGAGACAATTGAAAAGGCGGAATATCTCGCAAGGGGTATATCTGATCATTCACCACTGTGGCTCACAGTGGGAGGGACGTCCAAGAAACGTAACAAAGACTGGTGATTGAGCACCTGGGCCCTACAAGACAGAAAGGTAGCCAAGGAAATTCACACAGACACCGAATTATATTTCAAAGAAAACAAAGGTTCAGTGGAATCGGCGGCCACCCTATGGAAGGCGTTTAAAACAGTGATAAGAGATAGGGCGCAGAACATTATTGCACACAAAAAAGAGCAGATACAACACAGATTGAGACCCTGGAACGCAAACTATTATACCTGGAAAATAAGGCCGTCCCCGACACCGACCCCCACACCCTCCGTCAGATAGAGATAACTAGAAGGGAGTATAGAGCACTGGTCACCCAGGAAGTTAAAACCCATATTCTGGCCACTCAGCATCGCCTATATGAGACAGGGGATAGAGCAGGGAAATTACTGGCCTGGTTGAGTAGGAAGGAGACTGAGGCAAGATGGGTGAAAAAGATAGGAACATGGCCAGACTCACACGACACCTCAAGACATAGCGGGCGCCTTTGCCCACTACTATGAGACGCTTTATAGATCTAGGCCCCTAGCCAGAAAGGCACAAATCAATAGCTACCTCGAGACAATTGAGATCCCTACTCTCTCACAGGAGGATCGAGACGGGTTAGATAAAGACTTATCCCTAGAAGAAGTGACGGAGGCAATAGGACGACAGAAGTCAGTCAAATCCCCGGGACCGAACGGACTACCCGCAGAATTTTTTAAACAAAACGTTAGTTTACTGGGCCCACACCAACTGAACATGTTTTTAGCAGCAAAAGACGAGGGGATCCTCCCACCTGATCTGCTAACTGCCATAGTGGTTTGTAATACATAAATCAGGGAAGCCCCCAGAGGACTCCGGGTCCTACTGACCGATATCGCTGCTTAACATAGAGACCAAGATCCTGGCGTCCATCCTGGCAACGCGCCTCTTAGCAGTCATAACCCCTCTAATACATAGAGATCAATCTGGCTTCATGCCTAAACGAGCCACACGCCTCAATCTCAGACGGCTGGCCAAATGGATGGATACGGTTAAACATAGAGATAGCCCACACGTGTTTCTCTCCCTTGACGCCGAAAAGGCGTTTGACACTGTTCATTGGCCGTTCATGAAACAAACCCTGAAGAGATTTGGATTCAGCCCCGTCTTCATGGAATGGCTGGACCTCCTTTATACGAACCCAGCAGCTAAAGTCCGAGTAAACGGGGTGACTTCGGAATCCTGGGGTGTCCAAAGAGGTACCAGACAGGGCTGTCCACTATCTCCACTATTATTTGCCCTAGTGCTGGAGCCTCTGGCGTGTAGAATCAGATCCCATCCCGAGCTCAGTGGCTTCACAGACGAGGAACAACTTCTAGATGAAGAGTGCATATAGTTCTACGCAGACGATATCCTGCTATACATAACGGATCCAGTTAAGACACTCCCAACGGTCCTTCAAATATTTGAGGAATATGGCCATAAAGCGGGATATAGTATTAACTGGAGTAAATCCAGCCTTTACTCGGTGGGAGGTCCCCTTGAAACACGAGATTTCCCGAGGTGTTTACAAGTTTCCCAGATGGATTCCGATACCTCGGCCTTTACATTACAACCGATGAAGCGAGTAGCCTGACCCAAAATATCAAGCGAGTTCTTGCGGAATTCCAAGAAGATGTCAAGAGATGGAGGAAACTACCTCTGACAATAATGGGCTGGGCCGCCATGTATAAGATGATTATGCTCCCAAAGCTACTTTATATACTGCAAAACACCCATAATAAGATACCGGAAAACATATTCATGACACTGAACAATGAACTACGAGTACTCCTATGTAACGGGGCCCACCCAAGAGTAGCGCTGCAAACGCTTCAACGCAATCCGTATAATGGAAGTTTGGCCCTGCCAGACATTAGAGCTTACTATAGAGCAGTCCATTTAGTTGTCCTTAATGAGTGGAGTCATATGACAAGGGAGCATCCCACATACGCGCTGGAGAGACTCCAATTCCGACACCGTACACAGCTCCGTTATATATATGGCGGGAGGGGGGTTTCCCGTCTCTTGCCGGCCACCCAAAGTGTAACTGAAGCATGGCTAGGAGCGGAGAAACAGATTAAATGGGATAGTAGACTCACGAGAGAGACCCCCCCCTGTGGGAGGGGACGAGACTACCGGAGATAGGTAAACTTAGGGGATTCAAACAATGGGATACGATAGGGATATCCAAGCTGTGCGGCATTCTAGAGAAATGCACTCTAGCTTCCTTTAACTGCATATCAACTTAGACTACATATCAACTAAAAGATACTCAAAAGTATGCCTATATTAGACTGAAACACACCTGTAAGGCATAGAGACTGGACACAAGCGAAATACCTGAGTTTTCCCCCCTGGAGGGTAGACACCTACAGGAGGAAATCCCGAGTAAGGCCATTTCATGGACTTATAGAACATTACTTAATAACATGCCTGATAATCTGGGTGCACTAAGAGCCAAATGGGAACTTACCACGGGACCGCTAGATGACATTGATTGGGAAGCAGCCCTAATGCATCCACGCGAAGTGGCAATAAAGCAGAGGCTGCGTCTTATACAGTATAAGATCCTACATAGACCCTATTACGATAGAGCAAGACTACATATCATGGGACGGACAGAAACCCCTGACTGTCTCCGATGACAGAGTGACCAAGGCACCTTCATACACACACTGTGGGAGTGCAGGAAAATACAAAGGTACTGGACCCAAATATTAGGGGAACTGAACAGTATACTGGGGGCCCAACTCGAGCGGGAGGCCAAATATACCCTCCTGGGTATCCCCACGAAGATCGACCTAACACGCAGCAAGCTCACATTAGCCAATTTGGGGTTAGTAATGGCTAAGCGAGATATAGCCCGCCATTTGGGAGATCACGCCTGCCCCACGCTTAAAGAATGGGAGGCAGGTATGGACTTATACATGATGGCGGAAAGAGTCACGTATAAAGCTAGGGGGTGCCCTTGTAAATTTAAGAAGATATGGGCCCCGTGGATAGATTACTATGGGCTGGATATCGGAGAGGCGGAGGATGAACTGGGCCTAACGAGAGAAGAGCCAGAGAAAGGGCCACAATAGACTCTAAACCAGGTACCCCACGAATGATCATACTTGGTTCGCACATAACCCTCAAATATAGTAACAGCATGGATATTGGTTTAATTGTCTCTGTCGTGACACTCCATGTCCTCAGCATTGTAATAATGTTTTGCACTCTGTACATCTCGTATATCCAAGACTTCTCTGTTTTTACTATTAACAAAAATAAAAAACATTTAAAAAAAAAAAAAGGGGCAGAGTCTGGCCGGATGCTTAAGTTAACTTACTGTTGCACATACATACCTGACGAGAGTGCGGAAATAGAAAGATTTGCGAAGGACATTTAGGGTTTAGATCCTGAATGACATGAATTGGAAATACCAAGCTTGTATGATAATTTTGGGAAAGGAATTGCCACAATTAGGAACTGGTTTTCAACAGCAGGAAAAAGTATACTGAAAACTATATTAATGCGAATTGTAATAGTAGGGCTTTGTCTTATATTTCATTATGCTCTATTAATAAATGAAAGGGCCATGGGATTACATGGCATCATGAACGACGACTACATGAATTCACTAAAATTTAGGGGGTTGAAAAAAAAAGACGAGACTCAATTGATGACGAAAGTGCCCTGTGAAACAGACACACACGACAAACATAGATATGTGATGATTTTAAAAATCATCAGAAGGGGAAATTGAGGAAGCTGAAAATTTCGCCACACAATAATATAGAAATGCGCTAAATATTAACATGAAAAATGCAAAACAAGTAAACGTTGGCTAATGTGCCTTTATTTAACATGCAAATGTTGTTTATTTTCTGCGGAAAGCATTCATTTATATTGTTCTCCACTTACGCACTATTCATTTATTCTACTTCATCACTTTCAGAAAAAAATGCTTTCCATAAAATAGTGATTGTGTTATAATCAGACTCTAGGGCTTGACTTTTTGTGAAATGTGCGTTTCCTGAAACATTTATTCCTTCTTTCCTCACACCATATGACTTTATTGTATTTAGATTGTTTTCTTTGCCACACATACATGATGAACAAGTGTATCAATGCAAAGAGAATGCTTGCTGCAGCTTACATTTTGTGATCTAACCAGGACATATCAGAATTTAAATGTTTTTTATTTCATAGAGTAGATCATTGCTATACGATGGGACACCAGACAGCTAACAGAGTAGGCTTGCAAAAGGTTCTCATGAGAACCTTCATAGATGTAACTTTTTGTAATACAATGTAGCCATCTCTAACTGACTTCATGCTGACATGAACATTTACAGTGGGAATCGAGGACAAAGAAGACGGACCATTGGAATATCTCTCACCATTGGACGCTGATGACACATTCATCTGTTTTTGCAACATATTTAGCTGCTTTCTATATATAGTACGTGCTCCTAGCAAGAGAGCTTCTCGTTCCATGCATCCCTACCCTGGCATGCCCCTTGGCACGTTGCTGTGCTAGCCAACTTGCCATAAGCTACTGCTTATGGTGATTTCTTTGTTTTCCTTACATTTTGTGAGGAGACTTTCTATTTGATACTGATCATAGCTACAGCTGTGATTCTCTTCTTCTCACCTGCATTGACAGTTGCTACTTCAATTGTCCGGAGAACTCGGCTGAGTCTCCAGAACTACCCTTTATGGGGAGCTCGTTCCTCCTTTAGTTATCTGACTTTGCTCCAAATCTACTTGCTCTTTTCCATAAGGAACTCTTTATGGAGTCTTGTTAGGATAGGGTAGGTCCTTTAGTTTAGGATAGGGACTAGTCTCTGAATGAAACACGCTGTTTTATTTCTCTATGCTTGTTCTAACCAATCTTATTTCTTCTTATATCTGTAATTGATTTGCCACTAATTTGAATATAAAGATCACAAATTCTGACTAATCTACTAAGATGAATTTTTTTTTTTTTTAAACTTCTTTAACCCCCCTCTTTATTGACAGATCATCAAATGCAATTATTAATGTCATTGTTGTGTAAAGCTCTGTTCTAAAATGGTGGCAAAGATTCATCGGCTGAGAAATACTTGGAACTTCCAGGTTCTCTAAGTAAGTTTTAAGGTGGCATCATTTATGGAAATTGTTGTAAGATTTCCGTGCTTGCAAATCTCTCCTTTCTCCCTTCTTGCCACCTCCCCCGGGCCTCCCTTCACACTCCTACCCGCTTTTGGCCCGCCCGCCATTTCTGGATTGTCCCGGGCTCTAAGTACGTTTTAAGGTAGCATAATTTCTGGACATTTTTGTAAGATTTCCGTGCTTGCAAATAGTTCCTTTTTCCCCCCTTGCCACCTCCCCCCGTGCCTCCCTTCACACTACCACCCGCTCTCGGCCCGCCCGCCCTTTCTCAATTGTCCCAGGCTCAGACTCAATTGATGCACTATGCACCGTTTATGAATCATGTGAACCCTTGCATTCTCTGACAAGTTTGGGCGGCCAGAGCAGAGCATTGTACAACCAGTTGTACCCTCCTCCCCGCCCCCACCCCTGTAAAATCTGAATAAATAATTGTGAAACAAAACAAAATGTATATACTACCTAGCGGACCTCCTCCAAATTATAATATTTCAGCATCAACAGAACCCTTTAAAGTGCCTAGATGATTTTTAGCTATGTTGCATTTTCAGATGCATGGCAGTAACATCTGTGTAGCAAGATTGTAAATGTACTGTTAATTGGAAAATTAAAATTGGTGTAATTTGGAGATTTTTATGCTGTCTATGCCTGGTGGACACTCCTGTAATGTGTTTATACCCTAATGAATGGGTCTATTGTGTAACATCTCTTATAATACAATGACAGCCATCATGGCGGACGCGACTTATTAAGGCTCCGCACCTAATCCCTCAATTATCCTGATTTTCACCTGCCATCCGACCCATCCGGACGAGAAAGTTGCAGTATTCAGCTCACGCCAGGGTGTACCTGCAGCTGAGTCCCTGCGACAGCCATAAAGCACGATCCCGGCCTGTAGTAGCGGCAGCAGCGAGTACGCGGCCTGGGGAGCACCGGAGCGGACGCGGGAGCACGCTGCCCACTGAGTAACAGCCTCTACGATTACGGAGCTGCCCTACAGCTGGGTGCACTGTCGCCGTCAGCGAGGCTTATAGGAGGCATTCTCGATTTCTACTCACCCCGTCGCCGCCACGGCCCTGGCTGGGCGGAGCCGCCGGTGGTCGCATTGGCGCCCAGGCCTTGTCCCCAGTGATCCGGCGGCGTGGGCCCTGCTCGGGCCGCACTGGCGAGCGCGTCTCTGCAACTCCACGATTGGGACGTGCCTGCCCGGACGGTGCTACAGGGCAATGCCACTGCTGCCGCCGGAACAGGCGTATGTTGAGGCGCAGCTGAACCACGGCCCTTGACCCCTTGCTGGAGGCCGCCTGAGCACAGTTGAGGCCTTTCCCTTGCTTCCGAGGGGCCTCACTCCCGAGATGGCGCTGGAGGGAGCTGCGGGACGTTACTGAAGCCGCTGACACCGCAGGAATCGGAGGTACTCCGATGCGACAGGATCGCCGCCAATGGCCCATGGACGAAGGCAGCCCCTAGACAGCCGTGATCCGTATCCTGCTCCTGGGAGGCCTGGCTCCCGCGGCCACGACGGGGCGGACGATTTGGGCTCCGGCTGGAGCAGAGGAGAGTGCCGCTACCTCGGCCTTCCACCCGGTAAGCGACGAGCAACACACCCTGTGCCCTGCGCCCTGTACTCTCCCAGACGTCGGCGCAGCCCTGGCCGGGTGCAGCAGCCTGAACCTTACAGCGAATTGGGCCCTCCTTCTAGGAGGTTAGGCGAGTTGGGCCCTGCCTGCGTGGTCGCTGCTGAGACGCGCAAGAGAGGCTTTGAAACCGTGGGCACCATCAAGGCTGCGTGTGTTAGGACACTTCCCCAAAAACTGACATTAACCTGCCGGAGGGAACGGCCAAGGACACGATGTGGCCTGCACCCTGCCGCGGGTGGACCCCGCTGCGGTGCCTGCGACCGAGTGTGCTGCTGCACGTGACACCGCAGAGGTGTGTAGGGACGAGTCTTACACCTACGTCTGGTGGGAAATACACAAGATAGCCTGTGCCCTGCACCCATCTTGCGCCTGCCTGTGCCGGGGCCCAGTGACCGGATCTACGCCCGCACCTGCGGCACTTGTGCAGTAGTGGGACAACTACTACCAAGTGTCACGAGCCTGGACCACCTGCCGCTGCGATTGATGTGCGGCTGGACACCCCAGGTGCCCCCCCAGTACCCGAGGTAGCATTGCGGGTGGTAGAGGCCCGGAAGTCATAAGTGTGAGGTGCTCCATGTGATGTGGTGGACCGGTGATGCTCCACCTGCCTGCGAACCATTTAATTGACTGTATGCGGAAAACAGAACCGTGAGACGGAGTGGAGAACATCAATACATCTGAAGGTGAGGCCACAAATTTGGAGGTGTACTCTGGAGCAAGGGTGCATCAGGGGTGGGGCCCTGCACCCGCTGAACCCGCTGACTCTGCGCGTGAAACAGTCGACCTCCGCCACGTAGAGGCGGCCAGCACCGACCCCACTGGAGCGCAGATAGTCAGCAAGCACGACCACGCGTCCGCGACCCGCCTTCATACATACCCCTTCGCAGTTGTCTAGCATCGAACGTCAATGCTCTCGGCGCAAAAGTTGGCAATGGGCCGCCTCCGCAACAATGCGCAACAAAATGCGGTGCGCACCGGCACACTGGAGCCACCGCACACAGAGGGTGGTACAACCGGAGACGCTCCAAATGCAGAGATAACCGCAAAACTTGACTCGGTACTGGCAGCGGTCGAAAAAATCGGGGCTACACTGGATCAGACGCGAACGCCTCTTGAAGCTCGGATCAACAAGGTAGCATCTGATTTCACTTTACTACGTGCTGACCACCGCAACCTGGCGGAGAAAGTCCAGTCGCACGATCAGACACTATCGGAATTGAAACCGGTCACTAATAGCCACGCTGCGGCCTTACAAGATGTCCTTGACCGGGTACACGCACTTGAGGACAGAGTTGAAGATGCAGACGGACGCTCACGCCGCAATAACATCCGCGTGGTGGGCCTCCCGGAGGGAAAGGAAGGTCGGACCCCGGAAACATATGTGGAGCATTGGCTCCGAGATATTCTACCTGCTGTAGCGCTGTCGCTGCACTTTGTGGTGGAACGGGTGCACCGCGTACCGGCCCAAACCCCCCCCCGCCCCGGGGGCTCGACCGAGATCTTTCCTCTTCAGACTTTTAAACTACAGAGACACGATTCTGCGTGAAACTCGTAAAATCTCCGAGTTAAAGGTCAGTGGAAGCTCAGTCATGGTGTTCCCAGATTACACGCCACAGGTACAGAGACGCCGGAGCACCTTCACAGCGGTGAAACGTCAATTGCGTGACTTGGAACTTCCCTATTCTCTGCTATTCCCCGCCCGGCTGAGAGTGGTGGCCAAAGGCACTACACGCTTCTTTGACTCACCTGAAGAGACATGGGACTGGCTGGAGGAATCCGGTCTATGGACGGGGCCCCGCACCTCAAGTGATGACCCAGCTAGACCAGTCAATAAGAGGACTCGCCGACGAGGGAAGCGAGATTGGAAGGGAAACACGTCCGTACGAGCAGTGGCGCCGCGGCCGGAACAGAGCGCGATGGAACACCGAGATGCCCTGGAAGCGGTCACGACATTGGGGACCCAGGTATATCGAGAGGCGAGGGAAATCAGCTCCTCCGGTTCGGCAACTGCTAGTGGCTCGTCCACCCCTAGGCCTGAAGACTTTGATGATCTGCGGTTACCCGATGTCACCCCGCAGACTGCTGATGACCTCATGTGAGAGGCTGCCAAGACTCAGAGACATGAAAGAAGGCCACACGCAAGTAGAGACTGCCTTGTACTGATTAAATGTGATACTGTTGGTTCACTGATGTGCGATCTGGCATTACTGCCTTACAAGTACTACACGCATGATTTACATGTAAGCTGAAGTCGCCACACCACAGATTTAACATGTCATACCCACTAACACACAGGTTGGGGAACGGGTAGTTAAACCCTGACACAGAGGGATGGGCGATATATGTAGCTAAGCCTATCTTGCCCACACCCTCCATCAGTCTTCAGACTGGAATAGTCACTGCCTCGTTGGGCAATGTAGTAGTTTGGACGAACATCACTGCAGAGTTCGCCCCGATTGTTGACATGGTTATGGTTCATGTTTTATGATTTAGTTCAGCAAGATCAGCCCACGATCCCCGTATACATTATGTGCCGGATACACCACTTCTCACCCCACATGCACCAACAATATATATTACCCAAACATGACACAAGTCAACGTGACAATGTGGAATATACGCGGTATGCATACGCCCACACGTAGATACTCTATATATTCATACCTGCACAGGCATAAGACAAACATAGCATTACTTCAGGAGACCCACATGTCACAGCTCGAACTGGAGGGCCTGCGCAGTAGGTGGAGGGGTCAAGTGTTCGGCACCACCTTTTCGGCACATGCACGTGGTACACTAGTGTGGATCAGGGCTGGAGCCCCGTTTATCAGTGATGAGGTCCTAAATGAAGCAGAGGGCAGATACACCTTTGTGAAGGGATGTTTAAATGGTCAAATCGTACTGCTGGGTTCCATCTGCGTCCCCAATATAGACCAAGCCTCCTTCCTTGAGCGCATCTCTGGGATCCTGGTCAGGTGGAATGGCATCCCCTGGCTCTTGGGCGGTGATTTTAACTCCGTGCTTAATGTCGAATTGGATAGGTCATTCCCGCCGCTGATTAGAACCCCTTCCCTGTCTAATGCAAAGGCCCTCACACATTGGCTTACACACTGGGCTCTCCTGGATATATGGCGTTTCCTTAATCCCACAGCCCGGGTTTATTCTCACTATGCCGCAGTACACAAACTGCACGTGCGTCTAGACAGACTGGTGGGGTCGCCGACACTACTCCCCTTGGTCCATAGCATTGACTACCTAGGGTGGACACATTCCGATCATAATCCCCTGTTATTACAGCTCAAATGGGAGATGCAGCGCCCTCCAGTCCCTACATGGCGACTCCAAACTAGCGCGCTGGAGGACTCGGAATTCCGTGCCTCGCTGGGAATGGCAATTTTAACATATTTTGAACGAAATGAAGGTACAGCAAGTGATGCACTTATCCAATGGGAGGCGTTCAAGGTATCAATCAGGGGCCACTGCCTAGGAGCCACTTGGAATATTCGTAAGCAATTATCAAATTCCCTCACAAAAATTGAAAAGCAACTGTTGCAATATGAACAAGAGGGGGAAGAGGCGGGATGAGGCGTGAGACGTCTTGAGATGCTGCGCTCTACACATGCAGAACAGTTGGAGCGTCTTCGCTGCCATAATTACACCGCACATACAGCTTGTACGCACACTACCGCTGATAGAGCGGGCAGGCTATTAGCATGGCTGATACGGCAGGAATACACTCACGCCCCCATTGGGACACTGCGGGGAAGGATGGGACAGATGTTATGTACACAACGCGAAATACACGAAGCCCTGACACACCACTATGCCAGCTTATACTGCTCCCGTAGACGAGACACTGAGCGCGACCTAGAGGGGTTTCTAGACGCTTTGCAGCTGCCCACGGTGGGGCGGGAACATAGGGAAGCACTCAACACACAGGTTACGCTGGAAGAGATTGGGGAAGCCATACAATTCCTTGCTTCTGGGAAGTCACCGGGCCCGGATGGGCTACCAGCAGAGTACTATAAAGCATACCGGGTCTCCCTTGTGCAGTGTCTCCACACTGTATATACCACTGCACTGGAGTCCCAGCAGCTCCCACCCTCTATGCGCGAAGCACACCTGATATTGCTGTTGAAACGTAATAAAGATCCAACGGAGATGGGCTCCTATAGGCCCTTAGCTTTGCTTAACACCAATTACAAGATACTAGCGAAGGTGTTAGCAGATAGGCTGGCGCAAGTCGTCCCGTCATTGGTTCACACAGATCAAAACGGCTTTCTGCCTTCCCGTAGCACCTCCCTCAATTTACGGCGTTTCTTCAGGGTATCCACATACGCAGCGGAAGCATGGCCCCAGGCGGGTTGCCTTGTATTGGACCTGGAGAAGGCCTTTGATTCATTAGAATGGAGTTACCTATTTACGGTACTAGAGAAATTTGAGTTGGGCCCAGTTTTCATCCAATTGACACGTCTCCTCTACACCAACCCTACAGTCAGAGTCAAGGTGGGACCCTACGTTTCAGATCCCCTTCCAGTGCAGAGGGGTACACGACAGGGGTGCCCTTTATCCCCGCTCCTGTTCGTGCTCGCAATGGAGCCATTAGCAGAAGTGCTGCGCACCCAACTGGGCGACGAAGTGCCCCTGGGGGATGCCACACATCAAGTGTCGCTTTATGCCGATGACCTACTTATCTACATTAGAGACATCAACTGTGCCCCCGCCCGGCTGACGCAATTACTGGAGGAATTTGCTGCGTTCTCTGGATTGACTGTCAATGTAGACAAGTCCTGTATTTACTCATTTAAAGAGGGACTCCCGGACCCTAACTTCGTTATGAGCGGTAAAAAGGTGCAGTGGGCGGCAGACACGTTTCGCTACTTAGGCATCCAAATCTACTACCGAACAGACGATCTCGTTGATGGGAACCTAGGCCGGGCAGTGACGTCCCTCAAGTCGCAGATGCGATTTTGGAGTACTCTACCGTTGGCTGTAACGGGCAGGGTTGCACTAACTAAAATGGTAGTTCTCCTGAGACTTTTATACTATTTTACGAATCTGTCGATCTATATCCCAGCCTCTTTCTTCACACCCATAGAAAAACAGATCCGTGATTTTATCTGGGGCAACGCCAGACATAGGATGGCACAGTAGAAACTGTACCTACCAGTGGACCAAAGGGGAACGGCGGCTCCTTGTCTCGAACATTACTATCTCGCCTCCCAACTTCAATGGGTGGCACGCTGGCTCTCAAATCGCAATTGCGCAGACACTGCCACTGTGCGTCCGCCCTATCCTCTGCAACACATAGTAGGCCTTTTCCACCCAGGTGCACGCTCAAGACCGCCGGAGCCCTTACTCCTTGATGTGGCCTATAGATGCTTCCGTAGGAGCCTGTATATCACCCGTAAGGTGACCCCCCATGCATCAGCGATACCCTTGGAAGGAACCCCCGATGGACGCACAGTAGTCTCTACGCAGATACTTAGGAGGTGGCATGAGAATGACATTCAAACACTCGGAGACCTATATCGGGAGGGGGTACTTTTACCATACACAACCCTGGTAGAGGAGGATGGGCTCCCACCTGGACACTTTCTGATTCATCGTGTACTGGTAGCTTCACTCACGGCTAAATGGGGAGACATAACTGCGGAGCCACAGACACATCTTACCATGCAATACCTACATGTCATGGGGTCAGGTAGGCACCTGACACGATGGTTCGCGGCTTCACTGAGGACTCATGCTGCAATTAGCCTTGACCCACTGCGTCATAAGTGGGAGCATGATCTGGGACACCAGCTTACAGATACAGAATGGGCTCGGATACTTGAGAGCCCGACACGCATACCTCGCAATATGCGTTTCCGGCAAATACAGCTCTACATCGTTCACATGGCATATCTCACACCTGCAAAAATTAATCAATACTTCAACCACGTAGATGCCGAGTGTCCAAGGTGCGCTGAACGGGGGGCTGATTTAATCCACATACTATGGGGTTGCGCCCGGGTGGGTGCTTACTGGTGTCAAGTGGCTTCTCTACTACGAACCTGCACTGATCGAACGCTACCACATGACTGGCCGACCTACCTATTGCACAAATTCCATAGAACTCCCGCCACAAAGGTTACCTCGAGATTCCTAGACTTGGGGTTGATAGTAGCCAAGTGGCTCATTACTAAGAAATGGAAAGCGCCCGACCCCCCCACTATAATGGCCTGGCGAAACTCAATGCTTGCGTGGGCGAAAGCTGAGAGCATCGCCATTAGGCGTGAGGAAACACTGGGGCTGCGCAAGATTCCCATTGCGACATACTGGGACGCTCTCTATACCGAGCTGCAGCTCACTGTGGACATGGAAGGAGAGGACTCCCCTCACCCACACCCTGTAGGCAACTGACGTCATCCTGAGTTTGGGTAGAGGATCCAACGCGTCATTTCACTGTCGTACCACACACTGCTTGTACAGGCGGGTTAACACAAACTCTGGATAAGGGAAGGGTAGCTGGTAGTCCCCGGCAGTGAGAAAACAACGCACGACTCTCAATAGGACGTTAAGGGCGGAACAACATTTACATAAGTTTTAGTATGTTTCTTTTGTAAGTAAACGCAATCTATGTTTTACCTTCTCTTTCTAAGCTATTGATACCACCTCACAGAGTGCAAATAACATTGGTATAACCAGTATAGTATGTTAACATGTGTAAAGGCACGCAACAGCAGACAGTTAATAATATGTATAATTTCTTGGACAACTGATGCCATATGTTCACAGTCGTTGACCTGCTTTTTCTCCACAGTTTCTCCCCCCCTTTTAAACTGATTGATGAACACATAATGTGACTATACTCACGAACTTGATGCTAATGTTATCTTCTTTTCTCACTGAACACTAAGTCCATGATCCTGATAGCATGATTGTGACATACAAATGTATCTGTACCATACTCATGTTACATGTCATAAAGTCCACTACTGCTTGCAAGCAGGTATCATCAGTATTGTAACTTTTACAAAAACAAGAAAACAATGAAACAGATTTGCAAAAAAATAAAAAAATACAATGACAGCCAAAACTTGCAGTTGGAAGTGCTGACTCTTACAATGTGGAAACAAAAGCGGTAAATAATAGGCATACCATGATTATGTGCCTTCATGGCTACACGTTTCAGTCACCTAAGAGTAAACAGGCACTTTTCCTGGGCCTCGCAGTCTTTATTCTAACCCCATCAACCTGGGTGCAGATGGTGGGGCTAGAAAGGTACTTTTGGCATTGCACTTTCTGCATCTTACTAGCATTCCCCTTCAGACTTCACACCGCCTGTAATGTCAACGTGTTCTGCAATACAAACTCCTACAATTAAGACAAACATGCACGCTTGCACATACACACAGAGTAATACCGCTGTAAACAAATTCAAATCCGATTCCCTCTTTGGACCAAATTTTGTAGCCATCACAAAACTCAAATTCATATCTCTTCCTTCAATTCATGTGTCGGATACTTTTCCGCCTAGCGTGTTATCTAAGTATTTTCATGGACCTTAAAAAGTCAACATTTTCGGTGCATTCATCAAACTTTCTATGCCACTGAGTCGACTCCTTCAGTTGCAAAGCCCTCACCCGCAATACAGAACGTGGCAATTATGAATAGGCTCCTTCAAAGCAAAGAGACGGACAACACCACTAAAGGTAAGCTACTCTTCCCTGCAAACTGCTGAAAAATATATCCAGGATTTCGCACCTCCACCCACCTGATGATGTGGAAGGCTTACGTGGCAAGCTCGATGGTAAGAGTATAGTCTAAAGACCATGAACCCCGTGGCCAAGAACTTTAACACAACACCGCCTTCTACTTTTGTTTTCAGACAAACAATTCAAGGTACAAGTTTCAATGATCACTCATTCATTAGAGCATGAATTGCACCTCCTCTGCACGGAGGGATGGATCTGCAGTAATGCTTTCACTTCAGAGAGGAAATAAAACAAGAACTCCACTGTTCTTTCAACCTCGCCCAACAAAAGACAGCAGAGAGAAGACAGCCTCTCCTGCACAAGGCTGTGCATTCATCTGTTACCCTCCTTACCTGTTCATTCTCACATTACATTGCACACTCCCGCCCATTAACAGACAAGCCGGCGCCGCGCACGCGCATCACTGGCCTCAAACGGCATTAGCAGAGTTGATGGCAGCCACAGATAGCACGCTGGGTCAGGGTGTGACGCATCTGCTTGTCCACCATGGAGACAGAAGCGATGCGCCCTTCCCCTACAATAAAGGGCTATCGAACAGAATGCATTACAGTGGGAACCGACTCAAGGGAGGGTTGTCTCCCGTTTACCCCACTGCTGCCTCCTGTTCAGCTGCTACTACAGGATGCGGAAGGCACCCCGAGTCCAGCCCCTGGGAAACCAGGACCCAAGACCATGCTTGGTGTCACATGTTACTGCCAGCCGAGAGGTGGTGCACGTCTGTGCGGGGGAGCAGGTGCCACTCTTCATCACTGCTGAAACTAAAAACAGCAAGTGTGGGTATTTCACGGAATGGCGGCATAAATTGAAGAGACGCCATCTTTGACAGGGAGTGTGCCATAAACAACATACACCATTCCAGATAACTGGTCAGGTCTTGCAAGAGGCATTCTGCCAAGTCCCCCTCTTAATCCCTTAAATTTACTGATTACATTAATTTTTGAAGGAATGAGGTCCTGCTTGTAGTGATCTGCTGATCACTGTTCTAGTTGTTGCCTGCACCAGCCACTCCCTGAGGGCTGGCTTACACCCCACCCCACACCCATCCGTCACTGGTCATGTGACCCTGGCAATAAAGGGGCCTGGCGCACGTGCCCTGGGCCAGTTCTACCCACTGTGCCTGTGTGTGTACTTATTATGTGTGCATAAGGGCCTGGGGCCCTGCACCACATTACATTGGCGACGAGCGGGCTCATCCCGCGTGTGCAGCAGCCTTTTTGAAGGTGGTAAAGGGGGAAAGTGTGTTGCCCATGTCATGGGCACCCCCTGCAGCAGGTGACCAATCATTGGAGGACCCGCGGGGCACGTGAAGAGCCCCGGGGTGAAGGTGAGGCGGCGGGAGCCCACCCCGCATCGAAGTGCCTGCTGCTGAGATCCGGCATTGAAGTGAGCCCCGTAGTGGCAGAGACGCAAAGCGAGCGAGGCCTGACTGCCAAGATGCCGGCCGCCGCCGCAGACTGCCACGAGGTGAGAGAGGCCTGAGCCGAGATCGGGTGTAAGGTGAGCCCTGAGTGAGGGACATCGGGGGCAGCGAAGAGAGCCTAATGCGGGAGGACGGAGAGTGGAGTAGCTACCCACTCCCCCGTCCCCGCGAGGAAGAGTGAACTCTGTCCAATGCCCAGCATGAAGGAAGCAGCCTCCGGGAGTAGCGCTAACCCCTCCCCACCCCCGCGCAGCGTGTGAAGTGTGAGGCTGCGGCAGTGGGGTGGAGGAGAGAGGAGAGAGGAGACAGCATCGGGCCAGCGGCCGACTGGGGCGGCAAAAGTAAAGTGCCCAGAAAAGCGGGACGAGGTAGCTGCCCAAAGCGCGTGTGGCAGCGCGAGATGAATGCGGCAGTGAAACAAGGCCCGCAGCGTGTGCGAAGTTGCTGTGGCCGATCCTGCTGCCGAGGAGGTGTTACGCATTCCAGGCTGCAGTTACTGAAGCGGACTGGAGGAACGGCGTATCTCCCTGCTCAGCGAGTGAAATAGGCACCGAGATTCCCCAGCGGCAGCTCCAGCCCCCCGCGCAGCTCGAGTGCTGAGTGAGGCTGCTGCGAGGGGCGGAGAAATCAAAGTGAATGGAGGCGGCCAGCGCCGCCGAGAAAGAAACTGCGGAGACATCGGGAGGGGGAAAAAGTGTCCCTCCACAAAAGTCTGAAGGTGCACCTGGCTCGACCATTCGACCCCAATGAAAGGAAAAGACTCACCGCGGTGCAGAGGGGAGTCCTGCGGTGACCGGCAGCCTGTAGGCATCCCGGGCGGTGGCCGTGTGAGAAGGTGCACCGTCGTTGAGGCTGGGAATCCTTAACCCCACGAAGCCGGCAGTCAAAAGGGTAGAGTGGGGCAGGAAGCGAGCCTGTAGCCTGTGGAGGCATATCCTTGCACGTGTGTGGTGCCGGGCAAAAGGAAGCACTGTAAGAACTGTGAGAGGCCCGTAGAGTGGATAAATAAAGCAGCAGAGACTGAGACATTAAAGAAACACCACTGCCACCTAGTGGACAATGTGCAACATCGCGCTCAGATCAAAAAGGCAGAATGAGCAGAGTAACGGCCACAACAGGGTGAAGGAAAGCTACTATGCCAGGGTGGTGCCAGGCCACTACACCGCATTTGAGGATGAAGAGACAATGAGCAGGAAAGCGCCAGGAGTGCATTAATGCAGCACAGAGGCAATTGGTGCAACCCAAAACAGACGGTGAGGACAGCGAACAGGCTGTGACTGAAGGGGCAGGCAAACCCCTAAGACATTGTCTCTACAGTGTGAGAAGGAAAGCAGCAAGTACCCATCAGCAAGTGAAACAGGAGAGACCTGGGGGTGTCAAGTGACACAAGACGGGAACCCCAAGAAGAAAGGCAGTGACACCTAATTGCCATAGGTGGTCACTGCGGCAGTGAGGATAACCCTGGGACACTATGACGTTGAACTGCCATTGTGCAGAGGGGAAGCAGAGAATGCACGGTGTGTTGCTTGGAAGGAGAAGCTCAAACTAGCCAAGGCAGAGGTAAACGCGCAGCAAGCAGGGACACTGGAAGTTTGCCACGAGGAGAGAAGGCAGCACAGGGCTTGGTCGCCCCACTCACTGCTGCCGCTCCTGCCTGCCTTGCCGCCTCCTGCCTGGAGATTCCTTCGCTCGCTGCCCGCTGCTCCTGGGACTTTCCCGCTGCCTGCTGCTCCTGGGACTTTCCCGCTGCTCCTGGGACTTTCCCGCTGCCCGCTGCTCCTGGGACTTCCCGCCACTGCCTCCCTGCGGCCCCGCCCCCCGTGATTCCATTCGCCGCCCCGCTCCCGCCACCCAGCTGCTCCTCCCTCCAGGCTCCTTACTTATGACGCCCCCTGAGCGACCGCGCAGCGGCCCGCGCGCAGCGGGAGCACCGACGGAGCGCCGAAGGTGCGCCAAAGGTAAGCCCGTCTGCGCCCGTCCGCGCCTGGCCCGCGCCCAGCGCCAGGACCCCTGGATCCCACCGATGCAACACTACTCGACGGACCTACGACGCCGCCACCCTCACCGCACTCAATGCCGGCCGGAACCCTGCCTGCTACCGAGCCTCACCGAGACGCACCCACGGACCCTTCACCTGCCAAGCCTGCCGATTCACCTGCCCCCGGACGTGCACCACCTCCGCCAAGTCGAGCACCAGCAGCAACCACCTGAAATGCATCCTGTTGAACACCCGCTCCGTCCACAGGCACGCCGTGGAACTCTGGGACCTGCTCGACGCAACAGCACCGGACGTCGCCTTCCTCACCGAAACCTGGATGAACGCCTCCTCAGCGCCCGACATCGCCATAGCCATCCCGGACGGATACAAGATCACCCGGAAGGACCGCGTCAACCAGACGGGAGGAGGCATCGCCATCGTACACAAGAACACCATCCGCATCTCGACTAACTCCGACGAGACCTTCACCGCCGCCGAACACCTACACTTCCAGATACACACTGACCCCAAGACCACCCTCCGAGGCACCCTCATCTACAGACCCCCGGGACCACGCACACTATTCAGCGAAGACATCGCAGACTTCATCAGCCTGCACGCCATGCCCTCCGCCGACTACATCCTCCTAGGGGACCTCAACTTCCACCTGGAGAACAACAACGACAGAAACACCACCGCCCTGCTGGACAACCTCGCCAACCTCGGACTCAAGCAACTGGTGAACACGCCCACCCACTACGCCGGCCACACGCTTGACCCCGTCTTCTCTTCCAGCAAGCACATCTCCTTCAGCCACGCCACCGGACTCCACTGGACCGACCACAGCTGCGTCCACTTCAGCTTCAGAAAGACTGCGACCCACCACCACCCGCAACAGGCTCCCCGCCGGAGCTGGAGCAAGATCACCGCCGAGCAGCTCACCGCCTCCCTCAGCCAGAACACACCCACCAACACAACGGACCCAAACGAAGCAGCCAGCAACCTCGCCAAGTGGCTGACCGCCTGCGCCGACGACCTCGCACCACTAAAAAACCCTCCCAGCAGACCCGGAAGCAAGAAAACCCCTTGGTTCACCAACGAACTCAAGGAATCCAAGAAGAACTGCCGCACACTCGAGAAAGCCTGGCGACTCGACCAGACCACAGACAACAGGACCGCCCTCAAGCACGCCACCCGCAAACACCACCAGCTGATCCGTGCCACCAAGAAGTCGGCACTCAAAGAACGACTGGACAACAACGCCCACGACAGCAAGGAACTTTTCAGCATCGTCAAAGAGTTCTCCAACCCCAGCGCCGGAAACAACGACATCACCCCCTCGCAAGACCTCTGCAACTCACTCGCCGCGTTCTTCCACCGCAAGATCACCGACATACATAACAGCTTCGACGCACAGACCACGCACCCTACCGCCGAACCAACGCCCGCCACCACCACCCTCTGCAACTGGACCCCGATCAGCACCGAAGACACCACCCGCACGATGAACTCCATCCACTCCGGATCACCAACCGACCCCTGCCCACACCACGTCTTCAACAAAGCCGACGCCACCATCGCACCCCATCTCCGGGACATCATCAACTCCTCCTTCCACACCGCCACCTTCCCGGAGAGCTGGAAGCACGCCGAGCTTACCGCCCTCCTGAAGAAACCAACGGCGGACCCCACCGACCTCAAGAACTACCGTCCCATCTCGCTCCTTCCGTTTCCGGCCAAAGTCATCGAGAAGACCGTCAACAGACAGCTTGCCGCCTTCCTCGAGACGAATGGATCCCTCGACCCCTCGCAGTCCGGGTTTCGGGCCAACCACAGCACCGAGACCGCCCTTATCGCAGCCACCGACGACATCAGAACCCTAACCGACAACGGGGAAACAGCAGCCCTCATCCTCTTGGACCTCTCCGCGGCGTTCGACACCGTCTGCCACCGCACCCTAGTGAAGCGCCTCAGCAACATCAGAATCCGAGAGAAAGCACTGGAATGGATCATCTCGTTCCTCGCCGGAAGAACCCAGAGAGTCCGCCTCCCCCGTTCAGATCCGAGGCCACCGAAGTCATCTGCGGCGTTCCACAAGGATCTTCACTCAGTCCAACCCTCTTCAACGTCTACATGAGCCCCCTCGCAGCCATCGCACGCCAACACAACCTCAACATCATCTCCTACGCCGACGACACCCAGCTGATCCTCTCCCTCACCAACGACCCCACCACCGCCAGAGCCAACCTACACGACGGGATGAGAGACGTCGCCGACTGGATGAGGAACAGCCACCTTAAACTGAACTCAGACAAGACGGAAGTCCTCATCCTGGGCTCATCACCCTCCGCCTGGGACGACTCTTGGTGGCCCCCGGCCCTGGGCACCGCGCCCAAGCCAACGGACCACGCACGCAACCTGGGCTTCATCCTGGACTCCTCCCTGTCGATGACCAGACAAGTCAACGCCGTCTCATCTTCGTGCTTCAACACCCTGCGCATGCTCCGCAAGATCTTCAGATGGATCCCCACTGAAACCAGGAAGACCGTCACCCAGGCACTCGTCACCAGCCGACTGGACTATGGGAACACCCTCTACGCCGGAACCACAGCCAAACTTCAAAAAGACTCCAGCGCATCCAGAACGCCTCCGCACGACTCATCCTGGACATCCCCCGACACAGCCACATCACCGGACACCTGAAAGACCTGCACTGGCTCCCCGTCAGCAAGAGAATCATGTTCAGACTCCTCACCCACGCACACAAGGCCCTCCACGACCTGGGCCCCAAGTACCTCAACGACCGCATGACCTTCTACACGCCCACCCGCCAGCTACGATCAACCAGCCACGCCCTCGCCACCGTACCACGCATCCGCAGAGCCACCGCCGGAGGAAGATCCTTCTCCTACCTGGCAGCCAAGACCTGGAACTCCCTCCCCACTCACCTTCGGCGAACCCAGGACCATCTCTCCTTCAGGAAGCAGCTCAAGACCTGGCTGTTCGAGCAGTAACTTACCCCCTCCCCCAGCGCCTTGAGACCCTCCCGGGTGAGTAGCGCACTCTATAAATGCCGTGATTGATTGATTGATTGAGCAAGTCCCTGGAGGACAGAGGAAATGAGCAGCATGCGCGCCCAGTGGCGAAAGGACGCCACCGCAAGTGGAAGACGAGCAAAGAGCGCACAGAGGGACATTGCGCAGAAGATGTACCCCGGACGCGGACGGTACAGGCAGGAGCACGAGAGCGAGGCAGCGAGGTGGCCACACGGCGTGACTCATCCTGTGAAGCGGAGACCGGAGAAGAGGTCATAGCGAAGTGACCTGAGAAGAGGTCAGAGAGAAGAGACATGAGAAGAGGTCAGAGAGAAGAGACCTGAGAAGAGGTCAGAGATGTGACCTGAGAAGAGGTCAGAGAGAAGTGACCAGAGAAGAGGTCAGGGAGAAGAGACCTGAGAAGCGGTCTGAGAACGTGACTGAGAAGAGGTCCGTGAATGGGACCAAGGAGAGGTCTGACTATAGTTACTTGAAGTCAGAAGTACTGAAAGGAAGAAGGTTGCGACGTCAGGTCTGGTCATCGGAGGAAACGAGTGCACTGTCCTAGGGGTAGGACAAGACCAGGGAAACACGTGTGGAGTGCACGCCACATGGAGAGGCCTGGGTAGTGAAGACAAGCAAGAAGAGGGGACCAGACCGCGTCGCGAAGGAAAGAAAGAGAAGAAAGAAATTGGGTGGCATGACGCCACTGTGAAAGACGAAAGCAGAAGAGAAGAGTAGAGAGGAGTGTGTGACATGACAACTCGCTCACCAGAAGGCAAAGGTGACATGTGCCAGAACATCGGAGTACATCGGAGCACAGGGCCTGGAAAGAACATCGGTGGCACTGGGAGAAAACATCTCCCTACGAGTCCTCAGACCACTTGGTGATTGCAGAGGTGAGCATGCTGGACCATTGGTAACACCTACCTTTGGGGTGGAACAGGAGACTGGATGGCGAGAGTGCTCGGACGTCCTGAAGAAGAGGAACTGACCACTCCACACCAGACCGTGGATACACAAGGGGCAAAGGCTTCAGGGACGCCGGTGGTAGCGTGTCCCGACACGAGAGATGGATCCACAGCCGCTCTTCTGCAGGTCCCAGGAGGACGAAGATCTCGTGTGAAATGACAGGAGCCAACAACTACCCTTCAGGTGGAGCTAAGGACACAAAGCTGGGACTCGTAGCGCTTCCTCCACACATCCCGAGGGTTGTGTTGGAGCGACACGGCGAAAGGCACCGGTCCAGTGGAAGCCTGGCAAGGAGGGCCTCCGGGACATCCCGTGAGAGGGGAATACCTGCGAGAGGGGCACCCTAGTGAGAGGGATGTTTTGCAACTATTCCCTCATTTCGAAGAGAGAAGCAAGGCTGCCCGTGTGGTAATGCCACGACAACCAGGACTGATTGGTGGAAAGTTACATCTACCCGATCCACCATTACTCCACCAGCACCTTCACAGAGAACGGAACAGAAAGAGAGACTTTGGCGTCCACTTTCACATTGTGAGTCCAAGGAGGACTAGATTCGCAGGGCACCCTTACGCTGTGCCAAATAGAACTGGTGGTCCCAGCTGCTGACGTAACATCATCGATCACCGTGCAAGCAGCTAAAGAGACTCAGTGGAAGTTTACGTTACTTTGTTTTATTCTCTCCCACAGGTTTGGACTTTATTGTTTCCTGTTTGAATAAAGTTTGGGAGGGATGTAGTGATCTGCTGATCACTGTTCTAGATGTTGCCAGCACCAGCCACTCCCTGAGGGCTGGCTTACACCCCACCCCAAACCCATCCAACACAGGCGTCACTGGTCATGTGACCCTGGCAATAAAAGGGACCGGGCGCACGTGCCCTGGGCCAGTTCTACCCACTAAGTACTGTGTCTGTGTGTGTACTTACTATGTGAGTATGAGGGCCTAGGGTCCTGCACCACATTACACTGCTGAGCAGTGACAGTTTTTTCATTCCTCATTCCCATGTGTAAACACGAGGGGGGTGTAAGACCGGAAGTGCAAATGGTCCGGCCAGTCGAATATGTAAGTGTTGTAAGTCAGAGTGAAGAGTTTCAGTGACTGCTGAGAAGGTGCACGAGGGTGTCCAGGGTGGTGACTATTTTGCATTTAACATTGCCTGTCCCGGTCAACACCGAAATCCCTCAAGAAGATGTTGTCTGAGAGATCATTTGACTTGCTAAAAAGTGTTCTGTAAACTAGTAAATGAAATTCTATTTCAATGTAAGCAGATGGTACTAGGTAGGTACTATTAGAGGGCAAGTGCAACCAAGAGATGGCAATCTTAATGCATTCAAATGTGGTCAGATTTGTACAATGTATTGGTCTGCAAGTAAGTCCTTGTGAATGACAACTATGGCTCCTCTGGTTGAGTTGTCTAATTGTTAATGGTGTTGCTGGACTAGCAGATCTATCATGCATTGGGAATAGGTATTAAGCCTCAATTCTGTGATAGAGATGAGATGGTTGCCAAGAATGAGATTGAGATTAGCAATGCCATTTGTGATGGAAATTGGCAGGGTGAGCATTGGGAGAGTCTACATTTTTGTGCAGCTGACTGAACCATTGGACAAATTATTGTGGTACACTTGGGTTGGGAGGGGCATTATTGGAGAGTAGGTCGAAGGATGATAGTAATGATATGCTGAGATGGTAGGAGACGTATATTAGTTGTGGGTGAGCAACGCAGAAAGGCAAAAATACTGGTACTATTTAAGAGAAGAGAAAGTTGGACTTAGAAGTGGCAGCTGGAATGGTGTGGCTTGAACCCTCCCCTTCTTCTTTTACCAGTGAGTGAGCAAACGAGTGCAGCGAAAGTAAGTTATTGAAGAAACTGCTAACGCAGAGTGGACCTGGCAACACATAATACTGCCAACACACATCAGGCCAGGTTGGGAGACTGGGCAATGGTAATCTGCGAGCTGCCAGCAGCCCCTATGCCACACATACATCAGGTATTCACCCACTCAACTGCACTGCAGCATCAGTACAGAATTAAGCATTGTACAGTCCCTGGAGGATATATGGTAGACAAATATTGTGGTCCCGCCTGCCTTAAATGGCAAGTTGTGGGTTAAGTAACTGAGACCAAAACCAAGTTTGGTAGTGCGTTCCCCTTACAAAGATGATTTGTTGCAATCATTTACATACCCTGCCTGCACCAAAAAGGGTCACATTTTCTTCTTCTTTGCTTCACTGCCCGTGTCTCTCCGGTCACTTGAGTAGTGGTTAACTGAATTGTTCTTAGTGTTTTTCATTTTACAGTTGAAGAACAACCATTGGAGGAAGAAGAGACATGTAGGCGCAGTTTCACAGGAGGGTCTTGGCTAAAGCACTGATAATGTTCCGGGTACTTCAAGTTGGCAGCAGTAAATCTGCCCTGAAATGCCCCATCTTTCACCAGTTGGAAGGGTGGTGCTAAAGGGTATGGACAGTAGAAAGTATTGAGAGAGAGAGAGGATATGAAACGTGGAGGAAGTCTGCGCCCTGGTCTAGGGGATTTCACACTGAGTCCATCCTTTCCCCTTCTTGCCTGCCCCTATTCACTCACTGGAAGTTTGTTGACCACTTGTTTAGACTTGATTACCTGGAATCTATTGTCTGAGACTGCTAGACAGATGACAAGAGACCATGACATCACACTATTACAGCGAGCTGTATATAGAGAGAACACAATGAACAGGTGTATACTTATTTTTATGTATTGCCTAGTAAACTGCTATGCGTAATCCTTATGCCAGGGCGTTTAAAGAGTATTATATGTCGTCATTTAAACCTTCTTCCCATTGTTTGATTTGTGTTTTTATTTCTTTAGTCCGGCGGTATGTGTCGGATTGTGCCTTCTGCCTGTAGACAACAAAAGATTTCCAAGAAGATAATCCTCTTTGAAAATCTCTGTATGAGCTATGCCTTCTCTATTCTACAGGGTCGAGCAGAAAGTTTCACTGCATAATTGAGCATGCCTAATCCAGCGTTAGCACTTCACACCCTTTTCTGGCTGGAGTGTCCTAGAATCGTTTCTGGTCTTAGTACACATCTCTGGCCTTAGAACTCCAGTGCCCATCTGAAGTCCTAGTGCCCCTATCCCATCTCTGGTTTTAGAGCCCTATGGCCATTTCTGACCTTAATCTAAATCTCCATTCCCATTTAAAATGCCCTTTCCTATTCTGCCCTTAATATCTTACCTGTAATTCTAGCCATAGTTCCATTTCTCTCATTCTTATTCTCAGTGCCCCACACCAGCTCCTAGCTCTGGCACTTCGTACCTCTCTCTTGACCCAGTGGCCCACGGTGCTCCATTTCTATCTCTGACCTTCATGCCCATCTCTGGCATTAGTTCTAAATGCCCATTTCCGGTCTTAGCACCCCAGCTTCTATCTGACGTCGTAGTGCCTTGTGCTCATGCATGGTTTTAGTACACAGTGGGCAACTCTGGCTTATTGCTTAAATCCTAATCTCTGAGAGCAATGCACCATTCCCAATGTCCCAAGCTCAACTTTAGCGTTTGTGCTTCACTTCCAACTTTGGCCACAGTGCCCCATTTCCAATTTTTGCTTTAACATCCATTTTAATGCTTGACTTCATACCATAGGTCTAAGAAATAACCCAGAATCATTTTGATTTCAGGAAAAAGCTAAAAACCTGGCTTTTCATTTATTAGGAGGTCCTGATCCCCATTGCTGCTCTCTTGATGTGGTACTCTGGTTCAGTGGTTAGCGCTGGGAAACCCGGTTGCTGGGGCAGCTATGTGCTTTATACATTTAATTAACCTAACATTTCCAATTCTGGCCACCCCACCCCACTTAGAACTCTGACTTTTGCATCTATTTTCAATTTTGATTCTAATGTACCATATCAAGCTCTGACGTTAGTGCCCTTCTGCAAATTTCCTCCCCATCCCTTGGCCATTAACCTAAATCACATGGTTCCTGCCCGGTGAAAATTGGCTTCTTTTTGTATATCTAAGTCCTCTCTTTATCTTTCTTATTTACTGTAATGTAACTCCCAAGCATTAATCTGTAAATGTATACTGATATCTTGTTGTACTGTTTGTGAAAGCTTTGTAGCCAAAAACAATGAACTTGAACATAAGAAGTGATTAGAGGTAGACCAACCTGCTAGTTAAGTAACAGAAGCCTTTTGTAAGAACGCAAAGGAGGTACATGGGGTGGTAAGGAGAGAGCAAAGATTTAGTAATATGATAAACAAGGGCTGTAAATCAAGGTGCGATATTCTCAGCCTGCCTGAGAAGTAATCTGAGTCGATCAACGTGGGGCGCACAGTGGGCCACCCCTTATGGGATGCGCAATTTGGCTGAAAGTTGTATTTCACTTTAGAATCGTTAGCACTGTAGAAGAAGAGGGAACGTTGGTGATGGAGATGAATAGAGCTACTGAAGCCAAGCTTTGAATGTGATTCAGTAAAATCACAATTCTCACCAATGTTCACAATCGCTCTGATGCTCATATTTAGGTGGGGAGCACACGACTAGGAGATTTTCTGGAACATTCTATCGCTAATGACCGTTCTGTAATCGTTCTGCTACTTCATGGTCGGCACTGGTTCCCACTTACCAGTCCAGCTACTTCCACGAGCACAACATTTTATCCTCAAAACTTTAATCAAAATAAAGAACTAGGAATCTCTAAACTTTAAATAAACGTTTGGTAATGGTTTAAGAGTATGTTCTATCACTTAAAAACCGAGTACTTGAGAAAACGGATGTTGGCTGCTTTCAAATTTACAGAGGAACAAAGCCCTCAAAAATAATATCTTACGCGCCCCCCTCATGGGATCAGTGGCTCTGTGACTTGGATTGGTGTCAGAGGGCGGAGGAAACGGTCTATAGGTCTCGGGGTTGTGTGAACAAATGGAGGAAGGTGTGGGGTCCCTGGCAAAGGTTCCGAGCCTTACAGGGGGGGTTGGGATAGGAGATTATTGCAATTAATCGTCTGTATTTCCATACATGCAAAACCACATGACGAACTGTGATCCCTATATCTGTATAATGAACTGCCGCTGTGTACTGTACTTGAACATGAGCAATGTTAATAAAAAGAATAAAAAAAAAAAAATAATAATATCTTACGATGCTTGGCAAACCCTGTAATTGCTTTCCTGAGATTAAAGAATATAGTAACTTAATCTTGTTTAGTCATGGGACTTGTTAATATTTGTAGCTGAGGGAGCTGATGGGACCTCACCACTAATATAAACAAAATTGGCTAAAGGCAAAAATATTTTTCGGTTTGAAAAAGCCCACATTACCATAGTAGTCCCAGGCATGAAAGGTAACCACTTTGTGTGCCGAAGGCCCTGCGCAATAGCAGAATACAGTCTCTCCCAGGGAAGTTAGCCAACGACTGGAGTGGGCTGCCCCCTTTTCCCATGCTGTATTCTGTGGTGGGTGGAAGAAAAATGTGCATGACACAACAAAAGATCCATGGATGTAGAGGGCGTTCTAAATGTTCCCAGAAGTATGCATTGATATTTATAACTTTAGAAAAATCAAAAGAACTTGGCTAATAGTAGCCTTAAAAAGTGTTGTCCTCAGTGCTGCACTGCAAGAGGGATGACCAGTTTGAAACTACAGGTCACTCTTCAAAGGCACAAAGACCAGCAGGAGTTAAAGGAGTGGGCAGGGGATATACCAGAGTTGGATGCAGTCTGGGATTATACCGGCATATGGAAGGAGGAGGGGTATGGACTTCTGGTGGAAGAGGTCTCTGGGACCCCATTCCCCACCTGAGTGGGGCCTTTGGCAGGGCACACCAACTTTGTGCCATTTCCTATGTGGCACAGTTAATGCACCTCCCAGTGGCCTCTTTGCAGCTACACCCATGTCAGTAAGCCAGCATGGGCACAAGGGCAGATGCTATACCTTGTTTGCTTGTGGCAAAGCCCTACCCATGCAAATAAAGGCACTCTCCCTTGACACTGTGCGGGCACCATACATGGGCCTTTGCGATCAGTATTACAGAAGAGACCACACAATCATCTACGTACACTTCTGTAACACAGAAGTGCAATGGAAGCACCAAAATATGGTGCAAATGTCAGATGAACACAGATGACGGAGACCCACCAAAAGCTTCTGGTAGTGAAATAATTTTCTGCAGGCATTTAACTTTTGTCTTCTCTTCATGATCAGGAATAGCAGAACTATTTGGCCCTTATGGTGTAAATCCCATTTCTTTTTTGGCAACATCTCGAATTATTTCCTTGTCCGGCAGACCATTTACACAGTAAATCAGTGTCTGGCCTTCCCCATGGCCTAGCTGGCCAGGTGTGGGTCCCGCATACATTCTTATGCTTTAGAATAGGAGAAAGTGAGGCTATTATTTTTGTACACATAGCACATTAAATGTGAGTTGAATAGTTATTTGTTGTTTTGTCCAGTCACTGCCAGCAAATACTTTTAACTATGGGCCCACTGTGTTTGCTAAGTATAGTGCCAAATATGTAACTCAACCAATGGCGGTAGTGTAGAGTAGTATCTGTTTTTGACCCTTTTCAGCTTTATTACAATAAATAATTACAAACTGTGAAAAAAAAGAAAAATACTTTTTATAATTCAACGTGCCATGAAACGCAGAGCAAGTGAAGACAAAACAAAGAAATAAGATACTTTGGGTCAAGAGTTGTTGTAATGTTATTCATAACCTCAAGGCTTGGTAGGCACCGTGACAATTTAAGCACTAATGATAATCAGGAATCTCTTGGAAGCACTGCATTTGGTTCCATGATTATACTATGTCCCTTCTGCCAGGCTGATATACTGTGCCCAAAACATGCCTGTATTCTTCTCCTTACTTTATAAATGTAACTAATGTTACATTGGCTGTTTGGGGGACATGGAGAGTTTCACTAGGTTCCTTCAACAGGTCATGCCATGGTCATCCCAAGCAGGTCATTGGAGCGTGGACTGTGGTGAATACATGGAGTTGCAACAAGCGTGTGAATCATAATATACTTGGAAGGCAAGAGAAGTGAACACAAGAAAATCTGTGTTCCATATTGGTAACTTATCTAATGAATCGCAGTCAAAAAATATTTACCAAACAGAAGCATTTTGTAGACAAAACAATTTTCTTCTCTGTTTTTTATTTCCACTGCAGCAGGCTTTTTATGTTTTAGTCAGGACTCATAATGCACACCAGAGCTAGTGGTTTTACCAATGCTTGTTACAAATTAGGCTTTAGCCCCCAAGACTGTCCCGCTCTTGTGTGCAATATTTCTTTCCTTTTCTTAATTTTTGAAAGAATTTATGGAACATTCATAACACGTCGTTATATATGAAAGTTATACTATTAGTAAGTCAGCTACAAACAGGCATTAAAGAAGGAAAGTTACACATATACTGCAATATTTCTTTTCTAGTAAGATCCTGCGGCGGTGATTACCAGTTACAGTTGTACAGTAGCACACATTCCTGCGTGCCATCAAAGAGGGTCATAATGCCAACGTCAGCGCTCTGCCATCCTCACAGATGGCACTATAAATGTGTGCGGCGCCACGTTTTATAAGTTCCCACTCTTAATTAAGTGAATTTGAAGCCGAATCTAAAGATGAGGACACACGTATACAGATGATGCCTTCACAGCTGGTGGTTTTATGGGACGCAGTAAAACTTACTTTGGCATAGATCAGCAAAGGAAGATAAACCTTGGACAAGGATTAAAAACCCTGTAAAGATGTTTCGGATGAACTGCAGCTGCTAAACAATTTGCGAATAAAAACTGCAACCTCGGTTTAACGAAAAGCGTAGGGAGAGACTGAAGAGTGGAATCAATGCAGACACACTGGAATTATCTGCCGCACAAGTTCAGGCGAACACAGACAAATGTGACAACAAAACAACCACACCAGACGTGAATCCCTCTCAACCTGCACGTAATATGATCCAGAATTCAGACATTTTACTAAGCAAGGAAGTGTGTTACAGTCAATGCAATCAATCGTTTCATTTTACATTAGTTTGAACTATTTCACTGGTTTGAACGCTAAAATAACAATCCAGCTGATAAAAAAGACTACACGATTCGTCCACCCTTGAGAGGTGATTCCATCACTTTACATAACACAAACTGAATTGACGTGAAGCCTTTTTGTCCGTTTTTCAGCTACAAAGACAAGACAACAGCTGACTGGTATCATGCACACATAGCACATCTTTGCTCCCTCAATGTCAGTAACGAGTAATTGGACAAGATACACAAATGCAATCTCGAATCTCAAAAACACCAGGGGAATGGTTTAATCGTGACATGTCCCGATTCATCGTGACTCCCCATCTGCTGTGGTTTGTCCATTCCCACTTGACTAAGTCACTTCACATGACCCCGTGTGCGTGGGTGCAGGAATCATTTCCCTGCATTTAGTAGCCTTGTCTGCGTGACCCATGTGCGCGCCAGTAAAAACAGCCAGCGGTCATATGGTCCTCTCTGTAATTCCCATGAGCCTCCCCATTGGCGGTTCTCTGATATTGACTCGTCCCATAAAAGACTGACACATTGATTAATAGACCTATCTCACAGGAGTAGTTGAGAGCATTAGTCACTTCCCTTTTTGGCTGTGTTTGTTTCCCCTTTTTCTGCGACTCTCAAAAGCCTGTTGCTTCATTTATTGCTAGACTGGATTACATTTTGGCATAAAAACGTCTGAGCCGTACTCTGTCCTTTCCTTGGGCTTTTATGTAATTCTTCGTCCTGATGATGACCTTGCTATTCTTGTGGGTTGAAACATGGCCAACATTTGGCACATGAACTCTGTTTAAAACATAAATCCAAATTGCAACTGCCTATTTATTAATGTACGACCTATAGGCTTTTCTAATTACAGTCATATGTATTTTATCTTTTTTCAAATTTTCAAGAAAGATGGAAGGTGCACTCGTTGTGGAATCAGTAAAGCAAGCAGAAATCTGTTCCAAAAGTACTTCTTTTGTTCCTTTGATTCTTAAAAACTGGCACACAGCCAACGCGTTTTGTTCCCAATTTTGCCAGAGGAAACTTCATCAGGGCTCATCAATAACCAGCTGGTGGGTAGTTTTCAGAAGTATTTATGGTAAGTCAAGGCCTCAGAGGCAAGATATGGCCTCAGTAGTAGTGTATATTCACGAAAATCTAGCACCCAATAGGATGTAGGGTATCGAGTATCCCGAGCTCTGTATTGGAAATATGAGAAAATCCCAGTCACCACCGTCCCATCAGGGGACAAATTATCTATGCGGTCCTGGTATATATGCTTTAGAACGGCATGGTCGCATGCATTACGGCATGATAACCGGCAAGACTCTTTTTTCACACTGTGTACTTTTATAAGTGAATTGTGTGAAACACCTGAGCACCAAGCACACTTTTTTCTCTTTGGCCAGTTTGAACTAAAACACATTTTCTGTCATGATTTTGCTCTTTTTTTGAATGGCTATTTATGTTCTGGCATTTACTGCCTTCGCTGTGATTTATCTTCGTTACATTCTCAGCATCAGCTTTCTTTGTTTTGTGATTATTCCTGGTTCTCGGTGAATATAAAGGTTGGCTCTAGTTAGTTTTTTGAGCACGCAAAAAGGTGGGACACAAATTGACAAACTTGGTCCGAGCTCCTCACAACGTTCTGACTTAATCGAGAAAAGTGGGTGAGTTGGCTCCAAATAAACGCAGCTAAAACAGAGGTCTTGTGGCCATAAAACGCCTGATGAACCTTACCCATTTTTTTTTAATCAAAGCGAAATGGAAAGTTTTGGTGGAATAGCTTGATAACAAATGCACTTCTTTTTTGGAGTTTTATATAGCGCGAACAATGACCCTAAGGTATCTGAGCACTTTACATGAACACCAGTTGCTTACACAAGGACACATACATTTTTTTTTGGTTAGGCACGGGGAGATTAAGTGATTTGCCCAGAATCACAGGATGTTGAGCGGCATTGCGGAGACTCAAACTGCTTCCACAGATTTGAGATTGACCGCCCTAGTCATTCGGCTACATCCTCCCCCTTGTTCACTTGTATGGAAAATAACCTCTCCACTCTAAATGGCTTATACCAAGCCACCATTTGAAATAAATTGACTTTTATTCCTTGCAAAGAATTAGCACTGACAATATGAAATTATTTTTTAAATTATAACTTGCTTTTATACTGCACTTTATAACACGTTTTCTCGTTTCTAAGAGCTGTTAGTTGGGTCTTTTAGTAAACATTAACCTTTATTACAGCAACTGCCTCTTCAGTAATCATCCAGAGAAGGCCCTGCACAAACTGCACACAGTACAAAGGTGCCCTTCAAAGTTCATAAAGGTATCATGAAACATGACCATACTTTTCTAGTCCAGATGCAGACAGGAACGTCTCCGGCTTCAGGTGGAAGCTGGTGTTTCTATTAATGCAATCTGTCTTATGCACAAGACATTTTATGGTAAAACCCCAAACACACTTTTGTAGAACACTACAAACACATAACACATAGCTCCTGTTAAGACTCAAAACTTAAGCTGGAAAGCATGGAAAAGAGAAGCTTTTGTGTCCAGGGTCCAATGGGCTGCAACAGCAGTGTCTATCCCTTAAGCTTAAAACAATCATTCTCGAAGCACTTAAAGATCTAAAATACCTATTATTTTCACACAATCTTCTCTTGGACCTTCTTCTCTCCCATAAGCTATGAAGTTATGTTGGGTGTATTTGTAAAGCGCACTATCACCCATGAAGGTATCCCGGCACTGCGTAGGTTTGTGTGCCTAGCCCTTCCTACGTTCCTAAGGTAGGTTGATTAATTAAAAAGCCAGGTCTTTAGCTTCTTACGGAATTCAAGAAGAGAGGAGGAGGCTGGGATGTGGAGCGGGAGGCCATTCCAGGCTTCAAGAATGATGATGTGCACATGTCAGGGAGCCAGTCTTCACAAGGTGTAGAGATTCAGGAAAGGAGTCCTGAAAGTCGTTGGTGGAGACAGCAGAGAGTCACCACCTACTTACATGGCACTGTGTCCCTTCCCATACAGACAGGTCTGGCTGTGTGCCAGGTAAGGCCAATCTGCACTTAGCTCCACACAGGTAAGTGCCACCAGGGGGTAGTATAATGTACTACATGAGAAAAAAGGGTTACAGGAGCCATAGGAGAGGGTGTGTTTCTCATACTAGTGACAGATTCTGGAATAAGGACATGTACTTTGAAAGTTAGATTCTAAAAATAAGGCACCAAATAGGTACAATTTTAAGGCAAAACAATTATGCAGAACGTGACACCAACTCAACAGCAAAGAATATTACAACTCCTGGGGGACTCAGGAAGGCCATTCATTATGGTTCACAGTACCTTGCCTCACTGATATTAACAAAGGAAGCAAGAGTATCATGGTGTGAAACAAGCATCACTGACCACACCCCTTACTTCGGTGACAATACCAGGCCTCTCGGTCATACTTTTTAATCTGAGCAGATCGGGTACCGCGGAATGGTGCCTCATGAGCTGTAGGGGGGCTTAAAAACGTCCCCCAGGGACAAACTGACTTCAGCTTTGAAAAAAAACTTAGCAGTCCCTGCACTGCATCTCCCATTTGAAGAAGACCACTTTGGCTGCTCAGCTGTTGCGGGGTCAGTACAATGTAGGGCACACCATCACAATGTCACTGGCTCCAGTGGGTCACAGAGCTTTCCACAACCATATTTCTCTGTTGCAAATGGCTTGTAATTAAAGCTCCCTGTTTTCCGTTTTTATTGATTTTTACAGATAAATGCAGACAGAAAACATTTATTTTCTTGTCTGTATTTATTTTTAAATGTAATAAAAACAGAAATTGGGTTGCGTTTTGAGTAATTCTAAATACTGTCTGCCATGACTGCCAGGGCAATAGTTGTGTGGATTGATAGGTAAAGGGGTTAAAAAAGAAAGGAATTTTAGTAAAGAGGATTTAACAGCAGTAGATATGCACAAGGTTCATACCGAAATATGCACATTTTCATATAAGTGCACTGATTTATCTTCTGCGGGTGTTCACAGCATTGAAACCTGGCAGGCATTCAAGCATGACTGCATATTTATCGGTTAAATAAATGTGGAAATATACTAATTTCAGCTTCATTTCTCCACAAAACCCAAAATAAATATGGATAAATACAGATAAAATTATCAAAAAATAAATATGGATCAGTACAGATGGAAATGTCAAAAAAATATATACGCTAAAACCGGGAGCCCTACTTGTAATACACAAAGGAGGAGCCAGCAGCATATTTTCCCAGTCACTCTATACAGGTGATATTACAGGATGGGCTGCACCTATGAAATCAATTGAAATACTGTGCAGTGAGGCAAGCTAGATTTCAACCCAATTACGGAGCAATAGAAATGCAATAAATGGATGAAACGTAAACGCTCATAAACGTAAAATGCTACGAAACAGATCTGCAGCGGAAGGTCCCAAAGACATATTTATGAATGCGCTGCTGAAACAAGTGCCTAGTTATCGTCTATAAGGGCCCCCTAATGAGGGCAGTGTGCTCATTAAAGCGCACATCCATTTAGACCTGCCCATCATATTTTACAAGCTTTCAAACCAAATGGAAAAAAAGTGGCAGGTCATCAATAACTCTCCTGCAATTTCTCACTTCAGGCTGGAAAGGGCAGTAAAAAAAATGTTTCTTTCAGTGTTGCCATATTAACAGCGTGCTAAAGGAATCCTGATAAACCAAGGAAAAAGGTCAATTCAGCCATTTTCTCGTACTTAGTATGAACGTGTTAACCTACAGGCTTCTCCAAAGAGTAACTTGTGAGCTACTGGTAGCCTTCCAGCGACCTGGAAGTAACGCTCCCTACTAAAGCAGCACAACCTACTAAATCAGAAGCTTTTCATTGGTTGAATTAATATAAGTATCCTAAAACTGAAACGTGTGTATTCAAGACAAAAACGTATGTGTTTTCAGAACTCATATGCTGATGTTTAGAGAAAAATGGTGGAATTTCCAAAATATATTTGTAGATGATATTTGAGCGTTAACTCACGTAGCATAGGTGAGACTTATTACTAATATTATTAACTTGGTGTCAGGGGCACTGCAGCTATAGCTGCCATGGATTACCCTAGTAAAGGCATTTCATATTAATAGAGCCTTTTTTAACATCATTGCTGGCACCCCGGGCGGATGCACTGTGGTGATCACTACTGGTAATTTTGCATAAGGTGACCACTAATGTAAACTTTTTCTATCACAGCACTAGTAATATTAGTGGCTTGGATGGTTTTCATTGAGCATAAGTAGACCATCTTACAGAAAAGGTTGGAGACCCCCGACCTAGAATGTGATGTACTGGGAACCATGTATACAGTTTTCAAAACAACACCATTGACTCTCAGTTGCATTTTTTGTGAAAGACCTGGCCTACATTACTCTGAACAGTCTACAAAATATTTTTGAAGAACCTGCCATACTACCTCCAGGCGGATTACCATCCTATATCTGCCCTAAAAGGTGGTCAGAGAAACACCAGAAACAAGAGTCATCTGATTTTAGAAATCCCTAAAGCTAGAAGAAGCAAAACATCTTAACAGGTGTTCCGATGCCTAGTTCCCAGATCATGGAACTCCATTCCTGATCACACAGGATGTAATACTGATCTCCTAGCATTCCGAAAGGTTCTTCAGATACCTCTATGGTACATCTCTGGTCTATTGTGTCTCATGTTTCTCCCTCCCTCCTGACTTTGTATTTTATTTTGTGATTTATGTTACTAGCTTGTTAGTTCTCACTTTCATGCTCTTCTCTTCAGGTCCTTTTCTTCTGTTTTCCTCAGCACCATTATTTGTTTGAGTGAACAAGTGTTTTAGGAATAAATAAATATAAATAAAATTATATTTATGTTACCTGCAAAGCCCTCTGATACCCCTACATCAAGGCTTACTTTACTCTCAATAAATATGTCAAATAAACGATTATACCACATCGCTCTAATAATGCATCACCTCTACTCCTGCATGCTCGAGGTTCTCATGGTTTATAGGGCTCCAGGTGTTACCCATTCCTCCTGCTGCACTCTGGATTTGTCCCATTTAGCCTCCAGTCTGATATCAGTTCATATACGTTACCCAAAAAATCTATGCTCGTGTTCTTTTGGGTCGACTTTTAAGCTGGATAGAAGAAAACAATGTACTAACACCTCTGCAAGCTGGATTTAGGGCCAAGACCTCGACTATTGACCAGATCTTTAGATTACAGTTGATCCATTGGAAAATCGTGGTCCTAGAGGGTGGCAGCCTCTATGTCACATTTGTGGATCTTAAATCCGCATTTGATGTGGTGCGGCGAGATCAGCTAAGGGACATACTTCATGATATGGGTTTACCTGATTACCTTTCCCATCAGCTGAAACGCCTGCACCAAGATAATTATGCAAGAATTAGATTTGGCAAAAAAGGCGAGTTGACAGCTCCCTTCCCCGTAGAGAAAGGGGTGAGACAGGGATGTGTCCTTGCCCCGACCCTGTTCTCCCTCTTCTTAAATGGTTTAATTGAAACCTTATTAGCAGGGAAAGATATAGACGCACCGAGGTTGGCAAATCGTAAAATTCCAGCACTTATGTTCGCGGACGACACGCTGCTACTCTCTAAGTCACCCATGGGTATGCAGCGTGTACTTGAAGTATTTAGTGCCTTTTGTAGGAAGAGGGGATTGGAGATAAATCTTCAAAAACCAAATATATGGTTTTCCATGCCAACACTATTAATTGTCCACATCCCCAACTGGATGGCAAGGCTTTAGAGAGGGTGCCCGTATTTGATTATTTAGGGCTCACACTCAATGATAAGATGAACTGGGGACCACAAGTTAAGAAAGCTAACCTCAAATTGACTCAGTCCGCAGGTGGCATTTTAAAAATATATAAAAATTGCTCCCAGAAGGTGATAGGCCCACCAGCAGAAATATATAAAACACAGGCTAGGGGAGCCACGCTATATGGGGCAGAACTCTGGGGCTATTGTTCGGCAAATATGCTATCCATGACAGAGAACTTATTTTTAAGGCAATTGCTGAGCCTCCCCATGAGCACTCCGCTAACACCCCTTAGGATGGACTTGGGGATCGGTCCCATAGCAGATGTTGTTGCCTTCCGACCACTCTTATATTGGCGTCGTCTCTGGAGTATACCAGAGCTGGCCAATTATAGGGAGGAGCTAAAGGATGTCATGTCCCTCTTGGGAGCGGGGAACCTACCTTAGTTGGCTTATATAAGGAATTCTTGCCAGGCATTGGGGAGGGTAGACATGTGGTTAACTCCTGAAGAGACTTGCCCCTCTATCCCCAAAAAGGCTCTATTCGCTTCCTACAGGGAACACAAAATGGTCCAATTATATCAGAGTATTAATCCCAGTAGTCTGACCTCAAAATTTTTAGAGGTCAAACAGCAATACAAGCTTGAGCTGGTATTGGACAGTATTCAACCACTGCTTGCGAAGAAACTGTTCCTACAATTTAGACATGGGGTGCTCCCACTTCGAGCACTCACTAATAAATGGCAGGGAATGTCTAAATTAGACTGCCCTGGGTGTGACATAGTTGACGAAACAGATCTCCACGCAGTCCTTTTTTGCCCCGCCTATAAAAGGCCAAGGTCTAAATGGGTTCTTCAGCTCTGCAGAAACCTGGGAATCAGACACCATACTGAGGCTTACAGACTCCTCAAACACGAAACAGACCCGTTAATCGTGTTTGCCATCTCCAGGTTTTTATATTCGATGTGGTGTATCCGTAGGGCCATTCTAAAGAAAAAGAACTCAGAAGAACCTCAATAGAGTGTGTACTAAATAGGTGGCTATTTTAAGGGGAATATCCCCTAGCCCGAAATTTGTTTTACATATTTTCTTCCTCCCCTGGGTCGCTTGTTCACCTACCTCTCTTTTAAAAATGTTTTATATATTCTTAATGTTCTTTACTTACTTTTTAATCCCTTCGGGTTATCAGTCAATAGCTGCTTTTAAATATATAAATTGATGACAGTAACATTGCAATTGTTTGCAACATGATGTAAGACACTTTTGTATTGCTGGGATGATTGTTGTACTATTCCTCTAGCAAGTATTGACAAGGGGGCGTCTAGTCATTGCTGGCTACTGTTGTTTTTAAACCCCGTACAAGTGATGATACTTTTTAACACAATATTTATTACTTTTTCTCTCTTTTTATATATGTTTTTGAATACATGTATTTGTAATATTTTATGTGCTTTTAGGGCTGTAAGGCCGAAATAAAGCTTTTTGACTGACTGACTGATATCAGTTCACATTTGTATTGGAAGTTCTAAGTGTAAAAAAAGAACCTTAACTTGCATTGTAAGTCAGACAGCTGCACACTACCAAATGCTAAATTTTGATTGGCTCCTAGCTGGTAGATATCCACCCAGGATATCCAAAGGTAGCAACTCAGACAAGCCTCATTACAGCATCAACATTCATATAGCTATGCCTTCTTCATCTAAAAGCTGCCTGTGAAGATCGCACAGTTCTAATAAAGAAGTTAAATGTCCACCTAGCTCTCAGCATGCCTCTCAGCACTGGTAGACATGCGGATGGAGAAAACAGCTTAAATATCATTCACTTTCCTGTGCAGAAGACTTAATATGTACATGAAAATGGTTCTTATCTCTGTTGCAACAAGTCCCTAAAATAAATGAGTCCCCGAAAAGATTACTTTCCATTTGGTATTATTATATATTTAAATTGTTCCAAGAATGTGAAAATTGTGTAGCACATGACAGGTTAACTGGGTTTTAAAATAGCAGCCTCATTGTGCTTTCTGATTTACAATGTTAGTTATTTTAAAACATGTTTTCATTAATGACCTGTGACTGTAGTTGTTTATCAGTGATACAGACTGACATCTTTTATAGAGAGTAAGGAAAATGTTCCTTACCCTGTAACCATCTGTTTGTGGTAGATAGTGTTTTAGATTCACATGCTCTGCATATTCCTGCCATCTAGTGTTGGGCTTGGACGTGTACAACTTGTTTTCTCCAAAGTCTTTCGAGTCACAAGGTATAGTGTCTCCTCGGATGACTGGTAATGCGCATGAGCATCAGCTCCATCGTTACATTGTTTTATTGTACGGTGGGTGAGGATGGAGATGGAACATAGAAGTGATAGAAAATGGTCATTCAAGAGAATGTTGAAAAGGAAAGTACAGCAAAACATCTGCAAAAACAAAAGGCTTCCGGGAAGGCAAGTGGGTGCATGTGAATCTACAGCACTACATGCCACGAACAGATCCTTACAGGGTAACATTTTCCATTCTTGGCATGTGTAGCTGTAGATAGTCATGCTCTGCATAGGCTGTAAAGCAGTTCTCCCCTAAGCGGTGGTTAGCCAGAGGATGTTACAGAGTAGTGTTCGGAGAGTGTGTGTGGTGTGGACCAAGTAGCTTCTCTACAGATATCAGCTATTGGGATGTTACTAGGAAAGGCCATGGAGGCTGCCTTCTTGCGTTTAGAATGTGGCCTAGGGTGAGCAAGGAACTGTCTTTTGGCCTTGGCATAGCATGTCTGAATACAATTGACTAGCCAGCAAGCAATCCCTGCTTTTGCAATGGCAATGCCTTTGTGTGGTTTAGCGAAGGTGACAAATAACTGTTTTGTTTTACGAAATGTTTTTTTCCTGTCAATGTACTACATGAGGTCCCTCTTGATATCAATTGTATGAAGGGCTCTCTCAGCTACTTAGTCTGGGTGTGGGAAGATCACTGGGAGCTGAATTGTCTGGTTGAGGTATAAAGGGGAGACCACCTTAGGCAGAAACTTTGGGTTGGTCCTATGAACTACCTTGCCAGCGTGAACCTTAAAAATGTCTCTTCCAGCGTGAGAGCTTGGATCTCACTCACACGCCAGAGGGAAGCAACTGGAAACACTACCTTCCATGACAGAAACTGGAAAGGGCACGTATAAAGGGGCTAAAAAGGGGGTCCCATGAGGCTTGTGAGGACTGCATTGAGCTTCCAGGGTGGGGCTGGGGGTAACCCACTTAAGCCCCTTCATAAAATCCCTAATGATGGGGACTCTGATTAATGAAAAGTGTTCCCTGTTCGGTAGGTAATCTGCAACTGTAGCTAAACACAAACAAATGGAAGTGTAAGTCAGACCTGAGCGATGCAACTGCACAGGCTTGAGGGTTGTGATGTGTTTGGGTAGGCCGTTGTGGACGAACCTCTTCCACTTTGCAACATAGCAGGCTCTAGTAGTGGGACAGCGAGCCTCTTTGAGACTAGACAAACACTCAGCGGGGAAATTGAGAAAGCTAAACTCTAGGACCTCAGGAACAAAATCGCTAGGTTGAGCTGCTTGGGGTTAGGGTCTCCAATTGTGTCCTGCTGCTGAGTGAGAATATCCGGCTGGTTTGGAAGCTTCTTGTGAAGTACTACAGACAACTCTAAAAGGGTTGCAAACCATGGTTGTCTAATCTATGTGGGATTCACCAGGATGAGGGTGAGGGACGTCTGCTGTAACCTCCGGACCACATAAGGAAGAAATAGAGGCGGAAAAGTGTAGGCAAATATCCCCAATTAATTCACCTACAGTGCATTGCCCATGGACTGTGGGTGCAGAAACCTGGAGGCGAAGCTTGAGCATTTTGTGTTTTTGGCAGTTGTTAACAGATTTACGTTGGGTACGCCCGACGTTGGAAGTTTGAGAGCAGGACCTGAGGTTGGAGTTCCCACTAGTGGACTTGTTGCTGCATCTTCCTGAGCAGGTCTGCAAAGTTGTTGTCCACTCTCGGAAGGTACCTCGTTAGCAGATGTACCTTGTGGTGGATCGCTCAACGCCAAATGTTCTGCAGTAATCAGAGAGCTGGGGAAAATGCGTGCACCCTTGTTTCCGAAGGTAACACATAGCAGTTATGTTGTCTGTTTTGCTAAGACTGTTATGTGAAGTACGTGCCAGAAAAAAGCTTTGAGAGCCAGTTGGACTGCATGCAATTCCAGATATTTGATGGAAGTGAGATGTCACATGTCTACTGCAGAGTTATGCAAGAAACTGAAGACCTCGCTCTTCGTATAAGCACCTTGGGCACCTCACACGTACCTCAATGCTTAGATACCCCCTCGGGTGATTAGTGCACTATACAAATCAAGATAACATAGCAGACTACTAAGTGAAACATGAATGTTCAGTGATTCAGATAATTGCGAGATAGTTCAGTGGGTCAACAACCGACTGCACAGAGGCATATCGTGTTTGTCACAGGTTCAATTCCCAGCGAGAAAACTGCGAGAAAATGCACCTTTTTCAGAGGTCTCTTTGCATTCATGCAGGTTACAGATTCCAATTACAAAAAGTCAGCTCTGTGTGTTCATGCACCTAATGCAGAGATTGTATGTAACTTGTCACAGACTGTAGAGTGCTTAACGACAATTGTAAATTGTTGGTTTTAGTCATGGACGGTAGAGTGCTTAAACGCAATGGCCTGCATGTGATCTGTATTTCACATGCTCCATTCCTAATGAAATAGCTACCTTCCAATGCGGCACTGACAGTATGAGCTATTTACCGGTAAAGTAATGGGGTTAATAACGGAAACATAACACAAATTGAAACAATTACTACTAAAATGGGCCAATGTCCCCAGTCAGACCAACTCAAGCTCCTTCTACAGTGAACATGATTTTGCAGTAAAAAAAATCAGTTTTCATTTATGATTGTTATAAAACAACCATTATGTTTCACATTTCAATAAAAGAAATAAATTATTTATCAGAGCTTGTAAATCAATTAGATAGTGGGTGTGAAAAGTGGTTTGCTTTGAGGACAAGTAGTTTTCCGTAGCTTTTTATTCCAGGGATATGTTGATTTTGTAAATATGTCCATACCCTGTACATACAGGCATGAAAGCAAAGGAGAGGTTAGGTAAAACGCTGTTTTTAGTCATGACTGTATCAGCAGAGGAGGGAATAACTATCCTTTGAACAAAAAATATATGCATGTCTTGCTTTAAAAACACCACACATACAAACCAGGAAGGGGAAGATGCCTGAAAACATAATATGGGCATGAACCCTCCAAACTGTACTGTGATCAAGAGATAGGTCATGAAAAGAGTGTGGGTTGTAGTTCATCCTTTCCTGTCAAGTTGTCTCTGAAAAAGAAAAAGGCTAACGAATACCAGCTTACCATTAAAATGCCTTAATGTTACAACTTTTACTGTTGCAGTTCACAGTACAAATGCCTCACTAATTACCAGATGCGTTCGAAAACGAAACCATCTATTTTGCACCAAATCAGTGGCAATGAACTGTCAATAAAAAGGAGGAGAGAATTTGGTCCTCACACATCATTCACAGAGAAGCAACCTAAAGGTATGATGTATCAATCGCCGAGAAGCCATTAACTTTATTTCATATGGCCATGGGAAAAGTCATCTACCATCTCCATCAGGTTTCACAACGCACAAAGGACTCGACTTAAATGTTGCAGAGTTGCAGGACTAGTTCGTTACTGAGAGGTGCATATCACCATGACGTCCAATGGTATTTCAAGGGTGCTGTAAACGAATGCATAACACTAATGGACTCGCTGCTGGCCTGAACACACTCCTACTCTCCCACAGCTCTAACAATCCCCCTTTCCCCTACACTCCTTGGCTTTGCAATGGAGGGGTATCTTGCTCTGGAATGAACCCTACAGAGCATGCTTTTAAAAGAATATTCCTGTGAGCTCTGGTGCAGGACTGAAAACAATTGGTAGTCTACAGCAGGGGTTCTTAACCTGTGGTCTAGGGACTGCTGGGGTCTTCAAAGCCTGGTCATGGGGGTCAATGACTGCTTAGAAAATTAAATAATATTGCCTGATTAATAAAGTGTATATAAATAAAGAAGCAAAATGTAAAACTGAACATTTTAAAACATTCCGTAAATATGGAGGAATCTGAAACCGGAATTGGAGGCAAAAAATTAAGTTAGTGTCCGCAGATTGATTTGTTGGAGTAGTGCAAATGTATCAAACAGACTATATTATGAAAGATGGGTGACTTCAGTTGAAATGTCCCAACTTTCCCATTAAAATTAAAATATTCATTTTTTATTTTTGTGTGATAATTTAAAAAAACAATTTCAACATTTGTGTATTTGTTTGCTGAATGGTTGTTTCAGTATTTTTGTGGATTATTTTGAGGTTCAAATCAGCAAAGCTGCTTAAGCCTGGGTCTCTGGCTTCCAGTAATACCTTAGTGGTGGCCCCTGGATTTCAATAATAATCAGTCAGGGTCCCCGTATTCCATTAATCATTAAGTGAGGGTCCACAGAAGCCAAAAGGTTAAGAACCACTGGTCTACAGCACTGAGAATCCTATTCCTGAGGGTCGAGCATTAGTCAGGCCAAATGGAGATGAGCCCAATCCCATTTTCAAGTACTGTGATAAAATGGAGGGAGCTGTAAAACCAGAGGAGCTCATCTGAAGTGAACCAAGGTCAGGAAGGCATAGTACACCTGTTTCAGATAATGCACGCAACTCTTGACAGAGTTTTGGGACTGGTTCTCTTAGTAGATACTTCCAAAGGCTTCCTAAAACGCATGCCTAATAGGGAGAGCAAGGGCACACTCACATCTCAAGGATGTTCCATACAAACAGAGAACTAACAGCAGTACAAAGGCTATGGGTGCCTCAAACCTGGTCTCAACCTGGAAGAAATCTAGATCATTATCTTGTGAAATACGATTGAAATGGTGTAGAGGAAGTGGAGATGCTGAAACATAGCTTTGACATAAAAGTGTAGGGGATTTGGGATAGGAGATTGCTTAGAGCAACAGTGGGTTTTTGAGAACACATCCTAATGGGACATTTCTATGATAGTAGGCGCATTCTACTCTTTTTGATTGATGACTTGAAGTTAATGCTACATTTTGAAAGTCGCTCAGTGATCATCAAACTGGAGGTGGGAGAAAATAATGGTTAGTTAGTTTCGGTAAATAGATAGGTGGCTTAGTTCCGTGTTTTTTAAAATGTGAGTTAGCATTATGTCAACCGCCCTTTCTCTTTCCCCTATGTATTTCATTCAAGCTGGGGCGAAACCATCAATAGTGCAGCAGGTGAAGTGGCACCAGGGCCCACTAGCCTTAAGGGGCACAATTAACACCAAGTATGGCAGTGTTTTACTAATCAGTTAGCGGGCAGGGGCTCCCATTTTCCTTGTTTGCACCACGGCCAACGGCACATTTGCTACACCACTTCATCCATGAAGATCCTGATGTACTGGAAGTTTCCTTATTGTGCAGTTTGATATCATTAAACGGGAAGCCCATTTCTAGGGACACATAAGGGAAAATACATGGTCACACTTGGAGTGAAGTGTTTTTATTAATTAGTAATTCTGTGCCTTATCTCATTGCTCGATAATAGTAACTGAAAACTAAATGTCAGTCTGCCATTAGGGCAAGTTCAAGAAATGCAATATAGATTTCCCCGTTTCTGTATACAGTTGTCTGCGTAAACACATTAAAAACAGACTCAATGGAATATGGATAAGTAACAAGGTGGTTGAAGACTAAAGTCTTGGGGTAACTTTGAGAGGAAGAAGACACAGAACATTTGATTGAATTAAAGCTGTGGTTGGAGGCTTTGTGAAGATGAATAGTGATGGTCACCAGTGGAGAACAACCTGCTGTGTTTCCAATTAAAATTTTAACATTTTGACATCCCACTTTACAGATTATTCTTTGATTCACTTGTGCCTGTTCTCATTTGTTTCTCCGAAGGCAACCAGATCTGTATCATATGATGCCCCAATGCAAACTATAATTGTACATGCTGGCTTGCTCTCGAGTCACAGTAGCAGGTGCAAATATGCAGAAAAAGGGGGTGGGGGACATTGGGAATGCAGTGTCTAGGGCATATACTTCTCTTCTACAAACCCCACATTTAGCCCTTCTGACTCCTTTTATGTTTGAAAGATAAAAGTTCCGTACATGTGGCATCCTTGTATGAGTAATATGGGAAGTACTGCTGTTCCTCTTTTAAGTCTGAAGAAAGGGAACACAATACATTTCCAGGCTACTGGGTGGTGATTAGAAAGAGACGACTTTAAGGTTGGCAGTCAGTTACCTTCACATAACTCATATGTGGGAATCGTTAAACTAGCCAAGAGGCAAGTATTGTGGTTTTTCAGATTAATATTTTAATGCCAAATACCCTGTTCGTGGTCACTGAGGATCAGCCCACTGGTGGTCGTTTACTCAGTCTTGAGTAACGTAAGTTGACCGCATAAGAAAGAAAATATGGAACAGGCCTACGGTGGCCGAGGGAGTACTAAAAGAGTATACAGAGACTGAATTATGTGATGAGGTAATACTCCATAGTGCTGTTTTAGGGGCTTTACTGTTCAAGTGCGTGGGAACCATTTCAAAGGAATAAGACGACTAGACGGTGTTCAAGGCTCTAAGTGAGCGCAATGAAACGATCGCTCACTGAACATGAACTTTTCATTAATAAAAAGAGGGCAATTAATTAACCCTAACCAGTTGAGCATTTGCACTATGTTTTCAATTATAAATTAATGCAACCATGGCAACTGACTTACATTTTACTTCTGCTGGGGAGAATTTCTCAATATTGTAATCAAAAACGAATTTAATTGAAAAATGCTAAAGTCTACGTAAAATTAAAACACATTTAATAAATGCAAAGTTTGCAGTGGGTAGTCATACTTAGACGTTGCAAGCATAAAGGTAAAGTAACATAATGTATTGTATCAAGTTAGCTTAACCGTCAATGCCATATTAACCAGGTTTTATGTGCTAACAATTGAAGGCCTATTTTTCATGATTGAGCTATTTTGCACGATATGTTTTTCTCTTTTGCTGCAGATGCTGTAACTTTCCAAAAGCTCTCTGTTAGTGAATAGGCATTTGTTTTGTATTAGACAACTGATAGTGAGGTTCTCATCGGGAGGAGAGGAGACAACAGGAAGGATAATTCACGGGAAGAACTGTCTGAACGGCATAATGTGGACAAAGCATCTTTTCAAGGACTTATTTCTGTGGCCTATTGTGAAAACGTGCAAAACTGGGGAGCTTACCTACTCTCATCAGTTTACTGAAATCTTATTGGATGCTGTCAACTGAGAATGTGATACTTGTTTCAATTCATAATTCACTGTGTTGATATTAGCATGTGTTCCTAGAATGGTTGTTGCATTACTAGAGATCCTTCCCTGGGTTTCCTGAGACCATATCTCACTTTATGATAGATTACTTTTGAGCCTATTCCTTCTTTATTAGATGTCTGCTGATTTATAGTTGAGAATACTTCCCAGCTTAACAAATCTTTTTGAAGTGCAAAGGCTTCATGCTAATGCATTTTATTATCTCATCACAATTCTTTATTGGGTTTCTGAACTGACACCTTATTCCTTTTTTAATCTAAGTTAGAGTAAGGAAATTACTTAATGGAACACACTTGCTGTATTATTACTATTTTAACAATAATTGTCATCAATGTTGTCTTTTATCTTATTTTGAAATACTGATTAATGGAATATTTGAGTCTGTAATAATGCTGATTGAATATTAAAACTGAAGAATGAAATAAATCGATCTGAACTAAATTGTTAAATAAAAACCTTTACCTCTCACAAATTTTCTTTATTGACTTTACAGACGTCAAAAGAATTGCTGATACTGAAGGGTTGACGTAAAGGATTGCTCCTTTTAATCTTTCTCTGTTGACAAATAAAGGTCCATACAACGAATGGCGGGGTTATTTAATGATTACACCCGAAGATCAAGATATAGAAAACCCTGCTGTGTCACTTCCAAATACAGGAGAGGAGGTTTGTTGCGGGTATTTGAGGCATGTGAAATCAGGATTTCTTGGTATGCCTGTGCTATAGAGAGCAATAGAATAAATAAGATATAAAGTGCATTATTTCCCAATCAGGTATCTCTTAGATAACAAACTTAACATAACGTTGTTATGGAAAGGACTCCAGAGAAAGATGCTTTGATAATGCATGCATGCTTACAAACGTTCATATGTTAACGATTTGCCCAATAGATGAACCTCTCTGTAAAGCCTCAAACACAGCACGAGTTATTAAGGAATAATTATTAAAATGCCAGGTAAGGGAAAATGAACATGTTACATAAGAAACCAATGCAGTACAACAGGTGAAGGAATACTGAAGAGTGTGGTTGAAAATGCAACCGCATACCAGGAAAATATCCTGAAGTCAGTTATGTGGGCAAGAAGAGATGGGTCCAATCATGAAAGGCACAGTCTGATCACCACATTCAAAAACAGGATTGATTCATCTCCAAGGTGGAGGAAACTTAAGTTAGCAAGAGGGAGACAATTCCTAGGAGTCTGAAAGAAATGTAGGCATCACAATAGCAAATGTGGAATCCAACGCATAAGGCTTAAAACACATCTTCCAGTGGGAAAGAGCCTCAGAGAACATGTGTATATCTGTTATGGGGGTAATATAATTACCTAAAAATTGATTGGGTTAATACCCAAGTCACAGAAATTAAGTTGTGAGACGAGGAGGTTTTGTTCTAGTATGAGAAGATGAAATGTGGTGGACAATTCCATTGCATGATCATTTAAGCTAAACAAGTCTGAGGTTGAATATAGTCACAATTATACAAGACTGGTACTTACAACTGTTGTAATAAAAGTCCACTGGAATTCCAGGTCTCTGGTAATAAGTTTGATGGTTCAGCACAGAGCAGCGGGCGGGCTCAAGCCAGGCATTCTGGTGTTAAAAAAGTTGTCCCTTCCCCTGAGATTTTGGGGTCTCAAATTGCCTAAGTAGACCACCAGTTTTTTTTTTATAATAGTCAATGGACAGAAGTACGACTGTGATAAATGGCTGGTAAAGTGAAGGCCACTATGCGGATCAGGTAAGGCAGTCTATGAGAATACAGAGTAACTAAAGCAGGACAAGAAGAGCAAAGAGGGCAGCCAGGTTGTCTGTCGGGTTTGCAATGGGTTTCGCACTGAACAGTATTCCATCTGCACAGGAAATTAGAATGTGTAGGTAGGTGCTAAGTATGAAGAAGAGGATAAAGAGAGTTGAGAGCCTAGAGAAGAAGATTGAGTCTAGAGATATTAGCATCCTGCTGTTGGGCTCAAAGCATTGAGTTTCTGGTGACACATCATGGGGCTGAATAGTCTAATGGCTTCACAGTGGTTGCATAGGTCCTGCAGATAGGTCTCTGACCTGGGGGTTGAGGTGAGCTAGACTTCATGTACGCTTCCCCTGGGAGCCGAACCTCAGGCAGGAAACTAGACTTCCAAGTCCTAGAAACATAGCTGGATTGAGTAAATAGTCACCCACTTAGAGAGCAGGTAACAGCTTTAACTTGTTGCCTTCTTTTTAGTATTATTCTCTATACTAGCATTCTACCAAGTACAAAACGATATTTACATAGTGACATCAGGGCGGTTTTATCTTTTGCCCAGTGTGCTGCAGTATACACTCACAAGGTGCAACTCACTGCCCCCCACAGAGAAGACTCACTAGGAGAAAAACAACTTCGGTTATGGTTTATCCAAGGCATAGCCCTTTATCTTTATTTACACAGCATCACTTCAGTGAAAAAGGAGAGCCACAGTTAAGCTGACATAATAGTTATGAGAGTATAGGACATGAGATCAGCAAAACAGCTCAAAGAATGTATAAGTAATAGAACAATTGTCTCTACTTTCCATTACAGAGCAACACTCCAGAATACAGAGTGCCAGAAGGCCCCTGTTCTTTATCCATCTCCCATGCCCTCAACCAAGTGCATCCCGGGGATTACTTGCATGCATACCTTAGTGGCAACTTCCCCTCCGTCTCTCGGAGGGATGGGCAATACCTGCAGTTCCATACTAACACATACACTAGGGCACCGCATAGCGCTCTGTCTCTGCCGGGGTACATGTCACCCGGCAAATCCCCCCAAAATGTTCAACTCCAGGCATCCTGGGGTAGGTCAGAAAGGTCTAGGACCACCATCAGGTCAGTCCCCGCTCCCGGCTGCCCAGTGCCCACACAAATCACCACCCCTCCACGGGGTCAGCTCAGTAAATCAGTTCAAATTTTGGGTAGCCCCCTTTTCTGCTGCTAGCAACTACACCTTCCAGGAGTGGGTGTCTGCTCCAGTATACTGGATGCTGGTGTGCGGTGGGGACAAATACAGCCAGAGCCCTCGCCTCTCGATGCTTTAAAGCACCTGCCCCGGCACCTCTCGAGGGAATCACATAACCTATTGTGGCGAAAACAGAGGAAGGACTCCCTCACCTTTGCTCCTGCCTGTGGAGCGATTAATGGCACCCCTCCACTATTTGAAGGGGACGCCTGGACATCTTTTTGATGTTAGCAACTCTAGGGCCACTATGGCTCGAGTCTGGTTCGGTCTCCTACCCTACTACTGTTGATCACTAATGAGAATCTCAAACTAAATTCTCAGCTCGTCCAGAAAAAGGAGAAAGTACCAGAAGTGCATCAGAAGCCTGCAAAGAAGAAAAAAAGCACAACAGACTAATCTTCTATCCATGATGGAACACCCAATTCAAGTGGGTATGGAGTAATGTGAATGTTTGGAAACATTTTTAGGATTGATGAACGTATTGAATTATATACTTACTTTCAGGGTTACCCTGCTTTTGCTGTTGGCTTCTTTTTCTACAGACTTGTCAGCCATTGTCTGTCTCATGCTCGTTTAGCCCACAGGATTATTTTTGCCTTTATTTTTGTCTTACTGTTACCCGACTTGCTGTTTGGTACGTGTCCTTCTGCCTCTATTTGAATGCTTCTCTTTTCATTATCCGCCAATGAAAACTCCAGAGTTTCATCCTTACAGGTAGGGCTGTATAAAAACGCCAGCTGGATGCACAGTAACTGGTTAAAGCTAAATGGGGGAAAGACGGAGGTCTTGGTCATGGGGAAAGATAAAGATCTCTGGGGCCCGCACCACTGGCCGCCAGAAATGGGTGAACTTCCTAAACCGGTGCAAACTGTACGTAATTTGGGCATAGTGATTGATGATCAGCTGTCTATGAAACAGCAAGTAGCTAAGACCACATCTATCTGCTTCACTATTCTTAAATGGCTCCGTAAGATACTATGGATGCTGCCTGAATCCACTCAAAGAACGGTTATCCAGGCCTTAATCATGTCGAGGCTGGACTATGGCAACATCCTATATCTAGGAGCGAATAGGGAGTTAGTACGCAAGCTGCCGGTGGTACAGAATTCTGCGGCCAGGTTACTTTGTCATGTACCCAAAACATCCTCCATCACTGGCACTCTTCGTGACCTTCACTGGCTCAGGATTGAGCACCGGACTAAATTTAAGGCCTTATGCTATATGCATAATATTAAACTAGGCACAGCACCCCATTATCTATGCTCCCTAGCCCAGACCTATCTTCCAACTCGCCTACTCCGTTCCTCATCCCAAGCCAATTTCCTGGTTCCCAGATTTAAACTATCACGCATGGGCGGACGCTCCTTCTCCTATCTGGCCCCAATGTTGTGGAACTCACTACCCTCTTCACTCCGCCATGAAGTCAGCCACAAAAGCTTCCGCAAAGGCCTTAAGACCTGGCTATTTAACCAGTAAATGCTGTCTTCTCTGTTTGCAATTTACCCTGGGCGCCGGGAAACCTCCGGGTAGCTGTGCGCCTTATAAATTTAATTTAATAATAATAAAATAATAATGAGGATCTATTTTACATTTGAAATAAGTTGGCGAGCAGGCATGCAGCGCTGGGAAAGCCAATATAGATTTTACTCTTTTGTGGCATGCAGGTCCCCAGTCTGCACTCCGTACAAGCATAAAACCAATTTACTTTTCCAATACTACTTACTTACAGTTTCCAAAAATATACAGTTGAACTTTTACAGGCAATCCAAGGCCTTGGCTGCCACATTTACATACTGGAAAAATGCTACAGAAAGGCTAATCCCCTTAGTGCCTCAGAAACAAGGCTGGTAGTAGCTCAGCTTAAGAGAAAGTGCGTTTCTTTTCAACAACATAGCTCAATAAAGGGGTGGCATGTTAAAAGTGCACTATGAATTCAAGACACTGAATCCTCGCCTGGCTAAAATAACTAGTCACGGGTGAAGTTACAATTTAATCACTTTAAAAGAGTGTCTGGTGTTGGTAAACAAGTAATGAACAAGTTACTTACCTTCGGTAACGATATATCTGTAAGAAACATAGGTTAGTTATAGATTCCTTACCTTAGAATTACCCCCAGGCGTCAGACTGGATCCAGAAAGTTTTTTGTCAGCAGTACCCCTGCGCGTCGGAAGGTGGCGTCGGTCGACTCCGCGTTCGTCGTCGTGGTCGCCGGGATGGCGTCGCGGTAGCTACATAGAAGCCGCCCTTGTGCGCTGACGTCAGTTCTGTACACGACTTTCCATGCCAGAAGCGCAGAGCCATGCAAGACACTGACCACTGGTGCACAAATCTAGGGCCCTGAAAGGATGTCCTTAACCCTAGAAGTCAATTCGCAGAACGGGGAGGATGGGTGGGGCGGTAAGGAATCTATAACTAACCTATGTTTTTTACAGCTCTATCGTTACCGAAGGTAAGTAACTTGTTCATCTGAAAGAAACAGTTAGTTATAGATTCCTTACCTTAGAATAGATACCCCAGCAATACCAACCCCGGTGGTGGGTCTGCGAACCAAGTTCACACCAGAAAGTCCTGGAGAACAGAACTGCCAAAGAAGCCGTCTCTCCGGACTTGGCTGTCCAGGCAGTAGTGTCTAGTAAACGTGTGCAACGATGCCCACGTAGCTGCCTGAGAGATGTCATTTAGGGGGACTCCTCATCCCAAAGCAGTGGTAGCTGCCGTCGCCCTGGTGGAATGGGCGCGCAACCCCACTGAAGGCTCCTTCTTTGGCAAAGAGTAGCAGGCTATAATGCACCGAACGACCCACCCGGAGATAGTTTGTTTGTGCACGGCCCGAGCTTTCTTAGCGCCCACGAACCCAACAAAGAGCTGGTCATCCACCCGGAATTGTTTGGTGCGATCCAAGTAGAAGGAAAGCGCACGTTTTGGATCCAGACGGTGGAGCCTCTCTTCCTCTTTTGAAGGATGCGGAGTCGGAAAGAAGGTGGGCAAAGTGATGGTTTGGCCAATGTGGAAAGAAGTAACCACCTTGGGAAGGAAGGAAGGTCTAGTTCTCAGGACGACCTTGTCCGGATGGATAGCCAGAAAGGGAGGCTTGGAAGAAAGAGCTTGTAACTCACTCACCCTGCGTGCAGAGGTGATGGCCACCAGAAAGGCAGTTTTCAAAGTGAGAAGTCGCATTACGAAGGGAACAGGAGGAAAAAGATGAGTAATATAATGAGTAATAAGGAAACTATTTACAACAGGGGACTTGAAAAGAGAAGGCTGATCAGGAAGCCGAAGAAAGGCTGAAATGGCCGAGAGGTAGCTCTTAAGAGTGCCCAGAGCAGAGCCCTGCTGGGCCAAAGAAAGGAGGAAGAAGAGAACCTCAGAAAGAGGGGCGGAAAGGGGATCCACAGCCTTTGCTGTGCACCATGCCACAAACTTGTTCCATCTGCAGGCGTATACCGTCTTAGTGGAGGGCTGCCTGGCCGCCAAGATAACATCACAGACTTCGGGAGGCAGGTCAAACGACGTCAACTGCCGCCGCTCAATCTTCACGCAAGGAGGTGGAGGCTGGACAGGTTTGGGTGGAGGACCGTCCCCTGCTGCTGCGACAGAAGAAACCCTACCGAAGAGGCAGTCTGATCGGAGGATCGATGGCCATGTTGAGCAGCTCGGGATACCAGACTCTTCGTGCCCAATCCGGAGCCACAAGAATTACTTGGGCCCAGTCATGCTTGATCTTCTTCAGCACTCTGGACAGAAGTGGTATAGGCGGAAAAGCGTATAGAAGACCGCAACTCCACTCGCAACGAAAAGCGTCGCCGAGCGAGTGCCGCCTTGGAAATTCCAACGCGCAGAATTGCTGACATTGCGCGTTCTCTTCGGTGGCGAATAGATCTAACCAAGGCTCTCCCCACTGCTGAAAGAGACCTTGCACCACCTCCGAGTGAAGACGCCATTTGTGATCCATCATGCACCTGCGGCTGAGTTCGTCCGCCCTGGCGTTCAGAGAACCAACCAGGTGTTGAACCACCAGGGATATGCCCTGATGTTCCAGCCATGTCCATAGGCGGAGAGCCTCCTGACATAGGGTCCAAGACCCCACCCCGCCTTGTTTGTTGCAGTACCACATGGCGGTGGTGTTGTCCGTGAACACCTGCACTACTCTTCCCCGAACAGAGGGAAGGAATGCCTTGAGTGCAAGACGAATCGCCCGAAGCTCCAGAAGGTTGATGTGGAGCCCTGACTCCGCCGGAGACCAGAGGCCTCTGATCTCCACCTCCCCCATGTGCCGCCCCATCCCAGAAGTGATGCATCGGTCACCACTGTGAACTCTGGTTGAGGATGGGAGAGGGATCTGGCTTCAACCCAATCCTGGTTCGTAAGCCACCACTGCAATTGGTGTGCAGTGCCCTCCGAGATCTGGACGCAATCGGACAGATTCCCTTGATGTTGGGCCCACTGGAACTTCAGGTCCCACTGCAGAGCCCGCATATGCCATCTGGCATGATCCATCAGCAGGATGCAGGAGGCCATCAGACCCAGCAGCCTGAGGGTCATCCTGACCGAAACCCGGGATAGAGGCTGAAAGATCGGAATCATAGCCCGACTATCCCGGACTCGCTGCTCGGGAGGATAAACCCGAAACTGCGTCGTGTCCAGAACCGCTCCAATGAAGAGGAGTTTCTGAGCGGGAGTCAGGTGTGACTTCGGCACGTTGATGGAGAACCCCAGCAAATGCAGGAGGTCGGCCATAGTCTGGAGGTGGGAGACGACAGCCGGGGGCGAGCCCGCCTTCAACAGCCAGTCGTCGAGATAAGGGAAGACTGGAACCCCTGATATGCGCAGATGAGCTGCGATCACCGCTATCACTTTCGTGAACACCCGAGGGGCGCTGGTAAGGCCAAAGGGGAGCACGTTAAACTGAAAGTGCTCGTGGCCTACCGTGAACCGCAGGTAATGCTGGTGGGCCGGCAGGACGGGGATGTGAAAGTAAGCGTCCTGCAAGTCCAACGCTACCATCCAGTCTCCAGGGTCGAGGGCAGACAAGACCTGAGCGAGCGTCAACATCTTGAACTTCTCCTTCCAGAGGAAGCGGTTGACGTTCCTGAGATCCAAGATAGGACACAGGCCTTTGTCCTTCTTGGGCACCAGAAAGTAGTGGGAATAACAACCACGCCCTACTTCTGGGGCAGGAACGCGCTCGATGGCACCCTTGGCCAAGAGTGCCGAAACTTCCTGTTGGAGAAGGGCCAGGTGATCCTCCGACATGCGATGGTACTGAGGTGGCATGGATGGAGGGGTAGTCTCGAAGGGGAGGGAGTAGCCCCTTCGGACTATTTGCAAAACCCACCTGTCCGACGTGATGGTGCGCCAGTGGGGGAGGTGATGGCGTATCCTGCTGCCTACTGGCGTTTGGTGGCCCTGAAAGGTCGGACTAGGAGGGTTTGGAGGCTGCTGCAGAGGAGGCTGTGGTTGACTGGCCCGCCCGCTGGACCCCAGAACCACGGCGGTGGTTCCCACGTCCCCGGCCGCGCTGGGGCTGAACAGCTTGCGCCGGCCTGTGGCTCTGGGTGGGACGTAGCGGGGCACCCCTTCCGTAGCCACGAAAGGGGCGAAAGGCAGACTGCGCAGGGCGGGTGGTGGAGAGGCCCAAGGACCTGGCCGTAGCCCGAGAGTCCTTAAAGCGCTCTAGTGCGTTGTCTGCCTTGTTGCCGAAAAGGCGACGGCCATCAAAGGGCATGTCCATAAGTGTGGATTGGACATCCCCGGAAAAACCAGTCGAACGCAACCAGGCGTAGCGTCGAAGGGCTACTGACGTTGCAATCGTCCTGCCAAGTGCGTTGGCGGTATCCAGCCCACAGCGGATGGTAAACTTAGCTGCGTCTCTCCCTTCAGCAACCGCTCGAGAGAGCACGGCCCGGGCCTCCTCCGGGCACTGAGGCAGCAACCGTGTCCCACACGGAGTGGGTGTAACGGCCCAATAGACATGCGGTGTTTACCGACCGCAGTCCCAAGCTGAAGGAAGAAAACATCTTCTTCCCAAGATGATCCAGCTTTTTGGATTCCCTGTCCGGGGGAGCGGTAGGGAATGCGCCCTTAGACGTGGAGGCTTGGACTACCAAGCTCTCAGGGGTGGGGTGTTGGGAGAGGAAAGTGGGGTCGCCCGGGGCCGGGCGGTGGCGTCGGGTAATCATCCTGTCCACAGTAGCCCCTGTGTTGGGCCTGGACCAGGTGCCAAAAAAAAAGGATGTCTGTCAGGGCTTCATTAAACGGCAGTAGGGGCTCCGAAGAGCTCGCTGCTGGTTGAAGCACCTCTGTCAGGAGGTTAGTCCTGACTCCCAACGTAGGAAGCTCGAGGTGGAGAGCCACGGCCGCCCTACGCAACACCACTGCGTATGGCGCTCCCTCCTCCGTAGCCACGGTAGGAGAGACAACATGCCAAGGTCTGGTGAGGTATCCAAACCACTGGCTTCCCCCAGTTCCTCTCTCCAGTCCTGCTCATATGCCATCTGGTCTGTTAAAGGGTCTACTGACCCCTCCCAGTCCTCCTCACCCTCCTCTGGCCGCCAATCTAGTCTAAAAGAGCCAGCGTAGAACAGGGGCACAAAAGTACCCATTGGCGTCGGGCGACGCCAGTCCGACTCCGTGTCTACCTCGAGGTGGAAGCCGGGGTCGACGTCAGCTGGGGACACAGCCGACGCCGGTGGCGGACTTGGTGCCGGTGGGATCGGCGCCGGGGGAGGCGTAACGAGGTCGACCGGCACCGATCCGGATCCAGGCCTGGATCCAAGGGGACCCTGCGGCGCCGGGGCTGAAGCCTCCGACGCCGAAGGCCCAGGGCCCCCAGCCGAGTCCACGGGGCCTGAGGGCACGCTGGCGGAGTCGGGCTGCCCAAAGATGGCATGCATCGCTTCGTAGAAACTCCGAAGCTGGGCAGGGGTTGCACCGGGTCCCGGAAAGGGAGGGAAACCCGAAGTCGACCCAGCAGGCTCCGCACGCAGAGCCGCGGGAGAGGCACCACCCGCATCCCTCGTCGCGTCGGCCGACGGACGGGGAGAAGTCGAAGAGCGATGATGCTTCTTCGACTTCTTTTTGTGCTTCGACTTACCTGACCCCGAGTGCGAAGACTTCGACGAAAAAGGTGTTGGCTCCACGACCGGTCCCTCGACCTCCTCCGCGACCGGGACCTCGAGCGGCGCGGAGCCGACTGCCGGGCCTCGAGTAGCTTTCGGGACTGCTCCCGCAAAGACTTCGGGGCCATGGTCCGGCAGTCGGAGCACGATTTGGGGTCGTGGTCGCGCTCCAGGTAGTAGAGGCACACGCAGTGCGGATCCGTCACTGACATGAGTCGGTTATAGGAACCGCAAGCCTTAAAGCCGGGCATCCCTCGTGCACCAGGAGTCGATGGACTCAAACAACAATGAAGTTGACAAAAGTCGAGAAAAAGTTCAGTCAAAAATTGACTGGGGGTACCACTCTCTCCGGATCTGAGCTTGCTGGCGCGGAAAAAGAAAGAACTGAGGTCAGCGCGCAAGGGCGGCGTCTATGTAGCTACCGCGACGTCATCCCGGCGACCAAGACGCCGACGACGAACGTGGAGTCGACCGACGCCACCTTCCGACGCGCAGGGGTACTGCTGACGAAAAACTTTCCGGATCCAGTCTGACGCCTGGGGGTAATTCTAAGGTAAGGAATCTATAACTAACTGTTTCTTTCAGATGCATCAGTTACTTTGCATTTGTCTCATTTTCTGCAACACCGTCATACAAGGAGTAAAACATATGCCATTCCATCTCTACAGACTGGAGTGACTACAACACACCTCGTGTCAAAGGGACTAAATATAAACATTGTCCCGTGAGTCTTCAAGCGAATACAAGACACTTGGTCCTATTTTCTAGGAAAAAACAATCACATATTTTAAAGCGCAGTATGAGGCCAATGAAAGAATCATACCACTTAGAAAAATATGCCTATAATATAATACTATACAGTGATTAATTTGAGCCGGTAGGGAGCACTGGCACTTATTTTTGGGGACCAGCACTTATTATCCCGCATCAGATATTTACAGAGTGCAAGAACACAGATCGGAAAAACAGAGGAAGAGAAAGACGGCAAAACTGTCACAAAGGAAGAAAGCAGGAACCTGCAAGAGTGAGAACAAGCATTTGCAATGCAATAGGTCTTGCATTTGCAAGAGTTTAAGCTATTGGAATTGTAAATGACAATGCCTTTTATTTATCTGTTTTGATAATTAACACTTAAGTAAAAGGTATTGTCATTAACAATGCCAATAGCTCAAACGTTTGTAAATGCGAGACCTATTTCACTTCAAAGGAGCGGCCGCCATTGTCCCGGGCTGCTTGGAAAGGGAAAGCGCGCATGGCGCGCTGAATGTTGCACGAAAGCATGTCATGCCTGCAGTAACAGAAACTCATTAAAGAAAATAGTGCTTACAGACTAAATAAGACGTACCATGTAAAAACAGAGGTAAAAGGGCCAGTCCTCATGGGAGGTTACAAATGAAGACAAGGCGGTACTAAGGAGGGTCTAACAAGCCTATTAACGAATCAGAAGCCAGCATTTACAAAGGACAATGACACTAGCCAATGAAAAACATGGGCGGAGAGTGGGCAGAGCTTCAAGTCCATGCTCGAATACAGCATGCCTCCCAGAGCAGCATGCACTGCCCAGGCTCGACCTAAAAAGGGACAAGGAGAGTCTGGTAGTGGATTAGAGACTACCAGCCTAGGTATTCGGCGCGCCAGCGTTTCATTGCACCGCCCTCTGTACTCTGAGCAGAGCTTTGGGCAACAGCACCCTTTCTTTCACACACTAATCACTGCCATAACATAATAAAATTATAACACAATGCTTGTCTAAATTGTTTTGGTAAGTAATCCTTTCTAACCAGTCCAACAGATTGAAGATTTAGGCTTTAGTTTAATGTAGCAGGCAGGCTGTTTTTGGAATATCATTTATTATGATTCAGCAATTGTCTACTTGATTGTTGCCATACTATGAAACAGCAAAGATTAGTGGGCTAGTGGTTTTTTGGCATTTGCAGCACATGGAATATAACGTGTCTTTCCTGTTGCAGCCCAGATGTGCAATAAATAATCCGCCACCCCACCTGCCAAAATGGGTTAAAGGAGTGGAGAACCTAAGTTATTTAGTTGGCGGCCCCTATGTGGGTAAGAGACTTCAATGACAGCCAGATGAAACAGGAAATAGAATACCTTAGTACAGTTCTCGATAAGTAAGACGGACTAAAACAGTGAAGCTAACAAATAAAGGAATAGAAATGCAGTTATATTTGAGGGGACTCTGTGTAGTTTCTCCATTCGTTAAAGGATTGAGAATGTGCATTACTTGCCAGGAAGATTTCAGATTCACTGTACAGGATTCAAATTTTAAAGCTCTTCGGGGAAGAACTACTGGGTGAACTGATATTTATTATGGCACTGAGGGTGGCAGCCAGTGGCATTTTGGGGAACCTGGGGCACAGGACCATGGGCATTCTCATCAGGCCCCACCATTTTACAGCCATAATTCCTTTGACTATCTCCCTGTTCTGACACTGCCCTTCTCCTGTCAGTGACTACTATTGAAATCACTAGCCTCCATCAATCAATAGCCACCTCTGTAATAACTGCCAACTTCCAATCACTAGCCACCTCTCCTGCACCGCACATCACTCCCGTCACTGATGAACTCCAATCACTTGTCACCTTCCTATGTTATAGCACTAGTCGCCTTTCCAGTCACTGCCCTTCTGCCATCCCTGCTTATGTTCTATAACAAAATCCACCTTCCCTGTCTCTTGTGCACCTTTACAGCATGATCAGAGTGCCTGGCGCCTCTAAAAACCAACAAAGGGCTGGGCAATGTCTGCTTAATTCCGACTGTCTCTTCACATTCCTTACCAGACCTTCAGAGAAAAGTGAAGTGAACTTGCTTCTCTTAATGTCCATTAACTCTTCGTGATATTGTCTAGTCACTCCTGAACTGTAATGGAGCAGCACAGTGGAGTTCATATTGTGTCAATCTCTCACCCCACCTCTTCCTCATCACCTACTCTCCCTCATTTCCCCTACACCAGCAATTCATGCAATGCCTACTCCAAGAAGAAGAACAATTATCTTTAAAGAGGAAAAGTCCATAACACGAAGAACCACACATTACACAGCTGACTTTTGAAAACTGCAAATTTCAATATTTTTAAGAAGATAGGCAGACAGCTCACTAACAATGTGGCCATTCAGCCAAGAGCAAGGAGTTGACCCAAAGCCCACTCTACTTAATGTATGTGGACAACAGATCTTTGACAACAGACAACTAAAGCTGTCTTTAGGTGAGACCTAAAAACTGGGACTGTCTTGGGAATTCAAGGATGGCTAGCTGCTAGGCTACCTTTTCATCATCCCCTCCCCTTGAGAGAATATAGCTGCATAAAGGTGTTAGTATTATTTAAATGGAGACCTCTGCTGGGGAACCTTTTAAGTCCACAGTACAGACAGAGAGTGGATTTGTAAGAATATTGACACTACACCAAAGTCCCAACAAAATGATTTCATGGTGCACAGTGATCACAAGCCTATCTGGTGCTAGCAGTGAGCAAAAATAATGAACATTAGGATGCATATACAGAGATAAGTTTTAACTTAATGCTATGGTACAGATGGCACTGTAGTTATTTTTTGCTCAGTGGTTATGGTTTCAATAACGCTTAATCCCCTGTGCCATTATTCTAGCTAGCTATGCTGGTGAACAACAACAGTGAAAGTAAAAGTGAAAAAGAATGAATGTGGACCACATGTCAGTGTGCGGAGATTCTTTTGTGAAGCACTTCCCCAGACTTTACTCTAAATGAGCAACATCTGTTATTTATTGACCAGTCAACTAAATAGTAAAATCATCTCTGATGTCTGAGGACCATATTAAATATCAGCAGTAATTAAATTGATCCATCTGGCAAGGAAATTGAACACTGAGCGCCTCTGTAGTTGGGGAGGACAGTGCTTTGGAGACTTCGGGAGCAGTGGCAGGAGGGCAATACATATGTTAAAAAGGCTGATGAATCAGGAAGAAAATGCTGGAAACTTCAGGAACATAAATGGACCTTCAACGCAGCTGGGAAACATAGTTGCAAAGGGTTAACATAGAGGGCTTCTTTTATAATGTTTGAAAACAAGGAGCATGATAGTGGGATACCAGGAATTGTATATGCAAAGATAAGACGCTAATTCTATCGCACATGGGCGTAATCGCTAATAAATGGCTTTCCAGAAGATGATTGTGCCATTTTTGTAATAATGTTCTATGGGAAGGAGCCTGTCAAAAGGCAAAACAAGGAAAAGCATACCAAATCTACCTAAGTTCCAAGATAATTTAGTTTAGATAAGACCACAGATGTTTGGTGAGAGCAGGCATGTTCGGTGAATGCATGACCTTATGTCACCCTTCAATCTCCATGTCTGCCTCGTCAACCTGAGGATGAAAAGATGAAGGCATGGATGTAGTGAGGATGAGTGCACTGCATACCTTATTTACAGCAAAACAATGTAATAATAAGAGGTTAAAGAGGTTCTGTTCCCTGTCAATGAATCAATCAATCAAAGGGTTTGTAAAGCGCAGCTACTCACCCGAAGGGTCTCAAGGTGCTGGCTCCCGGACGTTCACGGAACTCTGTCGAAGAGCCAGGTCTTGAGGTCCTTGGTGATTGATGGCGTCTGTCAGAGGTGTTGAGGGAGGGAGTTCCATGCCTTGGCAGCGAGGAGGGAGAAGGAGCGCCCTCCTGATCTGGTCTTCTTAATGCGTGGTACCGTCGCAAGGGAGAGCTGGGCCGAGCTGAGGGATAGTTGGGGTGCATGGAACGTGAGGCGGTGGTTCATGTAGGCGGGTCCGGTGTTGTGAAGGGCCTTGTGATCGTGGGTGAGAAGCTTGAAGGTGATTCTTTTCTCGACGGGGAGCCAGTGTAGTGTCCGTAGGTGATGGCTGATGTGGCAGTGGCAAGGTAGGTTGAGTGCTAGTCTGCCGGCGGCGTTCTGGACGTTCTGGAGTTTGCGGGTGATGTTCTTGTTGATCCCCGCGTAGAGTGCTGTCTGTGTAAAATGCAAACACGCATTCAGCATCAGCATTAACTCTTCCTGGGCTCAGGCTCAATATCAGCTTTTTGTAAAAAGTATGATATGATGGCCGTATCTCTGGCAGGTAGGATTGTCTTCTAGTCTGTTAGTATCTTGGTTGGGATTATCTGGACGAGGGACCTCTCCTGACAGATGGTCACTGGCAGCCAATTTATATTGTATCTTATCTTAGATGGAATTTTTGATTTAACCAATAAGCATCAAGATGGTAGTCTAAGAAACATTCATTTAAAGACAAAAGTACGAAAATTCAGACTACACTGTTTTGCCTACTGTTCTTTGTTTGACCTTGAAACTGAGATAACCAGGCACTTGGTCCAGACTGATGTTGCATCAGGTGTTTTGTTTATGTCTATATCTAAATGACTTGACATTTTAACGGTTCGTGGAAAGATGAGGACAGATGACATCTGGGTCAAAGGCAGACATGTTGATGATTCTGCAGAAATACAGAAAATGAAGTCGCGGCCTACTTTAAATGGAGTTAGGCCTTATGCCTTCCCGTCTGAATTGTGATGTCATAAGGGTTGAAAGAAATATGGGGATTTATCTAATTTTAGAGGGGAATTCATGCTCTCAAAACATTGAGATAGAAAAGTCTATACTTAAATTAATCGCATACAATATGAAATATACATATGAAACATAAAATGTAACGTATAGTTTCTTACCTGTCGGTGTAGTTTTGCAGCTTGAAGACTTTCTGGATTCACTATGCTGTGCATTATTCCACCATCTAGTGGTTGGGTCCGGAATTGTTGTATTTCTTCTTTTTTTTTTTTCGTGGCCCAGGTGGGCGTCGACATACCACCATTTGGTGCCCCTTCGTGACGTCGACGCGCTTCCTCCGGAAGCTCCCTCCTTTGGTCACCATCTTCGGATTCTTTTTTCTTTTTCTTTAATAGTCTTCCTCCTGTTTTGATAGTTTTCCTCCTGTCTCATCTTTCTGGCGGAGGAGGGTGGGATCGCGAGTGAATCCAAAAAGTCTTCAAGCTGCAAAACCTCACCGACAGGTAAGAAACTATACGTTTTGCAGCGTGAATCTTTCTGGATTCACTATGCTGTGCATAGACTTTGTAGCGGTTTGCTAGGTTTGTGGCGGCTGGGTGGAAGATGAGCGTTGGTTACTGAATATGTGTTGTAGGACCTTCTGTCCCACTTGCGCTTCCTTGTTTATCTGAATATCTACGCAGTAGTGCTTAGTGAACGTGTGCACTGAGGACCATGGTGCTGCTTGGCAAATGTTTTGGATAGGCGTATTTGCTAGAAACGCAATTGTTGCTCCTCTCTTCCTTGTTGAGTGAGCATGTGTTGCTCCTTGTAATTCTTGCCCTGCTTGTTTGTGGCAGAATTGTATGGTTTGCGCAATCCATCGTGCAATGGTATTTTTGGTAACTGATCGTCCCAGAAAACTGCTGGCAAAAGACACAAAGAATTGTTTTGTTTTCCTGCATTCCTTTGTCCTTTCTATATAGTGCATTACTGCCCTCCTGGCGTCCAGTGTGTGTAACGCCTTTTCTGTGCTTGTGGTTGACTTTTTGAAAAAACTTGGTATTTGTATTGTCTGGTTTATGTGGAACCTTGACACCACCTTTGGCATGAAATGTGGGTCAGTTCTCATTACGATCCTGTCATTGTGTATTTGTAGGTAGGGCTCTTGTAGTGTTAGCGCTTGTAATTCGCTTACTCTTCGTAGTGATGTGATAGCCACTAGGAAGGCTGTCTTTAGCGTGAGCATATGCAGTGTTGCTTTATGAATAGGCTCAAATAGTGTATTTATCAATTGAGTAAGCACTACATTGAGGTTCCATGCTGGAGGTGGCATTCTGTTTGGCGGTGCGATCCTTTTTGCCCCTTCTAGAAACCTCTTTACTACTTGGGAAGTAAAGAAACTCTTCCCTGTTTCTCCTCTTGTGTAAGCCACTATTGCCGCTAAGTGCACTCTTAGTGATGTGTAGCTTAGTTTATTTTGTAGTAGATGTGTCAAGTACTTCAGTACTGTTGATTCTTTGGTAATCCTTCTCTGTAGTTTCTCCTTAATGCACCATTCAGAGAATCTTTTCCACTTTGCTACGTAGCACTTCCTTGTGGTAGGCCTTCTTGCCTCTCTTAGCACCGCCATTGTGCTTGCTGGTAGTTTGAGGTGTGCAAACTCTAAGTCTTCAGGAGCCAAGCTGCTAGGCTGAGGCTCTCTGACTCTGGGTGTAGCACCCTTCCGTTTTGCATCGTTAACAGGTCCTTTCTTGTGGGGAACCTGTGTGCCGGTGCTTGTGCCATTTCCACAATCTGTGAGAACCAGGTTTGTCTGGCCCACTGAGGTGCTATCAGTATTAGCGCCATGTTGCTGATTCTGCATTTGTTTAGTACCCTGTGTAGCAGTGGTATCGGTGGAAAAGCATAGGCAAATGTCCCTGACCAGCTTATCCATAGCGCATTCAATAGGGACAGTTTGCACAGTTGTCTGGATGCGAAGTTTTGGCATTTTGCATTTTGGTGTGTTGCAAATAGGTCTATTTGCGGAGTTCCCCATTTGTCGAATATCTTCTGGATTTCTTGTTGACTGATTTCCCATTCGTGGGATGCTGACGTCTGTCTGCTGAGCCTGTCTGCTACCACATTGTCCTTTCCTGGTAGATGTATTGCTAGCAAGTCTATTTGTCTTGGAATTGCCCATCTCCATATCTCCTGTGCTAGCACTGATAGTGTCACCGATTGTGTTCCTCCTTGTTTGTTGATGTAGAACATGGTGGTTGTATTGTCTGTTTGGATTAGTACCCTCTATCCGTACAGTTGTTTCTGAAGGGCTTTTAAGGCTAGGAACACTGTCTTCCGTTTTAGGTAGTTGATGTGTTTTATCGCATCCTGTTGTGACCACAATCCCCTTACCTTGAGGGTTTTTGTGTGTGCTCCCCACCCCCGCTGGGAGGCATCTGTTGTGATGGTCACTGTAGGAGTTGGTTGTGTGAATGGTTTCCCTTGTGTTATGTTCTTCTTGTTCCACCACGCTATTTCTTGCTGTACTGCTTGCGTGCCAACCACTAGATCTTCCCAACTCCCTGTTGCCTGTGACCATTGTTGTTGGATCCATTCTTGGAATGGTCTCATGTGGAGGCGGATATTTGGGACCAGATGTATGCATGACGCCATCATTCCCATCAGTTTGCCCACTGTCCTCACTATCAGAGCTTGCTCGTTGTGGTAAAGACGTGTCTCCTTCAATATTGCCAAGGTTCTTTTCGTGCTCGGAAACACCTTGCCCTGTATGGTGTTGATCTCCGCCCCTAAGAATATCTTCACCTGTTCTGGCTCTATTGAGGACTTTCCCCCAATGGATTGAAAACCCTAGCTGGACTAGTGTTTGTATGACCTCTTGCATGTTCCGCTTGCATTGGTTGTATGAGCTTGCTTTTACCAGCCAGTCGTCGAGGTACGGGTGTACATGTATTCCTTGCCTCCTTAAGTGTGCTGCTACCGCTGCAAAGCATTTTGTGAAAACCTTGGTGCGGATTCGAGTCCGAATGCCAGCACTGTGAACTGGTAGTGAGTTTTGTTGATCATAAATCTTAGTAGATGTTTGTGTTTGTTGTTGATGGGGATGTGTAAGTAAGCGTCTTTCAAGTCGATAGTTGCCATGTAATCCCCTTCCTGTATCTGGGGTATTACTTCTTGAAGAGATGTCATTTTGAATCTTTGAGTTTTTATGAACTTGTTTAAGAACCTTGGATCCAGAATCGGTCGTAAGGTTTCGTCCACCTTTGGTTTGAGGAAGTAGGTGGAGTAGACACCCTTGTTCCGTTCCTTGTATGGTACTATTTCTATGGCCCTTTTGTTTAGAAGTTCTTGTGCTTCTTGTAGCAAATGAGACCGCTCCTTTGCTGAGTGTACTCTGCTGTTCGGTCTCTTGTTTGGAGGTTGTTTTTCTAGCTATATACAGTAACCGTGTTGTTACAAATGGTTTAGTATCCATTTGTCTGATGTGATCTTCCTCCACTCCTGGAAAAAGTGTTTTATCCTACCTCCTACTGGTGTTATATGCTGGAGGAACTGTTGTTGGTCTTGAATTAGTTCTTGTTTTTGTCTTACCCTTTGCTGCACCCCTAGAGATGTTGACTGGGTGTGCGTTGGTCTTACAGCGGAGTCACTTGAATGTGGGTTGTTGACCCCCTCTCTGTCCGTTTCCTCTTCCTCGTGCGCGCCCTCGAAAGGATTGTCCTCGGGGCTGGTACTGCCAGTTTTGCTGCTGCTGTCTTTGCTGTTGGCCCTGGTTACCTCCTTGATAACCCTGTTGGAAGGTTTGGTGTGGTGCCACAGGTTGGTGGCTCCCCCTACCCGCCGGTCTTCTTGAAGGTGTTCCTCTTCTCATTCCTCTGAACTGTAGTGCCCCCGTGGACCTAGCTGTCTCATTGTCCTTCTTGAGCTGATTGAGTTTCTCGTCAACTGGAGCACTGAAAAGCTGCTCCCCGTTGAAGGGCGTGTTGAAGATGTTGTTCTGCACTTCTGTCTTGAAGCCTGAAATTCTTAGCCAGGCATGCCTTCTCTCAGTTACCCCCAGCATCATCTGCCTGCTGGATGTTTCCGCTGCATCCAGGGCCGACTTCAGACATGTATTAGCCATGTTCTTTCCTTCCTCCACCAGGTGGCTCGCCCTTCTCTGGTATTGCTCTGGCAGATGTTTTAGGAGTTCGCTCACTTCTTCCCAGTGCTGGTATGCGTGCCTGTTGATGAGCGCATTAGAATTTGCGGTGCGCCATTGGATCGCCGCACTCCTTTCCATTTTCCACCCCGTTAGGTCCATTCTCCTGCTCTCCTTGTCTGGAGGTGGTCCTGTCTTTGTGGGTATATTGGCCCTTTTCCTAGCCGTGGATGTTATGATGGAATCCGCTGGTACTGATCCCCTAATATACATAGGGTCCTTAGATGAGTGTTTGTATTTCTTCTCAGACCTTGGAGTTACTGCTTTACACATAGCAGGTTCCTTGAAGGCCTCCTTCCCCTGGTCCAGCACACTTGGGAGCATGGGGAGGAACTGGTTTTTTGTTTGGGTTGGTAACAATGTCTCCAACAGGAGGCACGATTGAGGTTTCTCCTCCTCTAGCTGCACTCCATACGTGTCTGCAGCCCTCTTAATGACCTGGTTATAGATTCCTATGTCGTCCGGCGGCGAAGGCCTCGAAGGATAGGATTCTACTCCCTCTTCCGGGGATTCGGTGTCGAGATCCTGCCACTGCAAGTCTTGCGCCTCCGAGGATGTCGAGCCTTGGTAAGTTTGTTCGTCCTCCTCACCTTCGGCATCGCCGTAATACAGGTCTTCCTCCTCCTGTTCCTCGACTGGTTCTGGTGTCGTCGGTGGTTGAAGGTCCTCGACGCACCTTTGGGCTTCGGCGGAATAGTGAACTGCGCCATCTTTTCATCGAAGTCCCTCTTGCGTTCCAAGATGCTAACCATTTCAGCCTCGAGCCTTTTCTTCTTCTTCTCCATCTCGGACGCGTGTTCGGCGTCGAGAGTTTCGGCATTTCTCTTCGCGGTTGTGGACGTCGAAGTTGTAGCCGCTTTCAACCCTTCATCTTTCGACGTCGAAGAGTCCCTTTGGTGACCGCTCTTCGACGCCTCTGCCTTATCCTGGGTTTTTGCCGTCTGGGAGTCCTTGTCAAAGGAACCGACGGGCTGTTTGTCCTTGGATGCAGTTGCGGACGTCAAGTGTTTCGACGGCAAAGCTCCTTTCGAGCACTTGGACTCACTCTTTCGAGTAGCAGTGGAGTGTCTGAGGTTCGACAACTCTCTTACCTCCTTCGGCGTTTTCTTTACGACCTTGACGACTGCGGCGTCCTCCGGTCCTTCGGCGATATTGTCCTCTTCTCCACTGGAGGCCCAAATCTCGGAGCGATGGAGGTGTCCCCTGCATGCTGTAGTTTGCCCTTCTTTGCCTCTCTCTTACTCTGAGGGTCTTCGGTGTGAATGCCACGCAGGCGTTGCAGTCCTCGCTTCGATGGTCGAGCGGCAGGCAGAGATTGCAAACTGGATGTTGGTCCTTCTGCGCGTACTTGTGGTGGCAGTTGGCACAGAATTTAAAGGGTGTTTTGTCCATCACCGCGCCCTGTGTGCGCATTCTCCGTAGAAACGAAGTTCTCGATGTTTTCCTCCTCTTTCGTCGTCCCGGTGACCTGACTCGTCGTCTGGAATGTTGTAAGGTGAGTTTTCGTTTTCCTGCTGTTTTCCGTGGATTCTTCTCTCCAAAGTTGTGGAGCTCCTTCACTGACGATCCAGACCCAACGGCGGAAAAAAAGAATCTGAAGATGGCGACCAAAGGTGGGAGCTTCCGGAGGAAGCGCGCCGACGTCACGAAGGGGCACCAAATGGTGGTATGTCGGCGCCCACCTGGGCCACTAAAAAAAAAAAGAGAAGAAATACAACAATTCCAGACTCAACCACTAGATGGTGGAATAATGCACAGCATAGTGAATCCAGAAAGTCTTCAAGCTGCAAAACTACACCGACAGGTAAGAAACTATACGTTACATTTTATGTTTCATATGTATATTTCATATTGTATGCGATTAATTTAAGTATAGACTTTTCTATCTCAATGTTTTGAGAGCATGAATTCCCCTCTAAAATTAGATAAATCCCCATATTTCTTTCAACCCGTATGACATCACAATTCAGACGGGAAGGCATAAGGCCTAACTCCATTTTAAGTAGGCCGCGACTTCATTTTCTGTATTTCTGCAGAATCATCAACATGTCTGCCTTTGACCCAGATGTCATCTGTCCTCATCTTTCCACGAACCGTTAAAATGTCAAGTCATTTAGATATAGACATAAACAAAACACCTGATGCAACATCAGTCTGGACCAAGTGCCTGGTTATCTCAGTTTCAAGGTCAAACAAAGAACAGTAGGCAAAACAGTGTAGTCTGAAATGTCGTACTTTTGTCTTTAAATGAATGTTTCTTAGACTACCATCTTGATGCTTATTGGTTAAATCAAAAATTCCATCTAGGATAAGATACAATATAAATTGGCTGCCACTTGACCATCTGTCAGGAGAGGTCCCTCGCCCAGATAATCCCAACCAAGATACTAACAGACTAGAAGACAATCCTACCTGCCAGACATACGGCCATCATATGTAGGTAATTATAGTTAGGACCATGTTTCCATAGTAAAAGCGCTTTTTTTACTTGCCTATATCTTTGATGCCATTTGATGGATCTTCACAACATTTTCCAAAAAAGTACCCCAGTGAATCTTGTTGTGCATGGAAAGGCTGGGTGGAAGATGAGCGTTGGTTACTGAATATGTGTTGTAGGACCTTCTGTCCTACTTGCGCTTCCTTGTTTATCTGAATATCTACGCAGTAGTGCTTAGTGAACGTGTGCACTGAGGACCATGTTGCTGCTTGGCAAATGTTTTGTATAGGTGTATTTGCTAGAAACGCAATTGTTGCTTCTTTCTTCCTTGTTGAGTGAGCATGTGTTGCTCCTTGTAATTCTTGCACTGCTTGTTTGTGGCAGAATTGTATGGTTTGCGCAATCCATCGTGCAATGGTATTTTTGGTAACTTGTCGTCCCAGAAAACTGCTGGCAAAAGACACAAAGAATTGTTTTGTTTTCCTGCATTCCTTTGTCTGCATATGGGACAGGTAGCCGGTTTCTTGCAGAGACAATGTTTCAGTGATGATCCAATCCACGCATCACCAACCCACTGGGGCAATACCTTTGAAATTGGGGCACAGCCAGGTCGGCTCACTGTAGCAAGATTCGGCACTACGTTGTCCAGCAGGCTACGGGGTTGGCCACGCCCATTGGGGCGGGACATGTTTTCATCTATAAGTGGCGCCAAGAAATGAAATGGTTGTGCAACTTTTTCCAGAGCCTTTGAAAAAGTGTTCACGGAGACGAAACGCGTCAGGCGCTTACTGGACTACATTGTGTGCTGTGCGGCATTGCTCTCGCTGAACCTGCAATAAATAATTGTGGCAGATACTTACCTGTCGTGTGGCGACTCCTTTACAGGCAACCTTGTTTATGGATGTTTTGTGGCCTGCCTGAGCCGCGGAGAAGCCCCAGTGTTGTTGGTGACACTCCAGCAGTGACGTCAACCGTCGCCACTGCATATGGGACAAGTAGCCGGTTTCTTGCAGAGACAATGTTTCAGTGATGATCCAATCCACGCATCACCAACCCACTGGGGTAATACCTTTGAAATTGGCGCACAGCCAGGTCGGCTCACTGTAGCAAGATTCGGCACTACGTTGTCCAGCAGGCTACGGGGTTGGCCACGCCCATTGGGGCGGGACATGTTTTCATCTATAAGTGGCGCCAAGAAATGAAATGGTTGTGCAACTTTTCCAGAGCCTTTGAAAAAGTGATCACGGACACGAAACGCGTCAGGCGCTTACTGGACTACATTGTGTGCTGTGCGGCATTGTTCTCGCTGAACCTGCAATAAATTGTGGCAGATACTTACCTGTCGTGTGGCGACTCCTTTACAGGCAACCTTGTTTGTGGATGTTTTGTGGCCTGCCTGAGCCGCGGAGAAGCCCCGGTGTTGTTGGTGACACTCCAGCAGTGACGTCAACCGTCGCCACTGCATATGGGACAAGTAGCCGGTTTCTTGCAGAGACAATGTTTCAGTGATGATCCAATCCACGCATCACCAACCCACTGGGGCAATACCTTTGAAATTGGGGCACAGCCAGGTCGGCTCACTGTAGCAAGATTCGGCACTACGTTGTCCAGCAGGCTACGGGGTTGGCCACGCCCATTGGGGCGGGACATGTTTTCATCTATAAGTGGCGCCAAGAAATGAAATGGTTGTGCAACTTTTTTCAGAGCCTTTGAAAAAGTGTTCACGGACACGAAACGCGCTTACTGGACTACATTGTGTGCGGCATTGTTCTCGCTGAACCTGCAATGAATAATTGTGGCAGATACTTACCTGTCGTGTGGCGACTCCTTTACAGGCAACCGCGTGCGTACACGCGTGTGCGCGCACACACACACACACACACACACACACACACACACACACACACACACACACACACACACACACACACACACACACACACACACACACACACACACACACACACACACACACACACACACACACACACACACACACACACACACACACACACACACACACACACACACTTCCAGAGAGGATCTATATACCTGCCTGTAATGTTATCAGCTCCAACTTTTTCCCACAATTGTTATCCTGCACAGACACATCAAATGAGAACGTTTACACAAAAAAGCTGGAAGCTCATATGCCCTTCAAACCCTTTAGGATATCCCATAGTTGATATTACCTAGGATAATTTATATCTGTAGATCAACTCTATTAAGGTAATATTCGACATGGGGATGCCAATAGCCAAGAAGAATATTTAAAATGTATGCTGCTACCTCCTGTACTTCAATATATTAGTATATTTTACCATTATCAAGGGGCACTTTGCACTTTTTTACACTAAAGCACTTTAAACAAACTGTAACAATAGGTACATATCAGCATTAGGCCCACAGGGGCTATATTTTGCAAATAGGGTCACAATAATTTAAATTTTAGTTATGATAAGGCAGTCGTTACTAATTAAATAAACAAGGATATGTATGTGCCGTAAATTTCTTGTTGCCATTCATGGTAATTACAAAACTGATGAACTTGACACGTAGACAGGGGTGATCCAATTTATCAGAGGCATGCATTTTAGTTTACAATTCGATGTACATGGGTGTACTATAAAAAACATTGACTGCTTTATATTAAACAATGATACAAATGTAATCATCTGTTGTTTTTAATGTGACCAAAATTGATTAATCCAATGATATCAGTCCATATCAGTCTGTTTTTGCTGTTTATTATCACGTGTTTATGCACTTGTCACTTTAAATATTGGTATCCTTACCGCAGCCGCGTCATGTGATCAAGGCCTGTTCAGGCCGAAACGCATCATGGCGGAGCGTTGTCAATAAAATAGGCAGCACCAGTTAATCGGAGTCCGTGTTCGTTCTTCCGCAGCAGAGAAATGAGTGAACGGAGCTATTTGGATATGCAATACTGAGACGGCTTCTTCAGTATCCACGGACCCCCTCTCAATTCAGGGCCGAGCGGCAGGAAGCTAAGTTCGACGGTCAGTCGGAAGTGGAAATACCTCCTGGAAGGAAAGGCCGCGGCAGACCCCTGACAGCATCATTCTCCACCAACTGTGGAGTGGCGAAACCCGAGTCGGTGTACATGAGAGGCGCCAGCAACACAAAGTTAGGAGCGAGGCGATTGTCAGGTAGAGAGGTGTGCGCAGTACGAGTGTTAAGGCAGTGGAAGACACTCTTACGAAATCTTCAAAGTTGACATTAAATAAACATGTCCGCCGATGCGCTGCGTGATCGGGAGGCGGCAGCAGACGAAATGTTCAGCAACTCCCCTACAGTAGATTTGCTGGCACAAGCATGTAGTGGCACATTTAAAGGAGGAACATTAAACATCAGGGATATGTTCAGAAAATTAGAAAAACTCATGAAACATGAGCAAGTCAAATGGTGGGAGCATAACTCCATTCACAAATACCTGGAGTTGGGCAGAATTTCGAGGGGGTTGAGAATAATGATCGCCCCGAGCTTCGAGAACCCTAACCCAAACATGCTTAAAGAATGGGCAGAATGTAACCTCGAATCATCTAGGAAACTCGTACAAATTTTAGTCAAATATGCAGAGACAGACCGAATGGAACTGCAAAAGCAAATAGACGAGCTCAATGAAGAGATAAACAAAATGGAAACAACAGACATAGCAACCAAATACTGAGAAGAGATGACCATAAGATTGCGCAAGGAAGAGCATACGATCAAAAAGAGGAAAGCATATAAATTTCAACGTGATAAGACTGACTACGAAAACGGACAAATTTTTACATTTTCAAAGAAATACGATGCGCTATAATCGTTCAAAAATGTTTCCAAACACGATAAGTGGCAAGCAGTAAACACGAACACAGAATTACCGGGTGCTACATCAGCTTCAGGTCTAAGCTCTGCCTTGGAAAGTGAATCAGATTCTGAAACAAACAGATCAATGGCTAGGCAACCGTTGCAGAAACTCTCACTGGCAGAAGAGATCGATTTTTTACGACAAGTCAGATGTCAAACATGACTCAAAATGCCAGACAAAACAAAGGAGAAATAAAAGGCGGCGGGAAAGACGAAAGCTATGTCAGAAAGGAAGAAAAAAACAGCAGGAAACAGACAGCCGGCAGGTGGACCCACAAGTAGAATTTACACCACAAGATACGAAAACCACAATCAACCTGCCACAAACAACTTTAAACCAAGCAGAAGCACAGCTATTATCATTAGGTCTGTCGTTCTGCCCGGAGAGCAACTTTAACTACTCACAAACGAGAATGGATGTATTTAAATTTGTTCCTAAACGAAAGCTTAAAAAGTACCATCTTCTACGTAATGTAAGCAACATCAGCAATCACACTTCCCAGGTCATATCCTCTCAAAGTCCAAGTGCTCTGTCAGCTTCGGATGTACAGCTATTGTGTGAATTGCAGGAACTACAGAATGAGAATCCAGCAAGTACCAGTGAAGTGTCTACACAATCTATTATAGCTCAACAACAGCTCAATACTTTCAGGACAGTTCGTACAACTTTTAAACCAAAATCGACTTTTCATCCAATTATGCCACGCAACTCTATTGACATATTCAACTAACATGTAATATCTCAAGTTAAAAAATTAAACCATCAAGTTCAAACTTCGTGAAAAAATATAACTATTAGGATTGCAAATATCGTCAGTTGGTAGATAAATTACAAGGCAACAATCAAATTGTTATTCGGAATTCCGACAAGGGGGGCAACATTGTAATCTGGCCCAAAACAGATTACATGGAGGAAGCCATGAAACAACTGAATGACCGAGCAACATTCAAACAACTCGTGCTACACACAATGAATATCACTCCAAGTTATTAGCATGGAAAAGCGCAGGCCTCCTGAGCTCAGATGAACATAAATACCTCTAGAACGAATTTCCAGTCATGCCAGTAATTTATTTTATCACAAAAACCCACAAATATCCTACCAAGCCACCAGGTAGGCCAATAATTTTGGCACGTAAAAGTCTTTTGGAAAACACGTCCCGCTATATTGACTATTTCCTAAAAGAACATGTTCGAAGATTACCATCATACATCCAGGATACCAGTGATTTCCTTAGACATATTCACAACTGTCCATGGAAAGAAGATTATCTTTTAATAACATTGGATGTTACAACGCTTTATACAAGCAGCAACCATAAAGATGGCATTAGAGCGCTGGAGCATTTTCTGGGTACCAGACCAATATGGTTATTTCAACATAACAAAATGCTGGTCAATATAACATCATTCTGCCTACAAAACAACCTTTTTATGTTCCAGAATCAGATCTATCAGCAAGCCCAGGGGGTTGCCATGGGGGCAGCTTTTCCCCCAGCTATGCATGTCTCCACATGGGCTGGTGGGAGGAGCTTGTCCTCATGGCAAACTACAAGTAATGTTTGTATGGTTGAGATATATAGATGACCTTTTTGTAATATGGCGGGGATCCAAAGACAGTGCACTAAAGTTTGCATCCGAAATCAATGTTAATGACATTAATCTGAATTTTACGGCATCTATAAGTGCAGAATCAGTCTATTTTCTTGATGTACAGGTTTACATTGCCAACATGAGAATAGAAACCAGGTTACATCAAAAGGAGACGGCAGGTAACACAGTAATACACGTTACCAGCTTTCATCCAAAGCACTTGATACACAGCATTCCTTACGGTGAAATGCTTAGACTTAAAAGAATTTGCTGCAATGATGTAGACCTTAGGGCAGCCCAAAGTGACAGCAAAGCAAGGTTTTGGGCAAGAGGATACTCAGAACAAACAATAGACATAGCGATTAGAAAATCACTAATTCTAAGTAGATCAGATTTGTTGTTTGGGATCGAAGAAAATAAGGAGGACACTATTGTAGCAGTGCAGAAACAAAAAGGAGAACAAGAAACCAGATGAATCCTTACTTACAACAGGCAGATTAAGAAACATAATCAAAAAGAACTGGCCGCTTATATTAAGTGACCCTATTATTGGTTCTCTTCTGCCCAAAAGTCCTGCCATTACTTTTAGGAAAGCCACTTCCATGAGTAATGCTTTAGCGGTCCGGAGGTTTTGACAACTGGCAATTGGCTGACACAAAGAAAAGGATTTGTTAAATGCAATACCCGTCATGCGTGCAAATTTGGGGTAAATAAAACAACATACTCAACCCTGTTCCAGGACAGACTCAATACAAGTAAAAATAATTTAACATGCAAGATGGACTTTGTAGTTTATGTGTTGGAGTGTTCATGTGGACTGCGCTATGTGGGAAGTACCAAATTGCAAGCCCACAAGCGAATACTCCAACACATAAGAGCGATCACTAATTCTAATCCGACCTACCCTGTTGCTCGCCATTTTAAAGAAATTCACAATAACAATCTAGAACACTTTAGATATTACCTGTTAGACTCAATTTTGAGTCCAAGGCGAGGGGGAAACCGGGAGGCTGCCCTGCGAAAATTGAAAACACTGTACATCATTGAGCTTGATACATATTTATATACATATGTTATCCACGTATACGCTGTTAACTTCTTTGATGTTTAATAACAATGTGTCTTTCATGTAAGAAGTCCTTTTGGATCAATCTTTGTATATTTTAGTTGTTAATAGTGGTTTGTTTTTACTATTAACAGCCCTGAAGAAGCAAAACAATTTTGCGAAATACGTGTTGGCTTGGCTGTGTATACCACTACACTTTGAAGAAGACTTTGCAACCAAACATATGATGTATTTTTACTACTCAAGTTGAAGATAAGCTGTTTCAAGTGTATGTGAAAAGGACATGCAATAAAAAGGATTTGCATGGACACTAAAGATGCAAAGTGTGTTTTTCTCAGCACATGACCTAATGTATGTAATATTCCCTGAGAGGAAAACAGGGAACTGAGAATTAGCGCCAGGCACTTTCTCTATTTTTCCTTCTTATGATTATATATATATATATATATATATATATATATATATATATATATATATATATGTGCAATTACAGCTTCACGGACCTCCTAGGGGGAAAAGAATGGGGCAAACAACAGAGAAGCAGTAGGGTGGGGGAGTTTGTCAATGCCACGGACGAGCACCGGTAGGGAGGAAGGGGAGGAGGGGCAATGGAGTAGGGCGGAAGGAAGGTAATAAAAAATGCCGACAGGGAGGGGAAAACAGTGGGGGTGATGGTAAAGTAACACGCGGAGTGAGCAGTAGCAGAGATGTAAAGGGGGAAGCAGCACACAGGCAGGAGGGAGAAGGGGCTAGAAAACACATGCACTCTCATAGAGCCCTGAAAGCAAAATAAAAAGCATTTCCTGAATATAACCACAGGAAGCATACAAGTCATCCAATCAAAAGAATAATAAAGAAGCAATGACCTAGGGGTGCAACAAACACAAGAAGATGGAGGAAAACCATTGAATAAGAAGGAAGCAACTGAAATTGACAAGACAGCCAACCAATAAAAAGCACAGACCACGCACAGCCCACAGCAAGGATTGGTACTGAACACAATAGGCATCTGGACAACAGACATCAGTAGTAGTTGGGACATAAAAAGGACTGCCACAAAAGAAGAGGTCAGAGGTAAATATAGCGACAATGCCCAGTGTCACTTCAGTACTCAAAATCATGGAGAAGAATGGGCTCATGCGCAACACAATTTGGGGCTCATATTAAAAGCATTGCCGGGGCTGTTGGTGGCTCCCAGTTCAGACCCAGATAACAGCTGCAAGAATCATTTCTTTTCTGTAATGGCAACCTAGAAAGAGGCAGGTGGATGATGTCTGTAGTAACCTCTAATGCATCACAACCTGCTATCACACTGACAACTACAGATTCGAATCCAGCTTAGCATTTGGCTCCTGCTTGGAGTGAAGTCCAGAAGGCACAGCGCATTAATGAAGAAGTGCTGTTAAGATGTAATTACTATTCAGACATGCACACAAGCAAACCTTTCCTAAGACTCACTGGAAAAAAACATTGCAAGTGCTCTAGTTATACATCCTGCTGTGTGACCTTTTCATAAAGGCTTTTGAATCTTGATAAGTACCCTAAATATTTATTTTGCATTCAGGCGCCTTGTTCAAACACTAAGCTCACAACATGAATTTACTTTTACATGAAATTGTGACAATTGCCTCAAAGGAGCTCAAACCAATTCAGTGAGTTTCCCGTATGTTTTCGAGATGCAGCTTAAGAAAGTGAAAATAATTGCAAACACATTTCTTTAATCCAGAGCAGTAATAAGCGAATGTAAGTTGTACTATAACATGTTTGGATTATAAAATTAACCTTCCCATAACGGTGGCCATTTCAATAAACATTGTAAATACACCATTCAACTGGTGTGAATTGCCTTTTGGTTGTTGTTTTACAACCTAGCGGCACTATCCTTCATTTTTGTTTTACAAAACTATGTCAATGTTCCTCACAGAGCTTTTTAGAAAAGTATTTAGAATCTGGATAAAAACAAGACCAAGACTCCATGCTGACAAATACTTCTGCCTGCATAAGCAAGCTTTACTCTGCAAAAGTACACAGAAATCTGATGGCAGCATATCAGTGTTTCCAATGTGCTATATTATTTGTGGTATCGCGTTATGCTTTAAAAAACACAGACCAGCAAAGCTGCAGTGTCCGCAGAGACTCTCCTCTTTGAGAGCTAAATTAGTATTATTACCTTACCTAGTTACACAACAAGAACGCGCAGCCATCAATGCAAGGCAAGGCATGATCAAGAGCAATCCATTCATGCTAAGTATGGTCATAGCAGTAGATGGGTGATTGCTCTATAAGGAAAGAGCCAATCAGTGCATTGAACATTGGTGCATTGAAAGAGGAGGCTATCAGTGCCCGGCAGGTTAGGAGCTTGACATGACATGGTACGGGGTGGACCACTGGTGTAAGGTGTGTAAGGAATAAGACGGTTAATGCACTGCATACTGAGGAGCAGACAATCAGAGTGTAATGATATAAAGCATATCATGTATGCAGAACATCAACGCATCACGTGTTAAGAAGCAGACCATCAATGGATGTCATGGTAAGCAGCAGTCCTTCGGTGCATGGCACGTTAGGAAAAGACCATCTGCACTTGGGCTGTTAATTAGCAGGAAATCAAAGCATGGTGTGTAAAGGACCAGACCATCAGTGCATGAAGTGTTTAAGAGTCGATCATGAGTGGATGGAGTGTTAAGAACATACTATCAATGGACGGTGTGTTAGGGCACCGACTAGCAATGGATGTTGTGTTAAAGAGTAGAACATCAGAGCATACCAAGACCAACAATCCACATCATGTAGGAAATGAGACAGTTAATGTGAAGGGTTTTGAGGAAAAAAGATTTTGTTATGGACTGCTCCACAAAGGTTTGTACTTATAACTCACAGAGCAACTGGGGGCATTGCAAGGACTGTGGGGTGAGCAACAAGAAGACCAGCACAAATCCACTGGAGCTGGGAACAGTAGACAGATTTAGTCAAAGGGATAGACTAGTACATGGAGATTGATCCACCAACAGTGGGACGTTGAGTCACTGGGAAAGGCAATGTGGGGATTTGCAAAGAGAACAGGATGATACCGGCATTGGTGGGCATCGTCACATAGAGAGACTTGGGCAGTGGTGCAGACGGACATGAACGCTGGAGCAGGATACACTAGATTGGAATTGGGAGCTAAGGGCATTGGGGCACAAGATGGAGGGTGAGAATAGTTCCCCAGACAGTGCATTACTATATCTGGAGGGTGAAGACCCAGATACAGGAGTGAGAAGGACTGAGTATAAGAGTAGCGCGATCAGTCTCATGAGGCAGTGTTAGACAGCAGATAAGCACTTTATTAAAAGTGCAGCACTTAACATACTGTTTAGGCACATCTAAATCTTGCAGTATGGATTATATATATATATATATATATATATATATATATATATATATATATATATATATATATATATATTTATTTTATTTTTTTTACTTCAAAGGACCAGCGCTTCGAAGTGCACTCGAAATTCAGTCCCAGTAAGTGCTCAGCGGCTTCCCTTCCCTCGGGTAGATTGATTCTGCCTTACGCGTTTCGGAGCCGTGATGCTCCTTGTTCACAGGCATACATGAGAGGCACAGGAAATCAAAGAAGGCACCTTTCCAGCACGTCTTTTATTTCACCATCATTCGGCACTTGATAACACAATGTTGCATGCTGGTACTTCGAGTCTTTAGTAGTCCCTATAGTAGGCTTCGGTGCCCTCTTTTTACAATTTTACACCATAGTGGGTCCTGCGCATCCCCATGCGATAATTACTTAATATTTTAAAACAGCCCTCCAGTGGGCCCCCCAGGGCGAAGGTCTGCCGACGGTGAAGCCAACTGAATTCCCCAGCCGGAGACTTTGCACAGTTCAGGTGTCTCCGAGGCCCCTAATCCGGGTGGTGCAACTTCACGACAGTAGCCTGCCGCACATCATTTTTTACTTCAAAGGACCAGCGCTTCGAAGTGCACTCGAAATTCAGTCCCAGTAACTGCTCACCGGCTTCCCTTCCCTCGGTAGATTGATTCTGCCTTACGCGTTTCGGAGCCGTGATGCTCCTTGTTCACAGGCATACATGAGAGGCACAGGAAATCAAAGAAGGCACCTTTCCAGCACGTCTTTTATTTCACCATCATTCGGCACTTGATAACACAATGTTGCATGCTGGTACTTGAGTCTTTAGTAGTCCCTATAGTAGGCTTCGGTGCCCTCTTTTTACAATTTTACACCATAGTGGGTCCTGCGCATCCCCATGCGATAATTACTTAATATTTTAAAACAGCCCTCCAGTGGGCCCCCAGGCGAAGGTCTGCCGACGGGGAAGCCAACTGAATTCCCCAGCCGGAGACTTTGCACAGTTCAGGTGTCTCCGAGGCCCCTAATCCGGGTGGTGCAACTTCGCGACAGTAGCCTGCCGCACATCATTTTTACCTCAAAGGACCAGCGCTTCGAAGTGCACTCGAAATTCAGTCCCAGTAACTGCTCAGCGGCTTCCCTTCCCTCGGGTAGATTGATTCTGCCTTACGCGTTTCGGAGCCGTGATGCTCCTTGTTCACAGGCATACATGAGAGGCACAGGAAATCAAAGAGGCACCTTTCCAGCACGTCTTTTATTTCACCATCATTCGGCACTTGATAACACAATGTTGCATGCTGGTACTTCGAGTCTTTAGTAGTCCCTATAGTAGGCTTCGGTGCCCTCTTTTTACAATTTTACACCATAGTGGGTCCTGCGCATCCCCATGCGATAATTACTTAATATTTTAAAACAGCCCTCCAGTGGGCCCCCAGGGCAGGTCTGCCGACGGTGAAGCCAACTGAATTCCCCAGCCGGAGACTTTGCACAGTTCAGGTGTCTCCGAGGCCCCTAATCCGGGTGGTGCAACTTCGCGACAGTAGCCTGCCGCACATCATTTTTACTTCAAAGGACCAGCACTTCGAAGTGCACTCGAAATTCAGTCCCAGTATCTGCTCAGCGGCTTCCCTTCCCTCGGGTAGATTGATTCTGCCTTACGCGTTTCGGAGCCGTGATGCTCCTTGTTCACAGGCATACATGAGAGGCACAGGAAATCAAAGAAGGCACCTTTCCAGCACGTCTTTTATTTCACCATCATTCGGCACTTGATAACACAATGTTGCATGCTGGTACTTCGAGTCTTTAGTAGTCCCTATAGTAGGCTTCGGTGCCCTCTTTTTACAATTTTACACCATAGTGGGTCCTGCGCATCCCCATGCGATAATTACTTAATATTTTAAAACAGCCCTCCAGTGGGCCCCCAGGGCGAAGGTCTGCCGACGGTGAAGCCAACTGAATTCCCCAGCCGGAGACTTTGCACAGTTCAGGTGTCTCCGAGGCCCTAATCCGGGTGGTGCAACTTCGCGACAGTAGCCTGCCGCACATCATTTTTTACTTCAAAGGACCAGCGCTTCGAAGTGCACTCGAAATTCAGTCCCAGTAACTGCTCAGCGGCTTCCCTTCCCTCGGGTAGATTGATTCTGCCTTACGCGTTTCGGAGCCGTGATGCTCCTTGTTCACAGGCATACATGAGAGGCACAGGAAATCAAAGAAGGCACCTTTCCAGCACGTCTTTTATTTCCTGTGCCTCTCATGTATGCCTGTGAACAAGGAGCATCACGGCTCCGAAACGCGTAAGGCAGAATCAATCTACCCGAGGGAAGGGAAGCCGCTGAGCAGTTACTGGGACTGAATTTCGAGTGCACTTCGAAGCGCTGGTCCTTTGAAGTAAAAATGATGTGCGGCAGGCTACTGTCGCAAGTTGCACCACCCGGATTAGGGCCTCGGAGACACCTGAACTGTGCAAAGTCTCCGGCTGGAATTCAGTTGGCTTCACCGTCGGCAGACCTTCGCCCTGGGGGCCCACTAGAGGGCTGTTTTAAAATATTAAGTAATTATCGCATGGGGATGCGCAGGACTCACTATGGTGTAAAATTGTAAAAAGAGGGCACCGAAGCCTACTATAGGGACTACTAAAGACTCGAAGTACCAGCATGCAACATTGTGTTATCAAGTGCCGAATGATGGTGAAATAAAAGACGTGCTGGAAAGGTGCCTTCTTTGATTTCCTGTGCCTCTCATGTATGCCTGTGAACAAGGAGCATCACGGCTCCGAAACGCGTAAGGCAGAATCAATCTACCCGAGGGAAGGGAAGCCGCTGAGCAGTTACTGGGACTGAATTTCGAGTGCACTTCGAAGCGCTGGTCCTTTGAAGTAAAAATGATGTGCGGCAGGCTACTGTCGCGAAGTTGCACCACCCGGATTAGGGGCCTGGGAGACACCTGAACTGTGCAAAGTCTCCGGCTGGGGAATTCAGTTGGCTTCACCGTCGGCAGACCTTCGCCTGGGGCCCACTGGAGGGCTGTTTTAAAATATTAAGTAATTATCGCATGGGGATGCGCAGGACCCACTATGGTGTAAAATTGTAAAAGAGGGCACCGAGCCTACTATAGGGACTACTAAAGACTCGAGTACCAGCATGCAACATTGTGTTATCAAGTGCCGAATGATGGTGAAATAAAAACGTGCTGGAAAGGTGCCTTCTTTGATTTCCTGTGCCTCTCACGTATGCCTGTGAACAAGGAGCATCACGGCTCCGAAGCGCGTAAGGCAGAATCAATCTACCCGAGGGAAGGGAAGCCGCTGAGCAGTTACTGGGACTGAATTTCGAGTGCACTTCAAGCGCTGGTCCTTTGAAGTAAAAATGATGTGCGGCAGGCTACTGTCGCGAAGTTGCACCACCCGGATTAGGGGCCTCGGAGACACCTGAACTGTGCAAAGTCTCCGGCTGGGAATTCAGTTGGCTTCACCGTCGGCAGACCTTGCCCTGGGAGCCCACTGGAGGGCTGTTTTAAAATATTAAGTAATTATCGCATGGGGATGCGCAGTGCCCACTATGGTGTAAAATTGTAAAAAGAGGGCACCGAAGCCTACTATAGGGACTACTAAAGACTCGAAGTACCAGCATGCAACATTGTGTTATCAAGTGCCGAATGATGGTGAAATAAAGACGTGCTGGAAAGGTGCCTCTTTGATTTCCTGTGCCTCTCATGTATGCCTGTGAACAAGGAGCATCACGGCTCCAAAACGCGTAAGGCAGAATCAATCTACCCGAGGGAAGGGAAGCCGCTGAGCAGTTACTGGGACTGAATTTCGAGTGCACTTCGAAGCGCTGGTCCTTTGAAGTAAAAAAAAAATATATATATATATATATTCACTGAAAAAAAAGAGGTTTGAGGGACGTTATAGTTAGGAATTAGCATTTAAAAAACTTTAGAAATGTAATGAAAAAACCACAGGTTTCAGGGACGTTATAGTTAGGCTGACATTTCACTCGTACACAACCAGAGAAATTCGGTTGTTATAGTTAGCTGAGCTAACAATAACTCGCACCCCCGCAATGCACTGCTGATGACGTCACATATTACATCACTCATGACATGGAAAGTGACATCACTGATGACATCACTGATGACATCATCCAGTGACTGAGTGTTTCTAAAAAGTTTAAGAATGTTATATATATATATATATATATATATATATACACGCCAAGGTGTATTGAAGAATGAGTCCGTGTCTGAATGGATGATTTAGTGGGTGCGTGACTGACTGCATAAGTGAGTGATTGAACGTGTCTTAGTGAATCCATGGGAGAATGACTAATCCGTGTGAATGTCTGTATAAGTCTGTCAGTTGGTGTGTAAGTGGCTGCCTGGGTTGGTGAGTAGCTACATGAGTGTCTATATGGGTTAATGATTGGGTGTCTGAGTACCTGTATGGGTGCCTGAGTGTCTGTGTGGCTGGGTGATGGGGGTGTGTGACTCCCTGCATGGATGTGTGAGTGGGTGATTCACTGGGTGTATGGGTTCATGAGTGCATGTGCGAGGGGCTGTATGGGTGAGTGAGTGTCCGTATGGCTGTGTTCGTGAGTGAGTCGATATCTCAGTGGTATATGTGTGAGTAACTACATATGTGAAAGGCAGTATAAGTGAGTGTTGGAGTATATAAGTGTGAGAGTGAGGATTGTGAGAGTGACTGTATGGATGAGTGTGTGCTTGTGTCAGTGATTGTATAAGAGAGTAAGTATGTGTTAGTATCTGTATGAATAAGTGAGGTGGTGTGCATATAACTGTATAGGTGAGTAAATGGCAATGTGATTGATTCTTTGCGTGACTGACTAGGTGTGTGAGTAACTGTATCGTGTGAGTGGCAGTGTGTGAGTGTATGGGTATATGATTGCATATATCAGTGGCTGTATAGATGAGTGACTGCATGAATGAGTGACTGTATGGATGAGTGAGTGGATGCGTGTACACCTATGAATCAGTGAGTGGGTATGTACTAACTGGTATTGGTGTGTCTATGGTTTCGAGAATGGTAGTCTGTATTTTCGAGTGGGTGTATCAAAGGTTACATTAGGGTGTGAAGAGGTGCATCAGATATTAAGTGGATGATGTCATTTGAGATGTCATCAGTGATGTCACTGACCATGTCATGAGTGATGTAATATGTGAAATCATCAGCAGTGCATTGCGGGGGCGCGAGTTATAGTTAGCTCAGCTAACTATAACAGCCGAATTTCTTTGGTTTTGTACGAGTGACATGTCAGCCTTACTATAACGTCCCTGAAACCTGTGTTTTTTTCAGTGAATTTCTAAGGTTTTTTAAATGTTAATTCCTAACTATAACGTCCCTGAAACCTGTGGTTTTTTTCAGTGAATTTCTAAGGTTTTTTAAATGCTAATTTCTAACTATGCCTACATGTGCAGAAAGAGGAAGAAAGGCGCAGAAAGAAGCAGGAGAAGTGCAGAAAGAGGCAAGAGAGGTACAGAAAGAGGAAGAAAGGTGCAGAAAGAAGCAAGAGAAATGCAGAAAGAGGCCTACTTTGACTGTACCTTACAACAGACTCATACAAAGTAGCCTAATCAATAATCCTTCTCCCAAGATGTCTTAACCCTCACTTTTCTCTTGAAGGTTCACTATTAATCAATTGCTCAGAATGTTAGGCCTACCAAATATAAAACAGCAATCCTAAGCATATCACTGTTGTAAGTCTGACCAAGTTTGTGAAGGTATACATGCGTGTCTCTGCTTTTACCTAGTGACATGTTACATAAAAATAAACATACAAATACTTGAATACCTGTGTTTCAAACAGCATACTCTGTAAATTTGTGTACAAAAAGGTGTAAGCATTTCTTTCTGCTCACAATACAGGGCACATAGGTATTCAATAGCATATTTGAGGGGCTCTATACCACATATATACATAAGACATGTCTGCCTGTGCAACCGAATGACAGAGCAGAACTGAGAAGATTTGACCACCTATAGGAGAAGTTACCCGCTTTTTAAGCTACCATCTTCAGATGCATAACACATGTAAGAATATATGTACAAGTAGACATATACCTCAGTCACGAGAGCACGCAGACCTTTAAACTTGACAGCTTGCACTTCCCATTTGAGTACAGAAAGAGGCGAGAGAAGTTCAGAAAGAAGCAAGAGAGTTGCAGAAACAGGCAAAAGAGGTGCAGAAAGAGGGAACAGGGGTGCAGAAAGAGGCAAGAGAATTGAAGAAAGAAGCAACAGAGGTGCAGAAGGAGAAAAGAGAACTGCAGAAAGAGGCAAGAGAGTTACAGAAACAGGCAAAATTGGTGCAGAAAAAGGGACCAGGGGTGCAGAAAGAGGCAAGAGAGGTGCAGGAAGAGGCAAGAGGGGTTCAGAAAGAAGCAGGAGAGGTGCAGAAAGAAGCAAGAGAGGTGCAGAAACAGGCAAGAGGGGTGCAGAAAGAGGCAAGAGAACCGCAGAAAGAGGCAAGAGAGTTGTAGAAACAGGCAAAAGAGATGCAGAAAAAGGTAACAGGGGTGCAGAACGAGGCAAGAGAGGTGCAGAAAGAGGCAAGAGGGGTGCAGAAAGAGGCAAGAGAGGTGCAGAAAGAGGCAAGAAAAATGCAGAAAGAAGCAATAGAGGTGCAGAAAGAGGCAAGAGGGGTGCAGAAGGAGGCAAGAGAGTTGCAGAAACAGGCAAAAGAGGTGCAGAAACAAGCAAGAGCAGTGCAGAAACAACCAACAGAGGTGCAGAAGGAGGCAAGAGGGGTGCAGAAAGAGGCAAGACGGCTGCAGAAATTAGCAAGAGAGGTGCAGAAAGAAGCAAGAGCAGTGCAGAAAGAAACAACAGAGGTGCAGAAGGAGGCAAGAGGGGTACAGAAAGAGGCAAAAGAAATGCAGAAACAAGCAAAAGAGGTGCAGAAAGTGGCAAGCGAGTTGCAGAAAGAGGCAAGAGAGGTGTACAAAGAAGCAAGAGAGGTGTAGAAAGAAGCAAGAGAAGTGCAGAAGAAGCAACAGAGGTACAGAAAGAGGCAAGAGAAGTGCAGATGGAAGCAACAGAGGTGCAGAAAGAGGCAAGAAAAGTGCAAAAAGAAGCAAGAGAGGTACAGAAAGAGGGAACAGGGGTGCAGACAGAGGCAAGAGAGGTGCAGAAAGAACCAACAGAGGTGCAGAAAGAGGCAAGTGGGGTGCAGAAATTTGCAAGATAGTTGCAGACAGAAGCAAGAGCAGTGCAGAAAGAACCAACAGAGGTGCAGAAAGAGGCAAGAGGGGTGCAGATAGATGCAAGAAGAGTACAGAAAGAAGCAAAAGAGGTGCAGAAAGAGGCAAGAGGGGTGCAGAAAGAGGCAAGAGGGGTGCAGAAAGAGGCAAGAGAGGAGCAGAAAGAGACAATAGAGGTGCACAAAGAGGCACGAGGGGTGCAGAAAGAAGCATGGGAAATGCAGAAAGGAGCCACAGAGGTGCAGAGAGAGGCAAGAGAAGTGCAGAAAGAAGCAAAAGAGGTGCTGAACGAACCACAAGAAGTGCAGAACGAAGCAACAGAGGTGCAGAAAGAGGAAAGAGGGGTGCAGAAAGAGGCAAGAGAAGTGCAGAAAGAAGCAAAAGATGTGCAGAAAGAGGCAAGAGGGGTGCAGACAGAGGCAAGAGAGGTGCAGAAAGAACCAACAGAGGTGCAGAAAGAGGCAAAAGGGGTGCAGAAATTTGCAAGATAGTTGCAGACAGAAGCAAGAGCAGTGCAGAAAGAACCATCAGAGGTGCAGAAGGAGGGCAAGAGGGGTGCAGAAAGAGGCAAGAGAGGAGCAGAAAGAGGCAAGAGAAGTGCAGAAATAAGCAACAGAGGTGCAGAGAGAGGCAAGAGAAGTGCAGAAATAAGCAAAAGAGGAGCAGAACGAAGCACAAGAAGTGCAGAAAGAAGCAACAGAGGTGCAGAAAAGAGGGGTGCAGAAAGAGGCAAGAGAAGTGCAGAAAGAAGTAAAAGATGTGCAGAAAGAGGTAAGAGGGGTGCAGACAGAGGCAAGAGAGGTGCAGAAAGAGGCAAGAGAAGTGCAGAAAGAGGGAAGAGGGGTGCAGACATTTTCAAGACAGGCGCAGAAAGAAGCAAGTGCAGTGCAGAAAGAACCAAGAGAGGCGCAGAAAGAGGCAAGAGGGGTGCAGAAAGAGGCAAGAGAAGTGCAGAAAGAGGGAACAGGGGTGCAGAAAGAGGCAAGAGAGGTGCAGGAAAAAGCAACAGAGGTACAGAAAGTGGCAAGAGAGGTGCATAAAGAAGGGAGATGCAGAAAGCGGAAGAGGTACAGAAAGATGCAAGAGAAGTGCAGAAAAAGTAAGAAAGGTGCAGAAAGAAGCAAGATAAATGCAGAAAGAGGCAAGAGAGGCACAGAAACAAGCAAGAGTGGTTTGCACACCATTAGTATCAATTGAACACCCACATTTAGCAATAAGTAACAGGTGACCATTCCAGGTTTGAAAAGGGCCTTCCACCACGCTGTAAAACTTGTCGCTGCATTTTTGGTAACGTTTGAGCCGCTTGAGCTAGAAACAAGTTTTTTTTTTTAAATCTGCAGATTATGCAGCACATGATGGATTATGTGGCAAATGCGGAAAATGTCTAATTATGCAAAAATCGGTGCAGCCGAACAGTCGCACAATTCCAGTGTCCCTGCTCATACCTCCGACTAGGTCCAGTAGTGCTCCTCAGTGGTTCCTTCTTTTTTTGTCTCATTGAGTTTATAGTTTAGCTTCTATGGAAACGAGGAACACTAAACCTGAGGTTACCACTCCACAACACAGACTACCATACTACATAATTACTCTCCATAACCCATAATCCCACTCTACATAATTCCTATACACTATATACCACATACTTTCTATCCACATAATTTCACTGCACAACATACCACATAATTCCACTACACACAACGTTCGACTCCACTCCAAACAACACTAGTAAAAAACTTTTACATTTACAACACCAATAGCCCTAACTTTCGCAAATGCGAGACCTATTACATTGCAAATGCTTCCTTAACTAGTAGTCACGTTTACAGATTGGTGGAGAAAGGGGGCTGGGCCTCCGACCAGCGCTCAGGAATTCCACTGCATAGCACTTACAGGAGGTACCAGGAGGGCTTCTTGGCCCCCAAAGTCCCTCAGTAGTAAAGTGGACTTCATCCCCCAACAAGTAGTGTGCCAGGAGGCGCATTTGCAGAGTGGTGGAGAAAGGGGCGGCGCGGCCTCCGAAGACCTCTTAGCAATCCCACTGTGCTGGACTTACTGGAGGTAACAGGAGGGGTAGTGGGCCCCCAAGGACATCCTTGGGGGCCCACTACTCCTCCTATTACCTCCAGTAAGTCCCACACAGGAGGATTGCTAAGTTCTCATAGCAGGCCACGCCCCCTTTTCCCACCACTCTGCAAACGCGCTCCCTGGCGCGCTCTTGGTTTGAAGTCCCCTTCGCTGCTGGGGGTCCTTAGGGGCCAAGTAGCCTACCTGTTACCTCCAGTAAGCCCCACAAAGTGGGATTACTGAGAGGTGGACACAGGCCACGCCCCCTTTCCCAGGTCATTTTTTTTCCCGGCGGGATTCACGTACCGTACGCGAATCCCGCCAATTTTTTTTAATGCTTTTTTGGGCCCTGGGGGTCCCTGTGGGACCAGGCCTAGGGGGTCAGGGTGTTTCTACCCTGCCCCCTTTTCTTATTTTTAATATTTTTTTTTACCTTTTTTCTTGTGACTTAGCTCAACCGAGTCACAAGATGGCTGCCAACACTTCCTAGTTTGAAGTGTTGGCAGCCAATCAGAGCCAGGCTCAGGGCCGGCTTTAGCGCTGGTGGCGCCCTTTGCCACAATGTTTGTTGGCGCCCCCTACGGGCGCTCCCCACAGACTCCCTCACTACTACCCTTTAACAGTGCCCCCTCAAGTCTCCATAAGCACTCTCTCAGATGTATTTAATAGCGCCACTAATACCAGTGTAGGTTGTCAGAGCACTTTACGTCACATACACTACACAGAGACAATCAATCATAGGTGTGTAAATCAGTGTATAGGAAATGTTACATAATACAGAGGACTACAAGGTGTAGGTGTTGCATGTCATCCATACTGGTAGACAGTATAGTTTAAGAGTGCTTGGTCTGTAGAAGGACAGATTCAGAATTTAAAACATAACCCAATGGTTGGGGGTTACATTTAATAATAAGGATTTTTTTTTACCGAAATGAACCCTTTTTGAAACATTAGAATAATGAAAGACTGAGGAAAACATCATAATGCTCTAATCTATAACTCGCAGTTTGCATGCAGCTCTTTGATGACAGTTATTAGCTAACTGTTCCATGTTAGGATTTTAACATTCTACACTGCTAGTAACAAAAGGATCTCTCTGACAAAAGCACTGACCTTTTTAAACTATATGCTCTTTGTGATCTGCATGGTACACATTCTATGGAGCAGGCATATTAACCCTCTGTGCTACCATAAAATGAGTTAAAACTTCCACTTGACAAAACGCCTTCTCTCTCCGGCAATAACATTAATCACCGAGTTATCTTGACATTTTAATTTTTGTATGAAAATTGCGGAGGCCAGCAATGCAGCAGCAGGTGATTTTAAAACCATAAAATACTTTCAAAAACGGCGCCCCCTCGAAGAGTCAGCACCCGGTGCGGTGGCACCGCTCGCACTGCCCTAGAGCCGGCGCTGGTCAGGCTCGTGCATGTTCGCGGATCCACCGCGGTCACCAGATATCCATCTTTTTTTATGTATGTATTTATCAGAAACTAATGAAAGGATTTACACCATTTAAAAAAAGAATGCTTTCTGAACAAAGAGCTACTTTTTTGCCAAATTTGGTGTAATTCCGTTCAGCAGTTCGGGCTGTAGCTTTGTCTAAAGTTTCCAATGGAAATTAACATGGAGAAAACGCGTTTTGGGACCCCCCTTTTTTTCCTCGACCCCCCGCTTGACGAATCACCCCGAAACTTTCAAGACAAGAGCTGACCTGAGCGGGCCATTTGTTTTGAAAATTTCGCAAAGATTCGTCAAACGGTGCCAACGATTTTGGCAAATCAAAAAACGCTTTTCCTATGGAAACTAGGTACTAACTATAACTACCTACTGGCGATTGGCAGTAGGATATATAAATATATATATATATATATATATATATATATATATTACCTGAGACATATATAGGTTTGCATTGCTTTCCTGATATTTGGAACACTCAGAGGTGGGCCGCGCCTCTCGATTCTCGGCCTCCTACTGCAGAACAAGAGTCTCTTATTATTCACAATGAACAAAGCCAGGACACATTAAGAAGAAACCCACTCTCTGTTTCCCTTAGTGCAGATGCAAAGTACTCTGAAGTTGCTTATGACATTACAGATCACTTCCTCCAAACCCCTTCAAAAAAGTGTTGATACTTTGCCCTTTTTCCTAAAAAAAGAAATCAATGCATGTGTAACATATTTTCCTTTCTTACCCTTCCTAGGATGACAAGACGTGACGATATTATAAAAGCGAGGTCGATATCACGTCTGACGCTAAGCTGGTAGAGGCATCCCTCTAGAATACTAGATTCATCCTCCTTGGAAGCTTGCTGCAGCAAGCAGGCGGCACCGACACGTGTAATTCCAACTTCCAAAACGTCTGCAGTATATTAGTTTCACAACACACAGGGAAACATGAAGTCCGCTCCCATCAAGAATCACAAGAAGCAATTCCTGATTAAGCTTAAGTGTAGACTAGAATATTCTGACCCAAACAGGCGTTACCATATGTTTGCCACATCAAAAAAATCGGAAAAGCAGTCTCCATTGAAAGCTTTTTTTTACTACTTGTCATTTGAAGTCTTTCATTACCGAAATGTGTAAAGCCACCACATGTGGGAAAAATAAAAACACGCTTTTGTGTTTATACTCACAAAATAGAACTCCCTTTGAAGCTACTGACAGACAGAAGCCGCGATGCTATGATAAGATGCAATAGTCGCTGGAAGATGCCGCAATTTGTTATCCAGAAGGACGCAATTTAGCTGGATGAGAATATGATACATTTTCAGAAGTTAAAAGGTTTTTGGAAATTAGCCATACAGAATACACCAGATATTTTTTTCATCTTTTTAGTACCATTTCCAAATTGATTAGAACATAACTTTTTTCAAACAATAAAAAACAAGCATTGGCAAAGTCAAACAGCAAGAAACACACATTGGCTTTAAAATGACAAGCCAGTCAAACACAGGAACGCACAAAAGCAGGAAGACTCAAAAAGTTATCTTCCGTACTAACGCCCCACTTGCTCTGTCTCTGAGGACATGGAGCGCACTGGGTCTGTGCTGCCTGCTTACAACCAGCCACCATCACCACCATACTCAAGCCAGGCAGGCCACCAACGAGATGCTCGTCCTACAGGCTCATTTCCCTTCTGAATACAGAACCTAAACTGCTAGCCATCAGACTGGCCACAGTCCTCTCACAGTAGGTCCACAAAGATCAAAACTGCTTCATGCCGGGTAGAAGCACCCGGCACTGCCTTCATAAACTCCAGGTGGCTCTCTCCCAGATTGATAAACTCCAAGAGTCGAAGGCCCTGCTTTTAGGGGAACTGGCTGTTTGGGAGTCGTGAAGACTATTCCAGGCACCTTGAACTATCCATCCTTGAGAAATGGGGAATAAGAAGGCTCCTGTATGAAAACCACTTCCTGGCCTCTCTCCCACAGGTTTCCGGCATCCCTTGTAGTGCTGGTGCATGGCCCTGGCTCACATTAGATGGCATAAGAAACCTATGGCGCCAACATCCCTGTGGAAGGGAACGTGGCTGGCACAGGTCACCAAACTGGAGGGCTTCCGGGGTTAGGACCTGATAGAGCCTCCAAACTGAGAGACATATGGGATCATGACCACATTGTTTCCTTTGAGCACTTAACGCAGGATTACTGCCTACACAAATCCCAATTCTTTAAATATCTACAGGTATGCCATGCTCTTGGGGTCTACGGTGAGGCCTGGATGGGATTCTCGACTTTAATACACTTGAAGCGGAACAATTAACGAGCCCACTGGGCTGCCAAGGGATCTCCCGATTCTGTAAGCCTCTCCTACTAATGCCCCAACCCCCTGGTGAACCTCCGCTCAAGCTGGGAGAAGGATGTAGGAGAGCTAGAAGGTGGTGATTGAAGAGAGCCTAAAATAGTCGTGAGGACCCTGGCCATCCACTCCAATCTTAGGCTTATACAATTCCATTTTTTTCACCAGGTGTACTACAGCCCAGAAAGGCTGTGGACAATGGAGCACGCTAACACGCTAAGCTGCACACAATGTGGAGATCTAGATGGTTCCTTTTTTTCATGTTATATGGTCCTGTCAGGTTATAATGGTCTACTGGACCTCGATTCACGAGCTAATTGGCCAACTACTCTGAGTAGAAATATATAAATGGCGAGGATGTCCCATGAAGCATCAAAAGATCTGGGGTCCATGGTTGATGTCTACACTTTAAACCGAACAACACTGGACAACTTCAATTTGGTGTTTTTTCTACTCTTTGCTCTGGGGACAATGGGGGTTTGGATCACAATTCATCACAGATATGTTTGAAACCCATGTTCTTAGAGAAGACTATTGCATGACCTTGTTATTTTGTTGTTAGAAATTGGGTCACTAGTTGGCAGAGGTATGCCCTCTGTCCAAGTAGGGACAACAATCCTAGTCAGGGTAAGTCAGATACACAACCTAAATTAACCTGTGCTCACCATCTGGTAGCCTGGCACAGAGCAGTCAGGCTTAACTTAAGAGGTAATGTGTAAAGTATTTCTGCAACACATAAATTACAGTAACACAGTGAAAACACCACAAACTTTTCCACACCAGTTTAGAAAAATAGAGAATATTTATCTAAGCAAAACAAGACCACATCGACAAGTCGAGATATGATATTTTGAAAGACTAAATTCAAAAACAGTGCTTAAAAAACAATAGCGCTAAAAGGTTACTCAAGGTCGTGCTAGACCAGGGTAAATCCAAAGTTCGGGGCAACCGCAATGGAGGACAGGCCGGCTACAGGACCCAGGCAAAGCCTGCTTAAAAAGGACTTTGGACGGAGCACGCATTAAAGTCGAAGACTCGAGGTGAGGAGAGGAGGAGCTGCTGCATTGTCGTCAATCTCGTGAATGGAGGTGAAACATCGGTGCCGATCCGTGCAGTCAACGAAGGCTTCAGCGTTGAGCCCCTTTACGATGCAGGCACTGCATCGTCATTAAGTCTCACTGTTTGTCGAGGCAATGGCGTCAAATCGCGCTGCTCATCGAGGCGATGTCGTCGGCGCCAAACCTCGCAGTCAGGACCCGTGTCGTCGTCGAGCCACGCAGGGATGTCCTCAGGTCGGCACTGCTTCGGCATTGAAGGTCACTGTGTCGGTTCCAATCGGCGCAAAGTCGTCACTGCTTCGATTTTGAAGCAAAACAGCTGCAGAACCCACTTCTGAGGCCCAGGACTGGATTGGCACCCCAGGCAAGGGAGGACTCACAGTTGGCAGAGTCCAGCAGCTGAAGCAGAGTTGAAGGAAGTCTTTGATGGCCCTGAGACTTCAAGAACAGGTGGCAAGCCAGCAAACCCTTGGAGAAACTTGTGTTCAATGGTGTAGAGAGCAGGTTCAGTCCTTCTCACTCCCATGCAGGAAGCAGCAGACAGCAGCCCAACACAGCAAAGCAAGTAACAAAGTGGCAGACCCACCTGTAGCACAGCAATCAGCAGGCCAACACAGCAATGCTGTTAACAAAGTGACAGTCCCTCCTACAGAACAGTTCTTCCTGGCAAAATGTCCTTGGTTCCAGCAGAGTTCTGATTTGGTGGTCCAGTAAGTATACTCGAATGAGCCTTTGAAGTGGGGGAGACTTCAAAGAGGCATTTGAAGATCACAAGGTCCCTGCTTTTCCTGCACTGGCTCCAGACTCACTGCAGGGGGGTATGCAGCTATGGGGACAGGCCCAGCCCTATTCAGGTTCTCCCTCCCAATCTACCTCAGGAAGGCCCATCAGCCTGGTGATGGGCCGTCATGATGTAAATGTAACAACCCCAGCTCCCTCTGTGTGTCTGTCTAGAGGGAATACACCAAGCCCAGCTGTCACCCAACCCAGACGCGTTTTCAGAGACAGTCAGAGGCACAGAATGGTTAAAGTAAGAAAATGCCAACTTTCCAAAAGTGGCATTTTCAGACTTAAAATTTAAAATCCGAATTCCCATAAGTTGTGATTTTAAATTGCGAGTCACCAAACTCCAAATCTCTATCTTTTTCCCATTGGAAATTACACTTAAAAGATGTTTTAAGGGAATCCCAATGTTAACCTATGGGATGGATAGGCCTTGCAGTAGCGAAAACAAATGTAGCAATTTTTCACTACCAGGACATGAAAAACTCAAAAGTACATGTCCTACTTTTAAAATACACTGCACCCTGCCCGTAGTGATGCCTAGGGCCTTCCGTAGGGGTGATTTGTATGCAATAAAAGGTAAGGTTTGGGTCTGGCAAGTTGGTTAACTTGCCAGGTTGAAATGTCAGTTTAACCTGCACACACAGCCTCTGCAGTGGTAGGCCTGAGTTATGTTTAAAGAGCTACTGAAGTGGATGGCACAATCAGTGCTGCAGGCCCACTAGCAGCATTTAATTTACAGGCCCCGGGCACATATAGTGCACTTTACTAGGGACTTAAAAGTAAATTAAATATGCCAATTGAGGATAAACCAATGTCACCACATTTTAGGGAGAGAGCACACACACTTTAGCACTTGTTAGCAGTGGTAAAGTGCCCAGAGTCCTAAAGCCAACAAAAACGAGGTCAGAAAAAAGGGAGGAGGAAGGCAAAAGGTTTGGGGATGACCCTGCAGAAAGAGCCAAGTCCAACAATCGTACTTTGTATGTTTTTGGAAAAAACAATAAACAGATATACTAATAAAAAGCATGAAGTCTACTTGTGTTGTGTCTCAGTGCAAACTGCCTGTAGGCTCTTCACATTAAGTGTGTTGAGCGAGGTATAACAGGCAAACTGCCCCTTTTTAGTAGCAAGTTGATGTGATGAACTATGAGGCGAATAATCACACCATTCATGTGAATCATAATTATAGGTGGTTTAGCCCTTCTGTGGAGTCAGTCTGTGTGCTTTAGTCAGGGTTTATCTGGACAGTGAAGGGAGGGTGGCTGACACAGAGAGACTATACCGAGGGGAAGTAGAGGCTAACGGAAGGGCTGTGAGTTTTTGACAGTATTTCCATTTGTGTCAGTGTAGTGTAGCTTTCTTACCAATAATGGTTCCAACTACCTTAGACTAACCTGGAAATATACAGTCTGAAGTCCATGAAGGGAGTGTGGGTGATAATGGAGGAGGGGGGAGGGCTAATGCAAAAATGGAATTGAGAAAAGTTTACTAGAAGTATGGGCTCCAGGCTTACTTCTGTAATATTGTGTGAATTTTTGAAAATTGTAAATCTGCACCAATTCAAGGTCACAGACCAATGGGTTCAGTTTTGATACTTTCTTTAAGAATGCTGCCCCTAATTATTTTTTTTTTTTAAGTTGCCCATAATATTGCCCTAAATAGTTTTACACATATTGCCCTGACTTCCTTACACTGACTTTTAAAAAAAAATAATTGCGGACATCGAACATTTTTCATTCAGTGATGCCTTGGATAGTTTAGAAAAGTAGTCCGTAAAAATTGCACGATATTTTAGCAATGCTACCTAGTATTATCATCCAATGTTTTCAAATTGGCAAATATTATAGGGGTACAATTTATTTTGAAAACCATAAGCTATCGTTCTTCCAATCTCTGCATGTATTTGCATGTAACTGACGGGCATTCTATGAGCACCACAACTATCAAAAATTGTTACATTTTGCAAACACATATATGTTTTTATTTAGAGCCACTGTAATGTAAGCTTAGCCTACATCCCACTGTATTTCCTTAGCAAACTCACCTTATTAGTAAAGGATCTGCATTACTAAACAATACATACATTGAGAACATATTATAGAAGCGTGTGTGATGCAGGGAGATGGACCCACTTGTCCAGTGGACAAAATAAACATGAAAACGTGCTGCCCTTGATCACAAGCATTCCCTCCCCCACGTCTGCAGGCTTGATCCTCTTCCCAGACAGCAGAGCCAACAGCAAGCAAGAGCAAGCCTGACAAATTAACTCAGCGAGCAGGTGTCCGCGGACAGCCTGCCACCTCCAAACCATGTCAGGTCCCTGCACATGCTTGTGTGCAGATGGGTCTCTGCATGCGTGTTACCCAGCCATTTCTGCAGATCGTGGCTTCTCCTTACACTAAATGTCCTACACCGAGGATACTAAATCATCATCTCTTTTAATGACTCTCACTCAAGGGCAATACATTTAGGGCATGCATGCCATTGGTTGCCTTGTGGATGACCACCAATGACATCAAACTAACGTGCAACAAAACAGAAGGGGCCCCCCTCCATTTGGTCCAGCAGATGGTGCATTAGAAGTCCCGACACCTAGTCAGTCTGCAAAGAATCTAGGCATTGTATTCAACTGCCAGTTAGCTGTCACCTCCAGTAGCTTCTTCTATTTTAGATCACTTCTCAAATGTTGCTTGAACTACTGCAATTCTCTTTATCTTGGCCTACATAAAATGGTAAATAACAGACGTCAGCTTATTGATAATAGTGCTGCTAGGATCTTTTTTTAAATTATTTTTACCAAGACTTTTTTATTATATTTTTAAAAGAACGGGCGGTACAGTAAAAATAAATAGCCAGTAACTGACACATTTACAAAAGGACCAAAACAGCAGGGCAGTCTAGCCCAGCAGGATGGCCGATAGGAACCACCGACATCAAACACAAAAAATAAAACAAATAATACACAAAAGAGAACATCACCAAAGCATTGCCTCTGACTACAGGTCGGGGCAAAAGAAAAGAGAGGAACATGTAAAACCCGCCTCCGTCCCCACGCCCATCCCCACCCCGAACAGCGTTCAAGGTGCAAAAACTCTAATTTCAGCCTCCAGAAGACTCCCCATCCGAGGACATGGTTCCAACTGAATATCCCGGTAAGCTGCAATGGCGTAATGAAACTTGAGGAGGCTCCCCTGCAAAGATATTGGAGTGGGGCCCTATGCTGTGGACCCAGACGGGAGCTCTCAGGCCTTGCGCCAGCTGCCCATGCACAGGGCCAGAGGGACCCCCCTGGAGATCGGAGGCCCACGCACTGTGGAGGCTATTGTTATGCCCCGGTAAGCTGCCCAGCACTCCCAGGTTTTGCAATATTTCTTAGGACATCCCCATGCGTTATAAACAGGACGTTTGAGGCCTAGGCAATGGTCCACACCCTCCTTCCAAACCTCCAAGGAGGGAGACAGAACCTCCTTCCAGGCCCTCCCAATGTTGCGCTTGGCTACAGTAAAACCCAACCACAAGAGTGCACGCTGGTGTACATTTCCACCACTTCGTCCGAGATGTGCAACAGGGAGCACATAGCAGACCATGGCAAGGAAAGGCCCAGAATTCCCTCCAGGCAGTCAAAGACCCCGCCCCAGAAGAGGGCAAGAACAGCACAGACCCAAAAAGTATGTATAAAGTCTCCTGTTACAGTCTGACACCTCAAACAATAAGAAGATGTGATAAGGGCCCTCCTCCATAACCTCTCCCTAGTGTAATAGCTCCTATGTACAGCTGAATAAGGCGGTACTGGGAAGCTAAGGCCGCTTCCCGAGAAGAAGCCAACACCTCGCTCCAGTCACCATTTCCAGGGGACCCAGGTCTCGCACAAAAGCATTTCCGAGGGTCGGAAAGGTATCAGGGGCGATGACTACCAGAGAATGGTAAATGACTGAAATTTTGTGTTGTGGGATGTTTGTCAACAATATTTTGGCTTCCAAGTGTTGCTAGGATCTTACTTGGTATTCCACCCACTCTTCAATCTCAGATCCTCTTCACTGGCCACTGGCTTCCTGCAGCTAAATGTGCGCTCTTCAAAGTTCTCTCTCTTTGTTGTCAAGCACTTCAAAGTAAGGACTCAATCCCTAAATTAAATTAAATTACCTATCACTGTGAGAAGTTGGCCTGGTATATGATGTCCACCAACTAAAGTGGGTACCTTGCACCAGTCCAAACAACCCTTATTGTGATTTAAGAGGTATAAGATAACCTTAGAAAGCTATCCAAGTGGTAGCTGTGGAGAGCAGCCTTCAGGCTTAGTCTTGAAGGAATGTTAAGCAGCTTGTTTTACCAGAATGCAAACTTATTGTATTGGTTAAATGAAAGGAGAACCACACAGTAGTTATAAAAATATGCATTTATTATTATAACACACCTTAAATACCTCACAGTATCTGCTACACGCAGATAAACACAAAGCACACAATAATGTAGCACAGAAACAGTTGTAAGTAGCACTAATACACAGTGGGCTCCAGGGGGAGACCAAACCATATACTAAAATGGTGGTATAAGAACCACGACTTGAGTCAAGACTGTGTCTAGAGGATGTAGAATCGCTGGGACCCCAAGGAACCCCCCAAGGTGAGTAAGTAGGGACCCCACAGAGAACGGGTGCAGTGTGGAAACACGACTGCGTGCTACGTACAATTCAATGGGAGAGTCGTGGTTGCAATTTTAAAGTTTAAGGACCCTTCCCAGTGTATTACGAGGAAACCCTTTGGAACATAGAAGGTTGGAGAGCCACCCCACCCGTGGATACCGAAGTACCAGAGTTACCTATCCCAGGGAAGCCGGGTGCATAGGGCTGAAGTGGCGTCGGAAACAGCCGTCGTTCTCAATGGGAGTCTTCAAAGAAATGCCACTGCTGGAAAGAAGAAAAGTGTCCGGTGGAACCCACAGGTGGATTCTTGATAGAAGGAACCTGAAAGCAGAGGGGACAGAGTCTGGGTCACTTAGGAGTGACCAGGGGCTCTGGAGACGAATGCTCACCGATGTCGGGTGCTTCAGGTGCGACGATGGAGACCTTGACTCTACAGCTGCAGGGACAAGGAGACGTCGAGGACGACCAGGAGCCGGATACGAGCTGTCCCACGAAGGATGTCGAGTGCTGAGGGGTCGGTGCCCGGCGGGAGCACCAACAAGCCTTCGCAGCGGCAGCCCACGAAGAAGGTCAAGGAAGGTTACGGTCTGGCCCAGCAAGGACCAGGAGACTCACCACAGCAAGGGGAGTCAGGGCAAGCCTGGAGCAACCAGGGGAGCCCAAGAAAAGCAGTGTTGTCCCTCAAGTGGACCCACAGGCCGGAGGCACAGGAGTCGCGAGGGGACCTCTAGCAGTTTCACAGAGTTACATCTTGCAGGGCACAGAGTGCGAGGAGGCCGAAGTCCTTTGTACGAAATGTGCGCAGAGGTTGGGGCTATCGATAGCCCAATGCACTTAGTTGGGGAACACCAACAAGCATATGCACTTGCAAAATTACACGGTGCACAGGGGCTCCGGTTATGCGGTCCCCACGAGGGATACTGGCCTCAGACTTGGTGAGAGGGCAGCTCGACCTCAAGGAACATAGGAACCCACCTCCTGTGTTCCTGGAGCCTTCGGAGTCCGCAGGAGCTCAGGATCAGCAGACCGATCAGTTGCGTTACGGTGCCTGCGAATGCAGGGGAGTGACTCCTTCACCCCAAGGGAGATACTTCAGTTGTCCTTGATGCTCTACAGGTCCTGCACGGAGCCTGTATGGTGCACGGGCACAGACGATGCTTTGGATGGAGAAGGAGGCGAAGTCGGACCCAGTTGAAGTCCAGAGTGTCCAGACGGTCGAAGGTCAGTGGTTTCTTGATCAGAATCTTGTCCACGTCGAATCTAGGTTCCTACAGCCAGGTAAGCCCTTTTGTACCAAATCGCGAGGGTTGGACAGATTCAGGGGACCCTCCCAGGGGAGGCTCAGGACAGTGGGGAGGATACTCCCCTGTCCAGTTTCGCGCCAGAGCAGGAGCCAACGGCTCCCAGGACTGGTTTGAACTGGACTATGCACAGGGACACCAAATGTGCCCCTCGGGCAGACTTTCAGGCATTTTGGAAGTGCACTCACCCAGCCGCAATACACTAAATCCTGTCTGGGAGGTGGTCACACCTCCCTGTGACAGGATGCCTATTGTGCTGCCTTCCCCTGCTCGAGCTTGGCTCAGCAGCAGGAGGGCAGAAATGTGTCTCAGGTCAGCAGCAACCATTTTGTGCTGTCCGGGTCGAGAAGGCTGGTACCGGGAAGGCCAGGAACCCCACGATGCTCACTTCAGAAGGGTGGAATCCAGTGCTTAATTTGTGCCGGTGCTTTCCGGTGCTCAGCACCAGCACTTATTTCACAGGGCCGGGACTATACATTTCTTCACTTGTGGTCGGATTGCCTGATAACTGTTCAAAATAAAAATAATTAGCTTGGTGACTGCCTGGCCGTTGGCGGGGTAGAATTACACTGTTTCATCTTGTGTGATTGGGAGATCAGAGAAGTCCTAAGGTCAGAAAGAAAGAACATGTTACTCAAAATGAAGGCCTGTGATATGCAATCTGACGAAGTGCAACACAACTGTGCCTCCTACTGGAGAAACGAAAGGTGAAGATGACTGTACAGGACTGGCAGTCTGGCAGCTTACAGAACGGTTGTATGCCTCGCTGATATTCGATACCAGGGATGTAAAGTACACCTCCACAACCCACATACTGCGTGGGTGTGGGGGCCGGGGTGAGCCCTGTAATCCTGAGGGGGCCCCTTCGAGTTGTGTGTGTAGTTGCGGCATGGCTGTCTTACACTTTCTTTTTAACTGACAGTGCTGTGTGCTGTAGACTAGTAGTGCCAAGCTGCTGAAAGGCTGAAAATAAAAAACAAAAAAGCATATTGTACGAAATGGGAGGATGCCCCTTCAGCAACTGAATAGAACCGTCATGTCACTGTGCTCATATTAAGAGTTACGAGGATGGTCGGTCAGTGGCAGAGGAAACACCCCTTATTTACAATACCAGTCCATTTGGGACCACCTGTCACCCGCCATCACCCGTTGGCTCTGCAAGGATCCATTTTTCTTGTTTGACCAGGGCCACTGGAATCCATGTCATGCCTCTGGATGTGAACCGTAAATTAATATCAGTGCTTACTTTGAGCCGGTGGCTGCAGGTGGGGCCACCAGCACTTATTTTTGGGCACTAGTACTTATTGTTCCTATCACACTTTGACCCAAGACAAGAGAGAGAAAAACACTAAAGGGGTGACAAAGAAAAAGATGGAACAGTGACAAAGGTTGGAAGCAGAGACGATAAAGAACGTGCAGGAGTGAGAGAGAGGGGCACGGAGTGTCTGGTGGTGGGTTAAATGTGCATGAAGGGCGCTCAAGCCTACCCGGTCTTGGTCTTTGGCACCACAACGTTCTGCAGTGCAGATGGCGGCTTCTGAGCAAAACTTTGAGCCCCGGCACTTAATATTATACAAATTAAGCACTGGTGGAATTATACCTCCCACACCGGTTACTGGTGTGGAGGTACAATTCCAAGGTGTTTGATACCAAACACATGTTTTGTTGCAGCCGTTTTCGAGATAGCATTTTACGCGAGCATATAATGCACCTCTACCTATATGTCTGGCTGCGTCACCGGCAACCCGGGAGAATGGTCTCCGAAGGCTGTAGGGGTGCTCTGCTCATGCAGGGGCACTCTCTCAAGTAAAACCCAGCACCCTGCCTTCAGGATTGTCAAGGCCTGCTATAGGGGTGACTTATAGGTTTTAAGTGTAGTGACCTATAGATATAGTAAACCTATATCTAAAGTAAGTGGTGCATGCACCATCTTACACAGGCTGCAATGGCAGGCCTGTAGTTCCATTTTGCATGGCCTCTCATGGGTGGCATAATACATGCTTCAGCCCATGGGAGGCCTCTGGAGCTACCTATGCCCTGGGTACGTGTGTACCATATACTAGGGACTGACAAGGGTACCCCAGTATCCAATCTGAAGTGTACCTAAGTACATGACATAACCAATTTAGGGAGAAAGCTGATAGACTGGGGTCCTGATTAGCAGGATCCCAGTCAGACTAGTCAAAAACCAGCACAGCACCAGGCAAAAAGTGGGGGTAACTATGCAGAAAGATCCCACCTTCCTACAATCACCCTAAGCACACTTTCAGATCTAGCACTCGAGATTTCAGCTCTACTCCTTTGGCATTTTTCCTCTTCAGTCAGGGTGCTTTAGTATGGGTATCAGTTGCATTTTATAAAATTAAACATAAGGATATTCATCACAATGTATGTTACCTTCAATTTTTTATCTCCTTTATAAATTCTATACAGAAAGCAATCCTTATTTGCTACTTTTCCCCCCAACATTGGCTAAGCCAATAGGACAGGCTTTAATGTCATAAACAGCATTTGTGCATGCAACACGTAAAGATCATTTGTGAATGCCTGTATTTATATGTATTAAGAATTGATGATGGACGGAATGCTGAACAACGCAAACATTCTTCCCAGTCAGAGATCTGGGTTTAATCCATTGTTTTTCTACTCGCCATGCCACCCCGGTTTGGACCCAGCCATATGCAAATCAGTCTTGACCCTGCTCCTCATGGGAACAGTCCAGCCCGAACTGCCAAGCCAGGTCCTCCCTGGACCGGAAACAAGCATCCTGGGACCGGTTACAGGGCATCACCCTTCATCTGCCAGGGTAGCTTGAATCCAGTGGCACAGTGAGCACGGGACCCACGTCTGGGCATACCCATCCCACTTAGGGAGACAAAAGCAAAAAGATCAGCTTCTATCATATCTTCAGAATGAATGTTTAATCTCCTTGCAGAGCATATACGGACTGGACCAGGAGAATGTCCCAATACCAGCAGAGGTCTGCACAGTTAAAATCTTTCTGGCAAGAATTGCTTCCTTACCATCTAGGGCTGCTTGAGACCTGATATGAACCGAAGACTAAGAGACCCTCCAACAATGCGAAAAGAGCAAACATAAATCCCAATAAAAAAAATTCCTGAAAAACATAGTTTGTTCTGCCTTTCTGTGTCAAAGCGACTTTTATTTGGTCTGATGGTGCAAAGATTCTCAATGGTTAGGGACGTAACAGTGGAAGAACTCACTGTACAGCACAATACGCATGGTAGCATGCATGGGGGCAGGTGCGGCCCGTGCAGGTAAGAGCGGTGGGGTCGGGTGGGGAGGGGGGGATTTCGAGAGATGACAAGGGAAAATTAAATATTTATTTAATTTTCCCTCGTGGTCGTCAGTCGACTCCTCCCCCCCCCCCCCAAACCGGCCCCACCGCCCTACCGCTCTTACCTGCACGGGCCGCTCCTGCATGGGGGAGAACTAATGAAGGCAAGACAATTCTACAAGTAGCTGTTGAATCTGTGCGTAGTGTTAGATACAGGCACGCACTATCCTCTAGCTGGAAGGCTGCAATGTGCCAGCAGCCGAAACAGCTATTTCACCAGCTCTCTGACAGTTACAGTGGCTGCCAATGATCCAGATGGCACCGCTCGAAACGCTGGAAAATCATCTGCAAGCCATTAAGGACAGAAATGCCTTTTTATCCGAAGAGAAGACTCTACAAATAGGCTTTATCGGTGGTAGGATGAGCCGCGGTAAACAATGCTGAATTTCAGCTGAAGTTACTAGCACATAAGTCAGCCAACAGAGGGCCTATAAACCAGAGGCCAAGTGTGCATCGTTTTCAGGCTGTTTAGTGACACTGCTGTATAAGTGTGTATTTTGGAAGATTCGTTTATTTACATGGACAAGCAACATAAGTACTATTTTGCAGCAGTCAGCTCTCTCCAAGATGGCGTTCAAATGTGGACTATAACCTTATTTCTCTACATCATGGGATCCAAATATCAATGCACAATTCTCCACTGCCTCAGTCTTGCATGATGTAATCCTAGACAACATTTAAAGCATCAAAGATTGACAAATTTTGGATTTTTCTTTTTTTAATCGAACGGTGTCAGAGACATCAATGAGCGCCAGCTTGTTTGTACTAATAGACAGTACTGAAGTGCTTATTCTATGCTTCAGCAATGGAAGGTGATGGCCATCCTCCTCACAGTTTGATAAAAAGGTAGTAGGCTGTCGGTGAGACTTTGCAAATAACATGATCTTTTTCGACCAGCATATTTGCAAAGGAAGCTTGTTCAATTCAAGGATATTTAACAAGTTTTCCACTCTCATAAGGAGATCTAATCCGGAGCCACCAAAGCTTATAATACTCGATAAAAATACACGACTGTACCCAGGGCTCGTGTAATAAGTTTCCTCCTCAGCTAGTCTTCCAAAGAGCAACAGCAGGCCTGGAAATTTAAGAAGGAACATTAAATAGGATCCCTCCCACCTCTGCCTCCCTACACTGGAATATAACATATGCCAAGGCATGAATTAGAGGATTGTGCTCACTCCATGGGGCATGATAGCAAATTAAACCTCCATATTAAAACGCAATAGACGCCGTATGCCCCACTACAATTTTGTTATGAAGATATTTCATTGCATAATCTAGAACATTCTTTTTTTTAAAACCTCTTTTTATTTAAACAATAGTCAGCTTGCAAAAACATGATCATAGTCTTACATTGGGTTGCGTTCTTTGTCGATGGCATACACATTCTAATATAAAGAGACATGTCATAATATCAATGGTTCCTTGGCGTTCAACAGTTCAGTTCACACCGTCCCCTGTGCCCTCCCCACCTAACTAGATCATACCCCACCCGAGCCCCCTGTAGTCTTCCCACTGCTGCCAGATTTTCGCCCATTTCCCGGGGCATCCCCTGCTTTCGTACATGGTCTTTTCTGCCGCACAGCACCAGTCCATGTCCTTTTTCCACTGTGAGACCGTAGGCGGTTGAATCGCCCCCCATGCCCCGCAATATTCCTCTTCGCAACCATCGCCGCCACCTGTAGCCAGATTCTTTGATATTTGGGCCAATTCAATTCCCCAGTTACACACAATATATGCTATCTGGCGTCCAGGGGGACCTCCTGTTCCAACACCTCTGACATAATCCGGGCCACCTTCGTCCAGTATATCTGTATGATCGGGCAATCCCACAGGATATGAAAAAACGTTCCCTTCTGGGTTCACCCCCTCTGACACTCCTCAGTTAAGATGCGCCCTAATTTAAACATAAGTGTGCTGGTGTAGTAGGACCTATGCAGAATCCGCAGTTGGACTAATCTAAATCGTGCGCGGATCGCCACCTCTCTGGGACTCTGCACTACCTCCACCCAGTCATCATCCTCTAATAGTCCCACATCGGACTCCCACGCCTCTCGCACCTTGGTTAGTAAATCTGGTGAGTTGTTTATAATTTTCTTGTATGGACAGGACAGTGCCTTCTCCGGAATTGGGTCCAGCAACAGCCTGTCTTCTAAAGGACTATACTCAGGGATCTGGTCTCCATCCTTAAGATGTCTGCCCAGCGCATGCTTCAACTGCAAATATTTATAGTGTTCCGTGGGTGCCAACTGAAATTCTGCCTGCAGCTCTGAGAATGATAACACTGCCTGTCTCCGCCTCACATCCCCCAAGCGTACAATATCTATTAGCTTCCATTTCGAGAAGCCCTGCAATCGACCCACCTCCCGGAGCATGTCACTGGTCCACAAAGGAGTCTGCTCCGTCAGCCATCCCGCCCAGCCCAGGAATCTCGTAGCCTTAGCCCATGCCATCCGTACTAATTGAGTATGTGGGGGCAATCCATCCTGTCTCTCCCGACCGTATAATGCCCGCAGGTATCCGTCTGCCCCCATTGCCCAGAGGTCGACCCTATATGCTGGGTTGTTCCTGTCTGCAAAGGACCAGTCGTTAATGACCATGAGTTGTGACGCCCAATAGTACTTTTGGATGTCTGGAACGGCCAAACCCCCTTGTACACCCCTTTCTGCAGTTTGGCCAGTGCTATCCGTGCACCCCCCCCATCCCACAGCAACATTCTTAACTCACTGTCTACCTCCTTAAAGAATGTGTCTGGTATTTGGCAGGGGGTATTTTGTAGAACATAGAGTATCCGTGGCAGCGACATCATCTTGAAGAGAACTGCTCTTCCCATCAGGGAAATTGGCAGCTTCCTCCAATGTGCAACATCACTCTTCAGATGATCCAACTGTGGCTTTAGATTCCTCGCCAAAAACGCTGTGTCAGATTTTTCGATCTGTATACCCAGGTATTTAAAACTAGTTTTGATCTGGAGTTTGGCGTCAGCACCTAGTCGCGGGGGCGGCCCATCCGACAGCATATAGAGGAGGGACTTATCCCAATTGATCTGATACCCGGAGTAGCCCTCAAAAAACTTGAAGATCTGGAGCAATCGGTTAATTGTAAACCGTGGTCTTGTTGCGTACAAGAGGACATCATCAGTGTACAATGATTTCCTTTCCTCCCACTGATCCCCCCCATAGATACCCGAGATTACCGGATCTCCTCTGACCCATGCCACCAAAGGCTCAAGCGCCAGTGCAAACAAGATCGGTGAGATGGGGCATCCCTGCCTTGTGCCCTTTCGCAGAGTAAATGGGCGAGACACCGAGCCATTTACCTGTACCCTGGCCATGGGCTGCGTATAGAGCAGCTTGATCCAGGCGAGGAACCGGGGCCCGAAGCCAAACCTCCCCAGGACTTCAAACAGATAGTTCCATTCTATACTATCAAACGCCATGCGGGCATCAAGTGACAAGATGGCCGCCTCCACCCCCGGGTTGGACCTTACCAGGTGCATTACCCCATACAGTCGTCGCAAATTGAGTCTAGTACTTCGGTGGGGCATAAAGCCCGACTGATCTGGGTGTATCAGAGTAAGAATGGGCACCAGAAGTCTATTCACCAAAACTTAAGCCAGAATTTTAACTTCTAAGTTTAACAACGAGATCGGGCGATATGAGCCACACTGATCCGCCGGTTTCCCGGCCTTGGGGATCACAACTATTGTCGCCGTTCGCTGGTCAATGGGTAGCGAACCACGATCACTCGCCTCGTTAAATATGGCAAGAAGGTGTGGGGCTACTGTGTTGGCTGTACATTTGAAAAGTTCTACTGGTAGTCCGTTGGGCCCCGGTGCCTTCCCCGCCTGCAGATCCTGTATGGCGCCCACTATCTCCTCCTCTGTTATCTCCCTATCTATAGACTCCATGTCTTCCTCCGCCAGTACTGGCAGGCGCATTTCCGCAAGAAGTTCACAACAGTCTTGGGCCGTCCTGACCGGCGTCGAGTCATAGAGCTCCTCATAGTAGTCAGCGAATACGCGTGCTATATCCTCTCCCGCAGAGTGTGTATTCCCGTCCCTGTCCTGTATTTCCGCCACCCAGTTCCTCTCTCTATCGCGTTTTTCTAGCCATGCAATCATTTTATTGGCCTTATCCCCCAGGTCATACACTCTTTTTTGTGCAGCCAAGGCAGCCGACCTGGCTGCGTTAGTAGCCAGATCCTGTAATTCACTCCTCCGAAGATCGATTTGGTGCGCTAGCTCCCTATCTTTCCTCCCACCTTCCAAATAGAGTGCTTCCAACTCAAACACTGCCGTCTCCAACGCGTCCCAGCGCAATCTCTTTTCCTTGTTTTCTATCCCAATGCATGCTTGGACGTGCCCCCTCATTACCGGCTTAAACGCTTCCTACAGGGTACCCGCCTCCTTCACTGACCCTACATTCTCCTGAAAGTAAAGTTGCGCTCTCTCCTTGACCTTCCGAGCGTTCTCTTTATTCTGAAAGAACCAGGCATTCAAGCTGGGTGGCAACGTATATTGGCGGGTCGGGCCTCTCATCGTTATTTCCACCGGAGAGTGGTCTGATATGCCCCGGGGTTCGATTCTAGCATTAATGAACCACCCATCACCTCCTCGGTGTGTCAATATATGATCTAATCGTGAATAACTGGCATGGGCAGCAGAGTAAAAGGTATATTGCCGGATCCCCGGATTGTGTAACCTCCAAAGATCGATCAGCCCAAACGCCTCAGTAAATGCGGGAAGTGGCTCCACCCCCCTGACTCTCACTGCCACAGTGTCTCTGTCTTGCCCTGGGTCCATCGTAGAGTTTATATCCCCTCCCAGCACCAACACCCCCGGGGGAAGGTCCAGCAAGAAAGCTCCCAGTGCTGTGAACGCCTCAGAGCGCGCCATAGGCGGGATGTAACAGGAAACTAAATTAAGAGCCCGTCTCTCCCAACTCCCAGCAAGAGCCACAAATCTGCCCAGGGTGTCGTGCCATACTTTATTGACCACTAGCGGGACCCCAGACTTAACCAAGATTCCCACCCCACGGGATCCCGATGTATACCCGGCGTGCGCTACCAATCTATAGCCATATCTATCCAGCGCTCGATACCTCTGACCCTTGAGATGCGTTTCCTGAAGCAACACAATACTCGGGGAATGGCGATGCAAATATTGAAGCACAATTCCACGCTTGATACGGTTCCCCAATCCATTTACATTCCAGGATATAATACTTAGGCTGGTAATACCCTGAGTGCCCACCCGTAGCCCTCCGGTAGGTGCCCGAGCCGTTCCCTGCCTGACTACCCGCCCCTGCGATACCATCCCTGTCTTTATTGTCTCATCATGTCGCTCTCGAATTGCGACAACCCATGAACATGTTTACACATCACAAAGTAGCTGACTTTACAACAAAAAACCTTTACAAAACTTAACAGTCCCCCCCCTGTCCCCACCCCCCTCCCTGCTACCCTGCTGGCGAGTGCTACAACTCCCACCACCCCAACTCGCAGAGTGCCTGTCGCCCCAAACAAAACCATCAACAGTGGGGTTGGTCGGTGCCGAGCTCCTGAGGCTCCTACCCCAGGTCCCCACCCCCGTTCCAATAGCAGCAGATAGTTATGTCCTATAGTGACCACAATAGCAATGCACAACAATATAAGGCCACTCCGGCCGTACGGTCCTTTGCCCATACAACCCAACCACACCCGTTCAATGTTCACCCTCATGTGACCCCAACGTTATGGTCCGTGGATCATCCTGGGGCGACCTCCACGAATTCCAGACCCTCCATGCGTCCCAACTCCAGTGCGCCCATCAGTCCGATTCCTCTCCTGTCGTCCTGCGTCTCTCTCGCCATTTTCCTCTTTGCGAATTGGAACCAACAGTGCGCCATCCTTCCAGCCAGTCCATGGCATCCTCCGGGGCTCCGAAGAACCATACCTTCCCATCAGCTTCCACTCTCAATTTAGCTGGGAACATCATGGAATACTTAAGTTCCTTGGCCCTCAGCTCCTTTTGACAGCATCAAAAGCACGTCTCTGACACAGCACGTTGAGTGTGAAATCCGGAAAAAACCTGATCACTGCATTCTTGTGCAACAGGCCACCATACTGACGCGCTGTCTGCAAGATGGCGTCCCTATCGCGGTAGTTAAGAATCCGAGCAATAATCGTGCGCCGCAAAGCTCCTGGCTTGGGCTTAGGGATGGGAGCTCTGTGTGCCCGTTCAAAAGTGAAATGGACGGAGAGACGTTTTGGCTTGAGGTGTGTCAGGATCAGATCCTCAAGGAAGAGGTCCACACTCGGCCCCTCCATTCCCTCCGGCACTCCCACCACACGGATGTTATTTCGTCGTGCAAGCCCTTCCTGGTCCTCCAACTTAGCCGCCATAAGTTCTTGCTGCTTCATGAGGGCCTGGACCCTCTCTTCCAGACTCCTTGTACTAGTTTCCAGTTGCGGTACTTGAGTTTCAGTGGCCGCAACCTTGTCAGACATTTTCCGTAAATCCGCTCGCAGGAGGTTAACGTCGAGCGTTACAGCGTCGATTTTAGGATCTAATGTCCCTTTGAGGTCCGCAATTGCCGCCATGATGGCACTCAGTGAGGGTTCCGTCTGCTCCCCAGGTGGACCGTGTTGGGATGGTGACGCTGAGAGCGGCACCGCATACTTGTCCATTTTATTGACTTGCGTCCCCGCTTGGCCTTTGGGCTTCATCCGGGGAGATGTGCCGGTACAGCGACGATCTTGCAGTAGGGAGCTCGCAGAGCACTCGCACCCCACGTGGTGTCTGTAGGGCCTTGCGCACCCCACACTCCCCAAGTCCAATAGTGGTCTCTGAAAGCGCCCGCAACTCACAGTTCGTAGCTCCCTCGACTGCCTGCAGATTATGGGTCAGCCCTCCGGGTCTCGCGGCCCACAAGAGAGTTCGAGCATGCAACTTAGTCCGCCCCAATGTCTGTCCCAGTGCCCTACGCATTGTCTAGCCCTTTGTAGAGCACACTGCCTCTGGACGTTCCGCACCCTCTGTTAGCCATCCATCTCATTCACATGCCGGGTTCACCACTTCCAGGGCTCCTGCGCTACCGACTCGCTTGCTGTGATACCTGTAGGCGTTGTTCTCTATCCCTGGGATTGGCAGTCTCTGTCCCGGGGTACACAGCCCCCCCTCGCAGGGACTAATAACCTCCTGTTTGTTGGGTGAGCGCTGTTGGGTGGGGCCTACATGGGCGATAATGTCCGCGGTGAGTCGGGGACTTCCCAGGGATTCTCAGGTCTCATTCACCGCACACCGCTGCCATACCCTTCCGCAATTAGCAGGTTGGGGTTCCCTGCGCAGTCGGCCCCACGCCGTCAGGCCGTCCCTGCAACCCTCAGCCGCGTCAGTCAAGGAAGGGCGCGGGGGCACCTCACCTCTGCACCGCGCTCGAGTAGCGCTCTCAGGACTGCCGTTCCGCTCACCCCATCTCTGGCAGCGATCGGAGGGCCCGGGAACCTGTCACGGCCTCTTCAGTTTCCTCCGGGTGCCGCTGCTCCGCTCGCGCCCCCCAGGGGCCCGACTCTATTCAGCTGTCACCTCACATGCAGCACTCGCCCGCTGTCTGTGAACGCGGTCCCAACCGCGGTGCGTGCCGATGTTCTCATTGTCGCGCGGGACGCAGCCTCTCACCAGGCCCAGGGCCCACGGCAGTACAACGGGCGCCGCTGCGTCACACCGACCAGCGATACCCCAGGGGTCCGCACAGCTCGGGAGCGCCCGTATTCATGTTCTTGCAGCCTTCAGCCAGCCAATATCCCTCTGTTTGTTGCTGCGAAGCGGCTGAATTGAACGGATTTATCGGGTTTTAGGGACCCGTAGGATGGAGCTCTTTCAGCACGTCGCCATTTCCCTTGGCTCCGAAGCCACGCTCCCAATCTAGAACATTCTTAACTGGTGGTGGCAGGAGGAAGTGGGGTTTATTGCATCTCGAAAGAAGTCAGCCTCTGAAGGACTCTGCACAAATGCAGCCAGCCTGTGCAATGTGGAAGATGTATTGTAAATTAATTTTGAACAACGTTTATCATTCAGTTTGTTTATTCGAAGAAATAAAACATAACTATCGATTAAAATGGCTGCTGAAAAGATGTAGTAAAGAGTATGTCAAGTAAGAGACAGTAAATATCTTTAGCCCTACTTCTAACATGGATTAACCTTGAATCGGAGAGCGGTTCACTATGATTGTTAGAAACAGACAAGTTTATCCGCCTTAAAGCCTCCACAAACTATCAAGTTACTTTAAGCTACATTTTGGCATTCTTCACCCAAACAAATATAACCCATTCCTTCGAACCACAACTCGAGGTTGCATTAAGCAACCATCGGCGGAAGGCTTCCAAGTGTCACTTATGAAAAGAAATGTTTGAAAGAATTCTAATTCTTTTCGACAACAAAGAGTCTGGGCAGCAGCGAAACAGCAGAACCAAATATTTTTAGTAGCTAAATGTTTATTAAAAGGATTTTTCTAACTAACTTTTCTACATGACCATTCCTTTCAGACTAATCTACTGCCTGAACGTTGGCTTTGAATTTCTTTATGAGCCCGAACTGAGCTTCAAAGCTTGCTATGATTGTACTGTATAATTTAGAGACTGATTTAAGCCACTGTTGACATAAAGCAGCACAAAGAGACAACATCACTGTGATTCGTTGACTGACTATTGCACAGGCACAAACTACTGTCTCTCAATTTGCTAGTCTGTTTTTGGGTGTGTTTTAACAGTGCATATGTCTGTATGCAGCAATTCTTTAACATACAGAGTGGACGTATGCCCCACCCCACAGGAGTGTGCTCCTCTCACCTTATGCAATTGGCTGTTTGGTGTATCATACTGCCTCCAACAGAGTGCTTGCATTCCAATGCATTAGGGGATTATTTTACATCTTAAAAAGCGCCCTCAATCATGACGCATTCAATTCTTCATGTCACACATCCATTGGGCACATAAACGAATATTTTTTTATCTCACTGCAGGGGTCGAGTTATTGATGCCATCTTGGGGTCAGCAGCAGCCACAGGCTCTCCTTGAAACTAGAAAGAGCTAGTAGGTAATAACGAGTCTCATGTAGACTGTATTGCACTTCATTTGAACAGACCAAGTCAATGGTGCTTTATTCAGGCCACTGCAGGCATGAGCCTACCTGTACCACCACAAATAGTTCATGATGGTGTCACATTTTACAAAATAGCCTTAACGGTTTGTTCCACATGGAACGAGTGTGACCAAACGGCACAATACAATTTACTTTGAAAGACTGAAAATCCTTGCCCCTCTCGTGACATTTAGCAACGGTAAACCCATGTCAATAACATTTACACACACCAAATTGCATGTGTTAGCATATTAAAAAGACATATTGGCTTTGCCAATGGTTGTTTTCCCCCCTCCCAAAGTAAGTCAATTTATACTTCTCTGCCCTGATAAAGTTGTCATTGTATTCCTTCCCCTTTTTGTCCCTCTTTCTATCCTGACAACAGAACTCGTTAATCTCTTCCTTTTGAACAAAGTAATTTATTATCACCAAAGAAAAAAGAGTTCTCTTGTCTTGAATACATTGTTCTCAAATTACTTTAACGCCAGGGAGCTTTTGAGAAGGTCACCCCGAATTGGTGTTCATTCCACTTACAATACTGTTAAGATTAAAGAGGCTGGAGGCTAGTTGTCTCTTCATTTCGTTATTCCACCAACATAGCACAGCTCATCAGTCCCCTCTCTGCTCCATCCTCCAGTAGAGTCCCAACCGCCACATGTTCCAACGTTGCCATAGTCACTCCCCACGAGTCACTGAGCAGAATGCACAGGTTCTGTGACTACTTAAAGGAAAGACTACAACACATCTCCTTCCGTAAACACTTGTAGGTAACATCTTAAGGATACAAAATATCATTCAAACCAATCATAGTAATAACGAATAATTAAAATAAAACATCACTGTATGTAATGCCCCAGGAATGGATAATAAGGGTGACCCCAAGTACAGGGCACCTAGGTCATAAATCACACACAATTAAGGATCATAGTAAGGAAAGTGTTATAAGCATAACTATTCCTAAAGATTCATGAAATTACACTTGACATAAGTTTTCAATCACTGTCATTTATAATCATTCAAGTACCATGGTAACTTCCTTGGTTGTTCACTACAACCAACACACTCAAATTATGAGGTACCGGCAGTGTCTGTATCAGTACCTATATCCTCACACTGGGGTGCCCTAGAGGTGTTCACACCAGGAAGACTTGTGTCTACATCACTACCCTGGGGTGAGTCCACACTTCTATACTTTGCCAGTCTGGCCATACTCCATACTCCACCTTCACTTAGCACCACCACATTCTTCCTCATATTTGAAATGCGCTTCGGACCCCAAACTCTGATTTACCTTTTGGGGTCCACCCTGGTTTCTTTACGTGCACCAACTCTCCTTCATACCATTTCTGGGAGTATACATTATATTTCTCATCAAAACGTTTTTTGTATTTCCATTGAGATCTGTTAATATCACAAGAATCCACTTTCAAACACTCTTTACTTTTTAACCAGACTGGGTTAAGCTTGGATCCTGCACAACTTCTCCTTAGGCATTGAAATGGTGAGAGTTTTGTAACTACATTCGGAGCATTGCAGTGACCCCACAGTTTTTCTCTGAGAACCTCTTTTAGTGAGATTAACTTATCTATTGCTATTTGAGCAGATGCTTTGACTAACCAGTTCATGCTTCCTAGGAGTCTATTTGCCTGCGGCCTATGCCCAGGTTATGCAAAAACACACCCTGTTTCCTGGCCGCAGAGAACTTCTCACCCCCAATCGCTATCAAGTATGAGTCAAATAGTCTTTTTCAACTCCTCCATGGTAGAATTAGCTCCCCAGATTCTCATAGAAATTGCGGTGGTTGAGGCATGTTTGCCACTGCTGCCATTTTAAACCTGCAATAAATTCTACACAACAAACTAAAGAAAATAGCTGATATAACAAATTCAAACAGCAAGCCAAATTAAAAAGTTAATACAATAAATTAATATAAAAAGTCAACATAATAAAGTGAATATTTCCTGTCTGCTCTTGAGCTCAGCTTGGACTTCGGTTCTCAGATCCAATCAATTATGGCACTGGAATGTCACTCTTTGCTGTCATAACCATAAGAGTTCATTCACTCTCTACCTCCACTTCAGTCTCTGATATACGTGTGTGTGTTAAATGTAAGGGAAAATCAAAAGAGCTTATTTAACCTTTAACGCATGTAAGAGTGTTGCAGTGGTAGCCTCATAGTGGGAAACACCTATGACATCAACGCATAGGGTGTGGTCAATCACACCATGGCTCGCGCTTCCTTATTCACTGCATGAGCGTTCACTGTTCAATCATGCAAGGGCCTCGCTTCTGCCAACCAATCCCACCAGGGCTAGGGTGACCAGACGTCCCGGATTTCCCCGGACGGTCCCGGTTTTTGGAGAAGTGTCCCGGTGTCCCGACACTTTCCCCCCAAATTAAAAAAATTTCCCGGTTTTTGTGTAATGCCCAGGTGAAGCAGAGAAATGTCCCGTTTTTTTTTTGTTTTAATGCCTGGATTGAGCATACCACTGGAGCCCTTGTTGCATAAAATAAGTTATGTCGTGACATCACTTCGGTGAGCGTTGTAGCGCGATGGGAAATCCATTAAAGAGAGACATTTTCTCTCCAGATTTCCCTTCTCTTTCTACAAAGGTTACCACCAGTGTGACCCTGCTCTGCCCTTTAAAAGGAGCAAGCCTTGAATGTGCGCGCGTGTGTGAGTGTGTGTGTATATATATATATGTACACACACACACATTTACAAGTCTACTGTATATAGGCACATATTTACAAGGGTGTGCAAAAACCGGGACAGGCCAGATATAGAAGTAAGACTAAAGGCTTTAGTCCATTTATAAAAAGGGAGATAGAGAAGATCCTTCCAACTACAGACCAATTAGTCTTATAGACACAATGCAAAAGGTAGTTGGGAGGGTAGTCTTACAGCGAATCCAGACTTGGGCTGAGGAGGAGGATATCCGAGTATCAGGCGGGTTTTCGGTCCAATACGAGCACGGTGGACCAGGTTTTTAGATTTCTCATGATTCATGGGAAAGTAGTAACGGTAGGCAAGGGCAGTCTTTATCTCGCTTTTATTGACTTAAGGACTGCCTTTGACTTGGTCCCTAGGAAAAAATTGTGGGAAATATTACGAGAGATGGGTATCCCTCCAATGATCCTTAATCTCTTAGAGAGGCTCCATGAGGGCAATTATGCCCAGGTAAGATGGGGGTCTCAAGGGCAGCTCACTAAAAAGATCCCAGTAAACAGGGGAGTTCGCCAGGGCTGTGTGATGGCACCCACCCTGTTTTCTTTATATGTAAATGGGGTGGTCAGCTTCTTACAAGAAACCCCGGCTGACGCCCCTACCCTGGCAGGCAAAAAAGTGCCAACTCTCCTGTTTGCTGACGATACACTGCTCATCTCTAAGACACCCGTAGGTTTGCAAACCCTCTTAAATAGGTTCCAAACCTTTTGTAACTCCCGGGGGTTGATTATAAATACAACGAAAACTAAACTAATGGTTTTCAACCCCCACAAATCATTTAGGAACAATTTTACTCTAGATGGGACTCGACTAGAGAGGGTTTCCACCTTTGACTATTTGGGTATTCGGCTATCAGAGAAACTGCAGTGGAGACCCCATCTAGATAAAATGCTACTCAACCATAAAAGGGCCACTGGGGCACTGAGCAGAGAACATCGCTCTTCTTTTAGTAGACCGGTAGCCCCGGCACTTATTGTATATGGAGCCAAGGCCGTAAGCTCGGCTTTATATGGTGCCGAGCTTTGGGGCTTCGAAAACCTCGATGAGATCAGCAGATCGGAAAACAAGTTCTTTAGGGACTTGATTATGTTGCCGTGAGGAGTTCCTCTAATCCCTTTGTTCTATGATCTGGGTAGGTTTAATTTTAAAGACTTGGCAAAACTTCGACCTTTGCTTTACTGGGCACGTCTTAGGCGAACCCCAGAATTAATTAATTATGCTGAGGCACTTACTGAAATAATGCGCATCGACACCAAGAAGGAGATCAAATGGATCTCCAATCTCAAATCATTATTAATTGTTCTTGACTTTAAGGACTCTTGGGATACCCAAATTCCACCAAGCAAAGAGGACCTTAAACGGGCCTATTGGGCCTGGATTGAGGCTAAGGAACTTAGTAATTCTAACATGGGAAGACTTACGGAGGAGTTCTTCCAACATAAGCTCCAGAGAGGTTTAGAATCATACATGGACACAATTCAAGTCCCCAGAGACAGGACATTGTACATTCAATTTAGGTTTGGCTCCCTCCCAGTTCGGGAATATACCGCAAAATGGCTACCACCGCACCGCACTACTGCAGAATGCCCCTTGTGTGGCACCATAAAGGAGAGTGTTGCACACCTTCTGTTTGCGTGTCCTGCACACGCAGGCGCAAGGTCCAGGTGGCTTGTGCCCATATGCAAACAACTAGGCTCTCTGGATTACAGAGTTGCTTTACGCATACTTAAATCGGACACGAGCACCCTGTTTGTTTGCGGAGTAGCCAAGTTTTTGGGATGCGCATGGATTACCAGGTGTGGGGCTATACAGAGGACAGCCCCTTCTGTCGATGAGTAGCTGGTGAATCCAATGTGCGGGGCCAAGGATCCATGGTACAGAATATATGGGGTTTGATTTCGTATAGCATTCAGTTGGTTTTAATTATTTTAAACTTTTTAAATGAATCTAGAATCTAGTGAAAATAGCTTTAGGTCTTAACGGTTTTGGAATTGTATCTTTTTATTTTTATTGTTTGTATATGATTGTATTTTTTTTTCTTTTAAACTTTTCTTCCCTTTAACTTTATTTGATATATTTGATGAATTGGTCGATGCTTTTATGATATTTATATCGAAATAAAGCTATTTATGATGATGCTTTAGTCCTACTTTTATTTCTGGCCTGTCCCGGTTTTTGGTCCTCAAAATCTGGTCACCCTAACCAGGGTTCAAGTCTCCTTTGTTCTACACACAGCATCAGCTGAACTAAGCACGTCAGACAGTAACACCCCGTGTGCGAGACTTCTGCTCGAGTTGCTGGAAATGCAGTTGCACGCGACCCGCTCGAGCCGCTTCACAGCCTGGCTTGTGCCGCCCCATCTTGAGTCGTGCTGCACACGAGCTCTGCATCAGTTAAAATGACGTGCGTGTGAACATGGTAATCTTCCTGCTCTCAAAGTTAAAATGAGATAACTGGCCCAAAATCTATAAATTTAACGAGGAGCAGGCGCATATAGAACTTTTGATAAGAACTGCTCAATGAGGGTGTTCTCTTCACCACACGCGTCGAAATTCACTTTGGTTTTCCTCTTCGCCGTACACAGGGCTTCATGCTGGGTTCTCTTCTGAGGGGTATTGGTGGAAGACCCTGCCCCTAACAGGTTCTCCTCGTTGCCAATGTTAAGATGCTGGAGGCTAGTTGTCTCTTAACTTTTTTTATTCCACCAACATAGCACAGCTCATCAGTCACCTTCCTGCTCCATCCTCCAGTAGAGATGCAACCGTCACACGTTCCAACGCTGCCATAGTCACCCCCATAAGCCACTGAGTAGAATGTAAATGTTCAGTGACTACTTAAAGGGAAGACGACAACAAATACCTTTAATTAAGGCATCTACCATTGAAACTAATGATTTTAGTTGCAATTAAAAGTAAATCAAAGGCATAAATCATTTCTTCAATGTAGAAATGACAATGTAAGATGGGTACCCTTTCGTCAACAGCTTATTCTAGACCGGCCAGATACATTTTGGCTACCGAACCACTCCAGAGGTCGACTCAGCTCACAACATTACAGGGTGCAGCTCCCAGCTCTATGGATCTGACATTAGGAGGTGTATTTGGAGTTTACAATATGTGGGACAACTGACAAAAAGTGGCGAATGTCTCGCATGCCCTATTATGAGTGCATTGATGTCAATGGCATTCTAAATACAACGGACGGGCCACTCAACACTTTTTGGTGTATTTCGAGATCTGCCAAACTGTAAATAAGGCCCTAGGTTCTCCCCACAGAGGGACAAAAGCTGAAGGTGTGATGGGGAAGAATGAGAGACAGTGGAGTCTCTGAGACAAAAACTTATGTTGTGGCCATACTCCAGCAATCCAGAATCCATGATTGCCAAGTGACTACCTAAACCTTTAATTGTGGTTCCTCTTTTTCTGGCCTCCCATTGCATTGTGAAGCTTGCAGCTGTATATTTTATAGTTTGCCAGTTTTACAGCACCATTGAGCTTTACAAAGCACACATTCTCATGTCCCAAAGGCCCTATAGTCACTGACGTTGATTAGTTGGGGTGCGGTGCCAACACACATTTTTGGATTTGAGGACATAAAACGTATTGCAAGAGTAGAGAGAGTGCCAGATTCATGTGGACCCATAGCTCTGCACCCCGCAGTGTAAACTATTGCTGCTGTAGGAAAATGGCACTTTATTTTGAGTTACTAAAAGGAAGTTTAATTTTGTAGGTGGAAATAAAGAGAAATGTGTTCGCTCAATGATTTAGAATTTAGAATCTTAATCATTTACCTTACATACGAATACCACCACAGGTGGAACCATAAAGAAGAGGCACTGCTGACATTCTGTGTGTCCTTCTTCCTCCCTAATCACCTTTCTGCACTGTTTCACTTAAAAACTCTAACAATCAACAAAGTGAAGAAAGGAATGCTTGAAGTAATCTCAGCCGATGGGGGATCACACAGGCTGCGTTCCAATCCATCGTTTTTCACCCACACTACCCCTCTAAACAGAGATCAGGCATATGCAAATCAGCCTTGTCCCTGCTCTAACATGAACAGCCCAGGGCAAGCTGCCAGGCCAGGTAAGGTCCACAGCAGATAAAACACACTAAACCATAGACAGGTTTGTGTCTAATTAGAGAGGTATCGCTTGAAACCTGTGGAACAGAGAAGAAGATACCCACGTATTGTCATACCAGTTTCACTTGGGGCTTCACTTTGGGTCGTATTCCAGTCCAATGTTTTTCACTTAAAATCAGTGTCACTCAATTTGCCACAGCACTTCTTTGGGGTGGTATGCCAATATGGCCTTTACTAACTCAAACGCAGCAGTGATGTATGATGTGGGAAGACGTTTATTAACCCATTACCCATGAGGAGCAACTGCCCAAAACGATCAGGCTGAATTGACCATAGGTGTGGTCATCAAAGGAGATGACGAATAGGGGGGAACATAACCCAAGAGATTGTTGCTGCTATCAAACACATGGCACGTAATAAGACTCCTGGCACAGATGTGCTCCCGGTGGAGTTCTACTCCACATACTCAGCTGAATTAACCCCCTTTCTCCTGGCACTCTACGAAGCAGCTAATGAGATTGGGCTCCCTACCAGACACTACGAGGGAAGCAGTAATAGTTCCTATCTTGAGACCAAATAAAGCCTGCATGATAGGACGGCTTACCGACTGTTATCAATGCTTAATATTGACTATAAGATCCTAAGTCGGATCCTTGACACGTGCCTCTTGCCCCTCATGACTACACTGGTACACAAGGACCAGGCTGGGTTCATCCCAACACGCAACACAGCAGGAAATATTAGGCGTTTGCTAGCCATCCTAGAGGCACATAGGGACAACCAGGAGCACGCCACAATTTTTGCCGACATTGAGAAAGCTTTTTATAGTTTAGAATGGCCCTACCTGTACGAAGTGATGGGACGCATGGGACTGGGAGAGGGATTTATCAAGTGGACTAGGTTAGTGTACACTGGACCTATTGCCAGAAGACGCACGGGAAGAACAGTGTCGTGGAGCAGGCCGATAGGGCACGGTACCAGACAGGGGTGCCCACTCTCCCCCCTATTATTTGCTCTAGCTATGGAGCCACTTGCCATAGCAGCCAGGGCAGGGCAATCATATGAGGGCCTGAGAGTCATGCAGGATTGTCATCATATAGCATTATATGCGGACAATCTGTTGCTGTTTCTAAGGGGGGGGGTGAGAACTTAGCAGGAGCCCGGGATTTGATGGAGAGATTTGGCTCCATATCTGGACTCAGAGTGAGCTGGCCAAAATCCCGTCTCTTCCCAGTGGCGCGAACGGGCCAACCCCCGCTGGACTTGGCGCGCTTGCAGTGGGAAACTAGTTGCCTACCATATCTGGGGGTCCACATCTACCACGACTGGTCGGACCTCTATGAGGGGAATATAGGAAGGGCATATTACAGCTTGCGGGCGGCTATGGACTTCTGGTGGACTCTGCCGCTTTCAGTAGCTGGCAGGATTGCACTCCTTAAAATGATAGCACTCCCCCTCCTTCTGTATTACTTTAACGCACTCCCGCTCTGGATCCCGATGGAGTTTTTCAGGGACCTTGAGTCCCAGATCCGAACATTTATCTGGGGAAATGGCCGCCGCAAGGTGGCCTTCGCACTCTTACTGAGGCCCGTGACGGAGGGCGGCCTAGCGACCCCGAACTTTGAAACATACTACATAGCAGCTCAGTTACAGTGGCTGGTGCGCAGTATAGCCTCAGAGCGACGGCAGAGAGACGATCCCGGACAATCTAGAGTATTACTAAATGACCTGCTGAGAGTATTTCTCAGAGTGCATAGGCCCTCCGGGGGGAACATGCAGGAGCTCAGAGTGCAAGCTAAGTGCTGGAGTCGGGGACTGCAGAAGATGGGGGTACGGACCCCATCCTCACCAGACATTCCTCTGGACATGCTAAGTGCCCTCCCACATGGCGGGAATTGGCGAGACCTAGAGGTGTGGATGGAAATGGGGGCGACAAAAATAGGTGACCTCTACAGGGACTTGGAGATGCTGCCATTCGAGACATTCCGGGCGGAGTTTGGACTTCCGCAGGGACACTTTTTATTGCATAGGGCACTAACGACAGACGTTCGCAAGCACTGGCGGACGGGGTCTTTGGTACCCTCGCCACAACAAACATGCTTTTATATGGCCCTATCAGCGGGTACTATCAAAGCAGTGTCATTCCTATACAGAGCGCTGCGCGCAGACGGACTACGGCCACTGGAGAAACTTCGTCTCCAGTGGGAGGGAGACTTGGGCATAACCATTCCGACCAAGGAATGGGATAACATACTGGCTGGGACACCGAAAGTATCCCGAAACACACGCTTCAAACTGATAAACTATTATGTCCTGCATAGGGCATACCTGACCCCCGAACGCATAAGTAGATATTTTCAGGTGGCAGATGCAGCCTGCCCGAGATGTGACGCACCCCAGGCCCACATACTGCATATGTTCTGGGACTGTCCCCAATTGCAGGAATTCTGGACACAAGTAGTGCAAACAGTGAGCGAGGTCATAGATAAAGTACTAACATGCACTCCGGCCCGCTGCCTACTGGGCTGGTTTCCCCACTCGACTAAAACCAAGGTCACCAGCAGATTTCAAGACCTAGCATACATATTGGCTAAACGGGAGATAACCAAGAACTGGAAGGCGAGAGGAGGCCCTAGGATAACAGCCTGGCATAAGGAACTCCTGAAGTGGGTGGGATGTGAAGGCCGAGTACTAATGCGGGAAGCCAAAAGAGGGCTAAGGCACATAGAGATAGCTAGAGCCTGGGAGATCCTGGTACATGACCTAGAATACCCAGCACCAGAGCCCCCAGACGACGAGGGGGAAGCCGGATAAAAACGAACGCTCCTGACATTTACACATCATCAACAAATAGCATGTGCATAGTTGCCAACTGCCACGAGACTGCTGAGCGTCATACCTCACAGACATCACCCCACCCTGCACACACAACTAGGGTACTGATACTACACTTGAGCCAGCACGATACTAGAGACTTACTAACAGAGTGACTCGGGGGAAGGGGGGAATGGGGAGGGGCTTAGTTATTGTTGTCAATATATTGTTGCTTGAACATACCAGTCGATTATCTCTGTGGCAAAGGAAAAAGAACATGAGACAACTAATGTTAAATTAACCATATTGCCTTGTGATTATGTACTAAACTGATAGGAACAAGATTACAGCTCTAGGACTGTTACTGTCCCAGGACTGTGTTGTGAACCTATCGCCTATATGGTGGTTTCCCTAGGGGTGAACTCATTTGAGCAGACACTCAATGCTCAGCAGGGATTCTGCTAGACCCGGTGTGCACTGGCTTCGCTTTTTTCCACAGTGCTAATCATTATTGCAAAGCAGGGTCACAGAGACCGAAGAGCACCCTTGTGGAAACTGCACCCTGGAAGCTCCGGACCAGCCTATTGCTGATTTGTCCAACTACAAATTCCTGGCGGCCATGTCCTAGTGTCCAGCAAGGGCTCAGCCAGGCTTGTTAACCAACTGCAGTGTAGTGTCTTGTAATAAAAAAACGCTGGAACTCTTTTCGTTCCCACTGTTTAAAATAGGCCTGTGACGTAAGCATTGGAGAGATGAGTTGAAGGCAGGCTTAGAATATGGAGTTCTTACAAGCAGTGGAATAAAGATGTGTAAAAATTACTCTGTGTGTGGCATACTTATTGGTGAGTGCCTAGGCTGGAAGGATGCTACATCTAGCGGCAAGAATAGGGGATCCGAAGCCCATACACTGAAAGCAATCTTCCAGAGGGTTTGCCGTGGTCCAGGAAACTGTTTGTGCCTGCCACGAGTGCAGCAGTCGAAGTGCACAACCAACGCTGGGACAGGTGGAATCCCTGCCCAACACCAGCCTGCATAAAACGCCTGAAGATAAAGAAAATGACACTGAAAGTCTACATGTCGCAGCCAGGAACTGAATGAAATGGCCGCAAATAAAATGTACTGTGCCATTACGCAAATTAATGCCATATGGAGTAAAGAACGCCAAAGGCGGATGCAACCAGATTACAAAAGCAGCGTACAACGATACTTCAGAACAAGTCAAATTGAAATTAATGTGCAACGAAACAGAGATTAACCAGGTAGTTGTGAAGAAACATTTAAGCACAAAGATGACCAAAAATCATAATGTTATCTCTTTTCATGAACTAGTAGAACACAAGGCTTATCTACTTACCAAAGCCATTAACGAATTGTCATGCAACAATATGCTGCAAAGCAGCTCAAGGAAGAAGGTCAGGGGTTGTGCATGAGGAGTTGTCCCCAGAAGAAGCGGCCCACCACCAAAACTGGCGCACAGGGGCCCTGGACAACTCTCCAGACAGCCTTCAAGTAAAGGGCTCCAATGAAGAGCAATGAAGAGCAAGGGCAAGCTCTAAGCGGCAAACGTTGGTAAGGATGACTACCGCAGCCAGCCAGTCACAAGGCACTATAGAAGCTCTGCCTGATCAAGTTCCATATGAAGCGCCTAAGAGAGTACTACTGTCCACTAATGTATATATGGCTGCAGCATTCTTAAAACCCCCAACTGCATTTAATACTGCCAAAAAATACTATATTGGCAATAAATGGATGGCATGGATAGAGACTTTTTTAAGATTTCATAGATGCAATAGATGAAAAAGATGATAAAAAGATTATGAAGTATCTGAGGAACATGGCTGGTGAATGAGTGAAAGAAAGCAATACCAAAGGGGATGATGGACGGAGCGTTTGAGCTAATCAAACACTCACCCCTCAGTCAACTGATCTGGGTTTAATCCATCATCGTTCTTTAGCTCACTCCACCACCCCAGTTCAGACATGGCCATATGCAAATCAGTCTGACCCTGTGCCTCATGGGAACAGTCCAGCCCGAACTGCCAAGCCATGTCTTCCCTGGACCGGAAACAAGCATCCTGGGACCGGTTTCTGGCTATTCAGCCGTCATCAGCCAGGCTAGCTTGAATCCAGTGGCAAAGTGAGCAAGGGACCCACGTCTGGGCATACCCTGCCAACTTAGGGCGAACAAAGCGATACCAAAGGGGATGATGGACGGAGCGTTTGAGCTAATCAAACACTCACCCCCAGTCAACTGATCTGGGTTTAATCCATCATCATTCTTTAGCTCACTCCACCACCCCAGTTCAGACATGGCCATATGCAAATCAGTCTGACCCTGTGCCTCATGGGAACAGTCCAGCCCGAACTGCCAAGCCATGTCTTCCCTGGACCGGAAACAAGCATCCTGGGACCGGTTTCTGGCTATTCAGCCGTCATCAGCCAGGCTAGCTTGAATCCAGTGGCAAAGTGAGCAAGGGACCCACGTCTGGGCATACCGTGCCAACTTAGGGCGAACAAAGCGATACCAAAGGGGATGATGGACGGAGCGTTTGAGCTAATCAAACATTCACCCCCAGTCAGCTGATCTGGGTTTAATCCATCATCATTCTTTAGCTCACTCCACCACCCCAGTTCAGACATGGCCATATGCAAATCAGTCTGACCCTGTGCCTCATGGGAACAGTCCAGCCCGAACTGCCAAGCCATGTCTTCCCTGGACCAGAAACAAGCATCCTGGGACCGGGTTCTGGCTATTCAGCCATCATCAGCCAGGCTAGCTTGAATCCAGTGGCAAAGTGAGCAAGGGACCCACGTCTGGGCATACCCTGCCAACTAAGGGCGAACAAAGCGATACCAAAGGGGATGATGGACGGAGCGTTTGAGCTAATCAAACACTCACCCCCAGTGACAAGGCACTATAGAAGCTCTGCCTGATCAAGTTCCATATGAAGCGCCTAAGAGAGTACTACTGTCCACTAATGTATATATGGCTGCAGCATTCTTAAAACCCCCAACTGCATTTGATACTGCCAAAAAATACTATATTGGCAATAAATGGATGGCATGGATAGAGACTTTTTTAAGATTTCATAAATGCAATAGATGAAAAAGATGATAAAAAGATTATGAAGTATCTGAGGAACATGGCTGGTGAAGGAGTGAAAGAAGCCATGAAAAAGATACCACAAGAAGGTGAGGTGACGTACGATCAAATCAAAACAGCCTTGAATGTCAAATTTAATCCAGTGCCAAATGTGGATTACGAAAGATACATATTCAGTCAAGAGCGCCAGAGACCAGGTAAGACCATTGATGAGTTTGTGGAGAAGCACTGTAAATTCAATTAATTTAATGATGAGGAAGCTACCTGCCTCAGAGTAACCAACACATGTTTATTAGATTCCTGTCGACGAAAAATGCTGAAGGAAACTCTGAGTTTAGAACAAGTCCTCAAGGCTGCACACGCTGAAGAGCATGCTAATTGTCAAGTGGCTTAGATAGAGGCCAGAGGCACCCAAAGTGTGTCAGTCATGAGCATGAAAAGTAAGCCAAGGTACAAGGCTGAAGGACCCAAGGCGATGTCTCCATAGAAATTTGAGAACGTGTTACAGATGTGGATTGTCATTTCCACACGAAAGTAAATGTCCCGCCTTTGGACAAACATGCCTCAGCTGTGGTAAAACGAACCATTTCGTGACGACTTGCAGGGCGAAGAGAAAAGTAAGTACATCACAGCGTAAAGACCTCAGCAACATTTGACGCGCTCCCACAAGGTCAAGCGGTCACACTAGCTGAGGCAAATCGACACCAAATGAAGTTGATCGTCATCTAAATCATCGACTGAAAGTTCCTCAGTCTCAGTTTCTAGTGAATATGACAATGATAATTGTGAGATGTCGATGTTTACCTCAGAAAGGCATGCACATATGAGACTGATCAAATGTGAGAAAAAACTCAAAGTGAAGAAAAATAGACATGAAGAAGTACCAAACACATTCAAACATGGTCAGAAGATCACTCTAAAAATAAATGGTTGTTCGATACCATTCATAATTGATAGTGGTGTGTCGATAAATATCATGCCTGAGGAGACGTACCAAGAACTGTCTCCGTTACCACAACTTACTAAGTCAAAGACTAACGTATACATACGGGCTGCTTCGACACCCATAAAGAGTCAAGGATCCTTTGTAGCCACGACGAAATACAAGAAAAACATAGTACAAGCACCTATTCATGAACAGCTTCAAGTGCCTGTTTGCTCAGTTTTAATACTTTGGCTGATATGGGACTGATATCAGTGAACTACAACATGAATGCTCATCATGATATTATAAGTCAATTTCCTTCATTATTTCATGGTCTAGGAAAACTCAAAACAATGAAAGTAAAGTTACACATAAATGAGGATTATGTGTAGGTTGCTCAAAGACACAGACGAATTGCGTTTCACTTGCAAAGGAACTTAATTCGTTACTTAAACAAGACATCAATGAACGCCCCACTGGTCTGACACCATGGGATTCTTCCATTGTAGTAGTGCCCAAAAGAGACAATGAAGGAGCTATACGCATATACGTTGACATGTAACAGGCCAACAAGGCCATTGAGAGAGTCATCTAGGTCCTCACATTCCTGATATAACTCAACTGAATGGTGCAAAGTTCTTCTCTCGACTCAACTTAAATAAAGGATAGCACCAATTGGAGCTTGAAGAAAAATCCAGCTACATTACAACCTTTTCTACGCATAATGGTCTGTTTCACTATACGCAATTGAGTTCTGGTGTATCCTCTGCTGCAGAACTTTTCCAAGACCTCATTCGATGTATCTTACAGCCTGTAGTAAATGCATTTAATTATAGTGATGACATATTAGTTTTCGGAGCCACATAGAAAGAACATGACAAAGCTCTCATGCAAGTATGTCGTTTGTTAACTGATGCAGGCTTAACTCTGAATGCCGACAAATGTAAATTCCACAAGAAAAGCTTGAAATTCTTTGTCCATGTCTTTTCTGGTGGGGGTATGAAACCTGATCCAGCAAAAGTGCAAGCATTGTCTACTGCAAATCCCCCACAAGATATTTCTGTTAGGATTCTTTCTTGGACTGGCCAGTTACTGTTTGAGATACATGAGACGACTTTGCTATGGTCAGTGCACCATTACAAGAACTCACAAAAAAGAATGTATCTTTTTATTGGTCGTGAGAAGAGCTTCCAACACATCAAGCAAGCCATTGAGAGTGCCACTGAAATGGCCTACTTTGATCCCAAACTATACGGATATTGTAGTTGGCGCTAGCCCTGTCGAGTTGGGCGCAATCCTTGCACAGCACAGCGGACAGTCAAATGCCCGGAGACATATCATGGCATATGCCAGTAGGAGCCTGTCACAAACAGAACGTGCTTGCTCGCAACCTGAGAAAAAGCTTGGCAGTAGTTAGGGCTTGTGAATATTTTTATGTTTTCTTGTACGGAAAGCCTTTTACTGAAGTGACTGATCATCAAGCACTGTTGACGATATTTGGCAATCCAAAAGCCAAAATGCCTCCTCGAATTGAATGCTGGGGTTTGAGGTTACAAGAATACAAATATACGATTATTCATTGTCCAGGGAAAGATCAGAATTCAGCTGAATATTTTTCATGAGTGCCCTTACAATGCCCTGGTACCCCATGTAAGACAGCGGAGACCTACATCAATTTTATTGTGGAATCGAGCATACCAACTGCCATGCCTTTACAACAAAGTGTCACTGCCACGAGCCAAGATAGTGACATGTTAAGATTAAAAGACATTATTGCTCATCAATCGTGGAACCAGCACTACGGACGATTTACTAATGACAATGAGTATTTGAAGTTTCAAAAATGTAAGAGCTGAACTTTCAGTGACCCAAGAAAGCCTTGTTTTGTGAAGTACACAAATTGTTATTCCTGAGAGTCTATGACAACAAGCAATTGATGTCGCCTGTGAGGGACATTGAAGACCAGTTGCAACCAAAAGAGCTCTCTGTGATCGAAACTGGTTTCCATATCTCAAAGAAAGGGTTGAAAAAGAATTAAAGACTTGTCATATATGCAACTGTCTTTAATCTCAAATCATTCAGCACCCTTTAAACATGTCAGACTTCCCACATCATGCTTAGGAGAGACTTGATATTGATTTATTTGGTCCTCTTGAGAATGGCCATCTAGTCATTGTTGATGAATACTTCCATTTTCCATTGGTGGAAGAACTTTCATCCACTACACATGAAAACTAGATGTCATCTTTGCGACATGGTGTGTACCTGCAGTACTAAAATATGACAATGGCCCACCTTTCAATAGTCGAGAATTTAAAGACTTTCTAAATCACCTCAATATAAATCATCAACAAAGCACTCTTTTTTTGGAGAATGGTTTATGAGTACTCTAAAGAAAGCTGCTTAGTGTGCTGCTTTGGATAAGCTCGATCTCAAAGCTACTTTAAACACTAATCTTTGAGCTAACTGTTCGACCCCTCACTTAACGACAGGGGAAATTCCTGCTACTCTTACGTTTGGTAAAGCCATGACGACCAAGCTACCCCAATGGACCAACCTCAGATCTAAGAATGAGGAGGATGTTTACACTACGAATTTTTGGTCGCAAACAGAAAATGAAAATATATGCTGAGCGACGACATCATGCAAAGGACATTACTTTTACAAGAGGAAACTGAGTGCTGGTTAGACAATACAGAAGAAGGAAATCTGACGCTACTTTTGAGGTTGAACCCTTTACTATCACCAACACCAAAGGACATATGGTGATTGCCCACCGTCCTCGGAAGTCTCTTACGAGAGATTCCTCTCATTTTCGACATGTGGCCGATCACTCACCAAACATCTATGTCAATGTAGAGACTGGGTCCAGACAGACTGTTGATGACTCTAGATCTGCTGATAATCACACCTCACTTGCGCAGATCACTGACACTTCAACTGACAGTCCCCAGTGATCCGGTCAGAACGTGTGAATCATGTGCCACGACGATTAACTGAAGAATCGCAATTGCTTGTGCATCTATGTATTTATTCATGTATTTCTCTGTATATTTATGTATTTATCTATTTTGAAGGTTGTGACTATTTAACAAAGCAGAGATGTAGTGTCATGTAACAACTCTTTTGGTTCCCACTGTATACCATAGACCTGTGATGTAAGCGTTGGAGGGATGAGTTGAAGGCAGGCTTAGAATGTGGAATTCTGACTTGCATGCAGCGGAATAAAGACTTGTAAAAATGACTCTCCGTATGTGGCGTACTTATTGGCGAGTGCCTAGGCTGGCAGGACGCTACATGCAATACCACTCCAAACCTAGTGATCTCACAGGGGGTGGACTGGAGCCCAGCACCCCGTCCTGCTCACAGCAGACCCCTCTGCACTCTCCTCAGGCCCTAGTCTGACACACTGCAGCACAGCTTCCCTCACCCTCACTTTTACATACTTTCTTCAAACACACACACGCTCTTGCAGGCAGCCACTAAGTGGATCAGGTGCCTACAGACTCTGTCGCTCACAAGATTCAATCCATGCACAGCCTACTTCTTCTGACTCCCTATCTGGGTTCTTGTGTAGCAGAACGAACAATTAATTCTATTCAGATTTCATTCTACTGCCCTCAATGTCATGATCTCCATTGCATTACTGAGGCGCCACCTGCAACCAGCGGCCAGCCCACCTCTTTACGAAATAAATGGGATTTACTTTCGTTGGCAAGGTGATTTTTCCATAATTCACAGAAGGGGGGAAATTGATGCACTGGGGACCAGAGATGAAATGAGTGGCTGAACACTGCAGGCAACGCAATGGCACGCAGCAGGAAAGGACACGCGAGCAAATAAACACGCTGAACTAAATCTGATGGAAGTTTAGAAACAAGTACCGGCACTAAAAGCAGAGAAGCGACATCCTAAATAGATGCTCTTCTTCCAGCAGCCAAAAGCTCACCTTACGCAGCTCCCCACAGTCCCAACTTTAAAACAGAGAGCGCGGCTGCCCCCTATTGTCAGGATCAGATAATGCATAAGAACCGAACTGCCTCATTTCTGCCCGCGAAAGTAGTGTTGGTTTGGGTGGCCTCTTAGTATATGACGAGCCTAATGGAAAGTTAAATCGCAGCGCGAGTTTTGATATGTCTCGAACCGCATACTACACGCCCTGCCTGTCTCCGAGTGATTAACGAGGATTAGCTGCGAGCCAGGGACACGCACGGTTTATGCACATTTAAACAGAATCAAAGAAAGGGGCTCATACACAACTAATGATTTTTACAAAATATCGTTTTTTGCTAGGGCAGAGTGATGCATTTTCTACAACGTGCTTGTTACACACATCCACTGAACGCAGAAAGACTACTTCATTCACTTCGTTTCCCTGCACTCGGTTGATGAATAGGAATTAATTTTGCAGAAGGGTGAAACAGAAGACCATTGTTAAGGGCAGATTAGAAATGTAAACACTTCACATTTCCCACAACTACCAACTTCGCGGTTGATTTTATTTCTGAATGTCGTTAAATAGCCAGGAGGCAAACTAGGTATGTGTGAAAGAGCCATACTGCCCCCTGCCGGAAGATCTACGACAACACTTCACAGAGTCAACCATTACTTGAATGCTGAAAATGGCATTCAATCCTTTCCTACAGCTGTTATTTTCATAACCCACGGAATTGAAAGACTCACGGATTTTGGATGCAACTTTCTTGGTTTAAAAAGTTAAATGTTGTTAGCAAAAAGGTAAATGATAGACATTTTCGTTTAACAGTTCACAATCATTTGTTTACACAACGAAGCACTGCCAACAACGTTTCACGTGGTACACTCGCCAAATCTGATTTTTCCAGGTAAAAACACTTCAAATTCTGTGTTTAATACCTTTATTATTTGAGCCCGAAAAAACGGCAGCCAAACCGTCCGGATCGAGCAAGCACCTGCAGCCAGGCCATAGGTAAGTAAGAGTCAAATCCCCTCCACTTAGTAATCGTGCATCCGTTTATCATTCCTCTTTGAAGTTTCACAGCATTGACAATGTCAAACATTACAGCATTTATTGTAACAAGACGTTCTGTATTGAGTGATGTGCAGAGGGGTCAGAAATCCTATAACCTTGAGAGGCAGTTAGCGGCGTGGCTGTGAGCCAAGCATTTAACAATATCAACATGTTTTCGGTGTCTATCAGAGGCTGGTGATCGTGGAGCCAGCTACTGCATTTTCAGCAACAATTTCACCGATTTGTTCACACAACGGATTTTGAAAGGGCACCATAAAACTTCGTATAGTTGTAGAACAATAAAAAATTAAAGGTGAAGCCTTGCTGAGAGGATGTATTGTGTGTCACCATGAGACCCACATTCTACCCCCCCCCCCCCACCTTCTGGAATTGAGCATGAGCGGAGTAGGTGTCAGCTTGTCTCTTCCAGCTGGCCCACTACCTGTGAGGCCTGTGACAACAGGGTTAGGCACATACACACACATACAAGAACATTCAAATCGGCACTTGCAGCAACCTTCAATATTTTGTTTTAATAAAAGTGGCTGATGTGCCTCAACTCACTGCACCCTGACTCAGCCAGGCCACAGACCACTCCGCGCCCAACACGTACATTAGGATTTTGTGCGTGTTGTGAGACATGGCAGGCATCAGCCTCTACGTCATATGTGCAAGGCCTAATTTTTGGCAGTTTGATATAGAGCAAATTTGGTCCAAGAGCATGTGAGTGCTTTTCATGACAATCAGAAGTTTTACATGGAAGCATCCTTTTTTAAGCACAGGTGGTTAATTGAACTGCACGGAATCACAGGATGATGAGCGCACGCCGGGATTCGAACCTAGTTCCCCACTTCCATTGTCGGCAGCTCTGCAATATCTCTTTCCTGCTGCAATGCCAATTAGAAGGAAAGGCTGCAGCAGCAACCTGGCGCCGGAATACACTAGCTATTTCCTGTCAAAGCGGCACATAGACACGCTCTATCGGAGAGGCTCATTTTCAGCAGCTTTTGAGCTGCGCGTACCCATACTTCAGAGCCTGAGCCCTGCTGTCACTAGGAGTACCGGTACTCTTCTAGCCAAAGTAGAAGTTCCAGTACTCAGGGGGAGAAAACTGAGAAGTGCCAGTACTCAATACCAGTGAGTACCGGCCCATTTAAAGCACTGAGAATATCCCACTAGACAGGTGGTTTAACCTGCAGTTCAGCGTAGAGCATGCAGTCAGCAGATAAACTTTCTAAAGGCCTCCTCGTCATTCAGAGAAAGGGTACATCCAGGGCTGGCGCTAGGCATGGGCAGTGTGGGCAGCTGCCCAGGGCCCCGCTCTCAGCACACAAACACAGGGCCCCACACCAGTGTGTCACAGCCGGGCCACGGCACACGAGTCCTCTCCTGACCCCTGTTCATCTAATCTAAGAGAAAGGTAGGTCCTTACAATTGTGCCCACGGGAGGGGCCCCGGCCCTCCCCTGGGCCTCAGAACCATGGTAGAGCGAGGCTAGACCTAGCAGAGGGGGGCCCTCCTATTGGCCCAGTTGCAAGGCGACACCTTTTGCAGGTTTGTCCTGCAATCAGGCCTGCTGCCCATTCAGAGGCACCATAGGACGCCCATTGTCCTGCAGCAGATTTAAACCTTTCTGTTGAAAAGCAACTTTCACACATTCAGCCCATTATGAGCTGCTAAGAGGTGCTGGTAGGTGGCTGAGAGGGAGGGGCTGCAACCGGGAGGGGTCTGTACAAAAAAGTGTCAGGACCAGGGTAATCTACTGAGATGCAAACAGCCCTGAATGTGTAAGGTTGTATGCAAATTAGAGGGGCCTCGCACATTGCGTTTCTGCCCAGGGCCCCCGAAATCCTAGGACCATCCCTGGGTACATCATGTTATCTCAGTGGCGTGGCTAGGTGCAATGGGCCATAGTGCAAGCAAAGTAAGTAAGGCCCTAGCTAGGGTGACATCTTAGTCTGTCAGCTACCCCAACACTCCTCAGCCTCCTTTGTTACAATCTGCATCTGCCATATCAAACTCACTACCGTTCTCATACAGACACACTAATGTATTTACACTTCCTGCACTGTGTTTCTGCAATTCGAAGCAATAGTCATAAAAAGCATTATCAAATCTAATATGTTTGGCCTTTGTAAAGTGCATGCACACTAAGACATAACATGCATGGATCCCAGACCCACACTGTTGCCCTCCCATAGGCACATTCCTCACACTGCACTCACACAGGTATATACCTCACTCTGCACTCACTCAGGCACAACGTTCAACCTATAGACCACTTACCCTGCACCCACAAAAGACGATGCTACTATTACATTCACACCGGCACATCCCTTGCAATGCAGTCACAAAACCTGCTGGCTATTCAGCACTCATACAAGCACACTACGTGCACACAGGTAGACCACTCACTAGGAAGGAGCAGAGTTTAGACAGATGGTGGCACAGGAGACTGGTGCATCGGTCCACTAGCGTAAGTTTAAGTTCTTGAAGTAAGCAACACTGAAATGTGAATGGCCACCGAGGTAATCTTATCTCCCATAGGCCACACTTGGGCCAGCACATCAGACTAAGTCATTCTATGGGTTCTCGCAAATATTTTTCCAGGGGTCAAAAAGTTTGGTCTGTGATGTGACGGAGGGCAGCATTGATATCAGCAGGGTGGCGGTGGGGGGGGGGGGAGGTGAGGAGTTAGGGTGTGGGGCGTGAGGGGAGGAGTGACGGTGCGGGCGGGGTCAGTGGTAAGGTGGGTGTAGGTGAAGCAAAGCATATACATCTACAAATCTAGTAACAATTGCACAATATGAAACCAGAAAACCTGGGATTAATCTCAAATTCCCTAGTTTACCAAATTGTGTGATCCTAGGCACATGATTTATTTCACTTTCCCTTCTTTTTCTTCATTATTACATATAAGAGGACCTCGAAATACATGACTTCAGAATGTGTGCTCTACAAAACCTTCTCCTGTGTTTGATTTCATAAACTATACGGTTGTTTTTTTTTCATTTATTTTTTATTTATTTTTATTGTTCAATTCATAGCATATGAATCAAATTCAATCAATTAGATATCCAATTCAAAAATCAAGTTCCACAATATAAAAAATTAATTGCATTCAGACAGATATCTCCATATGGTTAAGCATAGGCCCCCAAATCTGAGCCCCCAATTTCTTCTTATTCAATGATTTCAAACTATACAGACTATATTCCAAATTAAAAATATTGTAAAACTTCGCTCGCCACATCTCAAACGATGGGGCATCAGATTGAAGCCACACTGAGGCGACACATAGTCGTGCAACTGCGACTGCTATGAATACAAGGTACTTAAATGGATAACAAACTTGACCTGTTTTTGTAGCCTCCCCCACTCCCGTTAACATTACCTCTTTGGAAATATATACAACCACGCCCGTAATTTCTGATAGAAACTGCTCAATATGATTTCTGAACTGAGATAAACCTATACATTCATAAAATACATGTACTATATCATCATTTTCCATATTACATCTAAAACATTTCCCATCATATGCCCCACCCCACTTCATCATTTTTTTGGGGGTATGATATAAATTAAATAAAGTCTTATAATGTTGAGTTCGCAGATTTGCTGTCAAAAGAATTCTATCAGCAATATCAATTGATTGTTGCACGTATGAGCCTTCAAGCCCAAATCGTGCCCTCCATTTCCTATCCTGATTCTCTATATCATCAGGCTGAGTGTCAATCAACATTCTATATAATATCCCTATCTTAGCTCTTTTCCCAACTGCCTCCACTAGAGAATTGGGCACTACCTCAAGATACTTGTAGTGTTTACATAAAAAATCCCGAATTGTAAATATTTAAAAAAAATCATGTTTTGGCAAATCATACCGATCCATTAGATCAGAGAAAGAAAGAAGTACCCCGCCACAGTATATATCTCCCAATTGCCTAATCCCATTAACTCGCCACCTTTCCATCTTTGTATCCCAGAAAATAGGCGGGAAAATAGCTATAGAGTTTAAAGGTGTATAGTAGCCTATCCGAGTTAACGCTAACATCCTACGTACTGTTTTCCAAGCCTTATATGCTGAAATCATAACTTTGAACCGTGTTCTCTTAAAATAGCTAGGTTCCACAAATTTAAATAAAGTATTTCTAACCTCAGCTCCCATCAACATTTGATATATATTTGGTGCTTCTGCCAACTGTCCTTCCTCTCCAGTCAAAAGAAACCGCATGTTTTGTAATAAACATACTAAATAGTAAAATGTAAAATTTGGTACAGCCCATCCACCTCGGTCTAATGGTAATGTCATGTATTTTGAAGCTCGTCGAGCTTTCTTTTGTCCCCATATAAACCTGTCACATAGAGATTGTAATTTCAGTAATTGTAAACGAGTCAGCTCCAATGGAACTGACCTAAAATAATACATTGCTTTAGGCAGAATACACATTTTAAGTACATTGCACCTTCCTACCATCGATAAATGTAAACATTCAACCCTATCCAATTGTCTTTTGGCAGAAGAGACTATATCTCCCCAATTCACCTCTATTAAATCCTGTAATGACATCCTGATTTTAATACCCAAATACATGGCTTCATCCGTAACCCGTCCTTCTCCAGGGCATGCTCCTTCAGAACATACAATCTGAGTTTTGGCAGCATTCAACTTGTATCCCGCCACTTCCCCAAATACCCGAGTCAAATCCTCTATCTCCGCCACGGCTTGCTCTGGATCAGATGTTGCCACCGCTATATCGTCCGCATAAGCTAATACACGCACCTGATGCTGCCCACAAGCCATAGACTTAATCCTATTCGTTGTTTCCAACAATACAATAAGCGGGTTGATGTATAAGGCGAACAACAAGGGCGAGCAGGGACATCCCTGTCTTGTCCCCCTACTAATATTTACAGGAGCAGATTCCCTTCCCATTACACAGATTTTAGCCCGAGGGGATTTATACATAGTTTGTATAGCCCTAACAAATCGGGGCCCAAATCCTATCTTAAGCATAACAGCCCAGAGAAATGGCCAGGACACACGGTCAAACGCTTTTTCAGCGTCTAAAAATATTATACCAAGGCTCTTCTGTTGTACACTAGCATAATCAATCATTGCAATTACCCTATTTAAGTGATTGACCGTGCTCCTGGCCGGTATAAAACCATGTTGGTGTATAGAAACCAGTGGGGTAATTACTTGAGCCAACCTAGCTGCCAGAATTTTTGAATATATTTTACCATCCGCATTTATCAAAGATATTGGTCTATACGACCCTGGCAATTCAGCCGGCTTATCTTTCTTTTTAAAAACCACAATATTGGCTTCGTCCCATGATGGTGGCGGATTCCCAGCTTGGGCTTCTAAAAATGTAGCCAGCATGTCATCCTTTATTACTTGAAAAAGCATTCGGTATATCTCCAATGGTAGCTTATCCGGCCCTGCCGCTTTACCACTAGCCAGTGAGCCCAATGCTTCCTCAAGTTCTGCCATAGCAATCGGAGCTTCTAAGGCTCCCCGCTGTTCCTGTACAAGACCCACTAAATCCACCTGTTGTAAAAAAAAGTCTCTATGTTACCCTTATTAACTATATCTTGTGTATACAGCTCCTCATAGAAAGCATGAAATACCGCCAGAATACCTTCCATATTTTCTACTAGATTCCCCTTTCCATCATCCAGCGATACTATCTTCTGCGAGGATTGCCTGCCTCTAAGCCTTTGAGCCAGACATCGACCTGTAGCTTCCCCGTATTCATACCTTTCTTCTTTATGGATTTTATATTGACCTGCAATTTCCTGACTCCAAATCCTATTAATCTTAGCTTTAGCACATGCAATCCTAGTTTGTATCTCCTTGACATCCTCACTGTTTCTTATCGCTTGTACAAGCTCCCGCTCACCTGTCCTTAACTCCTCCAAAAGCCCCTGCATAAAAATCTTCTGCTGCCTTTGTTTAGCCAGCCCATAACTGAGCGTTTCACCTCTCAGCCCTGCTTTCAGTGCATCCCATACCATCGATTGGGCAGTAGAGCCTCTATTACTCTCCAAAAATTGTGTTGCCCAGATTTTAATATGTTCATTATACTGACTATTTCCAAGTAACTTCCTATTAAAAGTAATAACCTCTGTTTTCTTCCTTGTCTTATACTAAGTAAATCAAGTGCTACAGGGCCATGGTCCGAAGTAATCCTCGGCCATACCTGCATCTTTGCCCCCATAATAAGTAGCCTAGACATGAAAATATAATCCAGCCTAACTAATTTATTATGGGGATATGAATAAAATGTATAGCCTGGGTCTCCATAATTTACAACTGCCCACACATCCACTAATCCATGACCCTGCAAGAGTTGTTGTAGCGCTCTGAAAACGTTTGGTTTACGCCCTGTATATTTCTCATACTCCAAATCCCAAATCTTACTTTCCCCATGGATGTTAAAATCTCCACATAGTATCAGCGGGGTATCCCATAAAGCCAATTCCACATTCAGATGTTCCAATGTTTCAGCCTCATCTAAATTCGATCCATATACCGTACAGATCACTATCTTACTTTCCCCTACCATACACTCCGTTATAGCCCATCTCCCTAAATTATCAGCCATCTTGCTTCCCGTCCCAGAAATTCCTTGTCTAGCTAAGATCGCAACACCCCTATTCATAGTAGATTGTCTAGTTGCTATAATCAATGTATAGCCAAGCTCATTCAATATCTTGCATTTGCTCCAGGGCAGATGTGTCTCTTGTACACACAAGATATCAGGGTTTATCAACCTTAAATCGGCAGCTACTCGTTGCCTTTTGTTTACATTATTCAATCCACATACATTAAATGTGCATATGCGTAGCCCCCTATCAGTCCCTTTAACTGCCATTTATCCAAAAGAATTCCCAATTGCATATCATTCCTATGGAGATCTCTATATAAATCATATTATAAATCATATTAAACCGGTTACACATGCTATGAATTGCTTTTTCCCCTTTATCTTTAACCCAACCTCCCCCTCCCCTTACCCCTTAGTGATCCCTCCCCTCTACCCCACCACCAACCCCTCAACCCCCGAACCCCTTCCCCCTCGTGTCCCTCCCCCACTATAGAGGCTTTAGGGCCAATCGCCCTTGTGATGTCCGGTGAATAGCCCACCTAGTGCTCACCCATCTCCCAACACAATCCTACTCCCAAGCCTACCCTTTTTTCCCCCCTTGACAGGATATCCTTACTGCCCTCCCATAGTGCAAAAAAAAACAAAAACATAACCACCTCTCTCAAGTCTCATAAATCTACAGGGGAGCACAAAAAAAAAATACTGTTATAAAATCACATCAACCATTACAGAATCAACAATCTTTATCATAAGGGCTGGAGATATTCCTTAGCTGCAATGTCCGAAGTAAAAAACCGTGTTTGTCCCCTGTTTACAACCTTGAGAGTAGCCGGATTTAGCAAAAACGCTTGCGCCCCCTTCATTTGGAGCGGATTAATCAATTGACGCATCTGCCACCTTTTCTCCACTATATAATGGCAATAATCCGGTCTAACAAAAAATTGTGTATTCTTCCCGGTCCTCTTCCTGTCAGGCCGCGCCAAATCATAAACTGCCTGTCGCGCCCAAAAATTATTCAGGGATATCAAGATCGCCCGTGGTCGTTGGTCCGATTGTCCAACTTTCACTACACGCTGTCTAAATGGAAATCTATGTGCCCTTTGCACTTCTAGTGTCCAATTCCATTCTTTCAGTTCTGGAAAAGCCTCTTCAAACATTTCCACCACAAAATTACGAACATCCTGCCCCTCAATCCCCTCCGGTACCCCCAGAATCCTGAGATTATTTCGGCGCAAACGATTTTCCATGTCTACAAGTTTAATTTGTATGTCATCTTTATTGGCGCGCATAATTTCTGTGATTCCCTTTTGTGTCTCCATCTGGTCCTCCAGCGCCGAAATTCGTGTCTCTGCCTCCGTCATTCTCTCTGTGAAGTCATTACATGTTTTTGCAAGCCTTCTAACCGTATTTTGAAGTTTCCTACATGCCGTATGAGTTTTCAAGTTCTCTGATCGCGTTTCCAATCTATGCTCTGACAAACATCTGTAAATTGACTCCAGCGATATTTCTCCCTGTACTTTTTCGGGATACCTCCCGCTGCCTGGTCAGCGAAATTCATTCCATCAGGCGTCATCTCTCCTGAAGAGGAGAAGTCCCATTGAGGAGGGTCCATCCCTTCTATTCCTGGCCCCCCTCCTTTATTCATCTTACGTACTGTGAATATCCCCAAAGCAGTGTTATCTAAATCATGACCCATATTACTTAAGGAACCTTGTAGATAGCCATTCTCACACACTTGGTGATCCTCCTCATCTGACACGTCTGAATGTTCCGAGAGAGAATAAAATTCACTTTCCTTACTACTGACACCCTCGGTCTTGTCATCACTTACTCCAGCCACTTCTTCTGATAATTCTAGATTCTCCTTATCCGCCTTTTCTCCCACATCTGCAGCACTGTCCATAATTGTCTGGTCCGCTTCCAAAACAGACAAAGTTATATCCTTTTTTGTCAAGGCCAACTCTTGGGGAGCTTTACTCAAGCTCATTTCTTGTTCCTCATTTCCTATACTTTGCTCCGCAGTTGTTCTGGAGGTCTTTTGTAACAACATCGATTTCTTCCTAACCGCTGTTTGAAAAATTTGTGGGATCTTGCCAGCTTCCATATTTTGTTCCTTACTTTGACCACTACTATCCCATTCCCCAACTCTTATAGATTCTTTAAGGTTTTTCCCACCTAATGCCGCTCTAGTTCCTACCAAAGATTCCCCAACCGCTCTTGTTTTCCCACCACGGGCGGTTTTAGGTGGCATTGCCGCTTCTATTATATATTCAGCCACAAACAGTAGTTAAGATGCGTCCGTACTCCGTTAACTCACCAACACCTCAACAGCTTCAGTTCTCCGCTCCTAACAATCAAAGCGCTATAATCCACATTCACAATGCTCCGTGGGCTGCTAAGACACCACTTGCTGTTAGCCACTTTACTCCTAACTCGGTGCTCAGTTATCGTGTTTCCCTAGCTAACAGCAACTTGCACCAATTCTGTTTCGTTACAGCCCGCTTTTCCCAAAGAGTCTCAAGGCTCGCCGATATCCTCCACTCACCAACTCTCGGCGGTCCCAAATCCACAGTTCGTGTCCACTGTCTTCCGCAAGCTACAACGATGCCGCTTGCCTCTCCACTAACAGCCAGGAGCAGCTCCGTTACTACACCAGCTATCGAGTCGTCTCCACTCCCTCCACCTTCAACTGCCAAACCGTGCCTCACTCGCACTCGTCTCACTGCTCAGGTGAGCTTACTTTCCCCAGCTGGAATCAGCCTCCGCTAGCGAGTCTTGAAATCCACCACGCTGAAAACCACTTGCACCACTTTCATGTCGTTTTCCTTTTTTTCCCACTGTTGCCTTTTCAAAAGTTAAACCATCAACAGTTTCTTTGCTTCTCGCTTCTCCCCCTCGATAGCGTTTCCTCCTTCTACGCCATTAACCCCGATTGTGTGGGATAGGTGAGCTATTCAGGAGCCACTCACACACACGTCCAGCACGTGGACGCCATCTTGCCCCGTATGATGAGGACTATACGGTTGTTGATGTATTATAGGAACCCAGGCTTCCCAAAGAAAGCACATAACAACTGACTTGCGACTCAGTTCATTATTGGCATTGTTGTTAGGGTGGGGGGAAGAATTAATGTTTCTAAATTAATGTTTGAAAACTATCACTTTCAAAAAAAGACTTCCCAATGCAATAATATAACCTAATGTACTAAAGTGAAACAGTTCTGTATGTTAATGAAATACACTTTTTGAATTGTGAAGACTCTTTGTCATATTTTTACTCTTTTGGTGCAAGATGTCCTTAAAAATGAAGGTGTTCTCAAAGATAAGCGGTGCAGGACTCCATAGTTACTGTCTTTCTTTAACTTTAATTAACCTTAAAATAAATGCTTGCCTGTTTATTTAACATCTTTTTAATGTTATTGCTGAGTTGAGCAAACAGCAGCCCAGTGCTCCTCTTGACCAGGGGGGCAAATGTAAAGGTCATGAGGGCTGTTTGCGACCCCCAGGCTGTGCTCTGAGTATCACTGGTCTAATCTTTCTAGACTTTTGCGGCAAAGACTCATGGCATAAAAAAATCATCTGAAAAACAAGGTGGTGGTTTTCTTTGTAGTGCAAGCATATGCTAAAATAAAGAGATAAAGAAAGAAAAATAAATGAAAAAATATGCCAACTACATATAGACGGCATGTGCTTCAATAAAAAAATAAAAAAGTATGGCTTCACACTGGTCTGCCATCTTGGAACAGTAAACAATGACAGAGTGTGCGGAATACTGTTTCAAAATGGTGATATGGTTTTGAAGCTTGTAGCAGTGATGCCTGGCAGTCTGCATAAGAAAGTTACGGTCCACTAGCAATGGCAGCCGAGCAGCTGGTACTCTCATTACTCAATTAGCACCAATCTGCATTTGCAGGTGAGCTGCTAGGGAATGAACTAAAGGAAATATCTGATGAGGTCAAATTTCTAGGGATGCCGAGTAACAGAGTGAACAGGCAAAATACTGTTACTATTACTTAGACCACCGGAGATCCTAAAGATCAGCGGTTATCTACTAAGCTGAACCAAACATTGGCAACAAAGCCAATGGCTGAAGAGCGCTGATCCACTCCCTGCATGCTGTTCTGAAGGACTGAACTAATATGTGAATGACACTCTGTATGACGAATAGCTGAAGAGGGCATGCCGAAACCCCTTTTTCTCTATGCAAGATTCTGTATTATTTTTGCGAAAACATGAGGCTGGTGAGACAGCTAAAAGAGTCTTTTGGTCAGACCTAAAACACACAGAAATAGATAGAAAACAAGGAGCAGGATTGCAGTGGGTCCTTGACTCACACGCATAAGACATACAGCACTGGTCAAGAGCATCAAAATCTTCCATGAAACACATGAACAGGTATGATACTGCAGAACCAGTGCAAGTTTCCTTTAAATACTTGGAACAAGTGTGGTACTGCAGTGCCAGGCAATTCAAGCTTCCTTCAAAGACCTGGAACAAGTGTGCTACTGCAGGTTCAGTCAGTGCATGCTCTCAAAAACATGGACCAAATGTGCTACTGCAGGGTCAGTGCAAGCTTCCTTCAAATACATGGAACAAGTGTGGCACTACAGGAACAGTGCAAGCTTCCTTCAAGGACATGGGACAAGTGTTGTGCTCGGGTCCAGTGCAAGCTTGCTGCAAAGACATGAAACAACCGTGGTATTGCAGGGCCACTAAAATCTTCCTTGAAAAACATGGAACAAGTGTGGCACTGGGCAGCACCATTTAACTGCAACAAATAAACAGCATTACAGATTTGGTACAAGTTTAAGGAACAGCACTGGGATGTATGAGTGCAACCTTGACTCACACATATAGAAAGATTTCCACATGCAAAACAAGTACAGCACCAGGTGGGAGTTCACGTTTCCCTCACACTCAGTGAACACATACCGATCTGGTCAGAAACAGTACAAGCTTCCCTCTCCTGCCCGAAAAACAAACAAACAAACAAACACACACACACACAGACACACTTTGCAGCATTTGACAGTAGTGTAAGTTCCCCTTACATGTATCACAGGTGGAAGATGGTCATCAACAGTGCAAGCTAAGATATCCTCACATACAAAATAGGTATCACACTGGTAGCCCCAAAATAGGCTGAAAGTTTTTGTGGCTTCTGATTGCTACCCATGCTCGAACCTCATGTACCAAGAATGAAAGAGAAAGCATTACACTTTGATGTCAAACAGGTGCAAGAAAAGGTTACCTATCTTGTGGCTGAACTGCACAATGTGAGACCAGAAAACCTGGGATCAATCCCGGCATGGCCACTTGACCCAACTGTATAATCCTGGGCAATTATTTTATTTTATCAGGCCTCCTATTTCTCATTACTACATTTGAGAAAACCTTGAAATACATGAGGATGTTTGTTGTACAACAGTCTCTCTTGAGTTTGACTTATTGGATTATAATTATAATGTCACTCCTTGTCAGATAATAATAGAGTCCACATTTAGGGTGCACATAACAAATGATTTGCCTCCAAGTTCACTACTGGTATTGTCTTTGGAGTGGGGCGGGGCATGAATGTTTCTAAGTTCATGTTAAAAACTATCACTTTCAATAAACGCCTCTTAATGCAGTGATATAATCTAATGTATTAAGGTGGAACCCTTGTCAAATAAATATACTTTTTTGAATTTTGAAGACACTTGAGCATATTTTTACATAATATTTGCTGCACTATTTCCATGACAATTGTTCCCATGGCCCAGCTCGTGCCTGGGCTCTTAGAGTCAAGTCAGACCCTTAGCTCGGCTCTACCTGCTAATTTGTTGGCTCAACCACCTCTAATGCAGTACTGTGTATAACAGTTACTCCAGAGCGGAGCAATATCTTGTCTTCCAGATGATGGCTGGTTTCCACAGGTCTCAGAAGGATAACTATCTCTACTTCTGTTCAATTAGGAAGAATCGTACATTAGCACCTCAAGAACTTGTTTAAAGTTACCTGTGCATTATTTTTAGCATAACAAACAACCAACCGTCAAATCATAAATTTTCCCAGTTCCAGCATTCTGTCCTAAATAAGCAATGTTCTTTTACTAACTGTCATTGTCTGCCCTCCACCCGTAAGGCTGAACGCTGTCATTATTGTGACTCTCTTGTCTTCAGAAGCCACCAAGCAGCATGGGTATAACTTCTTTTTTGACCTCTGATGGCATCAAGCAGCCAGGGCCCTATTTAGGAGCACACCCTTGCCAATAAATAACTAAAGCATCGTGCCATAGCAACAGTCATTTACAAACTGCTCATTTCCCAGTGTAATGACCACTACATTTGCACAGATATACAATTCTACTGATAAAACTATATAGGGCACAAATGATAATCTGTGGAAATTGAGTTTCAGCAAATATGTCATTTGCGCATCACCAAATAAAGTATCATGATTTGTTTTGATCTTATTAAAATCTTTCTTTCCATCACTCTTCAGAATTAGAAAAAAAGCTTTGGTTGTGCTTTCCGGTTTACTTATCGTGAAATATTTGTGCAGTTCTTTTCTTTTCAAACCAGGAAGGTTTTCACCTAGTTCACTTTACACACTCTTCACACTTTGCAATAAGCAAAGCACTAGTCTCCATTGCAAAAAAATAATCAGCAATTTGTCAGAAGACAAGACTGACATTTGACCTCTGTCTTTGAACACACAGCAAATGTGACAAGAAAAAATCAAAATGTAAAGTCCTCATTAATGCTCTTCAGAACTTCAGCAATGATTTTAGGTGCCCTCTCAGGGCTGCTGTCGTTGAACTCCCTCCCATCTCTGGGTCCTGGTGCATTGCACTGGCTGCACCACTGGTAGCTACACCCCTGTGTCATCTCAGCAATCCACAGCAAAGCGGTCTTCACATTCTGCTATGAGAACAAGTCACTTTCCTAGAGCAGCCCCTTTGATGGATTTCCACCAAGTGTCTTTCCTTAAAAGTCTTTTTGCTGCATCATCACAGTATTTCTATTGCTTTTCCAAAAAGATGATCAATGTCAGCTCATTTCAGTAACTGGGTTTAGTAGAAAGAAAACTATCAAAATACAACAGAAATCAACAGCGACACACAAACACTAAGCACTGCTTGGGAAAATGCATATTTTCTTAAAGTATTTGTGTCATGCATTGTGAGTTAGGATGGGATCCCTATCAGAATTTCACTCCGTCGGCTCTCTCTCTAAAGTCTAAAGAGTAGGAGAAGAAAATGGGGAAGGGAGCGAGAAAGAGAGGCACAGGTGATCATTCTCTACTTCAGATCTTCAGGAAGGGAGTAGCACAGATAAGTGGTGTAGTAGGAACTGAATCAGAACATACAAAAGTGAATATCACAGAACCATGGGTACGGAAGGGTAATAGAAACACAAAACAGAAAGGGTCTTACCGATCCCTGTGGAGGATGGTGCTTTGATGAGCTTAAGACCAACACATCAACAGGAATACAGATGTAAAACCCCAGGACACCACTGAGTTTGTAAATACTAAAATATATAAGAGACAAGCAATCAAGGGAAGTTAGCTGCCTAGCTCCACTACACGAGGAAACCATACAGGGGAAACAAAAACAACCAAGGTGCTGGGATCAAACAAGGTGACAAATTTCAAAACAGGAAGTCATACAACTATTAAACGTTCCCAAGCAGCTTCTACATGCTCACCTGTGGCTTATGAACCCCTCAGCCTACAAAGACTCAGAAGTGGTAAGTCTGACCCTGAAACAAGTACACTTCCAGATGAGCAGTCAAGTCTTTCCCTCTCAAGTTTCCAACAACCTTTCCTCCACACTCTCCATCTCCGAGTGAGGACTCTTTGGACTTGTAGTTTCTGTTGTTTCCTCTTTTCTCCTGCTTTTGCATAGCTCTTATGAGCTGCAAATTGATCATTCGGGGATTTCCTTATCCTAATCCCGACACTCTGCTCCAATACAGAGCACATAAACTTTCCTTTCAAACAGAAAAGAGCAAAGCTATTCTTTTACAAATACACATTAGCCAAGTGCTGTAAACAAGTTTTAACAGGGCTGTGAGGCACCACTCTCGAAACAAAAGGTGTTCTCATAGAGCATTTTAGAGGAGGCCATAGAAATGTACCCTCTTTCAAATACCAATAAGAGTTTTTCCCCACTGTTTCCATGTGATATCATAGACAACTACAGAGAAGCTAGGCTTGATGAAGATGTCACCTGGAACCCTTAGACTGAAAACTTGCCTTTATTGATAGGAACCGATCTACAATTGTGAGTTGTGTAATGCACCTTATGATGGCCGATCCCACTGTTAGCTGCTCTATTCAATCTATTCTGTGGAATTTCTAACACGCACTGTCCTCCACCTGGGCATCCTAGCACTAGAAGGAAAATTATCATCAATGATTCTTACAGAGTTCCAAAAATTGGAGGTGGTAAAGAAAAAGGAAGGCCCACTCAAGGTGAGACTAGTAAAACATGGACAGAGTATAAAGAAGCCCAAAGCAACAGACAGGTGGGACACTAATGAGAACATTTGCCCAGACCATGAAAGGCTCAAAGAACAAGATCACGTATAATCAGGGCTTTAAGTGGGGAAAAAAAACTGGGGGTGCTCTAAAAGGGGCGTGACAAATTTCGTAAAGGGGTGTGGCCTATCCGAGTAGGGGCGTGGTCTAAATCAAGATAACTAGTATTGTGTGCTTAAGAAAATCATGAAGTCGCATCCAGCAAAGGATAATAAAATAGGCAAAAGGGTATATTTATTAAGTATAAGCCATAAAATACCAAACACTTTAAAAAACATGTAAAAATGATTTACATTACTTAGAAATCTATTGCAGGATTTCCCAAAACCCTTGAAGATATTCACTGTGTCTATTTTGCTGGGGTTTCTAACAACAATTTTCTTCAGCAGACCTTCAACCTTTTGCCAGCCAACTCTTTACATACAGCTTTGCGTCAAATGTTTCAAATGGAGGACCATTGAGTTTTACCCATAAGCATGAAGAAATGGTCTCTACAAGAAGAGAGGCCCTTGTTGGACAAGCAATTAAGTTCATTGCGCTGAAACCTCTCTCGCAATCCGCATTACTTGCTGGCAGGGTTTCCATGCAAACTACTAACTTTTTTAATGCTTCAGGGGTTTTCTTTCCACCAAAATCTTTGAAAAGTCTAAAAGCTTGGATAGTATCTCTTGCTGGCAGCTGAAACTCTGAACACAGTTTCTGGATATCTGTTTCACCATAAAGAATGCATTCATCACCAGAAGGCAAGTTGCCTGCATCTAGCACACTGAAGCTGGCTATAAGTTCTTTCTCAGAATCCGGGGACCCATCGTTTATTGATATTTACAGACAGACTTTGGTAAAACTGATTTTGATTAAGGGCAACAGAGTTACTTCTACCATGGAAAAGAGGAACATTCTTGAATTTGCCCTCGTCAACTGCTCTCTGAGCCGCAGAAGCAAACTCCCCTGGTGAGTCCTTCATTGCTCTAAATATACGTACTTGACTAACCAAAAGTCTGTGGGCATTAACAATTGTAATGTCCCTCCTCTGTAAGGAGAGTGATAAGTCTTTGAGCTCCAGAAGTGCATCACACATTACCCCCAAATCTACCTTTGACCTTTGAGGCCCGAAAATAGAGCCCCATAGAGACCCCTTTCGAGGCCCCAAAAAAAAACTGGGGGTGCTCAGACCCCCACAGACCCCCCCCCCCACTTAAAGCCCTACGTATAATCATCTGTTTGGGGGCTGGGACCCAGGGGAAGAAGAAATAAATGAGGAAAGATGGGCATGTCTAGGAAGTCGGAAGATACGATGGGCTGCTGCGAGCTGAATCTGAAGCAGTCGGTCAACAGCCTGTGCAATGTAGAAGACGCAAGTGAAAGAAATAGGAGGAAATACTGCTGAACTGGGTGGACACTAAAAAGGTCTGATGAAAGAGAAAACCTGGTTTTAGAGCGCAGTGACAGAAGTAGGCGGGGTACCCAAAGTAGCCAGCCACCAATCACAGGACCAGTCTGAAGTATTTTACTGATAACCACCATTTTAGCTTTATTTGTTGATTTTTGAGGAATCGTAGCTCATCTAGGAGACCAGAGAGATGAGATAATTCTGAAAATGTAAGCAGTTGTCTGTAGCTTTGTTGTTCAGCAAACTTTGTGTGTCGTTGTCATAATACATAAGAGAGAAACCAAGAGTGAATCAGCTTGGCATTAGGGGAGATATAGATGCTAAAATGAGTAAGGCTAAGTGATGAGCCATGAGCAGCACAATGCTGGACATTACTTAAGGCAGAGCAGAACGGTTTCACATTCCATGATTTAGCTGTGCCGAGTATAGCAGTCATTTCGAAGCCACGCACAAAATGCCTTGTCTCACCACATTTCCTTGTCTCAGGGAAAAAAACGGGATTTTCTGCCACCCATTCTTGGTAACGACACCACACACAACTAAAAAACAAAAGCAATGCCTGGCATCCTATTACATTCCCCCATAGCACAATGATCCCCTTCCCCACCTCCCAGCACCAGAGCCATGCTTTCCAAAAGCAGGTAGCAGGCATTTAATGTATGAGTGCACTGATATCAGTACACAGAGAGTTGGGCCGACAGCTGCTCTGATTGAGACAGTGCAAGCACAGAATGCAATTCCTTCTCAAACGGTGGTTTATAAAGTCTGGTGGCTAACAGCAGAGACTGCAGTTGATTACACCGGAGCATCACTGCACTCTGCTGCCTTCCTCGGGTCTAAAGAGACTATTGTATCCTCTGTTCAGTACCTCTTCTTTCATTGTCATCTGTTGATTCATGTATTGTCGTGCCTTGTGTCCTTCCTTTGTTTCTTGATGGTCTTCAACAGGCAGATTCCACACTGAGATACAGTCAGCTGGAGCCTGGATTCAGCGTGTCCAGGCTCAGGCCGGCGGGCTCTACTTTTTCACACACTAACCCATCTTAAAAGCAATTCATCGGTCGGCTGTGTGACTCTTTACAGCAACTGATGCATAACCTTACAACTACAGATACCCAAGAGAAGTGGACCATTAATGAGGAATATAATTCTTTCCGGAGACCTGGCTTCACTGAAACATCAATACTTCAACTTACCATCACTTCGACTCTCCAGCCATTCCGTTTACATGATTGTTACTTTGATCCCATTACTCCAAACTGTTTCTAAAATATTATCCCAAACCAAAATACTAATTAAAGAAGTAACCCTAACACAATACCCATCCTTATTAATTACACTATTTAGAACATTACCCGTATGAAAATAAATGTAAAAAATAATTAGACTATACAAATTAAATCAACTTTAATTTGATCAAAAAGTTGTTCTGTATCTACAATTCTTTGAACAAGCAAATAAATTAAACTCCAAAAAAAGAAAAACAAATTAATGTGTAAAATTAGTATCGAAAAGAAAGTGCTTCCTCAGGACATAAGTCAGTTCAAATAATGTCCAAAAAAACAAACTACAATTGTGGACCACGATCTTCCATACAGACTCTGGACGCGTTCACAATGGCCGAACACGGCCTGGACAACTGAAGTACTCACTTTCACGTACCTAGCACCAATACTGCGAATTTCGCTTCTACTATTATTACAATGCAAAATCTTTTTCCAGAACAAGTGTACCTTGGAAAGTTGCTGCGCTTACGGAATTTCAGGATTATAGTCTGTTTCTTTGGACATTACTTGAACTGACTTATGCCCTAAGGAAGCTCGTGATTGGGCGAAATGCGTTGGCTGCGTTGTTGTTTACACTAAAGAAGAAGAAGAAAAATAAAAGAATAGAATAGCTAGAATGAAAATTCTCTGATTATTGCTGTGCATTTAGTTTTTTTTTTTTTACACTTCCTTTTCAGTAAACTCTGTTTATGTTGCCTCTCTAATGTAAATAAATGTCCTTAACACCTTCGCCGCGATCGGAATTCCGCTCAGGTGCTGGACATTCCGATCACGGGCGTGGTCGTGACGAGCTCAGCTCGTCATGCGCACACGCCCACCGCGCAGCATGACGAGCTGAGCTCGTCATGAGCATCGAAGGGGTTAATATTGGGCCATCTGGTAGCTGGTATATAGAGGTGGGCAATACACATTTGTACCTAGTGGATACCACAGGTGGTGCAGTAAGAAGCCCCTGACTGCCAATATGTGTAAAACGAATTAATGATATATTCTGATCATTCTCATTTAGTATTACTTTTAGATTAAATGGTTGAAGTGATTGATGTCTTTGTGACACTTCGATCTCAATAAAGGAGTATAAGTGAAGGTAGAATAAAGGAACAGTACAGAAGTAATGGGGAATGCATGTTAAGGAGAACAGTTCTAGTATACATGAGCCAGCTAATGGCGTAATATGGAACTTATTGGTAGGACGGAGTGATGGGGAGAAGAGGTATGCCCCATAAAAACACACCCCTCAGTGACAACAAAAAGATCGTCTCAAAAAGTATACTTTTCCGTGGGGCTTGGTGAAACTCATGCCCCTCCGAGGCAGCCTTTCCTAACAGTTAAGGCTTCTCGTTCAAACTATAAACTTCAGGCACTTCCCAAGAGCTTGAGTTACATACGGTCTCCTCTACCTCCCATGCCCCGCAAGGGTTCTTGTTCTTTGGACCTAGGGTCCTACATTTGGAAAATGCTTCTCATTTTGATCCTGAAGGCCCATATCCTCCTGGCCGACTACTGATTCCGACAGGAATATGTCACATCTTACTTGTGTTGCTGTTACCAATAAGGGCCATGCCTTTCACCATCAGTCTTTCACTGTTATTTCGGGACACCTGTGGAAAACGTGTAATATTTTACTTGGCATAAGCTGCAGCCATTTTGGCTGTGGTGTCCATTTAAGTTTCCTTCATAATTCTTTCGTCTTTTCACTCTGCCTGTGCTATCTATTTTAGTTGACTTCCTGACTCAGCTAAAAGCAATGTACGTGCTGAGACTTTGTAGCTGCCAGAGCACCTGGTCTCAGATGTTAACTGTCAATCATTTACTGCTGCCATAAGCACTCCTGCTCCCCCTCCCACTTTGCTGATCAAGTGGTTATTCATCTGCCCTTGTTTGCTGAACACTATTCCTAAAACTTGTTCTCCCTATTTCTGTTCACATGCTTACACTGCAGAAAACCTGTATAAAAGCCCTGTGTTCTGTGACTTCAGTGTACTACCTCCTGCAGCACTTGAGAGTGCTGTGTGGACGTGGTCCCACTCATGAGTGATTAATAAACTTGTTATTTATTCCAACTCCAGTGCTGATCTCTATTTTGTTGGTCTTTGAACCCGTGGACAAGAGGGTGACCCTGCACCAGTGTACCCCTAAAAGGTACATTTCCACAGTTGGCGCCGGACTCGACGGGCCCCATTGGAGACGCGGCCGTCCAAAGGAGTGGTCTGGATGGAAAATTAAAATCTTACTGAGGAAGCGCACTGCACGAGGAGACCTTTGTCTTTGCAGGCCGACGTGAATTTTCCGGTTTTCCTGATTTGACCCTCCAGGTGATGGCCGGTCTCAACTGGGATTTTCTTTGGCGCGATTTTGGAGTGACCATTAGGTCGACCGGAGATTAGCAGGTGGGAGTTGGAATCTTCTGTTTGGTAAGGTCGCTAAAGCGGCACTCTTGATTTGTTAAGCCTGGGCTTTTTGTTTGAATTTGTTATTCAACCTTTGCAAAGTTTGAAGGCAGGTAATGTGGAGATTTTTCTCCTTTTGAAATATTTGTTTGGAGTAGTAATATTTTACACATAATTTGGTAAAGCATGCCTGTTCTCAGCACACTCCGTAGGTGGTGTTGCTGCTCTGGTGGTACCAAAGTAAACATGAAAAAAAGTCAGCCGGCTCCCCAGAGGGGACACCTAATAAGAGACATGTATGTCAAATATGGTATTTCTTCCATAATGTACGGTCCACTATGGAACAAATACACAAAGAAAAGAATCCGATCTGCAATGGCCAGTGAATGGGTCATTTGATCTTAAAAAGGTTCAATATGTAGAGCAGTGTTTGTTTAAAAGAAGAAGTTGACAGGATATGTTTGATTGTGTGCGTATGTGGGAGAAAGAAGTGTGAGAGAGCGAAGAGAGCAGAAAAAGTACAACTTAAAACGATATATCAAAAAGCGCTAAAATTAAAAAATAAAGAAAAGAAGGAAAAAATAGAAAAAGAAGATAGGGAACGTCGATTAGAGGTAAATGGCCAGTATCCTATTAGGCGCCCTATTTTTCCCATACTTAATAAACCTCAGGATGACTGCATCCTATTAGAACGCCCCTCACCCCCGTATAAATTTCCCACTCCAAGTGCCCCTAATGAGGCTTCTGACAACGAGCATTTGTCTTCAGACCACAAAGAACAAGATAAACAAGATGGGCGACAGACTCGCTCTATTTTGACTAGAGCAGAAAAAGATAAATTAAAAACCGCTGTTAGGGAGGAGGCTCGCCGGCCTCACGCTGTATCGCTCATTGTAGCTATGGTTCAACAGTGGAAAAATACAGAGCAATTTTATTTTGTAGAAAAATTTGTTTGGGAGGTAATATTTGATTATAGACAAATTTCTCAGGAATTAGAGCCAAAGGATATAAATACTGATTATAAACGATTAATAGAGGGGACTTTCCCTCTTTCGGCCTTATCTGATATGATTAGACGAGTGGTTAAAATACGAGACGCAACATTGCGTTTACGAAAGGAGCAAGAATTAGCTAGAAAACAGAAAGGTGTAGAAACAGTTCAATCCCCAGCACAAAAAGTAGATGCTCCGGTGGATGAGGTTGCACCTGTTAGTAGTACAGTTGCTAAAAAACCTATGCGTGAAGCTGCACCCCTCTATGTTCCTCCTAAGGGTCAGGGAACCAATGATGACAAAACTTCGGATGATGCAAAAGGATATTTTATATATAATTGGGTTTACACTCCTTGGAGTAGAGCTGATGTAATGGCTCTTAAAGCTGCTTTGCCCGACCCCCGGAAAAATCCTGCCGCCTTCTATGAGGAGGTGGAAGGAGCCATTAGCTCCTGCACTATGACCTTGCTAGATATTGATATGTTCTTTGGGCTTATTTTGCCCCCCGATATGTGGAGGACGATACGTAAAATAGATGACAATGTAACGTATGGTGATACCTGGGAACATTTAGAACAAATAGATGCGGAAAGGGAGTCTGCGCAGAACCCTCAGAAGGAGATATTAGATCTTCCTAAAGCTATTGTGACAAAGTTGACGACTCTCATACCCCCTAAGAAAATAGATTGGACTACGTTAGCGTCCTGTAAATAGAAAAAGGATGAGTTAGTTTCTGATTTCTTTTCAAGATTTGAAGAGACATTAAATGATTTTAGTGGTCAGTCATTGGCTGATGATACGGGTAAGCATTTGTTTGTTGACGAATTTGTCGCTAATAAGTTACCAGAAATAGCTAGTCGCTTAAAGGCCAGCGAGAGTTCTTGGACCACGTCTTCCCCAGTTTTCCTTTTGACTATGGCCCAATATTATGAACGACAGGAACAGGAAGCGACAGGCAGGGAGGATAAGAAGGTTAAAGAATTAAAAACAAAAGTTATGTTGGCTCAAGTATATGGTCCACCATTTAGGGGAGGTGGAAGAGGCGGACGTGCAATGTATAAACCTGGGGTGCCCCCTCTCCCTTGAGCAAATGTGTCCCCTGATCAGTGTGCTTATTGTAAAGAGACTGGGCATTGGCGTTCTGAGTGCCCTTGTTAGACCTGGCACCATTGGCGTGGGTCTCCCTTCCATTTTTTGCTGTTGCCTCTTATGTTTTTGCTGGTTTTAGATGCTTTTGGGCACTGTGCCACTGCTGTTCAGTGCCACAGTGCAAGTGCTCCCTATGGTAAATTGATGTATGGATTAGTGACTCCATGATTGGCTTGTTTGGCTTACTGTCAGACCCTAGTACAGTGCACTGCGTGTGCCCAGGGCTTGTAAATCAAATGCTGCTGGTGGGCTTGCAGCACTGGTTGTGCCACCCACCGGAGCAGCTTCTAAAGTGTGTCTCAGGCCTGCCATTGCAGAGCCTGTGGGCAGTCTGGTACTGCCATGTTGACTGGGCAAGTGTACCCACTTGCCAGTCCCTAAACCTTCCCTTTTATACATATTAGTCACCCCTAAGGTAGGCCCAAGGGCAGGGTGTATTGTAGGTAAAGGTAGGACATGCCCTGGTGTGTGTGGCATGTCCTAATAGTGAATTACAGCCATTTTCGTTTTTCACTATTGCAAGGCTACCTGTTCCCCATAGGCCAGAATGGGCAGTTAGATTATTACATCTTATAATCCTAACTGACTCAGGGAACCAGGTAGAAATTCGAGTTTAGTACGCCTGAACTCAGAATGATAAAATACATCTTTTAGTGAAGTTGGTTTTAACATTCTGTGTTTGAAAATACCACTTTTAGAAAGTAGGTATTTTCTTGCCTAACTATCCAAGCCTGCCTCTGCTAGGTTGTGTATTCCTTGTCTGGAGTTTGAGTGACAGGGGCTGGGGGCTTCCAGGAGACAGGGTGGGTCAGCACAGGGCTGAATAGAGAGATCTGCATGCAGATAGGAGGGAGGAGTTGCACCTGGGACCTGAATAGGGCTGTGCCTTTCCTCCACAATGCTGGCTCCACCTCCTGTGGTGTGTCTGATGTCCCTGGCCTACACTGTGAAAGGAAAGAAGGAGTCTTGTCAACAAAGTGCTCCAGGACTGACCAGAACTGGTTTTGGACTAGGCAAAGGCCTCTCTGCCTTCAGAGAACAAAGAGAAAAGTAGTATAAATATTGGGACCCAGACCCAAGAACTTTAGATCACTTCTGGGAATCAAGACGAACCTTTGCTGAGGAGAAGAACCAGGAAGCTGAAGGAGGAGACTACCCCTGTGCTGTGTGTTTGGGGGTTGGCCTGCAGTGGTTGCTTCATTGCCAAAGAAAGGAGAAAAGGACTGAGTGTACTTTCTATCAACTTGAAGAAGAATCTCCAAGGGCTTGAACTAGAGCTTGCCTCCTGCCTGAAGTCTCAGGGATACAAGACTTCACCAACCAGCTCCCCCTGAATTCCCTTGCTGGGAATTGAAGTGCCTGCTGCTGTGCTGGGCCTTCTGAGAGACTGCATGTCGCTGGGAGCTGGAAGCGCGACGCAACAACGAGAAGCGTGTCGCCGCCGCAGCCGCTGTCATCGCATCGCCGAGGAAGCGAGACGCCGCTGCCGCTGTCATCATCGCATCGCCGAAGCGCGGCGCATCGCCGGAGAAGCGGGACGCTGCCACGAAGGACATTGTCGCATCACCGGAGAAGCGCGTCGCAGGGCCTGTCGTGGCTCCCAAGATCATCGAGTCGCCGCGCGGCCGTCGGGCGTGCACGCATCGCACCAACGTTGTCGCATCGCAGCCAAGACGCCATTTTTAACGCATCGCACCGGAGAAGAGTATCGCATCGAGGTGCCATCTGTCGCATCGCACCGGAGAGCAGTAAGAAACCGACGCATCAACTCCCCACACAGTAAGGAAGCGAGCATCAACTCCCCTGCGCAGCAGTAAGGAACCGACGCATCCACGCCCCTGAGTGTACGGAACCGACGCATCACCTTCCCTGCGACCCTTTTGTTTTCTTTGCGTTACGCATTCAAGGTACATTGAGAGTAAAGTGTCGCATCTACAACTTGAGAGAACTGAACTATTTTATAACATTCTAAAGTCTATTTTTGAGTACAGTATTGTGAATTTTTGTCGTTTGGTCTTGTGTTAAGTCTATATAAAAATACTATTTTTATAATCAACCTGTGTGGTGTCCATCTGTATTGTTGTCACTGTATTACTGTATGTGTTCACAAATGCTTTACACACTGCCTCTGAGATAAGCCTGCCTGCTCGTGCCAAGCTACCAAGGGGGTGAGCAGGGGTTATTTTAGGAGTGTAGCCCCTCACCCTGACTAGACGCAAGGGTCCCTATTTGTCACAGGTACCTACCTATGCCAACTAGAGACCCCCAAATCTAACAGCCCTCTTTTGCGAGGTCAGCAGTATCAGCGGGGAAGGGGAAGTATGAGAAGACGCACAGGGAATTCAGGAAACAGGGGAGGTACAGGAGCTCGCCCCAGATTTGAGGCAGTTGAACAAGGACCAAATTATTCTAATACTTTTGATAGACGAAATCAATATCAAATGTCTGATTATTTTGCTGATGCCCTTGCGGATTCCGATTATGCATAGGGATGCCTAGGATGGGGTAAGGAACCGGTTGAGGTGCTAGTAGATCAAATGGGTCCTTATGTTGACGCAAACGTCTTGGGATCTACTGATTGGTTTCTGGTTGATACAGGGGCTACCCGTAGTGTTCTGTCTAAAAAACTGGTTCCTAGGGCTCCCCTGTCTGGCACAATGATAACGTCGATAGGATTTGATGGGACGCCTACACCTAGCCCGCTTTCACAGCCACTTGAATTTGGACTTGACAAATTCACTGCAGCATGTCCATTTTTGCTTTCCCCTACCACACCTGACAATATTGTGGATATCGATATGCTTAAATATTTTCGTGCTACAAAACGTTCTCTGGAAGGTGTACATGTTATTTTAAATAACATTTCTCCAATGGTTGAGAGATCCTGTCTTATCAATGAGGATGCCGCTCTGGCATCCTTACCTAGTGTGTGAAGAAGGAACACTGTTATTGTTATCATTTCTTGCCTCCCATCATCACAAAGTCTCGCGAAAGAAATTGCAATTTTATAGACAGCAGGTTACCTATTTAGGTCACCTCCTGTCTAAGGAGGGACGTGCACTCACACCAGACTGCATTCAGACCATTTTAGACACTCCTGTACCCCGCACTCAGAAGGATGTTTGTGCACTGATTGGCCTCACTTCTTTTTGTAGGCAGTTTTTTCGCACATTATTAAACCTTTGTTGGCCCTTTTGACTAAAGACACTCCGATGCCCCTCCCATGGACTGCTGAGTGCCAGAGCGCCTTCTAACAATTACGCCAAGCCCTTTGTTCTGCACCAGTATTAGGTACCCCAGACATGTTGATGAGAGACTATTTGTCCCACTTAACTGACAGCTTGTCTTCTATTTATCAGCAGGTGCGGGAAGCTCTTCCTTTGTGAGCCCTGCTGTGCTGACAGATCATCGCGACATCCTGGTCACCGAGAAAGGACGAGCTGTCTCACCTGAAAGACCTGAGGAAGTCTTCCCGGACCACACAATCCCTGGTACATCTAGATATCTGCTTCGATCCAGGAAGAAAGACATTTCATCGCAGAAAGAGACTGTTTGAGCCACTGTCCTGGGTAGTTAAAGACTGACTACAAAGGGGGGTAGCCTATTAGTGACTACTCGTCTCAATGTTAGTGAAGAAACCAACGCCTGCCCAGGACCTTAGGGCATCATCTATTTTGTTGTTTGCCGATGAAAATGAGCTCGCCTAAGAAGGAGATCGCTGCAACAACGTGTAACGGCTGTACAATCTGCATCCTTGGTCTGACTTTGACTGTTGCCATCATCGCTACTGTAATGTGGGTAGTGGAGGAAGTAATGCCTGGAGCCTCCTTACCTAACATTACTGTTACATCACTTGCTGCAAAAGAGCACCATCATTTTGATTTGCCGCAACATGGATACCGGCAAAATCTGAGAAACAATTCATTTCTTCAAATGTTGCATCAGACACACCAGCTAAGCAATGCTACTAACTGTTGGGTTTGTGGCAAGATTCCTCCTCATTAGAACATAAAAGGAATCCCGTTGTCACCGCTGCCATTCTCTCACAATGGCTCATGCCCAGCTTGGTTCAAACTTCTATATGCCTCTAATGAACAAAGTCTGTTACACCAACAAAGATGGGGACCCATAAGCAAAAGGGACTGCTTTAGAAATGGAAGAATATAGTAAAGGAAGTGTAGCAACAAACTATGTGTATCCAAATTCTAGGTCGGCTAAAGGAAATGGACCCCTTGTTATCTCTGTTGCCATGACCACTGGCCCCCTTTTTGTACAAAGTACAGGCGATGTGCCAGTGGGCCACAGTAACTGTACTACGGTGTTGCAGATGTCTACGAGAGGCCGAAGCAGCTTCCTTGCATCACGTCACACTTATTTTGTTTGTGGAACTAAGGCATACTACTTCCTACATCCAGGCTGATCTGGTACCTGTTACATAGCCTTCCTTCTACCACCTGTGTTTTTAGCTCCTCCAACCTACCATCAAGATTTGGAATTGTTCGATCACCATGCTGGTAGTAGGGGAAAACGTGCAATCGATGTCTCTGTAGTCGACCAGACAGAGACCACATGGGAACAATATAGACTTTAACAGAGGATTCTTCTTCTTTGTTGGCCCAGTACAGAACAGTAAGCTGGTCCGTCGCCTCACCCGTACAATGGAAGCAGTGATCAATCAGACAACTGCGGCCTTAGGGAACTTGACAGAAGAACAAGCATCGATCCGCATGGTTGCTTTGCAGAATAGACTTGTTCCAGATGTTATTCTGGCTGATCGAGGTGGAGCATGCTGTGTCATTGGATCCAGCTGTTGTGTCTTCACACCGGACAATTCACTTTCTGTATATGCGGTCATCTCCAAACTACACAAAATAGCTACTGAGATACATCAAGACTCAGGAACATGGACTTGGGCTGGATGGTTCTGGAACATATTTTCTGTATGGGGTTTAAAAATATTATCCGCCTTATTCAGAATTATTGCAGTTCTCTTTTCTTGTTGTTTATGTATCCAAAGCGGGCCAATGCTTTGTTCCCTCTGTATTTCTACTTGTACTACTTGTCTACCATCTAAAACGAATGTCCAAAATGTAAATGCCCGTTTAGCAATAGACCGAGAAGTCAGCAATATAATGTTAATTGATATACATGATGTTTATCGTACCCCTTTCAATTCTAAGAAAATGTCTTAGCTTATGCCAAAAGGGCCATCTGTGGAAAACGTGTAATATTTTACTTGGCATAAGCTGCAGCCATTTTGGCTGTGGTGTCCATTTAAGTTTCCTTCATAATTCTTTCGTCTTTTCACTCTGCCTGTGCTATCTATTTTAGTTGACTTCCTGACTCAGCTAAAAGCAATGTACGTGCTGAGAATTTGTAGCTGCCAGAGCACCTGGTCTCAGATAATAACTGTCAATCATTTACTGCTGCCATAAGCACTCCTGCTCCCCCTCCCACTTTGCTGATCAAGTGGTTATTCATCTGCCCTTGTTTGCTGAAAACTATTCCTAAAACTTGTTCTCCCTATTTCTGTTCACATGCTTACACTGCAGAAAACCTGTATAAAAGCCCTGTGTTCTGTGACTTCAGTGTACTACCTCCTGCAGCACTTGAGAGTGCTGTGTGGACGTGGTCCCACTCATGAGTGATTAATAAACTTGTTATTTATTCCAACTCCAGTGCTGATCTCTATTTTGTTGGTCTTTGAACCCGTGGACAAGAGGGTGATCCTGCACCAGTGTACCCCTAAAAGGTACATTTCCACACACCCATTACAGGATAACTACTTCTTAGGATATTAGTACAGGAAGAGTCAGGAGTATGAACATATGCACTACGGATTTTTACATTGCAAAAATACTGCACCATGAATTAATTATAAGCTTTTAATACTCAAATACAATGCATGTGACCCATAAAGACTTTTTATACATAAGACATATGGTTCTGCTGACAACCACTCTCTTTTACCAATGACGTCATTCATAAACTATCCAATGTAGCAACAAGCCATGCCTTGAATTTGAGAATCTGTGAACAGTGACACCACAGTGTATTTTATTTATGAGGTTTCTAAATCAAGGGTAGGCCCAGGAAGAACTGCTGGATGTACAGGGCCAGTTTACCAGGTGTAATACAGCACACAATAATGTAAGGCACGAGCTTCTCAGAAATGAAAAATACAAATTCAGCATTGTGTAACATAATAACTAGGGCTCCCGGTTTATGGTATTTATTTTTTTGTCATTTCTGTCTGCATTTATCCATATTTATTTTTTGTCAACTTATATTTGTATTTATCCATATTTATTATGGGTTTTGTGGAAAAAATAAAAATGAAACTGGTATATTTCCACATTCATTTAACAAATAAATATGCAGTCATGATGAAATGCCTGCCAGGTTTCAGGGATATGAACACCCGCAGAAGATAAATCAATGCACTTATATGAAAATATGCACATTTTAGTATCAGCCTTGTGCATATCTACTGCTGTTTAAGACTCTTTACTAAAATTCCTTTTTTTTTTAACCCCCTTACCTATCAATCCGTACAGTTATTGGCCTGGCAGTCATGGCAAAGTGAATTTAGAATCACTCAAAAAGCACACAATTTCCGTTTTTATCCACATTTAAAAATAAATACAGACAAGAAAATAAACGGTTTTCTGTCTGTATTTATCTGTAAAAATAAGTAAAAACGGAAAACAGGGAGCCTTAATAATAACCTACACTCTAAGGCAGCTGTCCCGAGGTCCATGAGACTGAAATCGCTTGGACAGTAGTCAATCGTTGCCATAATTTCTGGACAATGTCATGGTCAGGATCTCGGCATACGGGGCCCAAACAGAGAGAAGATTGGGTGTTTTTAAAAAAAAGAGTTAATGAAATGATGAAAAGAACCAACTGAGCGCAAGAGGTGGAAGTAACTGGACTGTGTGTGAAAGGGCAAGAATTACACAACGTTTGGTAGTTACAATCGTAGAAGAGCACAGCGATGGAAGAGCCTACGTGCGTCTGTGACTATCAGGACTTTGTATGACTGGGTGTTCAGCTTTACAGAAATATTCCAATGTAGAGGCAAACAAAAATAGTGAAGATGTGGGAAATGTGTTCCTGTGGAAGTGAGATGTATCAAGAGGATTGGGCCTGTGCACTAATTTATCTTGTAACTCTAGGGTTAGAGTGGCGCTGCACACAATTCCATGACAACAAGTGTTTCCTGCCCCTGTTTCTAATCTATTGCATTTATTTTGGACAAGAGGGGTAATTTCCAAAGGAATTGGGTAAAGTGATATGGAGGATTATTAGAGCTACTAGCCATGGTAACACCATAAGATTTTGGACGGGGTGGGGGTGGATTGAAAAATGTTTGTAAAAAGGGGTTACGTGGAAAATCCAGAGAAGGCCGAAGCAAGAGAGAGGGTGAAACTGGACCATAAGTCAGCTTGCAATGAAGAGGTTAGAATGATTTATATGTTGCTCTGGTTTAGGGACAGCTAGAATCAACAGTGGCACAGGTGGGGCCTAGACCAACCACTACCATCTTTTTCAAGACTTTCTGGAAGTGGAGAAGAGGAGTGGCAGACCGCAGCTCCAGGAGGAAACAGGTGGATGCTCTAGGAGCTCCGCCTCAGGCTGTACAGCGTCTTGTACAGGTGGGAATCCAGGTGAAGCTCTTGCTTACTTTGGAAAGTTCTCAATACAGCCGAGAACAGGAGCTGGTCTGTGAGGCATCTGGGATGTACAGGTGGATACTTTCAGAGGTGCTTCTATTTGGAGTCAGCACAACCTGACGAGGGCCTTAGTAATGCGGTTGAGTGGTGTGCTCCAGAAAGATCCATGCTGTACATGCACCTCTTTTTATAGATGGCTCAAAATTCTATTATTTTCTTCATGAATCCAGTCGTGATCCATTGACAAGGGTATGTGGTGTGCACTTGATCGAACATACGTGGAGTGTAGTAGGTGCTATTCGGGAAACAGACACATATAAAGCATATAAGACATTTAATAATCTAATTTTATAGTTACATCATTTAACAGTTTGTCTCCGGGAAGAATATTTAATGCGATTATTCTATTGTGGTGGATCATCACATTTAGGCAGCAAGAAATTCTGACCACGGAAATTGTCATTTCACACTTGTATCCAAATACCAGATCCCGAATAAACATTTTTGTAAATAATGTTTTCACAATATGCAATACCCACGACTTCTTCCTTATTTTTACACTAAGTATTAAACGTTCAACCTCCAATACATTCTACTCTAAAAAAGCATAAAACAATGATACCACAGCTGTTTTCTCTCACATATTCTCAGAAAGAAACAATGACAGATGGAGAATGCTGCTGAACTCGGTCTGTTCTTTACAATAAATTCTCCATTGTGTGTGCTGTACTGTGTGAAGAAATATCATGGGACCCACACGCTAAGGTCTTGCAAGGGTCAAGTCTTTTTTAAGCGTCAACGAGTGTTTCACAAGATTGCAAAGTATGTGAAAGTGTCATACATGTGCGCAATATGCGCGTATGTGCGTAATATGCCCAATTTATAGCTACATTTTGTATATATGCAATCCCACTGAGATTGACCAAGTAGCCCACGCCTACCACCAGCCATGGAAGGCAATGCAGATTTGGTTCACGCTCATAGATATGTTTTTATTAGCATTTATCTGACAAGCTTCCAACAGTACATATTTCTGAGCATGATCATTATGACAATGTTACATCTTATACATCTTCAATATACTTTCTTATTACAGTCTTTCTATTATTACCTCATTACCGATGTACATTCCATCTTTGGATGTTTTCTCCACCATTACAATTGTTCTATAATGCTGTACCTTAGTCCTTTCTTATTGTAATACAATACCTTATTTATTTCGACATAAGGAGCTCTTAATACGTATACTTCCTAAGTCCACATCTTATGTATAAAAAAGAAAGGAAAAAAAACAAATGTTTCCCCAATTCTTGGGTAATTTATGCAACACAAAACTATCCAGTGGTTATCCATTTATATATCCTTCATGTTCTCTTTTGGAGTATAAGCAAGTTCGTCAGGGGGCATCCATACGAGGGAATCTATTTCTTTCAGTATTCAATCGCCTCCAGATGAGTCGCTATCTCCATCTATGCTTTCTTCCGTGACTCCCTGAGCATTGTTGTGGTCATCTTTCCTACACGCCCAGGCCCTCAAAATTTCTGTCCATAGCTCAGCGATGGGTTTCTTGCGAATCCCTCTTGCTTCTTCCCTTTGTATGGCCCTTTCCTCCGTCCTGGCCCAATCTTCCACTGTCTTTTCCCATACTATATGGTTCACGCTCATAAAGTAATTAATTTGGGGCATTCACAGGCATGCTCTTTCCACACTTACCTGTGCACAAGTCTTATTGTCTTACAGGCACGGGGTCTGGAAAATATGAGGATGTGCACTAATCAGACCACTTCTTTCAGGATGTGTGTGGGAGGGCTGCCGTTATGGGAAACTAAACTTAAAAGTAGACAATTATACTGTTGAGACAAAATTATGCTTCACAATTTCCCTAAACCGACCCCTCTGTAAGGTACATATTCCATATATTATGTATAAATAAAGTGAGAAAAACAAGCACAAGTCACCATGCGTGTGACTGTCTTAAATACACGTTTGCATTACGGATGCATTGCTCGGCAATTCAATCCACAGTGATGCCCGATTGTGCGCCTTTGCAAGCGAGTGTAAATATATGTACAGTATTTAACACTCATTTAATGTGCTTTCCACCAGCATTAATTTTAGAGGCTGCAAGACAATGCTTTAAGTCTGACGCTGTGTATTACAGAATGTTGAACAATTCATTAACAAATTCTAGCTCCTTGGATAATGCTCCAGTCTCGGAACATCTGCAGGCTATACTAATCAGCCACGGCAGTGGCGGCTCCTCCGCTAAGGCGGAGGAGCGTCGCCCCACTGCTCTGGGAGCAGTGTAAAATGCTAAAATAAAATGATAATAACAGAAGTTATTTCTGTTATTATCATTTTATTTTGATATCAGACAGGTTGGGCTGGGATGCGCTGGGCTCCCGTGACATCCGGGAAGAGGAGTGGTTGCTGCACTCCAAAGTAGGCATGACTGCTTGGCCGGCCATCACGGGCCGGCCAAACAGTCATGCGCACTTTCCATGTTACCCACCAGGTTGCATTACACAGCCTGGTAGGGGACATGCCCAGCCTCCCATTCCCCGTCTGAGCAACCAATCACAACACTGCATTGCAGCGTTGTGATTGGCTTAGGGGAGGGAGCCTGTGTGCTTCCTGCTTCCCCACAGAGAGACGACGAGGGGCGGTGGTGGCAGCGAGGAGGTAAGTGTGTTTTAAAAAAAAAATTATGGCACCCCCTCATCCCACCTCCTCTGCCCCTCCACTCTCGTTCCCTGCCAGCTGCTAGCTATTGGGCACCGCTAGGCACACATTTACAGCCATCTCTGCAGACTTTAAAGAGAGAGAGAGTCTGAAGGCAATAATACTTGTAAAACGCTACAACACTATGTAAGGGAGGTTGGAGCTCTAGAAAACCGTGTTATAAAAATAGTGAGATAAAAATAAAATAAAAACTTCATTTATGATTAAAGAGGTGCTGTGAAATAGTCCGGATACAGAAAAAAATTTGTTGGAAATGGCATTTTGAACCCAAAGTCACTTTGTTAAATATCACTGCTTAAGTCTGTTCTCTCAATGTGATTTTTAATTAAAAAAGTAAGGGAAACACTGGGGCGTGGCCGGCAGCCAAGGGAAATGGCCGCCGCCTAAAGTAGCTCCGTCTCGCCCCAGGCTATTCCCGGAAAAATCCACACACTAATCCGCAGGCGATGTAAATAAAGAGGTGGGGGAAGAATCGGAGCCAGCAAAGGTCAGAATACACCGACCGGAGTCCAAAAATGATGAAAGAGTAACAGGCTACGTCGTGGAGGCAAGTGCGGCCTGATCGGCATATTGAAGCTGGGGCCTCGAGTAATGAAGAGGCAGATAAACCAGACTGTCGGGTGACTCCCCCCCGAGGCAGGATTAAGTGTGGCCTGTGGCGGTGGTGGAACAACTGAGCCCCGCAATAACAGCAAGTGGAGCCGGCACCCGGCGGAGACACTCGTACACCAGTTTGGGCCGCAACTGTGAAGCCGGGGCCTCAAGTAACGGTAAGGCCTCAACATCGCGCGTCAGCGCGGTCTTCCCCGGAGACATGATCAAGTAAGGCCGAAGGTGACCGGGGCACAGCCGGACCCAGTGAGGAGGTGCATGTAACACACGCAGCGGCTATCCCATCCCGGCCTGGGCGACAAAATATAGCGGGAATCCAGAGCGCTGGTGGGCCCAGCGTTGAGACCGCCGCGAAGCAGGCCCTGCAATAAGCAACATAACTGCCTTGGGGGGCTCCGTGGCCAGAGGCCCCCCACCCCCTCCATTGAGCGACCCAGCCGCATTCAAGCAGCAAAAATCGGCGGGCGACCTGCGACCACTGGTTCAGGTCGAGAACTGTAGAACTGTGGAAGTGTGGGGCGCAATTTGGACACCGTGGTTCCGCATCATCGCTGACCGGGGGGGGGGGGCACAACATATGATAAGCTACCTCAGAGGGCACTCATAGCTGGCAAGAGAGAGGGAGACTTGCCCTTATGTCCCCTGCGGGCCACAAGGAATACCGCATAGTGGGCACCCACCCAGCGCATCCAAGGCACGGTACAGGCTTGGGAGCAGTAAAGCCCTAGTCACAAACACCACTAAGGAGAACAGAAACCAGCACTGCAGAGGCACCCTGGGAGGGGAGCCGGAATCGCAGAAGACTACCTAGTGCCATGCGCACAAAGTGACGGGGACCTGCTTCACCCCGGTCATATTGCACTCGACTCACAGAAGTGAAACCCACAGACATCCGGAATAGAAGACGAGCCGGCCATCGAGGCCCAGCGCGAGAACGTCCGCCGCTGTTCATCGCCACCCACAGGCAAGTGCACCACCAACTAGGCGTAGGAAAGCCGAAAGGCCGCGTGGGGTGACACACCACACAGGCAGGCAGCGGTGACTACTACCAAGCATCCACCTCAAACTGTGCAGGATAGCACAAGGCCCAAGATGGCGGGGGCAAGAGGCCTGCGTAATACGCATCAAACAAAACTGGACAAGTTTGCATGGGCCAAGGAGCAGTCGGGGAGGGCAGACCCAACAACCACTCAAGCTGAAGACCGCACAGTGGCAGAAGCTAAAGTTGTTACACTACAGGACATTATGGCCACACTGAATAGGGTACACACGTCCCTAGAATCACGTATTGACACCGTCTCCGTGGAAATCTCGCTAATCTGTGCAGATCTTAAAAACATGAACACAAGAGTAACGGAGGTGGAAACCACAACAGCGACCCTCCGTGAAGAATCAGATGCTCTTAAGCGTCAAGTAAAGCAATTGCAAACTGAGAGTAGAGCGATGGCCGCAAAACTGGACAACTACGAAGGCCGCTCCAGACGCAACAACGTCAGGATTATTGGTGTACCAGAGAAAGCAGAGGGGCCGGCAGCTGACCTGTTCGTGGAGGACCTCATCCAGAAACACCTGCAACCACGAGGTCTATCCCATTATTTCTCAGTGGAGAGGGCCCACCGCGTCCCGGGCTGTAGACCTAAACCGGGGGCCCCCCAGGCCTATCCTGGCCCGCATCTTTAATTTCCAGGACCGAGACTTAATACTCCAAGCGGCCCGTGCGGCTCAGCCGCTGCGCTTTGAGCACAGCACAATAACTTTTTTTCCGGACTACACAGCGGCAGTAACAAAACAAAGGGCAGTTTCTTCGATATAAAAAAATAACTGAGGAACCGCGAGCTCAATGTTATTCCCTGCTAAACTTAGCGTGGAGGCGGAGGGAAAGGTATGGTTCTTCATGACACCGGAGGAGGCCCAGGAGTGGCTCGAGGGGTGGCTCCCAGTCATGAATCTCGGAAAGCCCGGGAAAAAGCAGGGTAGACACCCGTCAGCGGCTGCACAGTCGGGAACGGAAGAGGCAACACCTATGAACGCGGCAGAGGGCCCGGGAAGCTCAAAGTGAAAGCCCCCCTCAAGGGACAGAGAAATGAAGCGACAAACCGCTGCTACAAGGATTTACACACGAATGGGGAGGCGCTACAAGACCGAGACAGCAGCGTCATACTTCAGGAGTGACTATTGCTGTCCAGGCACCTACGGTCACCTGGCACTGCCCCAGGCTCGTTAATAGACAAGATCCGGACTAAAGTACAGTCTTATTGGTTCTGCTGTTTTCTCCACCTCTAGGTAACTGTTTCAATTTGTCACATCATCGCCAGCCCAATACACTAGAGACACAGGGTTGAACATGGGGGGATACTGGAAATGCTCCCCACACAGAGGTACCAGGGAAAGGGTAACAGGCGCTCTGCACTGTTGGGGAGGAGGGTAGTTTTAAATCCGTCATGCAGGGAGGCAAGGAGGGGTGGGTGGTAGGGGTATATAGTTATTGTTTTCTTTGTTACGACTGTTCGACATTGTCCATGGTACGACTTGGTGGCCATCACATAAGGTTCCAATTCCGATATTCTATCCAACCCACTCATACAGACGACTCACATGGCACAGGCGACCACACTGGTTAATAGCACCACACCTGCGCCCACTTTGCACCCTCCAGGAGGTCATCACCTACAACTTATTTCGTGGAATGTGAATGGCCTCAGGGACAAATTGAAGAGGGGACTTATCCTACAGTACATCAAACGCCAGGCAACGGCAGTGGCCCTACTTCAAGAGACCCACCTGGTGGGAGCAACGTGTAAGGCCCTTGATAGATGGGGCTTCCACTTAGCGGTGCATTCAGGGTTCACCTCAGGCTCACGGGGGTGGGGATCCTGGTTAGAAAACAATTCCCACTCATTGTTCAACGAACATGGACGGACGACCAGGGGCGATTTGCAGCCGTTTCAGGCCAATGGGAGGGGCGAATAATCAATATAGTCACAGTATACCTCCCCCAAGCACTTCATTCGATAGCGTTACCAGTGCTAAGCGCGTTCCTCCTTAAACTCCCAGAGGGTGAGCTGATTGTGGGGGGCAACTTCAATACAACGCTAAATGACTCAATGGATCGGATGCCCCCCAGACAGCAACACCGAACAAAATTCCAGCTTGCTGATTTCTTCGAGGCACTGGGCTTGGTAGACATTTGGCGCTCCCGATTCCCCCAGGCACGACAATATACATTCCACTTGGGCGCACACAATAGTCTCTCCAGAATAGATTACATGCTCACATTGGCAGATAGCGTGCAAAAGTTCAGCAAGATGAACCACCTAGCTAGGGACATCTCGGACCACTCCCCCATCCTCATCAAATACACCTTGAATGCTCCAGCCCAACGCCGTATATTCCCTATTTACCCAAGATATCTGAAGAGCCCCAAGATCTGGAAGGGTCTGGCCACGACCACCCAACATTATTTCGATGAAAATGAACATTTGGTCTCCTCTCCCCTTGTCCTATGGTAGGCCTATAAGCCAGTCATCAGGGGACAAGCAATCTCCCTTATCGCTGGCCATAACAAAGAAAAGACATAAAAAGCAGAAGCCCTGGAAGAAGAGGTACGCCAATTAGAAACCATACACTCCCAAGACCCCTCTGAGCTCAACACGACTCGATTGAACACAAAAAAGTAGGAATATAAAGAACACATGTGGGAGGGGGCTAAAGCCAAGTTAGCATTCACCCGACACAGAATATACGAAGTAGGGGATAAAGCAGGAAAACTCCTTGCTTGGCTAGACAGATGGGAGAGGGCTGATAGGTGGGTGGCTGGGCTCCAGCTCGACACCGGAGAGATCGCTACAGACTCGCAACAGATAGCGGACGCATTTGCACATCACTATGAAAAGATTTATACCCCTGTAGCCACGGCGATACCAGGGGAAGCCGCAGAATTTCTCAGAGATATCCGCATCGCTACACTTACAGTGGAAGAAACCCAATCCTTAGAGACAGATTTCACATCAGAAGAAATAGCAGCAGCCATAAGAAGCATACAGTCTGGGAAAGCCTTGGGGCCCAATGGCATCCCCATTGAACTATATAAAAAAGCAGCGACAAAATTAACGCCACACCTACTGAACATGTACGAGGCCAGCCTGGAGGAGGGAGAGCTCCCGCGAGACCAGCACATGGCAACAATAGTGGCCATCCGCAAGCCGGGGAAGCCGGCCCACGAATGCACATCTTATCGCCCCATATCGTTGCTCAACGCGGAGGACAAAATTCTGGCCAAAGCGTTGGTCAACAGACTGACCCCCCCACCTCACTAAATAAGTACACCCTGACCAATCTGGATTCATGCCGGGTAGAAACACAGCGCTCAATCTACGATGCCTGCACGGTGTGCTGGGCCGTAGACATACTATCCAGGAAGATGCCATCATCCTTTCTCTCGACGCGCGTATGGCCTTCGACACGGTCGAATGGCCATTCCTTTTTGCCGTCCTTTAACATATGGGGTTTGGGCCCAAATTTCGATCCTGGATACGGTTACTATACACAAAGCCATTGGCGCAAGTGGTGGTAAACGGAAGAATCTCGGACGCATTTCCCCTAGGACGTGGAACACGACAGGGTTGCCCACTGTCTCCACTCCTCTTTGCCCTAATGCTAGAACCACTGGTGGCCTGGATATGGAGAGATCCTATTCTCCGCGGACTCCGGTGGGCAGAGGAATGAGAGGACCGGATATCCCTATATGCGGACAACGTCCTGCTATATATGGCATCCCGAGGCGTTCGCTAACAAGACTATTGAACATCTGTGAGACGTACGGGAGGTACTCCGGATATACAATCAACTGGAATAAGTCCATCCTGTATGTAATGAGTGGCCCCCGCCAGTCATGCCTAGGGGCTGTGAGGTGAGAATGGTAGAAAATGGCTTTAGATACCTTGGGATTTACATCACAGTAAACCCTGAAGATTTTATGAATGAAAACCTCCAAGAGCACCTGAAACGACTGCGTCAGGATACCAAGCATTGGCAGTTCCTCCCATTGACTCTACTAGGTAGAGCTGCGCTTTTTAAAATGATGGCATTGCCCAGATTTCTTTATGCCTTGCAAAATACCCCATTCCCTGTTCCGCCATCGTACTTCAGGGCGATAGAAGCGGAAGTACGCAGGCTCCAATGGGACGGAAAAACAGCCCGAATAGCGATGAATACGCTGGTCAAAGGAAGGTATGATGGTGGCATAGCACTCCCGAACATACAGGTATATTATTGGGCCTCCCAGCTCATCGTGCTTAACCAGTAGCTTCACTCTCCCCAGACTGAACCCGCATTCCGCATGGATAGGCACGTCCTGGGGGAGGGAGGGGTCATGAGGGCACTCTACAACAAGACCCGCAGGGCAGACCTCATGGGACCCACCGCACACACAGTCCAAATATGGTACACAGTCCTTAGAAAACTGGGCTGGTATAACACGATGACACAATTTACCCCACTCTGGGAGATCGGAAAATTAGGTAGATTGAGCAGCTGTAAAGGGTTCAAGCAATGGGATTTAATAGGAATCTCATGGGTGGGTGACCTCTGGATCAAGGGAAAAGTTATTACATTTGCGCAACTTCAGGACAAATATGACATGGCACCCACAGAATTGTTCCGCTACCTTCAAATTAGGCATGCACTCATGGCCACCATCCCACCAGACACTACCCTCCCAGAGGCTTCTCCACTGGAGGCCAGGTTACTTACGGAGCGTATCGATAAAAGAGCCATATCTCTAACCCACCGGAAAATAATTAACAACCAAGCAGACCCTACACAGAGTCTCCGTGAGAAATGACAGGCCAACATTGGAGAACTAGACGACACTGATTGGCGCTAGAGTCCCCGCGAGAGGTGGCAATACCCTCAAGACTGCGACTTGTGCAACTCAAAGTGCTCCACAAGACATATTTATCTAGGGTAATATTAGCCAAAGTAGGGAGGGCTGACACTCAGCTCTGCTTGCGACAATGTGGGGCCGTAGGTACATTCTTTCATACGATATGGGAATGTCCGGATATCAAAACATACTGGGAAGCAATCATGAACACAATAACACGGGTCAGCGGGGCTCCGGTACCACCAGAACCCAAACGATGTCTCCCGAACATATAGGAAGCCACAGATCTCAATCGCAAGGCCCAAGATTGGGCGACACTGGGCATGACGATAGCAAAATGCAACATCGCCAAACACTGGGGAGCGCAGAATGCGCCAACATATGTAGAATGGTGCAATGATATGGACTGGGTCATGGTGGCCGAAAAAGCAGTATATGTAAATAGAGGGTGTCCCAAGAAGTGGGAGCGGGTGTGGGGAGGGTGGAACAAATTTAGAGGGAATATTTGTACACTGCCATCAGAGGGACTCTCGCCGGATGACAGCTAAAGATACACTGTACCAGATATTGGAGGAATTAACAATGGCAGTCTCTTTGAAAATGTACACAGGTGCCAGAGAAATCAGTTGTGGCGCAAAAGCCCGAACCTTTGTACACATGTATATAACTGTATGTGGGATGATGTTTTCAAGTCGTACATTCAATAAAAAGAGTTTTTTTTTTTTAAAGTAAGGGAAACAACAACAAAAGCAGTGCTACACATTCGTTCACTTGTTCCATCTGTAGCACATTTTCAGCTACAAGCTTGGCAAACGTGAACGAGAGCTTGACAAAGCCAATGGGTCTTACTTTTAATGAGCATGTGCAGACTTGCATGCAAAGGCATTTACGGCGAAGGAAGAAAAACATGGACTGATTGATACATGTTGCCAGCGTTACAACAGAAGCAAGCACAGCCGATCTTGTTACACTTTTGCATTGCTATTTGAAATGCAACATGTAGCAAACCTAGAGGATGACTTACACATCGAGTAAAAAGTAAAAACAAATTATGTTAATTGGGCAGCGATGTATACGTTAAAAGGTGTATAATGCAATTTGTAGGAACGTATTTATGTACAAATCTATGAGGAAAAGCATTTGTTAATTTAAAATTAAAATATTGGGCTGAGTGTGGTGAGTCATTATTAGAATATGTTGACAAACCTCAATCGTAATACAGAAGTGGTTCGCCATGGTGAGTAAGCTATGCTTATGTCCCACACACCTGGGGACAATAATTAGCCACTCTCTGGTGCACAACACCACACTTTGATAGATAATCACCAAACTCTTTACACACAAGTCAAAACATCTTTATTCAGATGCAACAGTATCCTTAAAAGAAAAATGTACATATTAAAACATTTAAAAGCATATAAAATACAAAATAAAATAAATGTTATAGCACAGCATAAAAAGCTAACCTATATCAGCATTACTAGTCACTACAAATTTCATTCGTCCAAACCACCTAACGGCCGCTCTCAAAAAAGGGCATACATGCAAACTTGTTTCAGCGTCTGGTGTTTATAACAAAAAACTAAAAGCAGCCCTGAAATCCCTAATATTACGTCTTTTAATGAGTGGGAGTAGAAAGTGCTTCGTATATCTCAAGTAAAATTTACAAGAAAGAGCAAAGTGCTGCATGGACTGACCAAAACTCCCAGCACAAGGGCAGGGACTCACATCAAGATTCCTTTGGAAGCCCCATGGGAAGCATAATAAGTATTTCAGTGTACCTGCCCTAAAGCAAAAGAGCAAACTTGGTTCCCAATGCCCCCTGCCCATCAAGAGACAGCTGGTGGGCGGGCTATCTGCAACCATATTCAAGTAAACTGCCATGGTCGACTTATTTCCTTTCTCATTCAATCTTGTGGAGCGTTCAAGGTTACAGAAGGTTTGCTGCACTATTTTTTATTTACATTCACAATATTTTCAGGGTCCGTGAAAACGTGCTGCAAACCAATCTTTAAAAGAATAGACTCCACTCCGGCTAACCATAGGATTAAAAGTCCCCTATCACACACAAGACAGTCCTTGATAATATCCCTTGTAAAGTTGCTGAAAATATATGGGGGCCGACAGCACCTTTCTAACGAACCTGCTTTCTTCAATCTGAATAGCTTCACAATTGGAGGTACCCTATATCTCAGATACATATGTTGCAATAGGAGCACATTGTGTTTTGTAAATTTGCAACAATGGACTAAGAGCACCCCCTCTCAGCGGTTGGGGTGAGTTGCATAATGAGCCAATCGCCCTAGACAGTTTAGATCTGCTCTGTGAGACATGGGGCGTTCAGGACCCTGTAGCAGTAAAAGTGATCCCCAAATAAGAACAAGCATTGGCATAGCCAATAGGTCTCGCCTTTGGGACAGAGCTATTGCCTTTGTTAATTTCTTTAAGCTGTGTTGTAGAGCATTGTGAATGTTGTGCAGCATGTTGAAAAGTTATAATAAAAAAAGTGTTATAACCTTTTTTGTCACCCTATATATAACCAAGAAAACATTATATACAACTGAACTACCCTAATAAAAACAGAATTAACACAAAGAATGTGTTCTAGCTTTTGTGTCCATGCATGCTGGCAACTTTTCCCTGCCTGTTCTAATGCTTATTTGTTAGAGTTTTTTTTTATGGGGGGGGGGGGACATAAACAACAGGAGGGTGGAGGTTGGGAATAGTACCTCAATTATAATAGGAGCAGCTGACGGACACTAGGGGAGAATCAACAGATGCCAGATTGCGAGGGCAGACTGAGGTGGTGCGGAGTGATGCTGAGGTGGTGGTGAGCTGCGGCGGAGGTGATGCTCAGGTGATCCTGAATGATATTGAAGTGATGCTGAAGTGGTGGTGAGCTGGGGCGGAGGTGATGCTCAGGTGATCCTGAATGATATTGAGGTGATGCTGAAGTGGTGGTGTGCTGGTTCGGAGGTGATGCTCAGGTGATGCTGAATGATACTTAGGTGGTACTAAGTGATGCTGAGGTGGTGCTGAGTGATGCTGTGGTGATGAGTCATGCTGAGGTGGTGGAGTTGAACTGGTGCTCAGGTGGTGCTAAGTGATGCTGAGTTGGTTCTGTGCTGAGGTGGTGCTGCGTTGGTTCTGAATTGCTGAGGTGGGGCTGCGCTGGTGCACTGATGTGGAGGTGGTGCTGCGCTAATGCTGAGATAGTGCTGTGCTGAAAATGAGGTGGTGCTGCACTGCAGCTGAGGTAGTGCTGCACTGATGCTGAGTTGGTGCTGCACTGGTGATGGTGGTGCACTGATGAGGAGGTGGTACTGTGCTGATGCCAAGATGCTGATGCGGTGCTCAGGTGGTGCTGTGGTGGTGCTCAGGTGGTTCTGAGTGATGCTGTGGTGGTAGTGAATGATACTGAGGTGGTGTTGAGTGTTACTTTGGTGGTGCTGTGCTGGTGTTCAAGTGGTGCTTAGTAATGCTGTGTTGGTGCTGAGGTGATGCTGCACTGGTGCTGAGGTGGTGCTGTGCTAATGCTGAAGTGGTGCTGCATTGGTGCTGAGTTGGTGCTGTGCAAATTCTGTGGTGGGGCTGAGTTGGTGCTGCATTTATGCCATGCTGATGCTGGGGTGGTGCTGCACTGGTGCTGAAGTGTTACTGATTAATACTGAGGTGGTGGTGTGCTTGTGGAAGGTGGTGCTTAGGTGGTGCCGAGTGATGCTGAGGTGGTGCTGAGTGATGCTTTGGTGATATTCAGGTGATGCTGAGCTGATGCTGCACTGATGCTGAGGTATTGCGGTGGTGCTGCACTGGTGCAGAGGTGGAGTTGAGGTAGTGTGCTGGTTCGGAGGTGGTCTGCGCTGGTGCTGAGGTGGTGCTGTGCTTGGGCTGAGTGATGCTGAGGTGGTGCTGTGCTTCTGTTGGTGGTGTTGGAGTGCAGTTGCGTGCAGTGGCTTTGCGTAGATGACTGGCTTGAAGGCAACTCTGCTCATAAAAAACTGTGTAGCTATGCAAAGAAGTGCTTTTCTTCTATGATATACCATCACAAGCTTAACAGAAAAGTGAATGTAGTGAAAAAGGCCTTCACACAATTGCAATGCACCATGCAGTTTCATTTTTCAAAGTCAAAAAAATGTTTGCCTTTGGAGCACTCCCCACATACTTAAAAATGCATTTTCTCCCTTTTAAGGTTATCTTGCATCACAGCTACACTGCTCTATTACCTTGCACTATAAAAAGGCAAAGTGTGAAACCCAACAAATGCCAGAGAACAGTTCATTTGTTAGAGAAGTGAGATCTTATTAGACATGTCTAACACTGTCATTTTATATATGCACATTACATTTGGTTCATGCATAAAGTATAAGCATTTTGATCTATATGTCATTGAGTAGTGTCCTAGCGCATCATGGGTCGCACAACAAATTGCTACAACTTTCTATACCATTGTAAATGTTGCTTTGGGTGTGTTTAGAATGAACTGTTTTTTGCAAGGAAACACAACGTTTTGGTTTAATCCTTTACATCTTTGCAACAATCACCTAGTAATGCATTCTCTATCGAGTAACAATAAAAAACAGCAAATGTGGCTTGCTATCCCCAACCAATAACTAAGCAGCTTAGGAAGTAGGTTTTAGTCCCGGTGGGAAGCTTCACAACCAGTGATTTACAGCAGTCCACACAATGTTTACGTACCAAAAAAACACACTTATGCAGGTCATGGCGGGGAGAGCAATCTTTACAGCTATGCTAACTTTCTCTTTCATATAGCATAGCTATCTTTCTAAACACAACTACGAAGTGATCAATCGTCCATCACTCCAAACGTCTTGTTGGACCATTCTTGCTTTAAAAAAAACAAAGGTGTAAAAGCCTTACAATCAGCTTACATGCTAAAGTAGCCTAAAGGCTTAAAAATACACATTTTACCTTTTAAGCCTAAGCCATCTGCAGTCACATTGTTTTTCCACCCAAACAACACCGAATTAGAGTTAGGGAGTCTGGAGTGTCAGAAAGGGTTAAATAGTCTGTAACTGTGTTAAGAAAGGAGACAGCCATGCTCAACTAAAGAGAGAATTAGCAGAGCCATAAAGATCTCTATCATTGCTGTGAATGGCATACGTGGAGGTTGTTTGCTTGTAGAAGTTAAGTGATTCGCGCACCCTATTGAAAACAAAGAAACCCTTCAAACCTAAATAAGAAATTAAATAGAAAACCAAGCTGCCTTCTCAACAACAAACAAGCACAGAAAAACACGTTACTTTCACAAATACATTTTTAAAACGCAGTAACAGCTCTTCAATTTGTAAGGAAGGGCTGTGAATAAGGAAAACCATGTACCAACGCATCCGAAGGCAAGGGTGTGGAGGGCACGGAGGGTTAACCCTTTCTATCAGCACAGAAAGCACAGGCAGTAGGTTCCGCATGTGTTTGCGAGAGGCCCGTGTATTGTAATTTTAAAAAGCATTTGCAATGCAATAGGTCTCGCATTTACGCGAGTTTAAGCTATTGGCATTGTAAATGACAATGCATTTTATTTATGTTTTAAAAACGAAAACAAAAAAAAGGCATTGTCATTTGCAATGTCAATAGCTCAAACTCGCGTAAATGCGAGACCTATTGCATTGCAAATGCTTGTTCTGGTTAGATGTGTGCTATTTTCTCGCTGCATTCTATCTACTTCTGGTTCTTTTCTTCTTGCTGTGTTCTGTATATGTTTTATTTCTATTCTGGTGAAATTCTCGCTGAGCCTCAGGTCTCTTCTGATTCTTTTCTGGCTCTGCTCGGGCTGTGTTGTAGTTTTTTTAGTGGTAGTTTTGACTGTGCAACAATTATAGCAACGGACAGAAAAGTTACATTGCTCCGTCTCCGGGCAATGCCGTTGTAGCCCTGACTGCTATGCATGCATGGTACTGCTGCCGTCAGTGCCTCCGGCCTGGTGAGTGAGCACTGCTTATCTCAACAGGCAGAGGCTTTGGGGCGGGGAAGCCACAGGATGACAGGGGGCCAGCCTCTTCACAACTCCCAGCTTACTCAACAAACAGCCACACTGGTCACGTACCGGCGGTTGGCAAGTGACCAACCTCACCCCTTTCCACCCCCAGCAGGCAGTGCACCCTCTTTCGCGGTAGGCCGGAATCACACACGTTCCACACAGGGGCAACAGGAGAAGTGCACCGAGCCCAGAGGCCTGAGGGGGCACTGAACCCCGATACTTGCTGTATTTCACAGTTTATACAGCGACCTGTCCTTATTTGCACTAGGACGCAAGACAACGGCTACGCCAGTGGTTGCTTGCACATTAAAATGCACTGACACGTAATGAAATTACTAAAGACGTCTCCAACAATAATCACTCACTCAAACTCCAAGTGTAAACACCGTTCTCAAACACACACAGCACTCAGTGATACTCAAGTGCAATCATATTTACTAAATCCGTAGGCACACACTGAACGTATATGCTCACTAGTAATGTGCTGTTTATAAACACTACAGTCGCACACTATTGAATAACCCCACACATTGTGCTGGACTGCAACTAGGGCGCACACACTCCATTTCAGATGCCCTACACACGCACACACACACACACAGTAAACGTATAAAACATGCACTGCATTCACACACCGCACTCACGCAAAGCACTGCTGTCACCAGGCCTTGTTTGTGATCAGACCCCCAAAACCATTAAGCGGGGGGGAGGGAATGGAGGGGGGCATTCTGCCCAAGGTCAATGAAAACCTGTGAGAAATGGGAGACTTAGAGGGCCCTCCTCACATTCTTCAGACGGCATCATTTTAGGTTACGCCATTGTGATCATGTAAAACTGTTTTCACCCTCGGCACTTACCACTCAGATACTCAGTCACAACGCACAAACACTCCTTTCACAAATACCACCTGCAGCACGCACTCACACGCACCACAGGACCGGCACGCACAAGCCACTCTAAAAGGCGCACGCCCTCACACTAACCAAAACTTCAGCATCCACTCAGACTGTGTGCCAGCTCGCCATGGAGAAAGCCAGGCCACCCCAGCCGGGAATGCCAGCTGTGCCCCTGAAGCTGAGGCCAGAGAATAGCCGAAGGCACGCTGGAAGCGGGGCGCTCGGGCGGCGTGTACAGACCTTTGGCTCCGCCGCCGGCATCGTCGCTCTGGTTAAACTCGAAGAGGAAGTCAAACTCGGGCTAGCCCCCGGGTTGCCCATGGTCTAAAGGGGTGCAGTTCCCTTCACTGACAGCGTGCGACAGAACAGCAGCGCTGTGGCGTAAAATGAACTGAGCATAAACGTAAACAAGCCCTCGCCCCTGACCCCTCCCAGAAGCGCACATCGGTACATCGGTTATCTTGCCTAATTTTAAAAAAAGCTCCCGTAGGGTGAACGCGTTTTGTTCTGCAAGCACGTTCAGAAACAATAAGAACAAGCACAAGCGCGCGCGGCAGCAGGGGGAGGGGAGAGAGGAGGGGGCCTGCGCGATTCCCTTGCGGGAGCGAGCAGCAAGGCGCGATAATTGATAACATATGGCGCCAGCTGCTCGCTCCCGCAAGGGAATCGCCAAACGTACACGCGTTGCCATTGAAAGCAATGCAACGCGTGCACGTTTTTGGCCTCAAAACCGACTCGATGGCTAAAGGTCTTTTTCCTATAGGCGAGACCTAAAAAGTGCTGGTGTGTTTTAGACGGTTGGTGCTAACTATTATTATTATTAACAGAAAGAGTTAACTGCTTACTCTTTGGGGCACACGCCATGATACAGGATTTGGCAAAATTGATATGTTGATCTAAGGCACCCATAAAATCTACAAAGGCGTGCACCAGCAGATGCAGGGCTTTTGGCGTTCGTGCCATCAGCACTCCATTATCAGTGCAAAGGGAGCGACAGCCCTTTGACTTTGGGTACATCTGGGGTGACAGTAATTAAAAATGGGTGGAGCTCATTAATAAATAAAATAAATAAAAGAGGGGCCAGAACACTCCCGTGTCCCACACCACAAAAGACTCCTATGTCACTGGACACCTCTCCATCAGAACTAATTCTAATTCTAGCCTTCATGTCCCTGTGCAAATATGCTAGAAAGTGCACAAATGCTTCATCCATCCCATAAGAGAGGAGGTTTTCCCATAGTTTAGAGCAGTTGACACAGTCAAATGTTGAAGTCAGGTGCACAAATGCCAGGTATAAAGGGGATCGTTTGGCAATGGTGTATTTACCGATAATCAACGACAAGTTCAAACATTGCTCAACAGTACCAACCCGATTTCTGAACCCATAGTGACAAGGATACAGAATAGAAGCATCCTGTATCGACTCTTTAATTGTATTGTTCTGAACCCTCCCTAAGATTTTAACAGATGTATTGATTAAAGAAAAGGGCCTGTAACACCCTGGGTGGGATTGACGTCCTTTTTTAAAGATGGGTACATTGATGGAGGTTTTCCAGGACTTAGTTAATGGGGCATTAGGAGGATTACTAAAAACATTAGTTAATAATGGGGCCCAAAATTCCGGGTTGCACTTTATGAGATCAACTGGGGCCTTACATCACATGCTCTGGCTAATATTATCCTCTACTTTGCGCAGGGTTACATGAATACCTGGGCGATAATAAATAACCAGTAATAATTCAGTATCAGTATCTGTAGGCGTAGCAGCATAGATTTTGTGAAATGTGCCTCCCATGACTTGCTGGGGATATGACAACTAATTGTACTCACAATTTGATTCATTCTATACATATCCATCACAACCGACCAAAAGAGTTTACTGTTCTTCTTGTTGGCTGCAGGTACAAAGGAATCCCATTGCTGTGTTAACACTTCTTCTATTCAGTGCTTGGAGGTGACCTCTTTATATTGCCTTCGCAAGCTGGCCACCCCCAAAGGGACACTGGGTTTTGCTGCAAGTGCCCTACGGAGTGATTGATTAGCCACTAAGCATTCGTGGTTAAACCACCTAGGTGTGTTGGGTGAAGGCAGCAAAGGTTTCAATAGGGCTTTTCTTATATTAATGCAGAGGTTATTGTAAGCTCCCACCACCTAGGGATATGTATCTTCTGCTGCTAGACAAGCCTCTCTGAGCCCTAGGTTCTCCTCATTATGTGGATAATAAACTGGGCTGGCTCTCATAATCTCCACACCAATCTTAAATTATCTGTTGAAGGTTGGAGGTTACTTGCCCTGCTATCCACTCTATATTGGGGCTTAGGTGACATTATGAGTACTACTTCGATAGGGTTGCGGTCCCAAAAATTTGAAGGAACTACTTTCCCACACACAAGATGCTCTATTAGGTTGGACGATATAAAAAAGTAGTCAATATCAGAGGAACAGCCTCTGCCAGTTGGCACAGAACATTCATTAACACTCGCCACCTCCATTACATTATTTAAGTCATGGGGGCCAAGCTAGGTCAACATCTCTAGGCCTTTAGGATTGGGGATTACCAAAGTGCTCACTGTTGAACTGGCCAGAACAATCGTGGCAGCATGGGTCAGACTAGTTTGTGGAGGGAGTTTAGTATTAACATCTCCTGCTAGGCAGAGGAGGGCCACATGCCCCTTGTTAAAACGCTAGTGAGTTCATGTGATCAAACAAAATTGGGAATTTCATGTTAGGTATATTAATAAAATCATTGCTATAAAAATTAACTAAATACAGTGTCTTTACACACAAACTGAGGACCATTATATGAAACTAATTCTACAAGCAATCCTTCCCTACAAAATATATCATCCATTTACTTCAATCACAGAAATTACAGTAACCTTTTCCACAGTTATTTCCTCTGGACACTTAGATCTATAGTCCACCATAACAAAAATGTCCTTCATTGGAAGTACACAAAAAGGTCCCATGATAACAAGTCCCAGTTTCCTCCATGGACCCTTGGGACACGCCACCGGTGAACACTCAGTTACACAGGGTTTGGAACAGTTACTACTGTCAGACATTCTGAACATAGACGGACCCATTTGTCTACCATCCTGTCTATTCGCGGTCACCAATAATATTCTTTGAGACGTCTTTTCATAGAAGACATATCTAAATCCCTTCATGCCCCATGTCAAAAATGATTCTCCCGAGACCCACAAGGGGAATGATTTTGTTACCTCTCCATCAATATCCCGCCTTGTTCCATTAATTCATCCTTCATCTTGAAAAAAGCAATCAGACACCTAACACTTACGCTCATTTGGCCAATTAGAAACCAAATACACCAATGTCAGTTTTATATAAACATCTTCACGCCTTCCTAATTCCACAACTCATGCGGTATGGCAAAATCACACTTTTCGTTCAGAACCTCAACATTCAGATCCTCAATGGTAAAAGCTACTTCACAATCTTTATCATCATCATGGGGCTCCAAACTAGGATCAATTGGAAGTCAGGACATGAGTCCGGATGCACATTTGTGCTGCCTGGCACATACTCCTCCTTAAACTGATACACCTGCAACTTTGCAGCTAACTGTGCTAAACGGGCAAAGAGTAACCTTCCCCCATGATGTGATAAAAAACTGATAAATAGCTTATAGTCTGTTCTAAGCACAAAATGTGTGGGGCCCATAAAAACTTTCTAAAATGATCCAACACCCATGTGCATGACAACAATTCTTTCTCGATCACAGAATAACTAATAACAAGATGAAGCACTGCGACCGCACTAACAGACACAGAGGTGGCATCACCATCATACACAAAGAATCGATCATCGGCACCACCACCGACAACGAAACCACGCCGATCATGGAACACACGGACTTCTAACTCCGCACCGACAACAAAACCACCATCAAAGGCACCCTCACATACAGACCCCCCAGGACCACAAACAGGTCTCAGCGACGCCATAGATTCCAATCACTACATTTTCCTGGGAGACCTCAACTTCCACCTGGACGACACCAACTCCACCAACCTCCTGGAATGAATGGACAACATCGGCCTCAAACAACTGGTCACTGGCCCCATGCATAAAAGCAAGACACACGCTGGACCCTATCATCACGTCCAACAACAGAGTTAGATACAGCCACACCACAGAACTCACCTGGTCCGACCACTCCATCATACACTTCAACATCGCCGGACCGCCAGAACCACCCCCAACCATCACAACGCCTCCTTCTGCAGCTGGACAAAGGTTACCCAGCAACAATGGACTGACACCCTCATCATCACTCAGCCCAACATCACCACCAACCTGAACCAGGCAGTTGATAACTTCAATGCCTGGATCACTAGCACATCCAACCAAGTCGCTCCCACCAAACCAGCCAAAACACAATGACCCACCAAATGTCCCTTATGGCACACCCCGGAACTGAGCGCCTTCAAATGCAGATGCAAACGCTCGAAAGAAGGTGGCGCTCCAGCAGAAACAACATTGACCGAACTATCTTCAAGTTTGCCCTCAACAACTACTAACGCCAGCTCAAAGCCACAAAAAAGGAGGCCCTGACACAACGCATCGAGGCCAGCGTCAAACAGGCCAAGGAACTCTTCACCATCGTCAGAGAATCCACCTGCCCTTCAGCCACTGAAAACTCGATCCCCCGCCTCATAGGAACTCTATGATGTCCTCGCTACCACTTTAACAACAAGATAGCTACCATAGACAGCAACTTCAATCCCCAACCCATCGAACTCCTCAGCATCCCATCACCCATGAGCACTGGCGCCGACCACATGGGAACAACTCAGCACACTGAACACAACTACTCTAATGAACTTCATCCACTCAGGAGCCCTCACTGACCTGTGCCCCAACCAACTTTTTAACCTCGGAAGAGACAAGATCAGCCACCAGCTCACCACTATCCTCAAAGCCTCCATCACCAGAGCCACCTTCCCCTCCCCCCCCCCCGACGCCTGGAAATACACAGAGGTCCAACACCTTCTCAAGAAACCCTCAGCAGACTCCAGCGTGCTCCAGAACTACCGCCCCATCTCGCTGCTCCCGTTCCACGGAAAAGTCCTGGAGAAGGCCATCAACCTCCAAATCACCGAACACCTGGAAAGAAACAACCTGTAGACCCCGCCCAATCAGGATTCAGAGCCAATCACAGCACAGAGATAGCCCTGACTGCTGCAACAGACGACATCCGCACCCTACTCGACAGAGGACAATCAGCCGCCCTGATTCTACTCGACCTCTCTGCAGCCTTTGACATTGTCTCCCACCACACACTCATCGATCAACTGCGCCAGATCGGAATCAGAGACGACGTGCTTAGATGGATGGCGTCTTTCCTCACAGGGTGCACCCAGAGAATCCACCCCCACCCCCTCACCTCTCAACCCAAGCACACCTCCTGCAGCGTCCCTCAATGCTCATACCTCAGGCCATCAATATCTATATGACTCCACTCACAGACATTGCCAGAACCCACGACATCAACATCATCTCCTACGCCGACAACACCCAACTCATCCTCTCGCTCTCATCGGAGCCCACCACGTCAAAGACCAATTTTCACAACTGTATGAAAAACGTGTCGGCCTGGATGAAGAACAACTGCCATAAGCTCAACACGGACAAAACAGAAGTCCTGATCTTCGGCAGATACACCTCCCTTTGGAATGACTGCTGGAGGCCATCGGAACTCAGACCTACCCCCACTCCGAAAGACCATGCCCGCAACCTCAGCATCATCCTGGACAGTGAACTCTCCATGAAAAGTCAGGTCAGCACTATCTTTAGCCTGTATCCACACTCTCTGCATGCACTGCAGAATGTTCAAGTGGCTACCCACCAACACCAGGAAAACAGTGACTCAGGCCCTCAGCACCAGCCTGCTGGACTATGGCAACGCACTCTATGCAGGAACCACCACCGAACTCATGAGAAGACTCCAGATGATCCAGAATGCAGCAGTCGGACTGCTTCTCAACCTGCCCAAGCGAACCCACATCACCCAGCACCTGAGAGACCTCCACTAGCTCTGTATCCAGAAAAGATGCCAATTCAAACTACTGGCCAATGCCTACAAAGCCCTCCATGGCAAAGGACCTGCTTACGTGAACCACCGCCTGAACTTCCACCTACCATCCAGGAACCTCCGCTCACCTCGCCCTCACACAGATGCTGTGCATCCGCTGCTGCCACATCGGAGGATGCTCCTTCCCCAATCTCGACACCAAATCCTGGAACACCCTTTCCCTCCACCTCAGTACGTCACTGTTGCTGGCGGACTTCAGGAAGGGACTCGAGACCTGGCTCTTCAACTAAGACCCGCAGTACAATGCCTGGATACCCTCATGGGTGATAAGCCACGCTCTAGAAATACTGTTTGATTAATTGCACTATGCTCAGATTCCCTCAAAGTCCTGGAAGCATATGGCACTGCCCACTCATTCTTTCCATCTCTCTGCAACAATCCCCACACCCTTTGCACACAATTGCTATCATCTACAGCTACCACGCGTTCTCTTTCTAACTCAAAAGATTTAAAAAACATTGCTATTACTATTTCATGCTTCAGGATTTCAAATGTTTGTTGCTGTTTTTTATAACAGGCAACACAATGGCTCCACTGTAGTGGGATAATTATCTACAAATTTGGCATAGAATTCGGTCATACGAAGAAACGATTACAGCTAGTCTTTGGTTTGGGGACCAGGTTTCTCTAAAACAACATGCACATGATTTTGCTTAGGCTTGATACCAAACTTGGTAATATTATGCCCTAAGTATTCAACCTCACTGTGTCTAAATTTACACTTAGTTTTTCCACTTGTTCAATGCCCTTGGCAACATTAACGGTAAAAATTAGAGTCATTGCTGTCTCTACCCATAAATTTTCCTGAACTTTTTTACTTTGGTCTTCATCATGACTTGATCTCTTGAAACTCGTTCATAGGTAATAGGCTCAAATTCACATGTACAAGCTAGAGATCTCTGGCAGACAGATATTCCTTGACAGTATCATCTTTTTGCACTTGTAAATAAAATGTATTCCTTCTCTTTACTCTACTGACTATATTCCCATATCGTGCATTTAATTGTGGGACTGCATAATCAAATTAAACATGTTTCCTGCATTTTTCAAAAGAAAAGTGGAATATTCTTTAATTCATTTATTGACACTTCACCTAAGCAGTGTTTTAGAAAGGATAAGTTGTTTTGTGGGGTACAATCCTCCCCTTTTTTGCCTCCACATATGCTAAGAAAACAGGATACCAAAGTTCTCATTCCATTGGAGGCTCACCACATGTCTGCATAGAAAAAACGGTGAAGTAGAAATACAGGTCAGAATGAAAGAATTATTTTCCTTACAATGGTTTCTGTAAGTGAATGCATCATAAAAAATTATGAGAAACATAACAAACATAAAAATATAGGTATGAATATATGTCTTTCTGTTCTCTACTGTAAAGAATGTTCAAATTTGTCCACAATTCACCAAAGTACCAGTAAAAAACACAATGTTCCATATGATGTTGCACAAAATGGCCGCTAGATGCACAACGTGACATGGGTGATAATGGATAAGCTTCTTAAAAGTGGTGTGGTGTTGTCGTATACTAAGCCTGACCATTGCATCATATACTTGGAAACGTTCTGGTGAGTTGCGAGCTAACTGGTGGCCTTGAGCCGTTTACCAGAATAAGTCAAATGTGTCTTTTAAATTTGGGACCTAAAGGACGATGTTCCAAAAGAAATCCCACTGTAAACACATCGGCTTCCTCAGAATTCCTTGAACAAATGATATCCTGACAGAAGCAGTCCTCAAGAAGATAGCTCATATGATGCTTCAATTCAAGATCCTACACAGCCTCTCAAAGACTGCAGGAACCTAGTGTGCTCTTGCGCGCCAACCCTTGTCGCCACTGTGAACGAATCACAGTCTTCCAGGTGGGTATTTATAAAATGTATTTTAAAAAACAGGTGTAAACCATAAGTTATCTTCAGCCCTCAACAGCTGCAACAGCCATAGTCAACAACGATAGAAACTTCGCTAAGAAACCACTCAACATTCTAAGAATGCCACATACATGAGTTTATAGGTTACAGGTAATGCCAATGGGTAGACCCAGGCTCTGTTCCAGGTTAAACCCCAACAGAAGCATGAAGTCTAATTCAGCTGGAATGAGCTTTCCACAACTGCTTAATGTGGAACACACACGCAACATTCAACAGGCATCACAAAATCTCAACAGTGACATCACTCTGGAGGCATAGACAAAGGAACACTTGGCTTTTTCAGGCTATCATCATAACTGCTGGCAGCTGGAGAAAGGAAAGATGAGGACACTAACTTCTGCAGAAGAATGCAGAGTGGGTCATAGCGCATTGACATTGTGTGACACATAGTCACAATGAGGGGTGAGAAAATGTATAATGGCTTCAGCTCAACAAAGGCCCATAGGGATTTCAAGTACAAAGAGATTTCTTAAAAGTATTACAGGTTCCCCAGTATGGGCACTCAGGTCGATAAGTTGGCAAGAGTTGTGAAATAGTTAGGGGATCTGACAGGGACAGGAAGGGTAAACCTGGTTGAGGCGCAACACTTTCCTTTGTACTCTGACCATATAACTAGGTGACTGATACAGCTATTACACTGGCCTATGAATAACAAGAATACTCGTTCGTCCTCTTTATTGATGCTGCCACTTTGAGCTGTGGGACAAAAACTTTATATCTATATTAAACAACCTTCAAAAAGCTCTTGGTGTACCTATGCAAGTGAAACGTGTTGGCTGGAACAACTGGATGGTGTATATACTTTTGTAATCATCAGAAGGTTGGATACCCTTCAAAATTGATTTGGATTTACCATAATCATCAAAGTGTGGATTCAACGACTAAAGAGTTCTGTTCCAAATGAAACTAGCCGATTGACCACAAAGGGTGTGGCAACAAGTGGCTTCTAAAATTATAGGACAGTTCAAGAGACTGCCAGTCTTCTGCTTCATGCATTAGTGTTATTAGGGTAAAACTAGCCAGATGTAGCTTTTGTGGGTTATCTTATCAAAAGGAAGGTCTTGGCATTTGCAGAGAAGGTGTTTCGACAAAATGGAATTGCAGACTTTTTTTGTCACTGATAATGAAACTATATGATGTCAAATGAGAGGGGGTTTTGGAAGGATTTAAAATAAAGAATGGTGTACAATCACCAAGGAACTGGGCAGGTGGAGAGATTTAATAAGTTGATTAAGGAAGCAGTCCAATTGTGTTTTAAGGAGGTGAAGGATAATTTTTGGATGTATGGTATAACAGACACCACACAGTGTGATTGCCAGGGATAAATCATTTCGAAGTGATTTAGGGGAGGAGAGTGGAGCCATGTGTTTGACCTTGTTGGACTAAGGAACTGAAACAGGAAGAAAGGTGGAATTCAGTTGAGTGAGGAAAGAGATACAGCATGAACAACTCAAAAGAAAATGATAAGAAAAAAGATGTGGCCCTAAAAGCAAGAATTTCAGAGAGGGTTAGATGGTAAGGGTAAGATTACTGAGGAGGGTTGTGAAGAGCGTTTTAAATTCAGTCCACTAGTTAAAGTGATTTTGTCGGATAGGAATGGGAGAAAGTACTGGAACATAAGATGTTTGGCAAAATGTTGACAATTATGTATGCATGCCAACAGACCCTATTCAGACAGAATACTCCCAATTTTTAAAGCCCAAAATGGTTTTCTTTTAGTTGTATGCAGCGTAAATTGGCCATGTTTAAATGTTAATCAATGGGGGAAAAAAATTCCCAAGATTTATTTTTCTCTGCCTCCATCTTTCCTGTTTTGAAATGTTGGCATGTGTGGTTATGTGATGAGAAAGGAGATATGGAAAAATTAATGCCCCTTCCTACACAGATTTCACGAGCTCTGTGGGACAGACAAAACTGCTTCTGACAAAACTAAAATAACATTTCCACTAGCTGTGCAAATCCAATAATACAGACGCCATGAACCGGTGTGTAAAATGCAGACTGTTTCAGTTTTCTCACTCCCCTATCCTCTCTGCCTCGTGCGCCATGAGGAGGCGCTCTCGAGGTCAGACAGGGATGAACTGTGTCTGCAACACTCACTCACAGGCAGTGACAACTAGGGAGGCCGCTGCAGGAGGGAATGTGATATCCTTCATTCAGGGGAGACGTAGCTAGCAGCAGCCACGGTGTCTGAATGTCGGATAATTTATCGTCCTGTGAGCAACCCCTCAAAGTTCAGGGACGGACTAAGAGTGGTTTCGCTTTAAAAGCCTCCTCCATCCGAGGAGCTCAAAACACTGTAAACAACTAGACTGGTAAGTCGACAAGGAAATGGGCCTGGCCTGATCAATCATAAAGGAACTCTGCTTTAAAGATAAACTGAACTTTTATTGTTTTACAAACGAATGCTTTTCAGGCTGGGGCTGCAGTTTTATATTGGATCATCTTCGCTGCAACTGCAAATTCGCTTTAACATCAGCGCTTCGTGCTCCGCAGATGGGGAAGCAAAACAAATGTGCCCTGTAAATGGAAAGAGCTACAGCGATAAAGGCAATGCTGTTGTCACTAGAGCCGGGGCTAAGATGGATATGGTTCGGGGGCGCGGGGTAATCACCCTTCCGAGAGAGGCTGACTTTCGGAAAGTTTGGCGCATTAAGTGAAACAAACATGGCCTTCTCTGAAGCGAGATAAGTCACTACCTCCATGAATCAAAGGCTGCTAATTGCTTGAATTTATGAGGGTGATTAGACGGCGCGGGATGCGAAATGGGACTTTTTGAAATATGTTTCTTTTTACAGTTTGGTTGCTGAGAAGGGTGTCTGGCGCAGTAGCAGAGCAACACTAGAGGCCAATAAACTAGCTGTCATGCAGAAGAGAAACACATGGGAATGCAGGGTCCGGTTCTGTTAACAGCATCGCAGACAGAGGCCTGGGCCATGAGTTTATGCATTTTCAGGGATCTGCAGAATCCAAATGTATACCTCATGCACATCACAGATGTCCAGGCAGACTATACGTTCTTCAATGGAGACTGCCTGGCGGAAAAAAACGTTCGCTGCACAGTCATGAAATATGAGGTTGTACCTAATACTTTATAACTCTTTGGGCCCGATTCACAGAACTAACTTAAGACAAAATCCTAAATTTACTACCATTTTGGTATTCACAGAAGACACTTACTCATTTTGGTATTCACAGAAGGCACTTACTCATTTTGGTATTCACAGAAGGCACTTACTCATTGATGAGTAAGTGCCTTCTGTGAATACCAAAATGAGTAACTTATTCATTTTGAGTAACTTACTCATTTTGAGCAACTTATTCATTTTGGTATTCACAGAAGGCACTTACTCATTGATGAGTAAGTGCCTTCTGTGAATACCAAAATGAGTAAGTGCCTTCTGTGAATACCAAAATGGTAGTAAGTTTAGGATTTTGTCTTAAGTTAGTTCTGTGAATCGGGCCCTGAGAACCTGGAGCCTGCTACCCCTCCTTGGCAAAGTTAATCATTATATTCAAGAAGTACACTTCAGGGGAAATTACAAGGCCTTATAGTCTCACAATTTGACAGAGGCAACACCCTTCTCAGAGGGTCTTAGACTCCTACCTGACTTCACTGAACAGCATCTGCACAGGGCAGCCTGGCTCGGAGGCCTGGTTAAATATGACCAGAGTACCCTCGCCAAGACAGTACACACTTCTCCCACTGAAAGCCACTCTGCATGAATGCTTATGTTACCTAGAAGGCAATAAACGACAAACATACCACGCTAGCTTGCCAAAAAACGTCAAACCGAGGAGGCCAATGCACCATAGAGAGCCATCTCATCATTTGGGAAATGAAAGTACAAAGAGATAAGAACCAGAATAAAAGCTGCACATTCAGGTTCTTTAACAGCATCCCGCCAAAGCTCAGCCCTGCTGACTCACTCCAGAAATCCAGAAAGGAGCTTAAAATGCACCTCTCCAAGGAACATCCTGGTGCCTCTGTCCCTGAGTCGAACTATGACAGGCCAGCACCCTCTTCCCCAGTAATGTACATGATTAGGACTTGTATCCCATTGCATACTACGTACAGATTTCCTTCCTAGCTACATTTCAATACCTACCTACATACGTGCAAAGTCCCACTAACACGAAAGAGGTAGTAAAATGCACATATTTAGAGGATTATGTATAGTGGTCTCTTTATTTGAAAACAGGGGTATAATTTAGATATTTGCAGGTGCAGTTTAGGATGGCTGTATACATTAAATGGTTATGTCAACTCTGATTCTATGATATGGCTGTGTTAGTCATGAAATGCTGAAGCAAGTTCATACGAACATATTAAAGTGTGAATGCATAAATGACTTTCATTGAGTGAATGAGAAGCATGCAGCACATCAAACCAATGCAATTATCAGGAGAGGCGTATGTATGTTAGTTTCCATTATTTTCGAACACAGTCAAATATTCAAACCAAAAAGTAAAACTCTGAAATAGTGAATGTGAAAATAAAAGCTGCCAAAAAAGTCCGGGAAAAGAGTGGGTGCAGTCAGGGATGGAGGAACAGAAGGCCCGTGATATAGAGAAAAGAACACATTGACATTGGAGGGGCAGCACATAGAGCACTTCTAGGCAACCGTAGAAGCAGCAGCACACATACATAGTGTGTTCGGGGAGAAAGGGCAGTGTGTAGTGCACAAAGGCCGACAAAGGAAGTGAGTGAACTGCCCAATAGAGGGAGACGGTGCACTAGCAACCAGAGCGGCATAGTGGAGTGTTTTCCCAAGCAGTGGGCGTAAGCAGCACTGAGGCTACAATGATCTGTGTGGTGTCTGAAGTGGTGTAGACAAGGTAATACTGAAATAGAGCAAATCATTTTGGCAAAATAGTAGATTAAGGTTTTCAGATTAATCTTTTCTACAAAAAGAGCTTCCATCTCTTCAATTTTGGGAAAAATCCATAATAGTTTACATGTGGGCTACCACAAAAACTGTCTGCAAACCACACACAAAAATGTATTTGCTTACATTAAAAACAGTCATAATCCCAATACTTCTGCGGCTCCTGAGAGCCACCGTCAGATTGGGATCACAATTAGGCCTGGGCATTCCCAAAAATGTGGCCCAAATTCCTGGATCGTGCCATTTCATTAAACGCTATTTGGTTAGTCTCATTAAACGCATTTTTAGAGAAATGCTTGGAAATGTAAGCCTTTTAATGCTTATAGAGCCAGTAACATTGGTGAAAACTAAAAGTACTACATTTTATCCAGGTGGGCGAGGTGAAATAAAACGGCACAATGGCCACTGTAGTGTTTTGAGACTATGTGCGCTAGGCGGACTAGACAGAGGAATTAGGTAATTTGCAGGGAGGTGTTAAGGTGTGGTTATTAACAGTTAGACATAATGAGAGTGCAGTTTGTGATCGTGCGCTGAGGAATAAAGATGTCTGTTACAGAGCTTTGTGTGTGGCATGTTCATTTTGCATGCTCCCGGGTTGGGGAGGACGCTACAACTGGCCACAAGTAGGGGATACGTGCTCCGAGAAAGTGAAACTGCTCTCCCTGAGAGTTTGCAACGATAGAGCAAACTGCTCGAGTGTGCCACATTTGCCCCAATTAATGAGAAGAATTTTTTGTACAAGGAGTCAAGGCCCCGCTCCAGCTCATACAAGGCCGTCAAAGAAATTGAAGAACCGAAAAAAAAGCACACTCGAAAGCCTGCCAGAAACCCACTGGTAAGGCTGAAAGAAGAGCTTCTGAGCTGCGCCATAACACAGAGCCATCATCCATGCAAATAAAATACTAAAGGCAGAGATAACCAATTATGAGAAATGGAAATTCACTCACCAGCAAAAACAGACAAAATGTTTTGCGATCTCAAAATCAGTTGTGAGGACTCAAGCACAAGCACAGGGTTGTGCTTGCAGAAGCTGCAGGTACTTGTGGACGCAACGAAAGCCATCGGAATAGTGAATGTTTTTAATGGGTGCAGAAGGGTGCATGAAATACATGGCAGACATGTTCCTGAAACCACCACTGCCATTCGACACCGCCAGGAAGGAGTATATTAGCGCTAGGTGGACTGCATGTATCGAGTCGTTTGATGATTTTAGAGATGCCCTAGAAGAAGTAGATGATAAGAAAATCATTAAATACTTAAAGAACCTTGCCAGTGACGGAGTAAAAGAAGTGCTGAGGAAAATCTTGCTGACTGATGCAATATCGTACTGTCAGATCAAAGAAGCACTGGTAATCAAATTCAATTCAATGCCGAATGTCAACTATGAAAGGTAAATTTTCAATCAAGTGAAACAGCAAGCTGATGAAATAATGGATGAGCTGGTTGAGAGGCTTGACGTGCTTATCAAACACTTTCAGTTTAGTGAGTTTAATGAAGAACAAGCCATATGCCTCAGAGTGATCAATGGCTGTCTTTCAGACGCATGTTGAGTGAGACCCTCAGTTTAGAGAAAGTACCAATGGCTGCAAGGACGGATAAAAGAGCATATCGACAAGCTGTTGATATGGAAGCTGGAACAGCAAAAAATTAATCAGCGTTCGTCACACAATTTGACGTCTCCAAGGAAGAAAAAGTTGTGTTTCCGATGTGTGTTTTCATTTCCCCATGAAGGCAAATGTTCAGCCATAGGACAGACGTGCAAAGCTTGTGGGAAAGAAAACCTCTTCATAATGGTTTGCAAAGCAAAAGAGAAACCAAATGTGTCACAGAGAGAAGAGAAAATGGACGCCAGAAGGTTCCAAAAACATTCTTGCCACGCCCACAAGGACAAAAAGCAACATCAGTTACGACCAGTAAAAATCAGACAAAGTCGATCATCATCAAGTTCATCTTAAAACAGCTCTTCAACGTCATGATCAAGCGCCAGTGAAGAAGATGGATGTGCGATGATGGTATCGACCAAGAAACAACATGAATATGTAGGTTTGACTGTTTGCAAGGAAGAACAAAAGACAAAGACAAACCACCAAACAAAACAACAGACTCCGTTTGGACACTGCCCCAAGTTTACAATAAAGGTCAAAGGTTGCCCCATAACCTTCATCATAGACAATGGTGCATCGATTAACATCATGCCAGTCGAAAAGTTCAACAGCTTGTCCCCTGTGCCACGCCTCAACCCGTCAATCACAAAGGTATACACGTGGGCTGCTTCTAAAACGTTGTATGGTCAAGGGTCATTCAGAGCGACCATGTGACATAAAGCAGTATCAGTGCAAGCACCAATTCATGTTCTTCAAGGAACTTCGTCCAGTGCATGCCTACCAAGTTATGCCACCACTTCTGACACTGGACTGATATCTCTCAATTACAACCTCCACACTCAGTCTGAAATTGTGAGTCAGTTCCCGTCATCGTTTCATGGCCTAGAAAGGCAAAGGACAATGAAAGTGCAACTTCATATTAATGAGGACATTCGCCCTGTAACCCAGCGGCTCCGCAGAGTCGATTTTCACTTGCAAGAAGCTGTTTGATAAAGAACTAGAAACGCTATTGAAGATTGACATCATTGAACGCTCCACCGGTCCTAAGCCATGAGTTTTTCCTATAGTGATGGTGCCAAAAAAGGACAGTGGTGGTGCAGTGTGCATCTGTGTTGATATGCGCCAGGTCAACAAAGGAATCAAGAAAGACATCCTGGTCCACACATAGCGGACATGATCATGCAGCTGAATGGTGCCAAAGTCTTCTACTGTCTTGACCTGAACAAGGGATACCATCAAGTTGGAAGAGAACTGTAGGTACATCACTACTTTTTTGACTCATGTTGGTTTGTTCAGATACAAAAGGTTGAGTTTTGGAGTGTCTTCAGCTGCAGAAATATTTCAGGATGCTATACGTTGAATAATTCAACCTGTCACGCATGCTTTTAATTACAGTGATGACATATGGTATTTGGAGCAACACAGAAGGAGCATGACAAGACTCTTACACAAGTGCGCAAGTTATTTGCTGATGCAGGTCTCACTCTGAATGCAGCAAGGTGTGAGTTTCACAAGGCCAAACTTAAATACTTTGGGCACGTATTTAATGATGGGGGAATGACTCCTGGCCCAGATAAAGTGCAAGCACTGTCAGCTACTTGCCACCCACAAGATGTCACCATGCTGTGATCCTTCTTAGGCATGGCCAGTTATTGCTCAAGGTACATTTGTGACTTCCCTACTGTGAGTGTCCTATTGGGAGACTTGACAAAGCGAAATGTCCCTTTCCAGTCGTCTTCTGAATGTGATCTAAGTTTCAAAAGAATAAAACATGCGATTTAGAATGCAACAGAGATGGCCTATTTTGACCCCAACGTTACATACTGAGATCACAGTAGATGCGAGCTCGGTGGGGCTGGGGGCCATCCTTGTTCAACATAATGGTCATCCAAATGCTCAGAGACACATTGTGGCTTATGCCAGTTGAAGCCTGTCTGACACTGAATGTGCCTATTCTCAGCCAGAGAAGGAGAGTCTGGCTGTAGTGTGAGCCTGCAAACATTTTCATATGTTTCTATACGGAAAACATTTCATTATCATTACAGATCACCAAATGCTGCTCACTATTTTTGGAAACCCAAAAGCCAAGATGCACCCTTGCATTGAGAGGTGGGGATTGCGACTGAAAGAGAACGACTATGCAATTGTACACAAGCCGGGTAAAGATCAGAACCCTGCTGATTACTTTTCACAAGTACTGCTACATTGGCACAGTTTGACATCCAAATTGGCTGAAGAGTATATCAACTTCATTGTGTAGTCCAGCCCGCCAGCAGCCTTATCCATGGAACAAATTATTGCTGCTACCAATGCGGATATAAAAACACATGCTTATCCTCAAAGACATCATTTCAACTCGATCGTGGAGGAAGAGTGCTCGACCTTTTACTGACGATGTTGAATTTCATAAATTAAAAAATGTATAAGATGAACTGTCAGTGAAAGGCTCGAGAATCGTCATACCTGAGAGCCTAAAACAGTAAGTTATTGAACTAGCCCATGAAGGATATCAGGATATTGTAGCCACTAAAAGAGCCCTAAGAGACGGAGTGTGGTTCCCGACCTAGATGAGCGAGTTGAGAGGGAACTAAAAGAGTGTCATCCTTGCAACTGCCTTTACCCCAAAGTGACGCAGTACCCATTGACAATGTCTGACCTTCCTGCACATGCCTGGGAAAGTGTTGCAGTTGTTTTGTTTGGGCCCTTCGGAATTGGACATCATCTCATGGTACTTACTGATGAGTACTCACGCTTTCCTTTAGTAGAGGAGTTATTTTTAACAACCCATGACAAGGTCATCGAGCGGCTGGGTGACATCTTTGCAGCATGGGGTATCCCCGCCATTCTCAAATCTGACAATGGTCTGCCATTCAATAGCAAAGAATTCAAAGAGTTTCTAATCAGACTCAATGTCAAGCATCTAAAGAGTACACCTATGCAGCCCCAAGCCAATGGTTTCGTGGAATGATTCAAGGGTACCCTCAAAAGGGTAATTCACGAGCACCGATGGAGGGAATCAAATTAAACCAGGCTCTGTGTCAAGTCCTCAGTGCTTATCATTCAACTCCTCACTCCACAACTGGTGAGAATCCTGCCACCTTGATATTTGAGAGAGCCATCAGAACCAAACTGCCACAGTGGACAGCAGAACGATCCATGAATGCTGATGAGGTTTGTGTCACAGACACTTCTCAAAAGTACAAATTGATAATGCATGCCGATCTGCGTCGACAAGCTCGGGAAACAGTCTTTGATGAAGGTGACTGGGTCCTGGTCAAGCAGAAACAAAAGTCGAAAATAGACGATCCGTTTGCTGTCGACCCTCTAAGGATTGTGACGTGCAAAGGACACATGGTGACGACGCATCATCCCGGAAAGTCCATCACATGGGACTCGTCACACTTTAGGCACCTACCTCAAAGTTCGTCAGCTCCTTCAATCATGAATGAGGTGACCAAGCCTAACAGTCCAGATCAAACATCAGAACCTGTGCCATCAGTGCACAATCAGAGTGCATCTCAAAAACCTCATACCACTCGATCTGGATGACTAGTGCAAGTGCCTCAACGACTTATTGAAGAAATAGGATGTGACTGTTGTTTATACTTTTTATTTAACAGAGGGGGAGATGTAGTTTCGTGAGACCATGTACATTAGAATCCCTGCGGTTCTGGGCGGGCTCGACAGAGCATTTACATAATTTGCTGGGAGGTGTTAAGGTGTGGTTATTAATGGGTATGACACAATGAGAGTGCAGTGTGTGAACGTACGCTGAGGAATAAAGACGTCTGTTACAGAGCTCTGTGTGTGGCGTGTTCATTTTGCATGCTCCCAGGCTGGGGAGGACACCACAGCCACAACACTTGATCTGGCTAGGGTTACCACCTGGCCGTCTTTTTACTGCCATGACCAGTATTTTAAAAATCACCCTAAGCCGGTAATTTTTCCACTGATCAGTATGTATTTTAAACAGTAAACTTAAGGTGAGAGTGTAAAGTTGCCTTATTGATCCGTGTCTGATCGTTAAACTAAACAAAGACAGAAAAACATGTTAAAAAAGAATATGGAAGTTTTTATTTAGAGAGTCCTCTTTAATTATTATGCTCTGGCCTTTGCAGACTACTAAAACATGAACAAATAGCAACAATTTACATGAGCACCAGTTACACTACACAAAATCAAATTCATTTTTACTGTAGGCCTTGGTAGATTAATTGATTTGACCAGAATCACAGGATATTGTGCCAACACTGGGACTCAACCTCGTTCCCCAGTTCCAAAGTCAGCAACTTTAGTCATAATGCAACATCATCTCTATTTTTTTTTCTGGGCAAAGTGGCATTACATTGAGGCCTATGCAAACGACCACCCCCTCCATCAAGGCCTAAAAGTCTCTGGAGTCCAGGTGACAACACCAGGCCCCCTGAGAGGCTGGTTCTCTTAGTAACCTCTTCTCCAGCCCATCACAGCCTCAGTCAGGGCTTTGGCCTGGCAGGGGAGGGGAGGGGAGGGGAAGGGAGGGGTCAAGAAAAGCACATATCTGCTGCACCAGGAGGGCTGAGGTGAAGGTGGCCCAATGGCCACAAAATAACCTGGCCCCCCAGAGGGGCCCCTGCATACTCCCAACCTACCTCACCCACCATGACCTATATGTGTTAGCCCAGCAGGGGACGGGTCAAGGGAAAGGCACTGCTTTTGGGCTGGTGAGGTGAAGATGGCCCAACAGACTGAGCAACACCTGGCCCCAGAGAGGCTGATCACTGCCTCCCTCCCACCCACCATAGATTCAATGTGATGACCTGGCAGGGGGAGGAATGAATCCAAGGCCCTAAAAAAACGGCCCACAGTCACCCCAAGGCACTGTCCCATTACCCAATGCACGACTACACGACTTTCCAATCCGACCCTGCTGACTGCAATGTACAGCAGGACCAGTAACAGATCTCTGTTATTCCCACCATGCACATTATTGTTCAGTGGTGCCTTCAGGGAATTGTTAATGCCTTCCTTCGCCAGCAACATGGTCTGTTCCTTCTCTGGATAATGGGCTTCCATCATCCCTTCCTATCCTGAAATAAATACCCGCAATACACATGTAGCTTGTGCACCTTAAATCCTACAAAAATATCCGCGCACAGTGGTATATTCGGGGTCCCTTTCCCTGTACCAGGATTTTGGCAGGTTGCTGCTTTATTTCATTCTGCAGCTCTTTCATCATAAGGAATGCGGGACTGGGGTTGGTGCTCAGCTCGTTCTGGAAGGCACAACTGGCTGATCCTGCATTGCAAAGCCAAGTAAGCTAGAATCTCCACCTGAAGCGGAGACAAACCTCAACAAGAGAGTCTTCAGAGAAGAACATTCGTGCATGAAACAGGCATGTGTGGCTCCTTCCCTGCTGGCTCTAGTTTCACAGCTATTCCCACCACTGATGGTCAACCACAAAATGCTGATACTGCCCAGAGCCTCGTGGGCATTGGCTGTTGAGGCTCATAGCGGAATGCTGCACCACAGTCTTTGAGGGCCTAGCTGAAACCCATCTCCACCAGAGAAGAGCAGCACTTTTGTGAGGCCTGAGGGTAAAAGCTTTGTGAAGACTCAGCAAGATGGTGTACGTGTGCATGTATCACTGCATTGTTCCACTTGCCTATACATCCATATACACGCACCTGTGTGAGAGCAACTTGCTGGGCTGGACAGTAGCAGAACCCAGCGGTTAAGTTGGTCCATGCTAGATGACATTTGTCTACAGTCCCAAATGTGTTACACAGTATACCCAAAGTTGAGAGTGATCCAGCATGACAGCTTGCAGAAGTGTAAGGGTTTATAAGTCATGATGCCTCCACAGCAGGCTCCCCAATATTATGCAAGTAGATCCAGCATCTTATGAGTGACACATTGATATAATGCACGCACATTACAAATAGCATCACAGATATACAAAATCGCATCTCTAAAGGATTAACAAGCAATACATGCCTAAATGTCAAATGTGAACAACCCCTGTAACTTTTAATTACATCTCTAAGTGACTGTTCCCATGCACTTCTCAGATGTGTTGCACTTTATGGATTGAGTTTCTGCTCTCTGCTTTAAAGTATCAGCATTAACCACAGATCTAACCAAGACTAATACAAAACACGCTAGATTGCTACTTCTCTTTTTAAACAGTTGATGTTGAAAGCTTTACCGGCTGCTACTGCACACTGATCTGTTTACGACAGATAAAGCGGACTCTGAGATGCTTTCTATTACAATGATTTAAAATTATACATTGCGTTGCAAGGCCTAGCTTTCTTCCCCATATTACAGTAACTCTACAAAGGGCGATAGCAAATGGTACGTTTCAAGCTTCAGTTGTCTGCAAAAAGTACAATAATGCACAAACCATCAAACCTCCACCCCCCCTAAGGCTCATCCTATTAAAACCTGTTTCCGCTGTTCTTCCCAAGCATTTCAGTTTGCGAATGAATAAGTTCTAGGGAATAGTAACCAGCACGTGGATTGCTTGTCCCAGTTACCACTGGCAATTGAAAATGAAAAATTGAGTGTGAAATGGCCGTTAGAAATAAGGCCGTACAATTTGTTGGTGGGAGTTCAGTGGAGAAGGTTATTGCAGAGCAAGAGTGGGAACAGGCAGTGGAGGAAGAGCTTGTTTTCAGGAAAGTTTAAGATTGTACCTCAGTGTAATGGCCAGAGGAGAGAAAGCTGTAGGAGGACAATAAATCCGTATTCAATGTCCAGGGAGAGTTAGAGTAGATAAGGAATAGCCTCATGAGAGGGGACAAGGTGGCTATGCCAAGTTTTTTTGAGAAGTACCATTATTAGAAGTGATCTTGAGGGACACCCCGGACGGTGTGGGACAAACAGGAAGATCCAATACTATTTATGGTGGTCAGGGTTAGATCACATGGTGGATAGATGGGCGAGAGAGTGTGAATTCTGCAACTGAATGGACAAGTCAGCCATTGCATGCTTGCCAACTTCCATGTGGGTCAATTGACCTCAAAACATGTAGAGGAAAGTTGGGTAGGATATTACAGGATCTTTCAATATTCCCTTCAAAGAGGAATGTTTTTGCTATGGTCCCAGTGGGCTGTTATTCCAAATGACCAGAGTTGAAAACTGTTGAGTGTGTAACAACAGATTCAGTTATACGTTTTCTAGAAGACATCTTTTGTAGGGCAGAGCCACCTGAGTGTTTGGAATCCGATAATGCGCACCAATTCATCAGTGCTAAATTATCAGAGCATTTAGATAGGAGTTGGATTTTCCACAAAGGTTTTGTTGTATGCGATTGTGAAGCAAATGAGCAAGTGGAACGATTCAACCAGGTGACAAAATAAGCTATTCATTTAGCTGTGAACTGAGGAATCAATCTGAGCCAGGCATGAAGCGAATCTGATATCGCACAGGACCATCCCAAACTCAGCGACTGAGGTTACACTTTCTGAACATTTGAGAAGTCACAAGCCAGCCATTCTCCTTGTTCACTGCTGCATGAAAGCGAAGGTAGTGTGTGTGACCCAAGGAAACTGGTATATGAGGGGGTATGAGGAATAAGAGTAAGAACTTATAAGCGTAAAGTTGAGGGTTACTTAATGTAAAAAATGAAAGTTTTGCTCAACTATCCAGATTTAGGGTTTCTCATCTGCATCAGATTGCCCTAGAAAAACGGAAAGCCACATGCCAAAATGCCTAATCATGTTAGGGTCACTTGGGTTCTATTACTAGAAATTTGAAGGAATACCTTATGACATAAATGTACGAGAAACAGAGTGCTCCCTAGACAATTGAAGGAATATATTATGTTGTAGGAAGTTTAATCTAGTTGCTTTCTTTACCCTTTTCCCGTCACTCTTTCCTCTGGTATCCCTCGTCTGCATCTCAATATGTTCTACCTGTTTATATTCTCCTGCTTCCTTGTCTTTTCCAAGGTGAAAGAATTGACTGCACAAACCTAATAATGTAGCCTAATGCTGAGCGCCGTGAAGGAAAGCAGTAAGTACATTTTATTTTGCTTGTTTATGTAAATGAGAGCTGGCAACATGGACTGCTGTAGGGAGAATAGAAGATAATGTACTACTGAATGCCCAAACACTACTTTTTTATTTCAAAAAGGTCTGTGGTAAAACGTTCATCTTTAAAAAAAAAATCCTCGTTTTGCAGGCTTGGGTTTTAGACATGGGTGTAGGCGACACTAAATTTATGGGGATGTGGGGAGCATGGACAGCCTTGGGGGGAGCCGCGCTAGTGGTCTGACTAGTCTCTAAGAACCAAAACATGAGCCAACCTATCAAAAGATGTAAATCAGACCACAAATGTCACCCAAAAATGATATATGCTTACATTCGAATGAAAATATACAATTCTCAACATTTGTCAATGTCTCAGTTAAGTACATACGATATCACATCACTTATTTGGTAACACTTACTGAAAGTAATGTTTTAAACATGAAACGCTCAAGACTACCCCATGCCCTGACGATGTTGCTACGAGTTACCAAAAATGTCAGTTTGTCATGTTTTCTATTTATATAGCCTATAGTGTTATTAAATGTAAAGAATATTTTATATTAACCATATATTTGTGGCGTTTTCATAGAGCACAGATCAGGAGAAAATCCTCCTGTCCCTGCACGGTTCCTACTGCCATGGTTTTACACGAATGTTAGCAGAAGAGAGCTGTGTACGGGAGTGAAGCGTGGACAGGATGCCAAGAAGGAAAATGGGCATTTTGACTGCTGTAGGGGAATCAAAATACTGCAATTATCAAGGTTCAGTGGCCCCCCAGGGCACTGTGCCCCGGTGCCACTGCACCTGCTGCACCAATGGTAGCTACGCCCCTGAGTGAGTGCAATCTGTCACGCAGCACCCTGGGCGGCATGGGTATTTGGATGCCAGTCGAGCCGCGTGTTTACCATACTTGACATTCAAGTTGTGCTTGCGCCTGGACGTTGCCAGTTTCCTACCTTTGAATCTTCGCTGCTCACGCCCAGCTCGAGGACAGCGCGCGGAGAGGTCATCTTGGCCTGGGTAGACTGGGCCATCTGCAGGTTCAGCTGCCATCCAGTTGTCTCGAGCTAAAAAAGAAAAGTGTTGATTAGCACGGCTGTAGAGGCAAGTGTCGAGAGGGATTTGTATCATTCCCGGAGCCCCTGAGGGAACGCACGGTTAGTCTAGGGCAGGGGTGCGGCACAGCGCGCATACCCCGGCCAGCAGCACCTGCCAGATGCCCGGTCTCGCTTGTAATGTTTGAGAGCCCAGGCGGCGGCAAGCGTTTTGCATCAGCACAAATGCGGAGAGTCCCCACAGCTGCACCGGCGGCACGTGCGCACGAGATCGGCATTAAACCCTAATCCGCGGGTGTGAAATACAAACATAAAAATAACATGAAATTAACAGCGGCCTCTATTGTGCCTCTGACGGTTGCACCGAGGTGAAGGCAAGACGCAGACATGGCACCAGCCATCAGCTGTATCTCATGCCAGCTTACGGACACTTGCCGTCAAGAATGCTGGTGGGGCAGCTGCAGCCTCCCACGATCGACAAACGTGAAGGAAGGGCGCATCTTGACTGTCCCCTCAGCGTGAAAGATGCTAGGCACTAGAAACACGAGACAAACAGCGGCCCCGAGATCAGAAAGGCACTGGCATCTCAAATATGGCGACCGAGCAGCGAAGCACGGTCCAATTGCACAGCCTTTCAACAGCCATGCAAAGACAGCTAATGTGCTCGAAGAAATGCCACCCCATCACCATTAAGAACACATTATTAAAAGCACTTAGTACAGGAAGAGCAGGTATATCTGCAGAGGCAAACTCCCCCATATCTAGTTGGAGGTTGTACTCTCTTTCACATATGACCTATATACATTTACTCTCTTCTCGCACACTCCTGACAAGGTGCAGTAGTGCTTGCTGTGTGACAGCAGGAAAGGCTACTTTGGTGGTTGAGCACAGTCGGTAGAGCGTGGATTTAGGATGTGCCCTATGTGGAAAGCCTTTTGGTGTCATGCGTGCGGTTTGCAAGGGAACCCCAGCCGTGTCAAGGTGAACTTGTTGCTGCACTATACATGGAATAATGCAGGGAAATGCAGGATAATTAGAATCACGTTTCTGCGTTTCAGGAGCGCCCCTCACAATACTGAACTCGCCCCAGGGTCCTTATATTGCCTTCTGCGATTTATGCACAGAGCAAGGAATCGTCACTAAAGCAGCTCTAACCTCGCACTTATTCATACAAGAATTCTAGGCTTCCGTGAAAAATAAATCAATCTCCTTAAAACTTACAAACCCGCCGCTCAAAACAAAAAATGCACAAAGCCTAAAAAAAACCACACACAAAATCTTAAAAATTAGCTAAATAGCTTGCTATCCAATGGGCACAACACCAGTGTTCTCCTGGCACTCTTTGTAAAATAACTTCTTTTTAACTCTACTGAGTATATAAGATAACTTGTTGGTGAGAGGTAGGTATGGAGGTATCGGTGGCCTGGAATCGCCGATTCTGGCCGGTATTACCTTACCACACCTAAATCTAGACATTACACGTTTTTGGTTACAGAATAGGAATAACCAGGCAGACCTGGACTTAAAGAGCCTCTATCAACTGTTTCCCCTGATTTCCAGGACAAATCAATAAATATTTACCACCTTTTCTCAGCAGGTGGTACACTTTTTTGTTGGTGGGAGCGGGCCAGGGAGGGCTTCCGGGGCGAGTGAAGGCTGTAGCCTCACTGTGGAGGGAGGGGAACTTTGCCTGCTCCCTTTGTGGCTGCTGGAGGAGGCAGACATGCCGGCCTTGGGCCTGGAAGAGCTGGTCCTAGGCCCACGGCGCCAATATTCCGAGGGGCGCGGCAGGGTGCTGCCTGACGTAATTTCATACAAAAAGCAGATCTTCCATCCTACTTGGTCTCAATCAGGTCCCGTTAAAGACTTTGCAATCTGCCATGAATGTACCCCAGCGTAATTTTTTTAGCACCCCATCAACGCACTGCCCTCCTCCCATCTTCCTCACACCTCCTGCCTTACACCGCAACGACCCCTCGCCCCCACCACAAACAACAAATGTTCTTTCCGCCCAGGACGCTGTCACCGGTCGGTCCGATTTGGGGCCTGCCTGGGTAGATATGGCCGTACCCTGCAGCTGCCCGCAGCCCCTGACCCTCTGCAGCTGTGGATTACTGGACAGGGATCAGGTAACACCGGGTCTGGTGTTTTCGGACCAGATAAGATAACTTCAGGTCCCGGAAAAAACAGACCACTCATAGTATGGGGGAGAGATAAGCCCACGCCCCCAACCCCGAGATCTGGGTCACTGCCCGCCAAACTTGTAATGGGGTCTAAATATGTCCTCAATTAATTATGAGTGCCTCAGTGCTTGGGTGTTATTTATACCACCCGATAAATAACAAGGACCTCTGATAATTGTTATTCATCAGATGTGATCAATAACAGCAATTGCGAGTCTTCCCGTTCGAATAACAGGCAGATTGTGGTGCTCATTTCACCGACTCCACCGTGGCCTGGTATGTTCCGGGTCGTTTTCGCCTGGTAAATATCTCCAGGTGTGGCCTGCTGACATTTACCTATGGAAGACTCCATGGCGTCGGAAAAACCGGGCCCACTCATATTCGCGACACACGTGCACACAGGGGCTTGCATAGGTGTTGCAATTCGATGACGCACTCACAATCATTGGTTATATCTGAGAGACAATGTTCCTGAGAATATCAGCAAAGCTTGTTACAACAAAGACCTAATGCCTATGCGGTGCTATTTTGGATATTTTCGTACATCATTTTCGTCTGGCTTTGTTGAGTACATGTAGATAAAGTTCATATCTGTCAACGCAACACATTGTTCACTGTTTATAACAACCTATATAATGCTTCAGATTAACTAAACTGTTGTTGCATATGCAAGTTTTTATTGTGCACCATTCTGAAACTATTAGTCTTAAGTAAAGGCCAAAATGAAACAATCCTCCTCTGAGGCCCATCGTGTTCCCCCACAGCCATCCATATTGTAGGTCTTCAGCCTCCATCTCTGCACTTTATCTACCTGCTCTTTTACTGAACACTCCAAAATGCAGTCTAGCCCGCATCAAATCAATTTTAAACAGCCTTATGGCACATGCAATGATTTAAGAATTCAGTCTTCAGTCGTTATGTTCAGTCTTGAAAGTTATGAATGCTTTATTCCAATTAGCCTCATTCCAATTAACCAGCTCGTGTTTGGTCGTAACCAGGACTTCATCAGGGCTCTCTATCTATGCAGACTGTATAGAACAAATTTTCTTGCAAATACGATCCTTCCCCCATAATCCAATTCAATCCCCAAGTATTCACGTACAATCCAAGGGCGATACGCCGAAAGGGTTCTTTTCCCAGCAGACCATATGATCCCAAAGTATTCACACACTGGCCATCGTACGGTAGGTTATCAAAATCAACGTCCTGGATACGGGTCAGTGTCGGCACCCGAATAAAATGACAGCCTCCCTTAGTAAGTATGCGACGGTTTACGGCGTTCCGCATCATAACAAGTCAGAAGGCCCTGTGGGTTAGCGTCGCTTGTTACAGCAGTGCTGGCATCCATCATACGTGTTCAGCCCGTAACATCTCTGACCAGGAGAACACGTCCCTATGACTGCTCGGGGAATTGAATGGCCACTTTTTGCGGGCTGAGCACAATTCAATCTTCTGATATCCTCATGGAAACCTCCAATCCAGGACTACATTTGTGAATAACATGCCACTTCCCACTTTGCCAATTATGCCACAAGTCTGAACAAGCTTAGTCTGCAATTAAAGCACCATTTTGGAAAGCTGTCTTCATAACCTTGGCCCCGCCAAGACCCCCGTACGGAGCACATCCCAGTGGTCCTCACATTTATGATGAGACCACCTTTTCAATTGAGCCATCCCCAAGTCCATTACACTCCTTATGAGACCCTAGTATCTTGGAAAAGGGTCAAAACGCCGTCAACAAACAAAAAGACAGACATGACTCATTTGTAAATGACACACGGAGAATTCACTCACTGTTTTTCATTGTATGAAATATAACTGCCTGTCTTTCTAATATAATAACCAATATACTGTATATGCTTACACGATTGGTCACCTTGTTCTTTGTTTTTGGTTTTAGTTTCTCTCACTTGGGGTTCTTATTCTCCTTTTCTCAAAAATCCTTCATCACTCACGTACTTGCAAATGTCAAGATATTTCATTGCCTTGCTTACGAAATACATTTTGATTCGGCTGAATCGAATCTAACTGTAAGATACTGGCTGCTTCTTTGAGCTGAGTGTCTACATAGATTAAATCTAGGCAGAACCCTGTTGTCTAAAAATAGAAATTTAAAATGTCAGCATTGATTAAATCTGCACAGAAAATTCTGTCTGATGACATTGTGTTTAGAAAAATGAGTTCCATGTGAACACCTGTTAAAGCTCAACGGCTTATACCCATGTTCACATGGACATCTGAGTCACTCTTGTTTTTGTTAAACTATCCATCATACCTCAGCATGAGAGTGGAGATTCAGGCACCCTGACCTTGGAAAATGGTTACTGGGCAAACATTTGACTAACTCACAGCAACCTAACAATCTCCCCAAGTCAGCCACACAGTCATAAATATTGCACTCTAAAAAGGACCTAAGAGCACACTTAGAAAAATTACGACATGAGTTGCATCCATCAACTGTCATACGAGTTTTTCTTCAGAAAGAAAATTATGCCTTGTACATGAAGCTCTTCTGACACTTAATATAGGCCAGCTGCTGGTCTTTTGGGGCACTTAACACCTTGATCTCTTTTACCTTCCTCAGGCACCACTCCCCAGGTATCACAGCGTACCTAGCCAAGGATGGATTCATTTTGCGACCTCCATGCTTGGCATTGTATTTAATGTAGATAGCAAGGCCATCTGTTCCTCTCACCTTCCACCATGCTCATCTACCACCAATAGTAATCTGACATTATCCCTTCTACTGCATTTTTAGCCCTTGCCCTGTAAGTTGTTTCTTCTCTACCTCGAGTCAGAACCCCTTTCAGAGGGCAGGTAAGAGCTTCTGGACCCAACGTGGGGGTTGGGGCCTTTTACTCCCGATGTCCCAGGGCACGACCTACTATGGGTTTTGAGCAATTGGGCGAAGCACCCCTTAAGCACTTGACTCTCAGTAGTAGCCTGGGTCAAGCAGTCCAAGGCTTCTCTGGGAAGGTAGATGCAGGGGGTGAACACAGGCTCATAACTCAAAATACATTCAATAGCAGCAATAAATGATTGTTTAGTTAAATACTTGCTTTTATGAAGCAAGCATTAGCAAAGCAAAAGGGTCTTGCCTATGCAAGTGCTATTGGCTTTGCCAATGTGTTTTAGCTATGTTGCTATTCAGCATGGCTAAAAGTGGCATGGAGAAGAGTGGAGAGTCGTAGAGTGGAGTGGCATAGAGTGGAGGAGTGTGTCAGAGTGGAGTGGCATAGAGTAGAGGGGTGTAGAGTGGCGGGGTACAGAGTGTCATAGAGCGGAGGGTAGTAGGGCTGAGGAATGTAAAGTGGAGGGGCGTAAAATGGAGTGGCGCAAGTACAATGGAGAGGAGGGTCATGCAGTGTCATTGAGTGAAGAGTGGAGTGCCGTGGAGTAGATTGAAGTGGTTTAGAGTAGAGTGGTGTAGAGTGGCATAAAGTGGAGGGGTGCAGACTGGAGTAGAGGTTTGTGGAGTGGCAGAGAGTGTTGTAGACTGGAGTGGCATAGAGTGTCGTAGACTGGAGTGGCATAGAGTGTCGTAGACTGGGGTGGCATAAAGTGTCGTAGACTGGGGTGGCATAAAGTGGTGTAGAGTGGATTGGTTTAGAGTGGAGTGGTTTAGAGTGGAGTGGTTTAGAGTGGAGTAGAGTAGAATGGAGCGACATAGAGTGGAGGAAGGTAGTGTGGAGTGGCGTAGAGGGAGTCGCGTAGAATGGAGTAGAGTGTCGTGGAGTGGCATAGAGTGGAGTAGAGAGTCGTAGAGTGGAGTGGCACAAAGTGCTGTACAATGTCGCAGAGTGGCATAGAGTGGAGCAGAGTGTTGGAGAGTAGAGTGTCGTAGAGTGGAGTGTTGTGGCGTGGAGGGGAGTGGAGGGGAGGGGAGTAAAGTATCGTAGAGTGGAGGGACCTAGAGTGTCGTACTGTGGAATAGAGTGTCAGAGTTGAGTGTCTCAGAGTGGAAGGGTGTTGAGTGGTAGGGCATAGAGTGTAATACAGCAGAGAGTCGTATGGCTGAGGGCCGTAGATTGGAGTAAAATGTCAGAGTGGAGTGGTGTAGAGTGGCACTGAATGTCAGAGTGGAGTGTCATAAAGTGGAGTGTCATAGAGTGGAGTAGAGTGGCCTCGAGTTTAGTGACGTAGAGTGGTGTAGAGTGGCACGGAGTGAAGTAGAGTGGAGTGATGTGGAGTAGAGTGGAGTGATGTAGAGTGGAGGGGCGTGGAATGGAGTAAAGTGTCTCAGAGTGGAGGGGCGTGGAATGGAGTAAAGTGTCTCAGAGTGGAGTGGCGTAAAGTGGAGTGGCGCTGAGTGGAGTAAAGTGTCACAGAGGAGTGGCATAGCTTGGAGTAAAGTGGCATGGAGTATATTAGAATGGAGTAGCATAGAGTGTCGTAGAGTGGGCATGGCGAACAAGTTACTTACCTTTGGTAACGATATATCTGTAAGAAACATAGGTTAGTTATAGATTCCTTACCTTAGAATTATCCCCAGGCGTCAGACTGGATCCGGAAAGTTTTTCGTCAGCAGTACCCCTGCGTGTCGGAAGGTGGCGTCGGTCGACTCCGCGTTCGTCGTTGGCGTCGTGGTCGCCGGGATGACGTCGCGGTAGCTACATAGACGCCGCCCTCACGCGCTTACGTCAGTTCTGTACACGACTTTCCACGCCAGAAGCGCAGAGCCATGCAAGACACTGACCACTGGTGCACAGAACTAGGGCCCTGAAAGGAAGTCCTTAACCCTAGAAGTCAGTTCGCAGAACGGGGAGGATGGGTGGGGCGGTAAGGAATCTATAACTAACCTATGTTTCTTACAGATATATCGTCACCGAAGGTAAGTAACTTGTTCATCTGAAAGAAACAGTTAGTTATAGATTCCTTACCTTAGAATAGATACCCCAGCAATACCAACCCCGGAGGTGGGTCTGCGAACTAAGTTCACACCAGAAAGTCCTGGAGAACAGAACGGCCAAAGAAGCCGTCTCTCCGGACTTGGCTGTCGAGGCAGTCGTGTTTGGTGAAAATGTGCAGCGATGCCCACGTAGCTGCCTGACAGATGTCATTAAGGGGGACTCCCCGTCCCAAAGCAGTGGTAGCTGTCGTCACCCTGGTGGAATGGGCGCGCAGCCCCACTGGAGGCTCCTTCTTTGCCAAAGAATAGCAGGCTTTGGTGCACAAAACGACCCACCTGGAGATGGTCCGTTTGTGCACAGCTCGACCTTTCTTAACGCCCACGTAATCAACAAAGAGCTGGTCATCCTCCCGGAATTGTTTGGTGCGATCCAAATAGAAAGAAAGCGCACGTTTTGGATCCAGACGGTGGAGCCTCTCTTCCTCTTTCAAGGATGCGGAGGCGGAAAGAAGGTGGGCAAAGTGATGGTTTGGCCAAAGTGGAAAGAAGTAACCACCTTGGGAAGAAAGGAAGGACTAGTTCTGAGGACGACCTTGTCCGGATGGACAGCTAGAAAGGGAGGCTTGGAAAAAGAGCTTGTAGCTCGCTCACCCAGCGCAGAGGTGATGGCCACCAGAAAGGCAGTTTTCAAAGTTAGAAGCCTGAGAGGACAGTTATGTAGCGGCTCAAAGGGCGCGCACAGGAGATATGTAAGAACTAAGTTCAAGTCCCACTGGGGCATTACGAAGGGAACAGGAGGAAAAAGATGAGTAATGCCCTTAAGGAAGCGATTTACAACAGGGGACTTGAAAAGAGAAGGCTGATCAGGAAGCCTAAGGCAGGCTGAAATGGCCGAGAGGTAGCCCTTTAGAGTGCCCAGAGCAGAGCCCTGCTGGGCCAAAGAAAGGAGGAACAAGAGAACCTCAGAAAGAGGAGCAGAAAGGGGATCCACAGCCTTTGCTGTGCACCATGCCACAAATTTGTTCCATCTGCAGGCGTATACCGTCTTAGTGGAGGGACGCCTGGCTGCCAAGATAACATCACAGACTTCGGGAGGCAGGTCAAACGACGTCAACTGCCGCCGCTCAATCTCCACGCAAGGAGGTGGAGGCTGGACAGGTTCGGGTGGAGGACCATCCCCTGCTGCTGCGACAGAATATCCTCCCGAAGAGGCAGTCTGATCGGAGAATCAATGGCCATGTGTAACAGCTCGTTATACCAGACTCTTCGTGCCCAATCCGGAGCCACAAGGATGACTTGGGCCTGGTCGCGCTTGATCTTCTTCAGCACTCTGGGCAGAAGTGGTATAGGCAGAAAGGCGTATAGAAGACCCCAACTCCACTCGTGACGAAAAGCGTCCCCTAGCGAGTGCCGCCTTGGAAATTCCAACGTGCAGAATTGCTGACATTGCGCGTTCTCTTCGGTGGCAAATAGATCTAACTAAGGCTCTCCCCACTGCTGAAAGAGACCTTGCACCACCTCCGAGTGAAGACGCCATTCGTGATCCATCATGCACCTGCGGCTGAGTTCGTCTGCCCTGGCGTTCAGTGAACCTGCCAGGTGTTGAACCACCAGGGATATGCCCTGATGTTCCAGCCATGTCCAGAGGCGGAGGGCCTCCTGACATAGGGTCCACAACCCCACCCGCCTTGTTTGTTGCAGTACCACATGGCGGTGGTGTTGTCCGTGAACACCTGCACTACTCTTCCCCGGACAGAGGGAAGGAATGCTTTGAGTGCAAGACGAATCGCCCGAAGCTCCAGAAAGTTGATGTGGAGCCTGGACTCCACCGGAGACCAGAGGCCTCTGATCTCCGCCTCCCCCATGTGGCCGCCCCATCCCAGAAGTGATGCATCGGTCACCACTGTGAACTCTGGTTGGGGAAGGGAGAGGGATCTGCTGTCGACCCAATCCTGATTCGTTAGCCACCACTGCAATTGGTGTGCAGTGCCCTCCGAGATCTGGACGCAATCGGACAGGTTCCCCTGATGTTGTGCCCACTGGAACGTCAGGTCCCACTGCAGAGCCCGCATATGCCATCTGGCATGGTCCACCAGCAGGATGGAGGAGGCCATCAGGCCCAGGAGCCTGAGGGTCATCCTGACCGAAACCCAGGATAGAGGCTGAAAGATCAGAATCATAGCTTTAATATCCCAGAATCGCTGTTCGGGAGGATAGACCCGATACTGCGTCGTGTCCAGAACTGCTCCGATGAAAAGGAACTTCTGAGAGGGAGTCAGGTCTGACTTCGGCACGATGATGGAGAACCCCAGCGAATGCAGGAGGTCGGCCATAGTCTAGAGGTCGGAGACGACAGCCTGGGGCGAGCCCGCCTTCAACAGCCAGTCGTTGAGATAGGGGAAGACTGGAACCCCTGATCTGCGCAGATGACCTGCGACCACCGCCATCATTTTTGTGAACACCCGAGGGGCGCTTGTAAGGCCAAAGGGGAGCACGGTAAACTGAAAGTGCTCGTGGCCTACCGTGAACCGCACGTAACGCGATGGGCCGGCAGGACGGGGATGTGAAAGTAAGCGTCCTGCAAGTCCAACGCTACCATCCAGTCTCCAGGGTCGAGGGCAGACAAGACCTGAGCGAGCGTTAACATTTTGAACTTCTCGGAGGAAGAGGTTGACGTTCCTGAGATCCAAGATAGGACGCAGGCCTTTGTCTTTCCTGGGCACCAGAAAGTAGTGAGAATAGCAACCACAACCTACTTCTGGGACAGGAACGCGCTCAATGTCTTCCTTGGCCAAGAGTGCCAAAACTTCCTGTTGGAGAAGGGCCAGATGATCCTCCGACAGGCGATGGTACTGAGGTGGCATGGATGGAGGGGTAATCTCGAAGGGGCGGGAGTAGCCCCTTTGGACTATTTGCAGAACCCACCTGTCCGACGTGATGGTGCGCCAGTGGGGGAGGTGATGGCGAATCCTGCTGCCCACTGGCGTTTGGTGGCCCTGAAAGGTCGGACTAGGAGGGTTTGGAGGCTGCTGCAGAGGGTGCTGTGGTGGACTGGCCCGCCCGCTGGCCCCCAGAACCACGGCGCTGGTTCCCACGTCCCCGGCCGCTCAGAGGCTGAACAGCTTGCGCCGGCCTGTGGCTCTGGGCGGGACTTGGCGGGGCTTCCCTTCCGTAGCAACGAAAGGGGCGAAAGGCAGACTGCGCAGGGAAGGTGGTGGAGAGGCCCAAGGACCTGGCCGTAGCCCAAGAGTCCTTAAAACGCTCTAGTGCGCTGTCTGCCTTGTCGCCGATAAGGCGACGGCCATCAAAGGGCATGTCCATAAGGGTGGATTGGACATCCCCTGAAAAACCAGTAGACCTCAGCCAGGCATAGCGTCGAAGGGCTACCGACGTGGAAATCGTCCTGCCTAGTGAGTCAGCGGTAACCAGCCCTCAGTGGATGGTAAACTTCGCTGCGTCTCTCCCTTCAGCAACTGCTCGAGAGAGCACGGCCCGGGCCTCTTCCGAGCACTGAGGCAGCACTTGCGCAACCGTATCCCACACGGAGTGGGTTTAACGGCCCAACAGACATGTGTTGTTTACCGACCGCAGTCCCAAGCTAGAGGAAGAAAACATCTTCTTCCCAAGATGGTCCAGCTTTTTGGATTCCCTATCAGGTGGAGCGTTAGGGAATGCGCCCTTGGAGGGGGAGGCTTGGACCACTAAGCTCTCAGGGGTGGGGTGTCGGGAGAAGAAAGTGGGGTCGCCCGGGGCCGCGCGGTGGCGTCGGGCAATCATCCTGTCCACAGGAGCCCCTGTGTTGGGCCTGGACCATGTGCCCAAAAGGATATCCGTTAGGGCTTTATTAAACGGCAGCAGGGGCTCTGAAGAGCTCGCTGCCGGTTGAAGCACCTTTGTCAGGAGGTTAGTCCTGACTGCCACCGTAGGTAGCTCGAGGTTGAGAGCCTCGGCCGCCCTACGCAACACCACTGCGTACGACGCTCCCTCCTCCGTAGCCACGGTAGGAGGAGACAACATGCCAAGGTCTGGTGAGGTATCCAGACCACTGGCTTCCTCCTCTCTCCAGTCCGGCTCATAACCTAACTGGTCGGTTAAAGGGTCCCCAGACCCCTCCCAGTCCTCCTCACCCTCCTCTGGCTGCCAATCTGGTCTCAAAGAGCCAGGGTAGAACAGGGGCACAAAAGTACCCGTCGGCACCGGGTCTGGCGTCGGTCGATGCCCGTCCGGCTCCGTGTCTACCTCGAGGTGGAGGCCGGGGTCGACGTCGGCTGGAGATGCAGCCGACGCCGGCTGCGGACGGGGTGCCGGTGGAAGCGGCGCCAGTGGAGGTGTAACTAGGTCGACCGGCGCCGATCCGGATCCAAGCCTGGATCCAAGGGGACCCTGCGTTGCCGAAGCCGCCGGCGTCGAAGGCCCAGGGCCCCCAACCGAGTCCACGGGGCCTGAAGGCGCGCCGGCGGAGTCGGGCTGCCCAAAGATGGCATGCATCGCTTCGTAAAACTGACGAAGCTGGGCAGGGGTCTCTCCAGGTCCCGGGAAGGGGGGAAACCCAGAGCCGACCCTTCAAGCTCCGCACGCGGAGCCGCGGGAGGGGCACCACCCGCATCCCTCGTCGCGTCGGCCGACGGATGGGGAGAAGTCGAAGAGCGACGATGCTTCTTCGACTTCTTCTTGTGCTTCGACTTACCTGACCCCGAGTGCAAAGACTTTGATGAAGAACGGTGATGGCTCCGCGACCGGTCCCTCGACCTCCTACGCGACCGGGACCTCGATCGGTGCGGAGGCGACTGCCGGGCCTTGAGAAGCTTTCGGGACTGCTCCCGCAAAGACTTCGGATTCATGGTCTGGCAGTCGGAGCACGACTTGGGGTCGTGGTCGCGCTCCAGGCAGAAAAGGCACACGCGGTGCAGATCCGTCACCGACATTAGTCGGCTACAGGAACCGCAAGCCTTGAAGCCGGGCATCCCTCGTGCACCAGGAGTCGATGGACTCAAAAAACGAAGTCGACAAAAGTCGAGAAAAAGTCAGTCAAAAAATGACTGGGGGTACCGCTCTCTACGGATCTGCGCTTGCTGGCGCAGAAAAAGAAAGAACTGACGTCAGCGCGCGAGGGCGGTGTCTATGTAGCTACCGCGACGTCATCCCGGCGACCACGACGCCAACGACGAACACGGAGCCGACCGACGCCACTTTCCGACACGCAGGGGGTACTGCTGACAAAAAACTTTCCAGATCCAGTCTGACGCCTGGGGGTAATTCTAAGGTAAGGAATCTATACCTAACTGTTTCTTTCAGATATAAATTGTCGTACAGTGGCATAGAGTGCCGTAGAGTGGAGAGTCGTATGGAGGAGTAGAGTGGCCTAGAGTGGAGTGGCATAGAGTGTCATAAAGAAGAGTGGTGTAGAATGGAGTGGTGTAAAGTGGCATGGAAAGAGTGTCGTAGAGTGGAGTAGAGTGTGGCATGGAAAGAGTGTCGTAGAATGGAGTTTTATAGAGTGAAGTGTCGTATAGTGGAGTAGAGTGTTGTAGTGTGTCGCAGAGTGTTGTAGTGTGTCGTAGAGTGGAGTAGTGTCATAGAGAGGAGTAGTGTTAGAGTGGAGTGGCACAGAGAGGAGTGAAGTGGAGTAGTGTCGTGGAGTAGAGTGGCATAGAGTGGTGAGAGTGGCATAGAGTGGATTAGAGTGGAGTAAAGTACTGTATAGCAGAGTGTTGTATAGTGGAGTAGAGTGGCCTAGAGTGGAGTGGCATAGAGAGGAATGGAGCAGAGTGAAGTGGCATAGAGTGGCGTGTGGTAGAGTGGAGTAGAGTGCAGTCGAGCAGAGTGAGACACAGCAGAGTGTAGAAGAGTGGAGTTTCATAGAGTGGAGTGTCATACAGTGGAGTAGAGTGGCCCAGAATGGTGTGGAGTGGCATAGAGTGAAGTGGAGTAGAGAGCTGTAGAGTGGAGTAGTGTCATGAAGTGAAGAGTAGTGTGGCATGGAGTAGAGCAACATAGAGTGGTGAGAGTGGCATAGAGTGGAGTAGAGTGTCACAGAGTATAGTGGAGTCTCATATAGTGGAGTAAAATGGCCTAGAGTGGAGTACCATAGAGAGGAGTAGAGTGGAGTGGCGTAGAGTTGAGAGAAGTGCACACTTGTCCTGGCAAGCAGGCAGGCACTGGTTGTCCCGGGCAGGCTGTCTTGGATTTCCCTGGCTGATATCCCCTCACCCAGCTGGGAGACTGACGGACCTTAGCCCCCAGTTCTGGTCACGGGTAGAAGTTTTTGCAGAGCTTCTCTTCCTTGGCATATCGCCTGACTGGCTGCTTGGTATTTGATAATTTTGAGCAGCTCAAGCTCCCATTCTTATAATCTATATCCAAACACAAAAATGTGATTGAGTGTCTGAGTCTTTGAAGTTTATGCTGGGGGTCTGCTGCCTTTAGAAATGTCCACTCCACTGTCCTGCCCTTCCTTCAGAAAGCAGTCTGTCACATCAGGAGAAATTTCTAATCTGATAGCCCCACAACACAGGCCATAGAAGTGACTAGAGGTTCACACCTGAATGTCAGCCACAGTTATATGTGCATCAAAGGGTTATGAAAGGGCCCCAGCCCTACTCTTTAGGATTCTTTTATCAGCCTCATCTCCTTCCTAAGATGTGCTCAGGCCCCTTTCTAGTGACCTCTACCAGAATCAAAGACCACCCTTTGAAGTGTACTGAAGTGTCTGGCTCGTCCTACCTTCAGTCTGTGTCCAACCCAGCTCTCAGGGACGGAGCAATCCACAAATCTGTCTATGGGGAACTCTCCACCACCCCAAACTCCTCCAGTCAGCGCTGGGTCTTCCAAAATGGAACCCAGAGTCTTCCAGGTATTGTACCACTCACAGGCACACATACACTCAGCACATGCATGCAACCACACGTGTGTTGCATAGAGCTACATACTAACTTGATGTAGGCCAAGGGTGAGTTAAACACACAGCAACAGAACTTACATGAGTAGGCCTGTAGGCCTTGCTCCAGTGGCACAGCTTAAAAGACCTGTTCAGTCCTCCTGATCAGTACATGATATGCTGCCACCACCGAGCTCATGATACTTAACTCCAGGTAAAGGCAGCAGCCTTTCCCCACCACAAGGGTGGTACTTTGGCTCCCCACTCGGTCCAACCAGACTGCAATCTCTGAGACATGTTTATGTAATGGCGCACACGCATGATCCATGTACGTTGATGACTAACATAATCGGCATCAATGATCCAGATATCATTGCAACTGGGGCACTCAGGGCAGGGATGCACATCCATTACCATGTGACGGACTTTCAGTCCAAACACGAGCTATGTGTAATTATTACTTGTAACCAACTGCTTCCTGGTGTTGCCTGTTAATTGCTTTTAGTCCACCTCTGATGCTGCTTGTTCAATGAATCTCACAACTAGCAGAACATTTTCCTTCAGATGTTGTTGGTGAATTAGTTACTGTGTGTCATATGAAAGACCTCCTTGTAATCTCTTGCATCAGAATGCGTTCACAATAATTTTACCTGCACTTGGACACCTCTTTCCCACAGTCTTGCAAATCGCAGGTAGTCGAAGGTAAGTAACTTGTTCTTTTGATGGATACTTGTAACCGCAGTTTCCTCACCTGGTGAACAGATACCAAAGCAGCATCCCCCACTGGAGTGTCTGTGGAATGGCTCAAACCAAACAGTCCTGCAGGGCCAAACAGGCAAAATGCCCATCCTGATGTACCTGGCTGTTAAAGCAGTAGTGATTCGTGAACGTGTGCACTGATGCGCATTTAGCAGCCAGACAGATATCCAGGACAGGCACTTCGCATGCTAATCCAATAGTAGTAGCCTTGGCTTGAGTGGAATGAGCCCTCAATCCTTCAGGCAGCTGCTTCTTAGTTAGGATGTAGCATATTTTATGCAGAGGACTATCTGCCTAGGGATGGTTCTTTTATGCACTGCCTTTCCCTTCTTTGCTCCTGAGAAGCCCACAAAGAGCTTATTGCTTGGTACGATCAATGTAGAAATTTGGGGCTCTCTTGGTGTCTGAATGATGGAGTCTCTCCTCCTCCTTCAAAGGGTGAGGAAGGGCAAAAAAAAAAAAAACAGAAAAAAGTGATAGCCTGCCTGACATGGAAAGGTGTTACTATCTTTGGCAGAAACGCAGCTCAAGTTCTTAACGCCAGCTTGTCTGGAAAGAATGTTGTGTAAGGGGGCTGGACCAAGAGGGCCTGCAGCTCACTGATGCAACAAGTTGATGTAATAATGAACAGAAAGACCATTTCAGGATCAAGAGACATAATGGGCAGCTGTGCAGTGGCTCAAATAGGGTACATATTGGAAAAGTGAGAGCCAAATTCAAGTCCCACTGTGGCATCACAAAGGGCTTCAGCTTAAACATGTGCTGTAAACCTTTACGCACTAAGCCACAAACTTGTACAACAGCTGCATACACTGATTTCGTAGATGGATGCATGGCTGCCAGAATCACATTAACAACTTCAGGAGATAGATGGAAGGAGACTAGCTGCTGTCACTCAGTCTCTGCAAATGGAGGTGTAGAGTGGAAAGGCCCAGGGGCAGGACCCTGTCCTGTGGCTGCAACAGTAGATGCTCCTGAAGCAGCAGCTTGAGTGGAGGACAGATGTTCAAGCCCAGAAGTTCTGGATACCACACTATTCTAATCAAGTCCAGAGCCATCAGGACCCAGTCTGTCTTGATCTTGTTCAGTACTCGAGCCAAGAGTGGTAGAGGCAGATAGGCATACAGGTGTCCCGGCCTCACTTCTAGGCAGAATGCATCTTTGAGAGACAGCCTTCATGCTAACATTACGCATACTCTGCGGTGGCAAAAAGATTGACACAGGGTTCTCACCAATGCTGGAAAATGTACTGCGCCACCTCCAGGTGTAACTGCCATTCTCGATACACAACACATCAGAGACTGAGTTCATCCCCACAGGTGTTCAGATCTCCCACCAGGTGATTCATGAACAGAGAAACACTCTCCAGAGTCAGCCACTTCCAGAGGCACAGAACATTCTGGCACACAACCCGTGTTGTAGTACAACTTGGTGAAAGTACGGTCCGTGAGAACAAGCAGTAGCCTCCCCTTGAAGGATGGTAGGAAGGCTTTCAACGCCAAGCGGATCACCTGCAGCTCTAGCAAACTGATGTGTAGGCAGGTTTCTATCAGAGACCAGAGTCCTCTGATCTCCACCTCTCCAAGATGGCCTCCCCAGCTAAGTAGTGATGCATCCATAACCACAGTTAGCTCTGGGTGGGGTAAGGGAAGAGCCTGCCACTGACCCAATTGCGGTCTAGCAGCCAGAACTGCAGTTCTTTGGCAATCTCCTTCAAAATCTGAATGAAATCTGATAGGTGCCCCTCATACTGTGTCCACTGGGACTTCAGATCCCACTGTGGAGCCCGCATCTACCATCTAGCATGGTTGAATAGCAGGATGCTCGAGGCCAAGAGTCTCAGCAGCCTCAACAACATCCTCAAGATCCAGGACGGAGGCTAAAACATCAGGAGCACAGCGTGATTGTCTTGGAACTCCGCTCAGGGAGGAAGGTTTTTAGCTGGACTGTATCCAAGGTAGTTCCGATGAATGGGAGAGTCTGTGAAGGAGTCAGGTGTGACTTCAGCACATTGACAGTGAACCCTAGCAATGTTAAGAGGTTCGCTGTAGACTGAAGATGGTCTACCACTGTCTGGGGCGAGTTAGTCTTAAACAGCCAGACTTCGCGTTATTGGAAAGACTGGTACACCCAACCTCCTAAGATATGCTCTGAAGGTGTGCTGAGACAACTGCCAATACTTTAGTGAACACCCGAGGGGCCAAAGGGAAGCACAGTAAAATGCAAATGCTCCTGTCCCACTGTGAACGGCAGGTACGCCTGTGGGATGGGAATATGGAAATACGATTTTGCAGGTCCAATGCTACCATCATTTTTCTGAGATCCAGGGCAGACATGACCCGGGCCAGTGTGAGCATCTTCAATTTGTCCTTCCGTAGGAAGGCACTGAGAGGGTGGAGTTCTAAAATAGGATGAAGGCCAGTGTCCTTCAGCCCAAGGAAGTAGCGGGAGTAACACCCAGTTCCTACTTCCAAGGCCGGAACCCTCTCTATGGCTCCTTTGGACAAAAAGGCTTGCACTTCCTACTGCAAAATGGACATGTGTTCCTCTGTCAGCCACGTTATTGGGGGTGGCAGATGCAGCGGAGTAGAAAGAAATGGGAGGCCATAGACCCACTTGATAAATTTGAGGACCCATGCATCCAAAGTTATGCCTTCCCACCCTCGAAGGAAACATCTGATCCTGCATCCTATAGGGTGTGTGTCGAAGAAGACATACAAAAGTGGTTTTGCAGTTGTGGTTGCTAGAGGGGAAAGGCACTGAGCTGCACATTGTCCCTGATGCCTTAAATATTGTCTGTGGATGTCTGCCTCAGCCACATAATGTCTCAGCCGGCTGTTGTGTCACTAGTGGAGTCTAATGCTGGCAGTATTGGAAGCCCCTGGCGTAACCATGAAAGGGCTGAAAATGATGAGGACATTGTCTGGTAGGGGCAGATAGTCTCAGTGAATGCTCAGTGGCATGACTCTCCTTAAAGCAGGCTTCTCCAACGAGTAGTTCCTGAGCTGCTGGTAGCTCTTCGACTACCTGTAAGTAGCTCTCTTGTGTGCTACAGAGCCTACTAAATTAGAAGCTTTTGTTAGCCTGAATAAAATAATACATGTATATCAAAACTGAAAAGAATGTATTGGAGATGAAATGTGTGTATTTCCAGAACTCATAAGCTGATGTTTGGAGAAGAATGGTTGAATTTCCCAAATATTTTTTAAGTTGATATTTGAGTGATAAATCAGGTGGTGCCAGGAGACCTATTACTATTATTACCATGGTGTTCGGTGCATTTCAGCTATGGCTTTAATGTAGTACCCAATTAACGGGATTTAAAATTGGCAAAGGCTTTTTTACTGCTGGCAACATTGCCTGAAGTACTCTTGCATAGGGTAACTACTAATGTTCTGATCTGGTCGCTATTACAACACTAATAATAATAGTAACTCGGATACTTGTCACAAAACAAAAGTATTGTATTGTATTGTATTGTAATTGCATTTGTATAGCGCTTACTACCCCTGACGAGGCGTCATGCGCACTTTCCCCTTCTCCATGCAGGCTGCATTACAGCCTGCAAGGAGAACATGCCCACTCCTCCAGCCCCTGGCTAAGCGCTGTGTCGCGGCGCTCAGACCAATCACAACGCTGCATTGCAGCGTTGTGATGACTTAGGGGAGGGAGCCTGGCCTGCTTCCTGTTCCTGTCCGAGTCGGAGGCAGGAGAGCAGGAGCAGAGAAGACGCGGGACCTGGCCTCAAGGTAAGTTTAAAAAAAACATTATGGTCCCTCCCACGCGACCCCCGCGACGTACCTGCGAGCCATGCCAGCCGCAACTGCTTTCGCTCATTGTGGCTTATTAGCTCAACTGTACTCGCACCGTATTCATTTGGAGGAGGGAAAAGGGGGGCTGTCAGCGCTTTTTATTGCTCTGGCTGCCATTTTTAGCCAGTTAGTGGTCTAGTGCCTGGCTATTCTTCTGATGCCAGCAGAGGCGCCTTTTGTCATTTTATATAAAATTGTTAAATAAAATAGTTTTTTAGAAGTGGTTTTTACTAATTTATAACAAAAAAACAAGTAATGTGCAAAAATCAGGGTATTTGTGCAAGGATAATTAATGCAAAATCATCAGTACAACAGATTCAGAAGTATTTGTTGAACTGAATCTGTTGTACTGATGATTTTGCACTAATTATCCTTGCACAAATACCCTCATTTTTTACATTACTTGTTTCTGTTATAACTTATAAGGCAAGTAAATATTTTCTGGGGGCTGTAACTTGAGCGCTTCGCTCATTTTTGCTTATTAGCTTAACCGTGATTTTGAAGCTGACAAGCTAAGTGGTGGATGTTTTGAAACTTGGAAAAGCCTTGTACTTGGGTTCCCCACAGTCCCGGGCAGGCTCTATGGCTCTACTCCCCCAGACTCCTCCCTGGTCCAATGTCACCCTACCCTAGAGAGGTTAGGTGGCTCTGCTGGTGCCTGGAGCCCCAGACCTCCAGGTGAAATCTATGGTTTCCTGCATCTCTCACTGTTTGATTTCTGGAGCTGTTTGGCCAGAAGAAGACCTAGACATCTCCCTGGTCTGACGCTACCCTGCTTTGGGAAGGGAAGTTCACTTTTGCCGGTGTATGGGGGACCAGGCCCCTTCAAGATTGAATGCTGGCTTCACCCCATCTGTCAATGGTGATTCTTGGAGCTAGTTGGCCGAGAGGAGCCCCAGATGCCTCCCTGGTCCACCTTCACTGGATAAGGAAGATAGCATTCTCTTCCAGAATGGCTGCTTTAAATCTAGCTGTTTGGCCCTGGATGCCCAGGGATGATATCTGCCTTCATGCAGCTCATCCTTGGCTTGCCGAGGTAGTTTAAGTACCTCTAGGCATAGAAATGAAGCCATTTTCATTGACTATTAAGCCTCCACAACGTGGGAGCATATGGAACCCATGGAGAGCAACAAGATGCAGATAGCTGCGCCAGCCGGCCCTCGGGCCATTTGGTCACTAAGCCATCAAGCAGATGGCCTGGGAACATGGAAGCCACCAACCAGAGGAGCCATGCACATTACAAACAGTTATTGGAAGCCCCCAACCCATGAAGACTTGTCTCAAGCCATCAACTTGATTCTCTGACCATCTGCTGGTGTCAGCTTGGGCATCTGGTCATCCAGCTGACATGGAATGAAGGGTGACCCCAAACCTGTACCTGGCACTGCAGGGTGGGCGGTAGACCCATGCACCCCGTGGAGGCAGCCCCCCTTTAGGACCCTGTGCCCCATCCCTCCCGCCAGCTGCAGCAGAGGGACACCAGCACGCGGTTGCTCGCAGACAGAGACAAAATCTTGGTTCGTTTCGGTCACCTCACCTGATTTGTGGTCTTAGATGCCAAAGCGTGGGAAGCTGAGCCAACCCCCTTGGCACAGAGGCTCCACACACAGCCCCTTTCACATGGGGGCAGCTAGCAGCACGCCCTTTCCCGGTTTGGAGGCCAGGGACCCCGACTGGCTGGAGTGGAGGTATGCACAGGCAGCCATGGAACACCACAGATAACCATGCGCTGCACTCAGCCAGGCATCTGGGGGTTTCACGCTCCAGAGAAGTCCATGCACCTGCCCTCCTCGGGTAGGCCCGGCACACTGGCGACATAGGTCAGGGTAATTGACCGGAACAGGTCCTGTGACAGATGATTGGGTTAAGAACTTCGGGTGACGAAGGGAGGACAGCCTCCTACAACAGCCCCAGTCACATCCTCAGAGGGTTCCAGAACGACTGATGTTAAAGCGACCCTCAGACAGGCGTAGCCCCGAGTGGAACCTATTGCCGCAAGGTGCGTTCAAAGTATCTATGAGCAATATGTCCTGCAATTCACACCAATTCTCGCAGCTAGCTGCTTTCTTTGACAGACAAGCCAAGTGATCCACTACCAGTAGAAGCTGGAGGAAGGCAGCACTACCCGTCTGCTGCTAGCGCAACAAGAAGGCACTGTGCACCACCAGGCTTCCCCTCTGAGAGTCAGCATTGACACATCCAAACATTTCAAGGCGGTCTGCCTGGAAGACTCACCTGGTAGCCACCGGTGGGGTGTGAACATGGAAGCTCAAGCGGGTTTGTGCTAGACCCCCTCCCCCTCGAAGTGACAGCCGTACACAACATTTTGGTTCACACCCTGGCATCTTAGAGTATCACAGCATCTCTGCCTAAAGGGCCCGGGGGTTCACTTATGAAGCCATCTCGTTTCCAGTCCAGGCTGCATGCTGCTAAGAACGGGCCACTCCTCGGTCAACCAAAGACCAGATGGACCATGATCAGGCACACAAGTGTCAATGCAGTAGGGTCTCTCTCTTAGGTCCAGCCCAGGAAGGTCCTGCAATTCGATTCATTAGGATGGCTCATGCCAAGCAGCAAACAGGATTCCCAGGCCTAAAGCAGCCAAAGAACAGAGTGGCCATGCATGTTGAAGCGAGTGCTCAGGAAGCCATTCCTAGACTCTCAGGCTTGCTGTAGATCAACTAATGATCAGATCAGAGTACGGTGCTGGCTAGACTGTCCCGGAGTAGGTCACCCTGCACAGGGATGTCAGCTTTGCGTCCCTGACTGCTCTCCGGGAAAGCAGGCTTAGAGGAAAGGCCCATAGGACAGGGCTGGAAGGCAGTTACAAACCCAGGCCCCTGAGGCTAGGCAACATGGCAGGCCAGAGATTGGAGCCCAAGACGGGGCCATCCACCAGGCCAGTCAGAGCTGTAACATGGCGTCTAGTCAAAACTTCTAAACCTGGCCAAGCAGGGAAGACCTTCCTGGGCTTGTGGATCCAATCCCAGTCACTTCGAGTCACAGCGGACTTGAGAATGGAGCCCAGGGCCAGTGGCTTCTACCCCCAGGCAAACGGGAGCTCTGACCCTTCTCAACCTGACAAGCAGGTGAGGACATCCAAGGGCCTAAGGGACAAGCTCCTGGTTTCTAAGTGACTTGGTGTGCCAGAGAATAGAACCAAGGGGAGGAAGGAAGCTTCCATCCCCCGGTCAGCTGGAGTTCTGGTCTGATGCCCAGTCAGTGCTTCTTAACATATCCAAGCAGGCGAGCCGCCCAGTGGCTGTGGGACTAAGTCCTGTGAACTTTGAACCACGGTGTGCTAGTGAATGGAGTCCAGGGCAATGGGGCTTACTAGAGGTCTGCGGGACTCCGTGTCGGGCACTCGGAGACATGGTACGCCGGTGCATAGATCCCCATGTCCAGGGGGCCCTCACCTGGGGCCTGCTAGAGCTCTGACTCAAGGTTCGGTCAGGTCTTTTCAGCCCAGAGAATCATGAAAGCCCTCCTTGAGCACTTTGCGAAGCGACGGTCCAGCACATGGACAAAAGGCAACCCCTGAGCGATCGTTTTTGGCCCCAGGAGCTGGGTGCCACCCCCACACCAGCCCACGCCGTGAAAAGCCTAGGTATTAAAATCGACTCAGAGCTCTCCATGGCTAACCAAGTCACCACAGTGGCCGGTACTTGTACAGGGATCATGAGACAACTACGGAAACTTGTTCCCCTCCTCTCAACTGCCTCCCTACAAACGATTGTATCGGCCACAATTGTCTCCAGACTGGATTACGGCAATGCCTTATACATTGGCCTTCCTCAAAAGCTTATCAATAAATTACAGGTGGTTCTGAACGACGCAGCCAGATTGATCTTCAGGCTGCCAAGACGGTCCCGCGCTTCCCCTCCGTTGTGCAAATTGCACTGGCTTCCCATCAAGCAAAGAGCTAAATTCAAGGGTCTCTGCACTGCCCACAAAGTGATCTACGGCAAAGCCCCGGCCTACATTAAGGAACGCCTGAAGAACTATGTTCCGGGCCGTATGCTGCGGTCTTCAGAAGCCTGCCGCCTGGCTACCCCAGGATGCAACACCGCATCCAAAGGGGGCAGAGCCATTTCCGTCCTGCTTCCGCAACTTTGGAACCAATTGCCAGACTACTTGCGCAAGGAATCGGCTCTCCTCCCATTCAGGAAACAACTTAAAACATTCCTGTTCAGGGAGGCCCTGGACACTGCGTAAATGTGCCTCACTGTGCAGCCATGCACCCGTTTCACGATCTCTGGCAACTCTCTCAAAAGCGCATAGAGACCCGTCGGTGATTAGCGCTATATAAAAATCAATTAACATTAACATTAACATGGCCCCCCTGGAGCTCTGTCCTGGGGTCCTGTTATAGATTTTCATCTCAACGAGTGCAGAGACTGGCCACCTGGTCACTTGTAAGGGGATTCCAGGACCCTTGCTGCATTCACAGAGAACAACCATAGGGACATCAGATCGCCCACACCACTGCCCTGCTAATATGGGGGGTCTACTAGAATGTATACGACCTCCTGGAGCCCTGTCAGGGCTTGAAACTTCAAAGTAATCTTCATTGGGACTGCTAGGACAGCTTGTAATTCTGAACACTGAGTCACGCCTGGAAGAGACGTGTTTTGTTTATTTATTTGAAGTACAAAACGTCACCAGTGACATTAGCATGACACAATTTGCACCACCCATGTGGCCGTGGTAAATTTCTCACAAGCGTAATTTTGTACACAACTAATTATAATTTTGCACACCCTTAAAAAAACATGTGGCGTTTATCGTGTGACCAGGCAGCGCGGCACAGAACTACACATTCAGTACATAGCTGTCAGATCTTTTGCCTTAGACTGCGCCAGCGTTTCTGAGGTAGGCTGTGGTCACCAGAGAGTTGCTCTAAGACTTGCGAAGAACATCAGGCAGAAAGAGCATCACCGGGATTGCGCAGCTTGGCACTGTACAAAAGATGTCCGACTTGGACTTGTGCTCCATGTGCCTCGTCGATGGCTTGTGTGGAAGAAAGGCGTGTGGTAAAGTCTGATGAAATGCTAGTGATCTAGCCAGGGTTACTGTGTGAGCTTCCCATTTCAAGATGAAATTATATCTTTTCCTGTGAAGTCAGTTCCTTTTTCAACCATATAAAGGAGGCATTAATGGGTGATGGATACTTTGCAATGCATTTGTTCTCTTATTTTACACTGTGTTTATTGCCCACTGGCTATACATTTTGTCCCTGGTCTTTGTTCCTTGCAGCCAGCATTCCCTTTCGCTCTTCTACTGGATGTCCTGGTTTGGCGCTTGTTTGTTCTGATGTCAGGAAGATTTTGTGCCTTGCCTATCTACTTTTGCAACAGCCTCGATCTTCAGTCAAGAGGTATGAGATTGCCAAGGAGGTTTTTCGCCTTTGTAACATTTTTTTCTTCTAAGTGGGACTCTCTTAAGGAGACCCATGTCACCTCTCACCTTTACTATTAAGTGCAGGGTGGCACTCTGGCTACTAAGAGGAGTCACCCTTTCCTTCGACAATCAACCTGGAAACTATTTAGACTTCACTGCGTGTAGTTCTTGACAATCACATAAAGACTGAAAGAATGAAAGGTAGAGCTGTGAAAAGAGAAGAGTTGTGGCAGAGCTCGGCAGTGGTTATGAAAGAAAGTAGGGCATAAAGGAAGAACAGAGGCAACAAACAGCAACTGTAAATGGTGAATGCAAGCTGATTTTTTCCGGATTACAGCAGACTTACAAAGAGACAATAATTACAACATATTAACAAGCATTTGCAATGCAATAGGTCTCGCATTTACATGAGTTTAAGCTATTGGCATTGTAAATGACAATGCCTTTTAGTAAAACCAAAACATAAATAAAAGGCATTGTCATTTACAATTCCAATAGCTCAAACTCGTATAAATGCGAGACCTATTGCATTGCAAATGCTTTTTTTTGGTAGGCACGGGGAGATTAAGTGATTTGCCCAGAATCACAGGATGTTGAGCCGAAGTCGAGACTGGTACCTGGTTCTCCATCTCCCAAGTCGGCAGCTCTGGCCGTAAGGCCACATCCACTCTTCTAATACACTTCCACTGCTCTCATGCCTCATTGCCTTGCACGCACAGACATATATTATTATTTTAGCACACACAGCTGTATTCCCAGTAAACACACTTAAATATTAGCAGACACGCCTGAATAACCCGGCACATAGATGTATAAGTGCATACCTCTATCAACCAACACACATACGTATGTTCTCCAGTCTCCAATACACATATGTGAATTGGAGAGAACATACAAGACGCGAAGATCATTTTACTTTTCACAAAAGGATAACAGATTAACCACATTAGCCCGCGCATGCACATTCTTGAAAAGAAACATGCCTGTATTTCCCCTACGTGCTTGTTAATTTTACCAATACACGCTTGGCGAGCGCGCGTACTAACAACCACACGTGCACGTTCTCTACAGTTTCCAGTTGGCCATTAACTCGCCCGTCCAACTCATTTTACTGCTGAATGTTTTGTTCCAGCACACACTCCTATATTACCCTCTACACGCGTGAGTGGCATAAGGATGTATAACTATTGCTTCCGGTCGGAGCCGTGATTCGTGAAACGTGCAAGACCACCGGGAGAGTGGTGTGTGCCCCGTGACTGCCTCCAGCACTTCGCTAAGGCAGAATGCGATCCAGCCACATGCAGTAAGCATCAGCATGAAGAGAAAAGGCACAGGGGTTAGCTATCAGTACTCCAGCAGTTGCACCAGGGGCCAGGGATGTGAGGGGGCCATCGTACCTCAACAAGATCCGCATGGAAAGGGCCCATTTTCCTATCTTGTGTTTTGGTCATAGCACCCTGGCTACGCCTCAGTGGATGAAAACTACTGATAGTGCAACGTAGCTTTAACAACGAGCACAGGGCTGCTCTGCTACTTGAGACCTGCGCCTACAAGAGTCGTGTTCCCTGGTGGGTAGCTCTGCTGTCTCGGGCCTGAACATTTATGATTAGTGCAGTGGGGATAGTCTGCTGCGCGACCCTATCAGCTCGGGGGGTAGCTCTGCGGTCTGACGCCGGAGCCTATAGGATTGAGTGCAGTGTTGACAGGTGGAAATAGCGTCTTCAGTTGTGCTCCGAAAACTGGGCACACATTTCATCCACATGTGCATAAGTATGGTTTTATCTACACGTTGATTGTGCTAATAAACAGCCAGCACTGTGTTAGCTCATTCTAAACAGGGGTTGAATCCTTTATGACACTAATTGGAAATGGAAAGCAAAACGTTACAATGCATGCCATTTTTAAAATGCCACTTGCGCTCCTTCAGCTAGCAGCTGTACAACGATGCACGCTTGGTTTCATTGCCATGTGGGGAATGGGGCTGTTGGACTTCGGCGGAACATGCTCTGCGCCATCTTTCCATTTTGTTTCAAGTTACTCCAGAGTCCAGACCATTGTGCGCTGGTGTAACCTGCAGGGTCTGAGTGACAGGAGCACTCAGCATGAGCTGCAGTGGGTAAAAGGTCGATCTCTGGGCTGTGCGGGGTGAAAGGTCGCGCTATCTGCATGCACTGGAGTCAGAGCTGAGAGGAGTCCCTGAGGATGCTAGAGCCCAGGGGGCCTGCGAGTGAAACACAAATCAATGTATAAAAAAAAAACCTTTCTCATAAACGGTGATACATGTATGATTATTTAATGACATTAAAGAATTGCTTTAAAAAATACACTTGTGCATCGGGTCGACGTCTCGGCTCGTTATGCGTGATATATAAAATAGTAATTATCTTTAAGGTGACATGAAAGAACAATACATCATAAGGCGGCAGAGTGGACGTTAAGACGCAGATTTGAACCGTTCATTTGAGCTAAAAGGAGTGTGGGCGGCCCCCTTTGAAAATGAAAGCACGCATGGCACGCTGCACATCGTGCCTGCAGCACCAGAAACTCTTTTAAGAAAATAGTGCTTACAGACAGAAATAAACATGCTGAGTCGCAACCAAAGTAAAAGGGCCAGTAGCCATGGGAGGTTTCAAATGAAGGCAAGGGAGTACTAAGGAGGGACTAACAAGGCGATTAAAGAATCAGAAGCCAGCATTTACAAAGGACAATGACACAAGCCAATGAAAAATATGGGCGGAGAGTGGGCGGGGTTTCAAATCCCTAACTCAATACAGCATGGCTCGCAGAGCAGCGCATGCGCTGCCCACGCTCGACCTAAAAAGGAGGTCATCCTCTTGGGTTTAGACAATAATTACAATATATTAAAAAAGAGGTCATCCTCTAGGGCAGAGGTCTTCAAACTTTTTTACTCTGAGCCCCCCTAAAGCAAAATGTTTTGAGGTCGGGCCCCCCTCCACAACTTTATGGCAAGGATTGGGGGAGGGACATGGGTGCTTGCAGGGAGCAGGGCTTATGAGATGATTTCAGGAATACTTTTTCTATAGCTTATGAACCGCACTAAATATGAGACTTATAAAAAAGCAAATGCATCAAACAAAAACAGATATTATCCCAAACAAACTGCTCCCCATAATTGGGGTGTTGTGAGCCCCTCACACTCTTTGACCCCAATGCAACCATACCTGCTGCACAAATGATAACTGCAGTCCTTTGTAGCATTCTATCTCCTCTGCATCTTTTACCTGTTCCCCACCATGACAGATCATCACCTCGGTCCTAATGCTTGAAAGGAAAATAAGGTCTGATGCCCCTTTTTAAAGGTAGACAGTCATAACTGTGATGCAGTGGGCCCCTCGAATCCCTGGGTCCCAGTCCTGCTGCATCTGCTTCCTTAATGATAACCAGCAGTGGCCACTTACACACTTGGCAGCAGTACTAGCTTCACTAATGAATGTCCCTTTGAAAAAAAAACACTTATATCTGAAGAAGCTGTCTCTGGCCATTTGTAAACACAAAAATGAGTCCCCATACAGTGCTCCCTATTCTGGGCCTTCTCTTTGACAATATCTATGAATCTCGCTCCTTTCCTCTGTCTCCTAGACCATTACTGTGAGGCCCCAGGGATCGAGAGGATTAGGGCTCTGCATCTGAATGCAACCCTGCTGGCCTTCTACCTGCCACCCCATGGACTCAGCTTAAACAATGCCCCTTAATGGTTAATACTGACTTTGAGATGCCTCTGCCTGAAATCAAAGGGTGTGGTGGTAGTGCAGAAAGTTAAAAAAGAAACCAGCCTTCTTACCAGCCATTAATTGATTGAGTCACTTGAAGCCAGGGCCACGGAATTACGAGTTTCTGCAGCAGCAGCGTTAGCCACATAATTATCAATCAACTGCATTTGGTACATAATCTGCAGATTTCAACAAAAGAAACTTGATTCTAGCTCAAACGGAACAAAAGTTACTTAAAGCATGACAAAGTGTTCCGGAGCAGTGGAAGGCCCTTTGCAAAGATTGACTGGTAATCTTGTAGTTGCTTACTGCTGTATTTGGGTGTTAAACTGGTATTAATGAGGTGAAATATTTCCCCTGACAGCGTTACCCTGAGTTAAAATGACAAAATAATAAAGTAATGCTAACCACAAAATGTGGCGCATTGTGCCGCATAATTTACCTTTTCTTGCTGCATAATTTAGTCAAACCTGCCACATATTGTTGTCCTCTTCTGCTGAATAATTCCAGTGGCTCTGCTTAAAGCTTCATGGTGGCAAAGATCTATTCTTTTTGAGATGTAATGTAAGGGTGTTATCAGCTGAGATCTGTGGAGACACTTACAAAAATGTCTGCATTAGATAGTTTGATTACTTATTACTAAAAAGTATATTTTGTAAGAACTTGTTTTATCTCGATCACTGCATCATTTTGCAGCAGCCTAGCTTAGAGTATGTAAATACTGTTTTAAAATAATGACTTGCATATTCACTGTGCTTTTTGCCACAGGATGGGACCTCATAGCACTATAAACAGGGCCATTGGAATTATGCGGCAGGAGAAGGCCAAATTATGCAGCATGGTTGACTAAATTGTTCAGCAAGCAAAGGCGAATTATGCTGCATATTTTGTGATAGCATTACTGCATTATTTTTTACACTTGTTAACACTGCCCTAGCCTTTATCGCCCCTCATAAGTACCACATGAACACCCACATATATCAATAAGCAACAGAAAGGTGACCAGTCAACCTTTAGAAAGGGCCGTCCACTGCGAGGTAACGTGTTGCTGCATTTTTAGTAACTTTTGAACCGTTTGAGCCAGAAACAAGTTTTTTTAATCTGCAAATTATGCAGCAGATGATGGATTATGTGGCAAATGCAGTAAATCCATAACTATGCGCTGTGAGTGCAGGGTGAGCGTGAAAGTGAAGGGTGAGAATGAGGAGTGAGTTGTCTGAATGCAGGTTGCATTCCCAGACACTTGTAGTAAATCAGCATGTTATTGACGGCGGTATAGGGTTTCAGATATAAGTTAAACTATTGCTATTATGGCATTAATCAGGGATCGAGGGTGAAGGAAATAAATAATGTGCTGATCCTGCAACAAACTTCCAGTCTTATGATTAGGGTTGCCAGCTCATTATTTTGATGTCGCAGACAGTACAAAAATAAACAGTCACCTAAAGCCCTAATTTCAGCACTTATCTGTGCGTACTTCGAACAGCAAATATAAATAGAAAGTACTTTTAATTGTGTTCTAGGGTGGCCTGAATGATTCATGACTGATAAATAAAGGGAACAGACAGAAAAGTCACATTACAAATGAATAAATACTTTTTTATTTATAACCCTATTTAGTGTCAAGACAAGGTCTTTGCAGGCTCTTTAAACATACATGGCTGGCATTTTTTCTATTGACAACCCTACTTTATATTCCTTTTAATAAAATGCATTTTCACACTACAACAGTATATGTAAAATACAAATGTAAGGAATAGGCAGAGTGAGGGCCCAGGGGGTACTGGAAACAGAAAAAAAACTAAGCCTCAGAAACCAGTTTACAAAGGTTTGTAAATATGCAAATGGTCTTTAAAGACCTGTGAAAAACTCGGGCTTGCCGGAGATAAGACTCCACACACTGCCCAGCGAAGCCCCCAGCAGCTCACTCACTGACCTCCGGCCCGACGTAAATGATGACAGCCTGGAAATGCAGCAAATAAACATTGCCGCACTTCCAGGCCATCTTCATTTACATGTACTTGCAGAGGCCTTTGCGCCCCCCTGGGAACCCATCCACGCCCCCCCAGGGGGGCGCGCCCCACAGTTTGAAGACCTCTGCTCTAGGGGTTTAGATGGTTTCTTTGTGGTATCCTGCAGTACTCAAGGTTACTACGGCCATCACCATTTCTTTACTCAAACAGGGGCAACAGAATCCTTTTTCTAAACAGAGCGGAAGAGTTAGGAATCAAAACATTGAGGATGACTGCTGGTTTGTCTCTAGGACAGTTGTTGTGGTTAAGCGATGTACAGGTACAATATATTTGGCCTTAATTCGCTACCTGTGGGAGGTTTTTGAGAGCTTGTGAGAAACAAGTTAGTTAGTTAGGACACTAGTCTGTCATGATGTCAGTATCTCTTTTATTCCAGCCCACACAGCGTGCAACAGGGAGAGGTAAGATATTTATATTTGACCAAGGTATCTAGAGTTGGTTACCTCTTCTAGTGCTTCTAGAGAGCGAATGCTAGCTTACAGCCGATTTCGACATTTTATGTATGTACGTATGAGGATTCTGCATAGCAAAACCTATCCGAAAGGCAATGGAGTGTTGTAGCGGGTTGAAAGCAGAGATACAATCAGACTATGATTCTATGAAAAATGTGCTGGGTTCGCAGAACGGGGGTGAACTATTTACCTGCGTCATGAAGGAGAGTTCTTTGAAGAGGTGTGTCTTAAGCTCCTTTCTGAATTGAAGGGTAGGGGAGGCCTGACGGATATGGGATATTGGTTCAGATTGCTGGTACATAGAGCCCCAATCAAATATTTGCTTAAAAATATAGTATTCAATTTAAAGTGAGTTGTGCCCTCAGCCTCACTGTGATCTAATCTATAATACAGAAAGTTAGACCGCGTCAATTGCAACTAATATAAACCTGTGCAGTACCTCTGTGTTCTATAGACAATAACTGTGTTCACATTGAAGTATGAGAAGGCTCCTCACAAGAGGTCTCCTGTGCATCTCATTATTGGTAAAGGTGCGGCTGGCCTTTTTTTTTTAAAGTAGGTATGTGTTGTAGCTATTAACCAACTTATACTCCTCTACTGATTGCTGGAAAAAGGACTTGGCCTACCTGTAATGCACCCTACTACTATATACCTCCTTGTTGTACAGCCAAAGGTTATTATCTCGTGCTGCTTCTTGCGTGTCCTCAGCCTTGTAATGAATACCCTGTGCGCTGATAACTAAAATCATAAAGGGGATGTATCATGAGGAGCTCTGCAGACAGCACAGAGCTTGGTTTTTTACGTCTGAAGGTAATACAAATAACTCAATCTCTCTGAACTAATGACACCACAAGTCAGAAACGGTGAGCAGGAATTGCCTCTGACTCCGACTTTTGCTGTCTAGAGTATTATTCAGTGTTAAAACATATTATGAAGGAACAAAATCTCTGGCAGAAACGGGTATAGTTCTAGGAACCAACTAGGGTCAAATTATATAGGCTACAACTAATATGGTGCTCAGCGTAATGTCCCCTGTGGTGATTGCTTCATTCTACATCAGAAAGGTATCAGAAATTGGCCTTTTGTGTGTATATAGCATGTCACAATTGAAATTAAGGGACCACTCAGATTGTTATTTAGGTTGCAATATGCCCATATTGATAAGTAAAATGTATTGCTAACAAAAATCCAATTATGTCACTTCACACAATGGCAAAAAAACTCCATGCATTTGCAGGGATGCCACATATGAAAGATTCAGTTCCATTTAATAGTTTGAGTTTATCCTTGTCCTTGAGCTCGGCAAAAAATCCACTTAGCTTCTTTTGTGTAGTATGTTTCAACCTGGTACATTGATGATATCACATTCTAACACTGTCCACTTGAAATCTGAAGGCAGATGCCTAGTTTCAGTGAAGCGTGTATCCAATTTCGTATTACATCTCTAGCCTTTGATGGAATTAATATGTTTCTGTATATGTGATTTGATCTTCAGTCAGGTCAGAGCAATATAATACAGATTGCAAGAATATTAAAGTCTGTGTATCACAAACACAGTTTTACATTTAGCTAAGCTGTGCTGTTGCCCTATTTTCCCACTGGGCAGAGGAAACTCCTTTCAGATGCTGTCAGATCACATGTTACAACTGTCACATGGGATGGGGCATATAGGTTGATACGGTTACATATAGAATTTGGTGCTGTTGATTTTTGGTCAGCAACATACTCGATCCTTTAAATGCAGATTGTGGTTTAGATATCTTCCCTCCTCCAGTCTCCAGGATATACCAATGCTTCCTGAAGGCGTTGAGTTGTTAATGTGTCAAATTTTGTAACAAAAGTAATGTGATCTAGTTGAATTCTTGAATTGGCCTCCAGTGACAAAGATCGAGGGGTGTTGACAGCTCATTTATATGCATGGCGGATGACCTTTGCAGGATATAATCTCTCCACCAGGCGTTGTACTTGAGTTCCTTGGATGGTAAAATCGTGTACAGTTATTAAAAAAAGAAAAAGACTACCTCACCAGATTCTCGCACCAAAAACTAGGGAGAACCGATCTATAAATAAGGGGCAAATTCTTGTCTGTTAACTTTGGGCTTGCTGTGGTGGAAAGACGCCTTTAATCCACTTTGAAAGTACGGTTTAGAAATAAGACCTCAATTGTGCTTGATGACCATGTGAAATGTAGATGGGGGTCTTGTCTATTTAGCCAGTATATGGAATTCTTAAGTTCAGAATTTGTACCTTCTTAGATGCAAAAGATATAATCTATGTCTAATTTCCAAATTCGCAGCTGTGCTCTCTAGGGATTGGTTTCATTGCAGACGATGTTCTCTTCAAATTGACAAACATAGATGCATGTAAAGCTGGGAGCAAAAGTTGGTCCCGCTGATGTCCTGGAACTTTGCTAAAATGGATCCAGTTCAATCTAAAGTGATTCCTTGTCAAGGCCAGATCAATGTACTGTAGTATGAATGACAGAGAAGTACTGTAAAACCATTTACTGGCCAAGATTACTTTTTCAGTGGCCACAGTGGCTTGTTGTATACAAATTCTATATCCTTGGCAACTAAAATTTGTGGTCAAACTCTAATCCTTCGAGCATGTTTAAGACATATGTGGTATGTTTGGCATAGGCAGGCTGGTGAACAACTCTCTCTCTTAGGAAGAAGTCAGCAAACTTTGATAGTGGTTCAAGAATAGAATCCATTTTAAAGACTATCGGACAATCTGTTGGTGGAGAGATTTTGGGTAAGATGTTAATGCGCATATAAGTGGTTGTTCACTAATCCCAAAATTATAGACCTCTATATGGTAATCATCAGAGTTCATAGTAACAATTGCACAATCTTTGTCTGCTGGTTTGATGACTATGTGAGGATTATTCTGTAGATCTTTAAAAGGCTTATTCTTCTTCCCATGTAATATGATATTGAATTCTTCTGGGACTCTTGTTCAGTGATTTTAGTAGCACTATGTTCTCAAAGATGATACCTCGTCCAATTGTAAACCAAAACAGTGTGCAGTCTTGATGTTTATTTCAGGTCCAAAGACCGAATGGAAGGTGGTTCCGCGTTCTGAGAGCAAACAGCAGAACTCTGTGTTATATGCATCCATATATGATTAAAGGTATTTTTGGTTTCAGGAAGTGAAACTATTTCTCTTTAATTGCTTGAACATCTAAGAATTGATATTCTAGATATACTGGTCTGTACTGATGGTGTTCTTTCTGTAGCTTTTTATTTAAGGTGCAGCAATGAATTTGAAGACAACCTCCTCTACACAGCAGTGATCAGGTCCTGAAGAAACTGTCAACAAGAAAAAGGCACTGAAATATGTCAGCTTTCTCCTTGAATAGGTCCTAACATGCCAAGAAGTTTAATATTTGGAGGAAGCTGCAAGCAAATCAATTGAAATTAGCTCCTCTGATACATTTTTACTTATCAACATAAAGGGTGTTTTTTGCAGGTTCGAGGGCACGCTGCTAGAGATAACTCTTTACACAGAGGTATAGTTATAGGGTCAGTTATTGGTCGGTCTAGCGACTTTTTCATCAACCAGGAGCAAAAGTGAGTTAATGACTGCTTTACATACCCACTTTGGAGTGAGCACCAATGTTGAGATGCCCAGGAAACCGTAACCATTTCATCTGTGCTTCCTTATTTTGCTTCCATGAGGTGTCTCCTCATACTTCATTTTGTACACTGTCATTGTCCATAAATCACAGGGGTACTGCACAACCAAATATTAGTAGCTGAAATAGACAGGGTTTAACTCTCTAGATTATAGAGTAGATCAAGTTAAGGCTGAGAATACTACTCATTTCCAATTGAATACTATATTTTCAAGAACTAATATAGGAAAGGAGCCTGACTGAATTAACGATTACCTGGGTGGAGAGTACTCCAACTAAGTACCCCCTTACTCCATTTGTTAATAGGGAGGCAAAGATGGACAAGGACTGTTGTCGAGCTGTTGTGTCTTTGAGTCTTTGCGGTAGCAGAGTAGGTCTTTGTCACAATGCAAATGCAAGAGTATGAGGGATTGAGCAGCAGTTCTGAAGTCGCTTTCTAGAAGGAATGGTTTCAGTTAGAGAGTTGGTAGCAAGCCATCTTGGTTTTCTTGGTGATGTTTTCCTTGTGGTTGAAGTCCATGTCATACAGCCAGGTTTGAAACATTTGTTGCTTGCTGTTGAAGTTGATGATGAATAGGAGGAATTTGGATTTGGTGTGGGTACGTTTTAGGTAGATGCAGGACATCCAGGTCTGGATAAGAGGAGAATTTCATGTAGAGCTCTTTATATCGCCTGTGAATTGCTGGACTTTCATGCTGTTTTTGGTGAGCAGCATTACGAAGGCCTCCATGTGGAGGTTGACTATGAGCTGGAATGAGAAGAATCCTGAATCCTTTGGGGTCTCTGCAGGTAATGGGGAGTTTAAATGAGCTGGGGATGTTTGGTAAAGTAGGAGGGGAACCCGTGGAAGATTGAGCTTGTGAATCCCATCAAAGATTTCATGTGAAGGATGAGGGCTAGATGGTGCACGGTGTCCAAAGTATGGGCAGTAACAGGATGCAAAGATCATCTTTATCGGTAGTCAGGAGGGCTTTGCTCACGATTTGAAAGGTAGGTGTTTCCATGCTGCAATGTGATCTTTAGTCGGATTGGTGTCCTACAGAATGATGTTGGCATTGAAGGGAACCTGAAACTGTGCGTAGACTGAGTTTTCAATACTTTTGCTGATAAAGGGTAGGTGAGTGATGGGCTGGCAGTTGGCAAGTTCATCAGGCTCTAGTGTATGTTTCTTCTGAAAAGGAAGGATCTGGCTTATCTTGAGAGCTTCTTGGATGTTGTCTTGAGTGAGGGAGGTGTTGACGATGGAAAGTATTGGCGACAGCCCTTCTCCAAAGAAGGCATTGGTAACAGATGAGGGTAAGACATTATCTTGTGAGGTATGCAGGGGGTAAGGGTTTGAAGGATGGTGGCTGTAGGCAAAGCTGTGGAATGAATAAAGCTTCTTCCACCCCAAGAATCTTTGATACATGCATCGGTCTGGCCGAGGCGGATCGCAAACATCTTCTGGGAATATACCATATCATTTTGTCCTTAAGGTAGTCAGGGCCAATACCATGTAGGGCTTTATGTGCCACGCAAAGTGCCTTAAAAGCAGCCCTGCTCTTAATTGGCAACCAGTTTAGATCTTTGAGCACTTTGCTAGCTGATTCAGATCTGCTAAGGTGTTTCAGAAGCCGGACTGCAGCAAACTGCAGCTGCTGAAGTTTTTTTAAAAGGCCTTGTTGTATGCCCAGGTAAATATCGTTACAGTAAGTACAGGTTCTGGCCCAAAGCCCAATAAGAACGACAGAAATGTGTAAAGATGCCAAAACGTGTTACGCATGGCTTGTTGTTCCATTTATAGTTCACATGGCCTAGCAGCTCGGTCTATGGTGCTCTTTTCGGGGAAAGGATCAGTGTAACTTGCACAGGGATGGTCTTCTGTGATAAGGAGCAGAAGAACCTGAAAGATTTAGGGCATTTCCAGCACTCAAATGACAACTGTAGAGTGTAAATCACCTGTCACGAAGCTTCAAAATGCGAAGGAGAAGCAAAATGTATTTCCATGTTTACAGGGCTGGTACAGAATTGTTTATCTTTAGTGTCTATGGAAAACTGCGTGTGACAACAATCAGGTAAGCAAGCCCATTCCTGATCTATCGCACGCAGCACGCGCTATTAAACAGTGACACCTTTTCAATTGTTCATGGGATAACAGATAAGCCAATTACAGATGCCGACACATTTGCATCTATCATACAATAGATTCACATTATACATTCTGCAGAACAATTATAGCCCCCCACCCTATTTCCTCAACTAATATTGATTCATGAACAAGCGACTAAATAATGATCCCAGGCACCGGAGAATGTAATCTATATTGAAGTGAGGAGAAAAAAAAAAAGATTCCAACTCTGCGCGGTGCACAGTAATCACACAAATCTTCAGCTGTTTGTCAGAATTCAGATACAGTGTCCACAAAACCCATTTGCAAAACTTAATATCCTTGATAGATTCTCCAGGGAACCAAATCAATGGCCCTGCATTCCAGAAATTACAGCATTTTTTATGGCTAATTCTAAAGAATTGCTTTTGTCAGAGTTCTTTATAACAATAAAATGCAACTACAAACTCAGGTTCTGCTGGTCTTAGCTCCTTCTTTTTGCCTGTCGCAATATATCTTGCTAGCAGCCATCTTTGGCTAACTTCCTTTACTTGTTCCCCATTCCTCACTCTTCGGCTGTAGCCCAGATGGGTTAATAGAAAGGACTTCCACACACCAGTGCAGCCATCCCTACATGTGCTGGATGCAGCGACCTCTTTTTAGACAGACCAACCGCCGTACTTATGTTTCTGCTTTGTAAAACGATTTTTAGAGAAGGAAAATTTGATCCGGTTTGAAACTAGCTATTTCAATGAATTTTTTCAATGAACGTGGAGAAGTGGGAAATGGCATAGCAAGTCTTGATATCTAGAAAAGGAAACACGCATTGGCAAAGTTAATAGGTCTCACCTATGCAAGAGATATTGCTTTTGCCAATGCCTTTTAGCTATGCTGAGGAGCAGCGTGGCTGCTATGCAGCATGGCTAAAAGTTAAAAGAAGGCGCTTTGACATGGGAACGGAAATCTAAAAACAAATCAATAATGCTTTTTTTTAATGGTGGGTGGGGCCACGGGGCAACACAGACGACTGGAGGAAGGGGGCAGAGGGAGGAAACAACATGGACAAAGGGAGGATGGGGTGGGCGGCAAAAAGCAACACAGGCAATGGGAGGGGCTAGGAGGGAAGTGGTAACACGGACAACGGGAGGGGGTGAGATGGAAGTAGCAACACGAACAATGGTAGGTGGGGGTGGGAGGGAAGAAGCAACACAGTCAAGCGGGTGGGGATGGGAGGGATGAGGCAACAAAGGAGTCAGGGGAAAGTAATAAAAAAGAAAAATAGCACCTCAATCACAGCGCCAGCAGCAGAAGGACCCATTATCACCAAGTGAAAATTTAAGAAGTTTATTAAGCTTGGAAAAGTATTGATAAAACTATTTTTATATATTGTATATTAGATATTAATGTAAACTAATTTAATATATTTATTTTAAATGTAAAACAAAAGAAAAAGTGCCCCAGCACTAATAGTTTTGAATTAAAAATTATATTATTCTAAATATATTAAATTAAAATTATTTTTCTCAAGTTTAAAATAAAAAATACATTTCCATCTAAAGTTTTTTAAAGTTTTTATTTTGCACTAATAATAAAAGCGGTATGTTGAATTAAAGGTAATTTAATTACATTTTATTAAAATTGAATTTTACAATAACTTTTAATGCAGAAAGTTTAAGATGTTTATAATTAAGTAATAAATGTTTGATTTTTATATACTTTTTTGCAATAAATTATATTTATTTATATCTAATTAAATTTACCATTATTTCCTATAGGATTTTATTTTAAGTCCCTCCTTTGATTTCTATGTGATGGTGTTGCAGTATCAGTGGTTGGCCATGTGTGGTGCTGGATGTACTACTGTTTCTATTTTGGCAGTAGTAACTTACACTTGTACATTTAGCTCCAGCACCTTTTTCAGAGGGTGGAGACGTGTAAGACTACAATTTGAGTAACTTTACACTAAAATTTAGTCCAAAACAATAAAGGCACACAAACGTGTAGGAGTAAATTACACGTGGAAATTTCTCAAAAGTGAAAGTTGTCTTTGTGAACAGCCAACAGTGTCTGCATTTTCAGTATTTTAGTACTTTGAATTCTTTATTTAAAGAAGTTGGATTTTATGATAGTATTTTGATATTGTTATGTGCTTTTTTTCTTAGACAACTCTTAGTATGGTTTAAACAAATTACTATCAAATGTAAATATATAAATACATATTAGAGAGAGCGTAGGGGAACCCTTTCTTACTTAAAGTAGCAAAGGCCACCAAGCCTGGCATGGACTACGCCACATTCCATGAGTGAGGTCCAGTCACTGTGGGAGACTCCAAATCCTAGAAACTTTACAGAACTGTTGGTATAAAATATGAGTTTCTGGGGCTTAGTTCAATGCATCATTGCCACATTTTAACTCCTTGCTTTGATCCCTTTCTACCACTTTGGAACCCTGAAAAATGTTTCACTGACTATGATTACTGGCCTGTTTAAGACCACATTCTAGATAACAGCTAACCCAAAACAGGGCATAGGCTACTTTTATCAGCATCCACCAGAAACAAGTGTGCCACCAACAGTATGCATTTGCTTGTTGAAGAGCCCAGGCTCTAAACATGATATAAGTGAACAACTTTGCGTGACAATGGGCCTAAGTAGACTAGCAGTGAATTTCTGGAGGACAACTGACGAAAGGGTGTCTTGCAATCTTATGCTGAAATGTGATGCAGTTTCATGTTGGTCAACCTTTTCTTCTAGATGCAGGGAATAAAGTCCACTTTTATTGTACATTCAGGCACAGGATTCAGTTTGCCATTGGTACTGCGAAAACTGCCCGGTATATCCCACATCAGTCCCCTTCACCACTCCAAAGTTTCTGAAGTCCAAATTCTGTCACGTTCACCTACACTTAACCACCCATTAGGGTGGAATCCCGTGTAACGTCTCTGGAGTCACTTACACCAGGGGCTTTATATCCTGCTCAAGCTCAAACTGCCTGCTCCTTACTTGGCAAGTCAACCCTGAAAAGACTGCAATTGAGACCCCCCTGTTAATCCCCAAGTTCTCAGAGATAGAGCAAACTAACCGCTAATCAATTATTTAAAAGGGGGTCAAGAGTAAGCGTACAGTTACTCATTTTCGGTTTAGATTCAACATTGTTTTACACGTTCTGTACTCACTGCATGACTCAAACAGAGCTTTAAAAAATCATGATACTTCCAGGCTTAATTTACCTTATCCCTACCAGCACCTGTCTAGCACAGGAGTGGACATGAAGAGCAGAACACTCTGAGGATATTCTTAAACTATAAAGAAACACTCAAAGGTTTGTTTATGATTAACTTTGCACTTCATTGGGTAAGATTATCTTATTGATGAAGGGGAACTGAACTGGGCAAACTCACAGTGTCATTTCAATTTGTAAGAATGAGTCAAGTTTAAGAAAAGCCCTTTGAAAATGTTATAGTTAATGTTGTAATGTTAGGTCTGCTCAATATCCCTCTTCAGGTATAATAAAAGGTGGTTCTAAGCTGCCACACTGCCAAATATGACGGGATCACTGCTGGGCTGGCAGTCAGGCTCCAGCACAGCTAAAAGAGGATGGCAGGCACAGCACCCATATCCACACATTTTCCAGAGCCCAGTGATATCACTCTGCTAAGGACTGTATTTAAAACTGAAGGTAGGATGAAGGTGCTTTTGAGTTCTTTCCCTTACCTTCTACTGAGTGAACTGTAGGTTGTTAAATTGCTCATTCAACACCACACCTGATGCATGAATAATGCCCTCATGTACATGCTTGTATATAGATGGTTTCACCTACTTACAAGAGATCATAGCTGAAAAATTCGGGAGAATTTTCAGTGCACTTTACAGTCTCCCTAAAGATTTTATATTGATTACAATTTACGCCCTATATTCAGTTTCAATTCATATTCCTTCTGAGCAAATGCCTATCTGGTTGAAGGTATCATAGTTCAATGCTATGACAAAGCAATGCCTACAATTATCACCTAAGGCTCGCCTAGGACTCAAAGGGTGGTTCTAGATTTTCAAGTTGAGGGTCTTAACTGGTGAACTCTTCACCACCCACTGTAACGACTTCCCTACGTCATTTACAATTCAGAAAAACAAACTTTAACAGTTAGTTGTGTGTTAGTCCGTCCTTATTCTTGATCAGACTAAACGTGACCAAAAGGCGAACAGTCTCTCAAAACAATCCCTAATCTATTCATAATATGCACAGTTTCGAATATCATTTGTCAGTTTGCGCTTCCCTCTATTGACTGACGACTGGCACACTCTTCGTGTATGGATTTCAAGACCTATCTGCATATTCCTCTGTATCTATGAAGATCTTAAAGTTGCTCCTTTACTTCTCATGTAATTCCCTTCCAGGGCAGAGAACACATAAGATAACTGATGGGGTGAAGCCCCTTCATGGAACCTTCAGCAGTAACCAGGACACCGCGGCCTTTCAGGAGCAACTCAACGGACAGGCTACACATCAGCAGGTGTCGGTCACCTGCCTGCCATATACCAGAGCGGATCATGATGTAGACAAAACAGTGCTAACTCTAGTCTCGATAATGGCTTTAGAGTTCAGAACAGAGGGCACCCACAATTTACGACTCACATTTAAAAGGAGATTCATATAGCACCTGGTGGATTGTCGCTACGGTGGTGGGTAGGGCATGGTGTAAAACAATGGGAAAAAAGAACCTGTAAAAGGCATTATTATGCAAGCCAACCGTATTTTCTGACCTGAATGGCAGAATCTGTTTCGATAAACACAGTCATATATTCATATGGTAAGGACAGCAGTAAATGGGAGCTCTCACTGGTTTCGCGAAGTTTAGTTTGACTGCCTGTGTGTCTTGTTTCCTTGTCTCTTTGTACATGTGCTTCGCTGTTCCCAAGGCTCTTTTGTGCCTACACATTTTGATAACCCTACCACTTTTCAGCAGGTCACCAATTATGACTGCAGTCCAAATGAAAGGGGCCCGCAGGGCCTACGCTGCCTTTGTTCACCTGCTAGATAATTGGAGGCCATTGGAAGTCCCCAGGGCTGTGCAGATTACCTGCTGCTGGAAAGACGGACATACAAAGGGGGCCGTGCTAAAAGCTATGAATGCTTGTTCTGTGCAGATAAATGCATCTTTCAGCAGTGGGCTGGATGACAAACATCCCTGTATGACAATGAAATGAGAGCAACAAAACACAGAAGATCTAGTAATGCAAAAACCGACATACTGCATCTGAGATTATCTAAATCCTGGAAGATGCAATTAAAATAAGAAGTGGAGTTACAAATAATTGGACGTGTGAGTGACAACAATTAGAGAGAAATCGCGGCTTGCACGTGTTTAACTAAATTGTATGCACAGCTTTAGGCATCATATGTTAAGATAAATACCTTTATGGGAAATCCCAGAGATATTCTAATTAAGTACAGTCCCTGAAAACTTGTATTATGATGGAAACTTTCAACTTGTTAATTGACACTGAATTCAAGGATATTGAACCATGCAAAATACTGTGGAGACAATAAAAGGATGGATTTCTGCACAATGATGCCCAAAGTTTCAAAAAGCCCATGCAGCAACATTATCACAGAAGTGAAACTTGTATTAACATATACATTGGCTACTATATGTTAAATGAAATGGTGCAGAGAAAAATTTAAAACAAGCCCAGGGGCTGGGGACTGGTGATGGTGCCAAAAGAGACACTGGCCTCAGTGGTCATTCTTTGGAACTGTCAAGGATGTCGAACTAGTGGAGTGACGTCATCTATCTGCCATTACATCAGTGAAGGTCAACCTTCTTCAGTCCTGTTGGTAGCCTCAGTCACTAGCGAGCTAGTGCCCCTGTTCTGCTCTCCATGAAGCGCTATATTCCCTGTGGTCCATCACCCAACTCCCTAAGGACACCAAGAGGTAAGCTGCTTCTCCGTAGTTCCCGAAAGCGGTCAGCTTTGAATGGAATTAATATTCTCACTGGCTTCCTTTCATAACAAAAATTCAATGTGCCAACCCGAAAGCAAAGACATGTTGAGGTTACAACTTCAAAAACTCTCAAATAATGCAAATGTACAGTTTATCCCCTTCCTTCAGAAAGTCAAACAAAATTGTGTCCACAGTACACATTATTCTTAGTTTATAAAACGGGGTGGCCACGATCCCAGAGTAGTAGAATAGGATATATTGGGGTGGGATTTCATGACAATTTCTTTTCATCCTATGAAGATAAATCACAAATCCTCAGTAGCTTAACGATTGGAAAATCATGTTGGTGCGAAATTCTTGGAAATTAATTGACGGGATGATTTAGGCGTTTGGTACGATTAACAATTCAGAAAATTTGGGAAAGCCTCCTTTTCAAGACGCTAGAAGTGAAAGTGGGCTTTTGATTACTCACCTTCCCCAAAATGGCCACCGAGATTACGGCAGTCTTGCTAGAGCTGGAACTCTCTTGCAAAGACAAGTCAGTGGTAGTAGAGCGATAAAGAGAAGCAGAACTTTCATCTTTCCGTTCCTGGGTTTGATCATGTTTCCCAAAAGCTATTCTCTTATCCTTTTGGCGTGTTTTTCTCACATTTGCCTCTAAAGGTTGTATTTACTGACTGGTGGATTTCAATTATGTCGTTTTTGATCATTTGAGGAATTCATCCAATCAGAACGACTTTAAGGTGCAGTAGTAAGCACTCTATTTGTCTGCTTTCTCCTTTGATTATTCCTATATAGACACCCTAGACTGGCCTGTGCCTGGTGTGGCCTGCTCAGTGAGGCACTGCCTGAGTTCCAGGGGACTGTGACTGCAGGCTCCACATCTAGGAGTACACATTGTACCCAGGTTGCATCATTAAGAAAAACAAAAATGTGATTATGAAATGTTAGAATAAATGTCCGTCACTGGGAATCCCTCTATGCATATTCCAGCCCATAGGTTTGCATCCCACTGTGCCACTTCAAAACTCAAGCACCACTTCACTCTTGAGGACCAACAATTCAAAACCAGTCTGGATTAGCTCTTCCCATTAAGAGAGTATGTGGCCTCGCGGTCTGGCCTTCAATGTTCATGCTGGAGAAGGACCAAGGCTAATTTGCATAAGGCTGGCCCACGTCTGTTGTGACACAGTAAGTAAAATAATGATGGACTGAAAACAGAGTAATTACCAGTGCAGGAGACTATGTTGAGCATTCGACTTGTCACTTTTTTGTTTTTCTAAATGAGGCTACCAAAGTGTGACTAATATGCCCAGACATGGGTATGCCCAAATGTAAGTCCTGAGTTCATGGTGCCCTTGGGCTCATGCTGAACCTCACCAATGAGCCAAAACAAGTTTGAAACTGGTCTGGATTGCGTTTGTACCAGTATGGCGGGGTTGTGGCCAAGCTATTAGAGCTGGACTTTTCCTACTGGAGCAGGATCAAGTCTCACTTGCATATGGATGGTCCCTCTCTCTCGAGTCAAATAGAGGGCAAAAAAATGATGGACAGGAATGCAGCCATGCATAACCACCAGAGGCTGAGATTAATTCAAGCATTTCAAACATCGCATTTTTCCCCCCCTCAGGAAGCCAATTTCAAGCATTTGCCCCCAAATATGCTAGGACTGGAGTTAGGTTTGTAAACTAACCTAGTTCTTCAACGGGTGGGAAATTAGTTTGGCTGGAGTTAAGCATTTTAAACACGTTGAAATATTTGTAGGAAGATATTTATGTATTTCAAGAATTTGCAGTAGAGGTTTTTGAGTCTGTTTTACTGTGTATGTTTCTCCATTTCATGTTTTTACACGAAACCCTGAAGTGAGGAGGCACCACCCACACTGAACAATACTACGGCAGGGTAAAGCCACAGAAAATGGTTGAACCAATGGCGCTTACTGCTACAGCACTGCCCCTATTCTAATGGAAACGGGGGGCAAACAAGAGGCGATTAAGGACCTTGTCCATCATAAGATGAAAGGAAACTCTATTCACCCTCCTTTATATCTTTGCAGCATTCAGTGCTATACACAGACATGACCATCAGAACCTAAAACGAAGGAAAAATTCAATATTCAGCCAAACCCATGCATAACTAAAAAAATAATGTGCAGTGTGTGCAACTTAATTTGGAACCAACATTACATCTTACGCTCCCCATGATTGACAACTGTAGTTTCACTCCTCATTTGTTGTCCAGAATACTGGAGACTCTTCAGGAAAGAACTAGTTGTTTACCCAGTCTTAAAGGTCCTTTTCATAAACCACCATCTTCCTTTACCTACACCCTTAAATGTAGTGCAACAAACGTTTTGGAAACAGTAAAAACACTGAAACTGTACCATGCACTTTCAAGTCCTTGGCAGTTCACCAAAGAAGAACAACCCAAAGCCTCGGATGGAGCAGGGATTCGATAAAAGAAACCTGCTCGAATTAATACCCCCATAATACGTACTAACAGTAAGTAGTAATAGAAAATTAACATACACCTTACATGAACACATGGGAAAACTGCTTTGCGCATGCATGCACTAACGTGAAAATAATATATGAAAGAACTAAAATTGTATTTACATCATGCTTTGAAAGAAACTGGAAATAATGCATGACTAGGCCGCATGTGCATTTCGTAGTTTGCATGTTGCAGCTTGCTTTGAATTAATAATGTCGTTTTGCATAAGGCTATGCTAGGAAAAAACATTAATAAGGGACAGTACAAAGGTGGGTGGTAAACAGTGAAAATTACATTATAACATAATTAATGAATGTTCGTTTTTTTATTCGTTATAGTGGGCTGGATGAACTCCATGTTTTCTTATATTGACCAAAGTGAAGGCGGGTTGGAAATTAAAGTAAATGCTGTTCAGACAAAAGCACGCTGAAGCACTGAGCACAGCAGAAGCGATGAAAGAGTTGAAGGCCAATGTGATGATCGTCTGCCAAGCAATGTGACAGACCGTGGGATAGAAGGACATTTCCTGAAGACATTGCTTGAAATGTATAAAACTGTAACTTAGATTTGATCGTGTGAATGTACAATATATGAGCTAATGAGAAACGGGCATAAAACAAAGAATAAGCTTAAGAGCGAATTAAGTCATCATGGTGTGACATACCACCCCCAAAGTCCACCAATCAACTGCTTAGTTTTGTGGGATGTTTCAATTGATGTGGGACGGACATGTAGGGTTGAAGGTATAATTGGGGTGCCTTTAGGGGTGTAGTTTAGTACGTTGGGTGGAGAGGCTGAGAGAGGGGGATGCGTCGCAGTCCGTAAGTCAGAAGAGAGGCCTAGCTGATTCCTGTCCTGTCCTGATCCTGTCCCTGAAATCTTTGTCCCCTGACTCTATTTCGGGGGATCCCCACCACCACGTAGGCCTGAGGGGTGGTTTTCACAACAAATCCGATGGGTTTGTATTAGTCTAACTTGTTTCTTCATAATTTACTTGCGAATGTGTTTTTGTCTCTGAAACTTTTGTCTCTTTATCTATCCACTCCTTCATGCAATATCGTCATTGCTTATTGATGAGTTCTGTTCATTTGATTTGCTGATGTTCTCTTTCCCTTTTGTGAGTTCACTGTTTGCATTTGTGACCGTATGCATTTGAGCATTTTATTACATGATTTGAGATAAACTTTATTAACTTCAACGAGAGTCTGTGGTTATTTAGTTTATAAATGATTAGTTAGATAAAGAGTATCATTACCATCAACTATTCAACTAATTGGTTCATCAACCAAGTAGAGGAAGAGTTGATTGATGAATAAGATAGGTATTAGGGAAAAAATGTCATATATGAACAGATATGAGAAAGAGAATTGAACTTGTATAAAAATTGACAACCAGCGCATCAGGGATTTGGGCGAGTGTGTATGGGCCATTGTTCTGCTATATTATTGAGTATTGATCCCTGATTAGGCATTGGCAGCGCGATGGATCACCTCCAACATCAAACGTTCAAGAGCCAGGCCGTCAGATTTAACTGACGAAGATGAGGCAAAGACAGAAGAGGAAACTGAAGTGGAGACGGGACCACAGGAAGCTGGACAAAACTGCCCCCGGCCAGCTGCATCAACAGCAGAAACCAAAGGCGGCGAGGCAAAAAAGGAGCAATCAAGAGCACAGACAACTTCTGCCCCCGAATATTCTGCAGCACCCTCGGGAGGAGGGGAATCGGAGGGAAGGCATACAGAAGGCCCGGTGGCCAAGGAATCGAGAGGGCATCCACCGCCCATGCTTGAGGACAAACCATCTCGGAACAGAACCGAGGGAGAAGAGAGTTGTGTGGGGAAGCAAAAAGATCGATCCAGGGCATCCCGAACCAAAGGCAAAGGACCCGGAACAGAGGAACAGACAGATGGAACTGGACCGAGGACGGAAGGTTGCGGCTCAAGATGTCCGCATGAAAGTTCAAGTGACCCTGAATGTAAACAGCCCTCAATACCAACAGGTGAGACTCCGCCCAGGCACAAATTATGGAAGCTAGCAGATTCAGAGACAAGCACCGGGTCCCCCCCTGGCGGTTCAAGTAACAGCGAGCCACCTGATTGTCGGTACGAACCAACAGATTCGACCCCTGTAGGGAAACCTGAAAGAACAACATCGCCTGCCAAACAGCTGCCAACTCCCGCCAATTCGAGGAACGGACGCTGTCCTCCCAAGACGACTGACCATTGGCCTCCAAGGACCCCAACGTTGCCCCCCAGCCCCAAAGACTGGAGTCTGTTGTCAACAAGAGGGGAGGAGGAAGCTGAAAACGCACCCCCTTCTCCAAATTGGGAGTGCAAAGCCACCAGCCCAAGTCCCGAACCAGAACAGGGGAAAGAGGAACCAGAGAGTCGTAACCTGCACGGGAAGGGTCCCAATGAGATGATTCACCAAAGGCTTGAGGTGCAGGCGAGCCCAGGGAACCACAGCCGAGGTCGCAGCCATCAACCCCTGGACCAAACCCGAGCTGGGGCAGATGGGCAACTCAGCAGGTCCCGCAGAAGAAGCTGTTAGGTAGAGATCCGGGCAGGAGGGAGAAACACCGCCCCCAACAAGGTGTCGAAAAGTCCCCCAATAAACTGAAGTCGCTGAACAGGGACCAGATGAGATTTTGCCAGATTCAGCTTGAACCCCAGACCCTGGAACATGGCTATCGTCGCCTCCACTGCCCGAAGAGCCTTAGGAAGGGAGGAAGCAGATATCAAACAATCATCAATATAGGAAAACACAGAGAAAACCTGAAGCTGTAAAACCCCCACAGCAGGAGCCAATACCTTGGTAAAGGTCAGGGGAGCAGTAGAGAGGCCGAAAGGCAAAACCCGAAACTGGTAATGGACCCTGTTCACTGCAAACCTCAGGTACCTCTGGCTTCCCGGATGGACAGGAATGTGAAAATTGGTGTCTTCTAAGTCCAGAGAAGCCAAAAAATCGCCCTTTTGGATGAAGGGAATGACGGACTGCAAGGTGACCATCCGAAAATGATCCAGCAGCAGCAATTTGTTCAGAGCCTTGAGATTCAGAATCGGGCGGTACGAACCATCGGGTTTTGAGACCAATAAGAGAGTGGAAAAGAAACCCAGGCCGTACTCTGCCTCCGGAACCAGGAGAACAGGGCCCTTTGCTAGCAACATGTCCACACCTAACAACATAGCAGACTTCTTCACGAGGTCTCTTGACAACGGGGTTACCCGAAAACAGTCCAGAGGGGGAGGGCTCCGGAACGGAATCTGGTATCCCTGTTCGATGACCGACAGGACCCAGTGGTCGGAAATCAGAGTTAACCACTGATACAGGAACAAATGGAGCCGAGCCCCCACCTTGGCATAGTCACTTTTGCCCAGCACCCTGGGACTACTGCTGAGGCTGGGATTTATAATGGAACGCAGCCCCCGACCATGGGCCCGTCCACGAAATGGCTGAGAAGAAGATAGAGGACCCTGAAAGCCTTGCTTAGGGAAAAAGGACTTCTTCTTCTGCACACTCTGAAAAGGCTTCAACAACTTCTTCTCCTCCACAGACTGCTGCATCATTGTGTTCAAATCGTCCTCAAAAAGCCGGGGACCATCAAAAGGCAGTTTATGAATCAAGGCCTCTGAGCAGCGTCAAGACGCCAAGGCTTTGTCCAAAGAGACCTCCGACGAGCCACCACTGCCCCAGCAGCCGAGGAGAAGGCCCAAAGTGTATCAAAAGTCACATTGGACAGACACTGCGCCAAGACTTCCATCTGCGCCAAGATAGGAGTGGGATCCCCCTGATCCTGAAGACAGTCAAACAACTTCTCGAAATCCTTGATAAGGACCTGCGAGGCATAGGCAGAGTAAGTGCTCGCCTGAATCCCAAAATGAGAAGCAGCATAAGAAAGTTTCAAAGCTGACTCCACCTTCTGCTCAACTGGATCAGCAAGGGAAGCCTCCTCCGAAGACAAAGAAGATGAAGAAGCCATCGAGGACAAAACAGAATTGACTTTAGGAACTTGGGGAAACTGGGAATCAAACTCCACCAAGTGATACCTCATCCCCAAAAAGCAAGGAATCCCCTGCTTGTCGACCTCAAGCCATTCCTTAGCCAGAATGTCCTTAATGACATCATGAAAAGGCAGGTCATCCACCACCGAGGTACTATACTGGGAGTAAAAGCCACTTCACGAATATGGGCCAACATGTCTGAAAAAACTTTCCCCTGTATATACTTCCCCCTAGGGGAATTGTCTGTGTCCTCATCCTCGTCCACCTTAGATTTTTTTGGCAGAAGGCTCAAGCAACACAGCCTGAACAGTAGAATTAATCAATTCCTGATAATCGAACCTGGAAATTTGCAACAGGTCATCCTCCTGCAGGTCCTGTACATTATTCCTCTTAGAAAGAGATTTGGCAGGTACCGGAAAAGAATCCTCATCCCCCATGGCCAAAGCAGAAATTCCAAATACCACACAGGAACCCACAGAGCAAACAAGGAAGTGCCTAGCAACTCCCCTTAAATACCGCCTCCCAGCAACCAAGTCAACACCCACGAGACTTGAATCGCCAAAAGGACAGCCCCGCTGCCTCCCCCACAGCCACATATGCACAGAACATGGCCGCGGGAGCAGGTTGCTGCTGGAAACCCTCAGCACCGGAACGACCCGTAAACCAAACGCACAGGAAAGCTCCACGCCCCAGCCAAGCACATGCGCGGGGAGCATGTTAAGTAAATGGAGCTGGGACGCGACCGACCAGAACACCGGTAAGGTCCGCGTCAAACACACAAACAAAAAAACAAAGTCTTCATAAAAAACAAAAACTCACCACACCGTAGCCCCTCTGCACGAAAACAGCAGCAACAGGAACAGACACGGGACAGCAAACACCAACTCTCCGACCGCCGTGTCAGAAAGGAAAAAAAACAGGCATGGCGGTGTGTGGGAGGGGCTTATATAATAAAAATAAAAGAAACACTAGCGTTTTGAACTAGCCTATCGTGAGGCAGGATTGCCTCACTTTGTGAGGACTGGGACGAGGAGGACACATGAGGGGGTAATGTGGTATAAATATTGGGGCGCAGACCCAGAACTTTAGATTACTTCTGGGCTCAAGAGGAACCTCTGCCAAGGAGAAGAGCTGGGAAACCTGTAGGAGAAGTACTGCCCCCTTGCTGTGTGGATGCTTTACTGGGTTGACCTGCAGTGGCTGCTTCTGCCAAGGAGAGGACAAAGACTGAACTGTGCTGTGTATCCTGCTTGAAGAAGATCTCAAACGGCTTGGTGTAGAGCTTGCCTCCTGTTCTGAATTCTCAGGGACACAAAGACTTCACTCCCTCTGTCCTCCTGCACCTGGGATTGAGGTTTAAGCTGTCACAGAGGGGAAAAGCAACACCAACGCCAGCGAGCGACACCGCGACCTGCAATGAAGCCGTGGGCACCGCTCGTGAAGCGCACAACGCACCGCCCCAACTCGCATCGCAGCCCTGACCTCACCGATGCCGGTGCTTCATCATCGAGGAGCCGATAACTGATGTGGGTGACCTCCCGAACCCATCAACACCGCACTGTCGTGAGGAACCGATGCCTCACCGCCACCGCGACATCACCTCCCTGGCAACAGTAAGGAACCAATGCCTCACTTCCCCGACAACAGTAAGGAACCAACGCCTCACACCCCCTGAATTGCAGTAAGGAACCAACGCCTCACCTCCCCTGTGGTCATAAGAAACCAACGCTTCACCTCCTCTGGGGTCGTAAGGAACCAACGCCACCCAGTGCCAACAAAGCATCTCCTAGCCGACGCTGTGCAACGTCTTTGTATTCATCGTTTGCCAAGGTACTGTTCTTTGGGGTCCGTGTGACTTCGGGATTTTTCATCTGTCACAACGTCGTAATAGCCCCAGGTGGAGCTATTTGTTGCTAGAAGCTTTATTTGTGAATAACCTGTATTTGGTTATGTCTTGATATATGTATGGTGGATTTTTGTTGTTTTGGTCTTGTTTTGTTTAGATAAAGATTTCCTATTTTTATAAACTGGAGTGGTGTCCATTTGTAGCATTTTCACTGTGTTACTGTATGTGTGCACAAATGCTTTACACAGTGCCTCTGAGATAAGCCTGTCTGCTCATGCCAAGCTACCAAGGGGGTGAGAAGGGTTTGTATAAGGGCGTAACTCCTTTACCCTGACTAGAAGCAAGGGTCGCTACTTGGACAAGGGTGTAAACCAGTGCCAACTAGAGACCCCCATTTCTAACAAGTGGCATGCACTGGAGGCTCATGTTAAGCCCCTTAAAGGTCAAGGTGAGGAATGAGGGAAAGATTCAGTCAGGCCAAGATTGCAGACACCTGTAGGCAAAATAATTAACCTTAAAGACAATTCTTTGCTGTAGAGGTAGCCATTGAAGAGATCTTCTTGCTGGGTTAATGGAGTTGCATTGTTTGCAGGCACTGGGAAGCCTAAATATGGACTTCTGAACCAGCTACAGCTCCTGCACTGCATATCCTGACCGCTGGGGTCATGCAGACCATTGTCCTTAAAGGAAACTGGATACATTTAAAAAAAATAAAACTTTGAAGTTTCCTTTTTCAAGAGTAGGCAGTGGTCTGTGAGACCACTGTCTGCTCTTAAAAACTATTTTTGTTCCATTCTCAAAGGGGAATGGGTTACCACCTCCTTCAAGGAGTGGGTATAGTATTAATGTTTTGTGACCGGAATTGGGTAGCAAAACATTAATACATCCCATTCTTATTTAGCATTTTTAAGGAATGCCCAAACAACGCCCATTCCAAATACTGAATAGCAAACACAAATTGCGATTTGGTAACATGTTACTGAATCACAATTTGTGCTTTGAACATGTGTAAAAACATTTTTGCGGTTGGAAACTGCAAAAATGCTTTGCACATATGGCCCATTGTTTTGGGCTTGTTGAGCTAGCCTTATGATCAACTGTGTATCATCAGCATATGATACTACAGAACACCCAAAGAATGTCATCAAAGTTGATAAGGGCCTCATTTAGATGTTAAAGAGAGTAGGTAATAAAGATAAACACTGTGGGAAAATGCAGGGAATCTACTGTGAAGCCGAGCGAAAAACTGGAAGCTTTACAGTATGGGGCCGAACCATTATCACTGTGCCCCCCAGACCCAGTTACGCAAGATGTCTCGCCAGAATGCAACGATCACCTGTATCAAACGCTGCAGTCAGGACTAGGAGGACAACTGCAGCCGCATCACCCTTGTCACAATCAAGCAGAGTTCTACTAACATCAAGGCCAAAGCAGTCTAAGCAGCTCTATTCTCCTTATTTCAATGTCAGGGTCTCCACCCTCCAAGCACAGGAAAGCAGACAATCACTTCCACTGTCTATGAAGGCTATCCTCACCCTCCCACTTCTGCCAAGTTAAATCAGGCGCAGCCAAAATGGATCCCACTGGCCCCAATACTTAGACTCTTATAACACAGAAAGTCCTACTACCACACATGTGTACACATGCACTGCACTCACGGACACACACACACATAGATACATACTGATTGTCAGTACAAGGTTTTGTGTCTCCCGTAAAAGAGGAACTTTACTCAAGTGGGGTCAGTGGAAAGCGCTCTCTTTGACGTACAGAAAACAGTCTGGTCACACTACAAATTCACATGTCCCAGTACGATGACAAAACCACTTTATTTGACTAACCCATCACACGGACAGTGATCCCATGTCAGTCACAAGGGCACACTTGGTACACCTCTCAAGTTCATAGGACAGGTTCTGCACCATGTATTACCATTACAGACCTAGGCCTCTGCATAGACGCTAGATTAGCATGATCACAGAACCACAGAAAAAGGCAGGATATCAGTTTCAAATGCAGTCAGGCACTAAGTCTGTTTAACATGCAGGGGACATTTCCATCACAAAAGCTATACTCTTATTCAGCAGAGACCAAAGCTTTGCCCTAAGGAAGATGAGCCCATTCTGGGTGCTATTTCAATGCAGTCAACTAGAGTTCAATCAGGCCTACAAGGCAAACAAACAGTCTGCAATTTAGTGAAAAGACTTATCACATGTAATTTTGGCATTTGGGCATCAATGGCATGAGACTGGATGCCCAACTCCTGCCTACAGATATAAGGCCTACCTAATTAAAGAAACGTGATCAGATTCGTTAGGCTCCTGGCCTAGTACTAGAACCGCTGCTGACAGCCAGGATAAGGCATTAATAGGACTCTTGCCTGCAGGATACCTGTAGCATGCTTCATCATGGAGCCCTTCATCCAGAATTACAATGCATCAGGATGGGTTCAACCTATATGAGGGGGCTCTGGATAATTGTATCTAAGGGATCCTATGTAGGTATATATCATTTAAATGACCTAGTGGGGATACCTACTAGATGTGTTTATGAGTGGGTTCTAGAACTAGGTCAGTATCCTAACAGATCATTGTTTCATTAGGCAGGTCATATCTCTGTTGTAAAGAGTTGATTTTCCAGTCTGACGTTGGCATGGTCTTGTTTAATCTTTCAACCTCCTTCTTTATATTAGTTCTAAGACTGGATGCCAACATGATTACTGAATAATGAGAAGTAAAATAGGGCTAGCTAGACAGTCCAGGTACCAAAAACGCGCCAAGTGTCAGGTCGGGGAGTCACTGTCCGAAAGGTATGAGTCAAGTATGACTGTGCTCTGTCGCTCAGGGAGGACTATCCTAGGACTAGTTATTTTTGCAAGTTTCTCAACATAGTGTGCGATTTGTGAAAAGGTCTCTGTACTTCTATACATGGAAACTATCTATAACCTTTTGTGCGTATGTCTCAAACTATTAATGCATTCTGTTGACTTCCAAGCATACATTAGTTTACATCCTCTGAGAACACGCTGTATGCTTTCAAGGGATTCTTTTACAGGAAACTGTGAATAACTGCAAATATTTGGTTTAATTCAGATCCACGTAAGTAGTGAGAGGGTTTTGGGCACATTTTAGCTGCCAAACCCTTTTTTTCTGATATGCACTGAATACAGGAATATGTGGTAAAAATTGACTGCGACTCTTCGAACAGTAGACTTGCCTTTCTTAAATGTTGCCCTGTGGATATATTTTTAAATCTTTTGGCACACGCATGTGCCTAATATGTTTGGGTAGTCGGGTAACGTTTCATTCCTTTCCCTTTCTTTAGAATTGAACTTTTTCAGTAGTCGAGGTCACAGCATTCAGCCTGCTTGCACAATGTGGTTGCTAGAGACCGTTTTTCCTGTAGCTTTTATTTGCTAAATTCCTATTAATCTCATTTTTTACCCCAACGGGATGTAGTTGCGGTTTTAAGATTCCCCTTGGTTAGCATTTCGGTCGCGGACCTCCTTCCGACTTTCTGCTGAAACATGTAAAATATTTCCATAATGGCTCAGATCCGGTTTGTTTTTCTTTGGCATAAATGAGACCCTAAAAAATAAGCATTTCTCATACCTGCGGCTTCATGTATGTAAGAAGCACAGCATGCTTCAGAAATTATAGAGAGCAAAAGTGTATTTCAGTATAATGTCTACATTCATTCTGGTTTCTTTTTTAAGTGTATTTTACTTGTGGTATTACATATTCCCGCAAAAGTGCCAAAGAAAATGCTTTCCCGAGGTGTCTCTATTATCAGGACATTGTTTTCTCTTGCATTGGGCAATGCTTTCTTGTTTTGGTGGGATTGGAAGCCAAAGTTTGTTTGCGTTCCGTCGCGCACGCATATTTTGACAGTGTTTCTTTACAAATATATTTTCACGGTATTGTTTTGCTCGTTGCTGTTTTCCTCACTATTGTCTTCAAAGATAAGTGATTGTTTCGTTTAATGCTGCAGTTTCCAGCCTCTTCAATGATTTCCCGGGGGAAAGCCAAACTATTACTGTTTAATATCCAAACTAATTCTGCTCAATTGTTTCTATGTAGACAACACAATGCAATAGAAGTTCTGACTACACATGCACCTATTGGTGGCATAGGTGTGGCACTAACATAGGACTGTCCCTATGTAAGCACTTTGTTAATCGTGGCGTTGGAAAGGATGTAGAGCAGGGGCTCACTTCATACTACTTAGGGTGCTCATGGGTAACTTCATCCCCGCCTGTTCATTTCTGATGCCTGAGATGGTCATGGCTGACACTGAACTTTGCATTTGTGGAAGTTAAACCTCAATAATCTACTGAACCTCCATAATTTATGCAGCCCAAATTTTACCTCAAGCAATCCGGCTTCATTATCCCTGTGAGACACCACCCTTCCCAACATTAAAGCTACTAATTTGGCAGAAGAAAATTCAAATAGAAACTGAGATCACTCAATAACAGAGTTTTAGATCAGAAATAAGTTTTAGGAGATTTATTACAGAATTCTTAATATAAGTGATACAGAAATATGCATAGGTAACCATGAAGGCACAGATACAGAATACAGAATCAGAAAAAGTAAGAATCCCTGTTTAAGCAGTTATATCTCTCCAGATTCTAAGTGTCAGACTCATAAAGAGTACTAACAGCATTCTAAGGGAGGAGAAAGTCTCAAATAAATCGGAGAGTCTCGAGCGGAAACTGAGAAGTCGCCCCTGAACCCACAAAACTAGGGGTTTTTATACACAATTTATACATATACAATTAGAAAACCTGCAGATTCAGCATGCCATGATCATGGTTAGGTCGCAGTGGCCAATCTAAAGCAACTTTGTAATAATTTAAACTCTGAGCACTAGCACATTGTAGAATACAAAATAAAACATTTGGCAAACAAAAGCTCATAGAATTATGATCTTCTGCAGGCCTACATCGGAACTTCCAGCGAAAATCCTTCAAAATGATACAGAGTACACAGTGAAAAGTGTTATTCACAATGCATGCTTTCTAAAGACAATCAACATTTATGTCATAGCACTATGTGCTATGTGGAAACTGTGAGGCGAGAAGCCTCATAGCAGGTCTCTGATTGGGAGGGTGAAATGAACAGGAGCAAGATGATCAGAACACCAGAAACTTCATCCATTCTAATAAAATGTTGTATTGCACGAAAATGTGGCATAACTATACTATATTATTAATCACACTTCTAAATAATTTAATCAAGTTTTTCAAGTGCATTTTCATTAGTTCACCAGTTATGACCATATGCATCATGAATATTATTCATTCTCACAAATCATTTGTCACCGAAAAACCGCACATAAGAAAAAACTTTAACAACCTCTCCCCTCAAATTATGTTTAAATAAATACTAAATAATCCCATTAATAAACTTTATTAGGCATTAGTTAGTAGACATCTTCATCTTTTTAGGTAGTTGAACATTCTCCTCCAACATCTTTAATTGTTGATACACCCAATCTTTGTAGTCTTCCATTTCCACATCCATTGATCTTTTCCTCTTTCTCAATTTATTATTATTCTTAGTCATACTATTATATCTAACTATTATACACTCCAAGAACTTTAATAAAAGAATTAGAACAATTGCACAAATCATTGTGATTATTATAGGTGTTAGAACTGATTGAAGAACACCACCACCAATATTACCTAACCATTCACCTACTTTACCAAACCTTCTCCCTAACTCATTTATCCAGGATCCTACAGCTTCCCATAGACCTGATTGCTCCAAAAATCTGGTCTCAAGTGTTAAATTAGATATGTTAGTAATAAAAGAATCGACAGCTTCACTATTATCAGAGATATATGTACAACATCTCTTAGCCTTAATTACCTTACAAAATCCACCTTCTTTCTCCAAAAATATGTCTAAAGCATGACGGTCCTCTATAACCATTTCCCTAATTGCTACCATTTCCACATTCACTAATCTAAAGACCCTGCTGTATCTACATCAAGTCTATCTACCACTGTACTAGACTCCACAGACAAATACTGTGGGACTGTAAACACTAGACACTGAGGATTAGAAGAACATGGAGTCTAGAATTGGAGGAATGCTTGTAGAGCAAATGGAAAACTGCAAAAAATGTGAGGCAGGAATACAGCAACTGGGGAAAGAGTAATGGTGAATTGTGGAGACTGATGGATGCATCATGGAGACAGATGAACTATGAAAGGACACAGCAATTGGTGGATTACTGTGACACAGATGGGCAGAGTATAGACAGAAAGTATGGGAGAGCAATAGGTGCACTATGTTAATAAAAATAGTTAGAATGTGGAGAATTGAAATACAGACTGTAGAGACATGACTGATACTAACTCTGAATTAAGGACTAAGCACTAACCAAACAAAATAATGTAGGGGCTCTGTGGATAATGGCTTAAAGAGAGTGCAGTGACATCATTAAGGAGAATTATGAACCTGAGGGAGCATGGAGATATAATAGAGGAGAACTGTGTACACAGGCCTGAGATTGAGTGTGAACAGAGGACAAAGTGGGGTTCTGGACAGGGCACAACTGGAAACCAATATCAGGCCCTGGCAAAAATGTCAATCCACCGCATGCTAATGGTGGCTGAGACTAGAATTGAGTCATGAGAGATCTTTCAGTTATGGTCCTGGGTAGCCCATCAAGCATTGAAGACAGTCCCTAGCCTGGAACCCACTGGAAAGATGCCAGAATGGCAGAATGGTCAGTGTGGCCCTGGCTCTACAGGCAAGATTTAAGATTAGTAAGAATCTGGAGATAGGACTGTGAGAGAATATGAAGAATGACTAAACGGCTGTGACATGAGAATGGAGAAGGGCTGACGAGCAAGAATAAGAGGAACTATGGAGACAGCTAAGGTGGTGGTGCAAAAAAGAACAAGAACAGTAGAGTCAGGAATGGAGACGGATGCAGAAAGGAGTAATGAGATTGCTGAATCAGATAACTGTGGAGTCACGAACGGGAGAAACGAAGAAGAGATGGAGCCTCAGTGACAGGAATGTGGTAATTTGTGAACTGCAACTGAGGCAAAGGAAAGTGAAGTAATAGAATGGAACGAATGAAAGGACAGGAATGGCAACCTTTAAGACACATGGTGTGGGGGCTGTGGTAATGCACTGTGCAGAAATGTTGAGACATAACTGTTGAAATTGAAGGAGTATGGAGTAGGATTGGATGTGGATAAAAGACTCATCAAAAGGCTGATTTTACTTGAAGACCTGCGTATGTGAAAGGCAGTCACCCTGACCCCATGAAAATTATTCTAGAGAACAGCAGTCTTTCCCAACTATTCCTATCAGTGATTTACTTTTCTGACATCACCTGCTGATGCTTCACTGACATAAGTGGATGTGTTGCAGCGAAGACTGTAGCAGTAATCTTCAAAGGGGCTTCGTTGGGGAGGATAATAGAAACTGGATGGGAGGTAAGAAATAGAAGCTCTCGACAAATTGAGGGGAAAACGTGGGAGATTTGCTTTAAGTGGGGGCTGCATGGTTAGTGATTTCATTCTTTTTGTTCACAGAAATACATTTGAATAAAAACATTTAATTAAAAAACTACAGAAGTGAACGATGGCATCACAGAAAATATACTTAACTAAAATTAGGGTACTAGGGCAAGGAATTAGGGGCCTGATTTAAAACTTCACGAACAGTTACTCCATCACAAATGTGACGGATATCTTGTCCGCCTTATTACAAGTTTCATAAGCTATATTGCACTTGTAATAAGGTGGAAGGAATATCCTGTGATAGAGTAACCCATCCGCCAACCTCTAAATTAGATCCCAAGTAATGGTTAGGTTTGGAAGCATGGTTGGCATATGTCTAGAATCAGAGCAAGAGCTGTTTCTGTTATTTTTGAGCTGGCCAGCTCTGGTACTGCTCTCAGCCTCACTGATGCAGATAGACACAACATTGTCATATCTTCCGTGACTACATAACCCCTCTCCCTCAGGCATAGCGTGCACGACACCACGGCTGTGGCGGACTTTCTGTATGCAAAGTCAGTCTCCTCTTATGGATTTTAATTACTTTCCACACATGCATTTTGGGAAATCAGGTAAAAATTACACAATAAACAAAGACAATATAGGTATTTGAATTATTCGAAAAGCATAATGCTGTTTTTTTTAAATGCTGTTCCTAAGCTTGTCTGACTCCATTGAAGTGAGGTTTCCCTGTACTTCTGTGCTATTCAAGCCGAAATTTTCACTCCACACCAGCAGAGGCACAAGCCCCGGGGTGAGCGGGACTCCATTCACCCTAATTAAGCCTGTCTTTCGCAACCCAGCTAAGGGTAATGGTGCCCCATTTTCCTTGTTTACATTTGGGTCCATGGGCAACCTTGTATGCCAGAGTGTGCGTATCTTAGTAGCAGTACAGCTGTCAATATTTCACACCGGCTCTCACATATACACAATGAAATAAAAACATGCAAAATGGATTGACTGAGGAAACTTCCATTCCTTTGTAATTTCGAGATGGAATTGCAACAATTTTTGATATTTCATTAAGATCTGGTAAAACGAGCTGCCCCAAGATTGCGTGATTCAATAAAATATTTAACGGCCAATACCATGCTTTAATATGATATAGAAATGTAATTGCAAAACAACAAAAAATCCATAACTAGAAACTGGCAGGCCAAGGCTGGTGCAACCCGTCACAACAATAACTCAAAACACACCTTACCAATGGCAAAATTTGGTCATACGCCCTCCCCCCATTATTATTTAGGGTGGTGGCCTCAAAGAAATGTAAACGCCTTAGGATGCTGGGGAGTACCATATAGCATAGCGTTCCCTGGTCCACAGCAGCTCCATGGCCCTCCGTAAAGTCCTTGCAATGGATAGTGCTGCATTATATTCCTTAGATAAAACATGAAGAAGGGAACCCTTGCAGGAATTATTTTGCGTGATTGAGCCTCTAATTCAATGGATTGGTCTCACAGAATCCGCTCCGTCACGTTGTCCTCAGCTCTAGGGCATGAAAATGACCACACCACACACGGAGCTCTGCAACACACGTCTTTATTCTTTGGCAAGCAACCAATAACTGAATGCAATACTTCATAAACGTTATTGACCGCACCCAGATACCTCTCAACTGATAATGTAAGGAGTCCGCCGAGGATCCCAAGGATCCTACTGCCCAGAATCACACAACACAACATCTCCATCTTTGAAAACCGTGACGAGATCAATTCCTTCTAGTGCACCGCGCTGAACCACCTTCTTCTGGGTGCCCATAAATCGTTCAACAATGCCTTTTGCTTGTCTGATGCTTAACGTTCAAGCGACTAAGACAGTCCTTAAACTTCCTGCTTTTGAAGGGTAGACTGTTGTCAAATTTAAGAATGGAGGGAACACCCCACGCTGTGAAAATGTCACCCAGCCTCTCGATAACTTTGTCATGGGTGTTTGATGATAAATATTCCATTAAGGGAAAAAGTGAGCACTCATCAATGACTACCATGAGATGCTGTCCATTGTTTAGGGGTCCAAAGAAATCAACTGCAATTTTCTCCCACGTTTGTTTAAGAAGGTCAGGACATATTTAGTGGGTGCTGTGTTGTCTTGGGAGATAAACAGTTACACAGGTGACAAGCTTTCATTTCCTTCTTGACTCGTTCATCAAGGCGAGGGAACCAAACTCAGTCTCTGAGGGCTCTCTTGGTGGCTGCTATGCCACGATGTCCTTTGTGTACTAGTTCAATGATTTGTTGCCTCAAGCTCTCAGGTATGACAATTCTCGATCCTCTGAGTACAATACCTTCTTGAGTGACGAAAAGTTCTTCCTGTACATTTTTAAATTTTTGATATTTTCTCCATGACTGCTTTGCAATGATATCCTTGAGTGTGATTATATCTTGGTCTGTTTTGGTAGCAGCAATGATCAACTCAATGGATAGAGTTGCAGGGGTGCTAAACTTTACTATGAAATTGATGTACTCTTCAGCCGCTTTAGACGTTGCACTGTGACGTTGTAACAGCACTCGTGAGAAGTAATCTGCAGGGTTTTGATCCTTCCCCGGCTTATGCACAATAGTGTAATCATACTCTTGCAATCGCAACCCCCACCTCTTGATGCAAGGGGGCATCTTGGCTTTCAGATTTCCGAAAATGGTGAGCAACGCCTGATGGTTACTGGCAAGGGTGAAATGTTTTCCGTACAGAAACACATGAAAATGTTCACAAGCTCACACTACAGCCAGGCTCTTTCTGACTGAGAATAGCCATGTTCAGCCTTAGATAGGCTTCTACTTGCATAGTCCACAAAGGGTCTCTGAGCATTTGGATGAGCAAGGATCACACCCAACCCCACCAGGCTTGCGTCTATAATGAGCTCAGTATGTAACTTTGAATCAAAATAAGCCATTTCCGTTGCAGACTGTTATGAAATGGTTTTCTTTCCCACAGCCTTTGCATGTCTGTCTAATGGCAGGACATTTACCTTCATATGGAAATGAAAATACACATTGGAAACACAATTTATTTTTCTTTGCAGACATCCTATGGGCCTCCGTTTTGTGTTTCTGCTAACTTTGCATGATCAATGCTGATTCATTTTGGACTGTTCCAGCTTCCATATCAGCAGCCTGTCGATCCTGCACGTACCTCAGCTCTCGCAGCCATGAGTACCTTTTCTAGACTGTCTCTCTCAGCATGCGTCATCTGAACGAATTCAGAGAGGCAACCATCGATGACTCTGAGACGCATGCCTTCTTCGTCATTGAATTCACTCAACTTGCAGTGCTTGTTGAGGGCATCAAGTCTTTTGACAAACTCATCCATCTTTTCACCAGCTTGCTGTCTTGCCTAGTTGAAAATGTACCTTTCATAGTCGATATTCAGTATTGGATTAAACTTGGCTTCCGATGTTTCTTTGATTTGACGGTACGATACTTCATCAGCTTGTGGTATTTTCTTTATCACTTCTCTCACTCCATCAACTGCAAGGTTATTTAAGTTTTTGATTATTTTTTTGTCATCTGCTTCTTGTAGTGATTATACAGGAACAATGGTCCCTTACAACATAGACAAACGATAATGATCAACACAGTGTTACAGAATTCCCATAAATACTTTTATTTACATCATGAAAAAAAAGAGCATAGAAAGTGGGACAGTATTCAAGAAGAAAGATTTGAAGAACTCAGGCATAGTCATGTGTGGCCACAATACAATCAACAGTTAGGCCAAAAGCATATGAAGAGCACCATTGCACAAGTCAAGTGTACAGTAGTTATTTGAACAATTCAGTGTCAGGGTGCTAAGGTCAACGGCGTTTCGATCTCTAACATAATAATGGGATCATCATCATGGAAAGGAAATATGGCCTGAGAAGGATGCCTAATCGAACCATACAACAAGAACAGCCAATATAATGGAGGAGATGGTGGAATAGACCGCGTAGGTCCACAGAAGGATCTAGAAACATGCAGGTCGCAGTGTGAGTCCAACGGTGAACAGGAAATGAGATAGTTGGCCAGATGCCAGGGAAGCAGAAGGTAACTCAGCAGGTGTCCAATGGTGAATAATTAGGATAAAGGACAGACCTGTAGGTGTGGGGGATTCCTCTATGGGGTCCGGAAGGCATGTAGAGGGGGAGCGGCCCAGCCCCGGATGGGCAGGGCACGGCGTTCGTCAGAGTTGGCTCAAGGACCAGGGGGGTCAACCGACGGTGATCACAAGAATCAAGGACTCACAGCTTCTTCTAGAGCATCTATGAAGTCATCGAACATTTCGATCCATGCAGTCCATCTGGCGCCAATATTCAGCTTTTTGACAGTGTCGAATGGTGGCGGATGTTTCAAAAACATAGCAGAATCATAACTTGTGTTTGGACTTACTGATGTTGAGAGTATCTGACGATCCTCAGTCATAAACTTTATTGACCACACCCAGACACCTCAGACACCTCCCAACTGATTACGTACTTTGAAAGGAGTCCACCGAGGAGCACAGGGTTCGACTACACATGATCACACAAAACGACATGCTTCACGTTCAATTAAATTGTATACAGAGAGATCTTGTTCATACAATGTATGAAATATCTATGAAAAGACATACTTCGTATCGGGGGTATAAAATAGGTAGCTCAATTTCAATCATTCAAAATAATTCCTTTGGGGAGTTCCCGTGTTCTGTAGATACTCATCTCCTGATGGACTATTGAGTCACCTGGCGTGTTTACAGCATTATATTCTGTACGCACAGAGCCGAACTGATCATTCGGGTACACTGGCATTACCCACGTGGGCCGCAGGTTAAGGGGGTGTCTTCAGGGGTGGATGGGCTGCTACAATCCAGACCCGTGTTAATATATTTTTAAAACAGTGCCTTGATTCGCGTAAAAAAAAAAAAAACAGGGGGGGGGGGAGAAAGAGGTGGAGCCCATCCCCTATCCACACACAAACCAGACACAGCAGGATACTTGTTAGTGTGGGGCTCAGGGCTGGTTCGAACTTTTTGCAGGGATTGGTTTTGCCTCCCAATTCATCACCGCCTAGGTACCATCGGTAGCCTAGGCTTTCCAGTTGAATGTGTGTTTAGCCTCATCTACATGCGACAATATCATAATCTCTTTCATATCTTTTATGGAATCTTTAAACTAAGAAAGGACTTAGACAATAAAGAGAACACTATAGAATGTACACCTGTTACAAACGACTGGCAGTACGCTTTAATAGATTACCTTTTTGGGAGCTAAGTTCCTGTGTCTAAACTTTTCAACGGTTTCCTGTCCTGAGCTGGTCCACGCGATGGCAAATGCCTCGGCCTTATCTTGCTCGAGGTGAATGTTCTCGAGTTGCTGTTTAAGAACTGCTGGTTTCACATTGTGATAAACTGCCTGTTTGAAAGGGCGGAAAAAGCACAAGTGTTACATATTCGGGACTCTGTGTCTCGTGTAATAAATGACCAAGTTATTTAGTCAGCGCCGAAACGGATGACATAGCATTTACAATACAACACTTTTCATAGTGGCCACTCCACAGTCACACACTTGCTTCTACTGCCCTCTAGTGGCAATATACCAGAAATAAGTGTAAAGCTAAAACATGGTTGCAAGAACCTCCGTTTTAACGTCTCAAGGTGCGAGCCCACATCAAACAGCACAGCGCAGAATACTAACAACCCACAGGCACTGAAAGTTGGTCGGGGTGGGGGGGAGGGGGCTGCAGCACTCCCAAAGTATCCATACTGGAGTTCTGAAGGTGAATGGTTAATAAAAATGCTTTTAGGTTTTGTTGTTATTCTTGCCACATTTGCTGTGCTGTGCGTTCACAGACAAACAAACGTCAGGCCGCGCCTATTGACAAATTGCTGCTTATTCTGTTTTCATGGAGGTTGGTGTTTACTTTTCTCTCTCTACTGCAAAGTTAGAGGATTTTGTGAATTGAACTGTGTAACAATCTGGCTGGTCTGAAATAAAAGACTGTAGGATGTTTCTTTCTAATACACAGTATAATTTAAATACCTATAAATGAACTGTACAAATATTTCAAAGTCAGCAGTTGGGAAAGCAGGGATGAAGCACTTTTTTTAAATTCTGAGGTGTGATGGAAACATAGATTTTAATAGGATCAAACCAAATCAAGACTTCTTTTTGATGCACATATGACAAATATCCAATTTCCACACGTTTTCGTCTGTGCGCTACATAAAACTGTATGACTTGGAAAATTTAGTGGCCATTTCAATGGAAAATAGGTTGTCTCTAAATAGTGCACAACAACACCATGCTTTAGTAATATATTGGCAAAAGTGTGCTCCAAAATGCATCCCCAGCTACACACATATACCCTTACCACTCTCTGGCTGAATGGGTGTGGCTCATTGATTACACTTGTTCTTTGTGTAAGGTTTGGATTTTTCACAATCTCTATGAGTTCAATGATGTAACATTGATGGCAGTACCCCCACTCTGAAAATTGTTCCAGCACCATTGCACAAACCTCTTCCATTTTATTATTATTTTGTTTTACAGCGGGTGATGGTGGTGTTGCTTCTTTTTCTTGTGCCTTACTTAGATGCGGAGCCATTTTTATTTCATACAATCATACATTCTGCTCAACACAGCACACAAATAAAACACGAAATGCTCACACTTATATCTCTGCAAGCAAAGAAGTATAAAAGTACAAGCTTGGAGCACCCAGTTTGCATTTTTAAAACTGTTAAACAGTCTGCTCGGTTTCCATACGACCAGTAAGCAGACTCGGCCAGTAACTTAGCTCTGGTAAGAAGACTGTTAAGGCTGATTTATAAGCATGGGCTATTAAGGTGTAAACACAGCCCAGTGCGAATAACATTAGTAACGGGAACCTGGTTTGTTTTTGTACCACTAGCTGCGAGCTGGGGGTAAACGCCTATTCAAACACTGGAAACTGAAGCGAGTGCAAGTTATGCTTCGCTTCTATTGGGATGAAGTGCAAAATGGGTGCAAATTCTATCTGCATCCATTTTTGCACCCACAGGCCTAAACAATTCAGCAGTCATAGAGAAAATACTGGTCAATGAGATGGATCCTCACATGAAGGTGTAACTAGTGATGTCATAAGACAGGCAAATGGGCCTTCTTTGGCCCAGGGCCTCAGCATTGCAGGCTCAACCTGTCTGGAGTGACTAGATGTCTACTGCTCGCGCTGCCTATTCTGTGCATGAAGGGGCGTTGGACAGATACTCCCAGTGCTTTACATTTGTGAGGAATGCTTGCATTGCTGTGCCAAAACCTATCCTCAGGGTCATTGAAATTATGCGTCAGAGGAGGGCCAAATTATGCAGCAGGGTTGAGTAACTTATGCTGCAAGGAAAGGCAAATTATGTGGCGTAATGTGGCACGTATTGTGATAATATCACTTCATTATTTTCTCATTTTTACACCTGTTAACATTGTCTGGGCATTGGTTGCACCTCAATAGTACACGTTTAACACTCCTATTTAGAAATAAGCAACGGAAAGGTGACCAGTAAACCTTTGTATAGGGTCTTCCACTGCATGGCAACAAGTGTTGCTGCATATTTAACTTTTTCAACCACCTGAACCTGGATTGCAGAAGGTAATGAATTATCTGGCACCTACTTGTCCACAATCTGCCATGACACTCGAGTTCTCATCCACCAATATGCGGATAACACTCAAATTTACCTCAAAATCTCTTCTGTTTATGATATTTTGCTATGTGCTGCAAACAAGGAACTGTTTCACACTAAGCCTGCAAAAAAACAAATTAATTTTTTTCTCCCCAAGGTTTAAGAAAGCCTTCACAACAGATTTAATCAACAACCCAGAATTCGCCCTGTTACTCGTCTCCATAGCCTTTTCTCCTGGGATTATTCTAGAAACAAACATATCCTTGATTCCCCACGTGATCAAACTTGCCAAATCAGCAACATTTTACCAGCACGATGTAAAGAATTTCAAACCAGTCTTATCACATCCCCTTTTAAAACCAATAGCTTTTGCCATCATTCTCTCCAGAATTATCTTTGGAAACACTGTACTAGCAGGCACCCCACAGAGTGCCCTTCCACCACTGAAATCTGTCCTCCATGCAGCAGCAAGACTTGAGTCATCTGCCCAAAACTGGGCCGCATTAAATCTACCTTGGCTGAGTGACACTGTCCTCCAGTAGAAGCAAGAGTAGGGATGGCTGGCATACTGCGCTATCCACTCCGATTGCCCCCACTCTCTGCCTCGTTTCCATGTCCAAAGTGTCGGGAGGTGTCAGAACGTCAAGAAGTAAAAATAATCTACTTCTCAAGCCACCCGCCTTTTAAACTACTCATGCTCAGCATCAACCCTTCTGAGGTGCTGCCTCGTTTTTGTGGAACTCACTACCAGCTGACTTAAGAGTAAAACCTACACTGATGTCTCTTCCTAAACATCAGAAAAAGCACCTCTTTGAACTGTATGTCTCAGATTAAGTTAATCTATCATTTGCTAAAGCCTTTCCACCCCCTTTCTAATACTGCTGCTGTAGCTCTGCATACATGATGATTACCGTGCTATTCTGATCTAATTCTACCTGATGTCCTCTGCAGACTACATATCTTGTTGCTCTATGTAAAGCGATAGGGAAGAGGATGTAGCCTTACAGCTAGAGCGGTCGACCTCGATGGACGGAGCGCTGAAACTTTTCAGACACTCACCCCCAGTCACAGATCTGGGTTGAATCCATCATCGTTCTTTAGCTAACTCCGCCACCCCAGTTCAGACACAGCTATATGCAAATCAGTCTTGACCCTGTGCCTCATGGGAACAGTCCAGCCCGAACTGCCAAGCCATGTCTTCCCTGGACCGGAAACAAGCATCCTGGGACCTCGAAGCTGGGGAACCGGGTTCGAGTCTCGGCAATGACAGAGTCCTAGAGCTGGGGCTTGGGGCAGCAAAGCTGACCCTTAAATTACACATAGCTTTGCTGCCCCAAGCCCCAGCTCTAGGACTCTGTCTAACCCCGATGGACAGCCTTTCTGTATGCGACAAAAGGCTTCAAGATCCTCCCCATGTGGAACAGACTGCTGTCCAAAGCCGAAGTGATGTGTAACCCTTGACAGCTCAGCTGTCTGAAACTGGCATTGAACACTCTCCAGCCCAGCAGACGGCTCTGAAGCATGATCCGACATATCTGTCTGCTTCAGCCTGTAAGATGTATAACCCAAGGGGTAGCAGTCCTGTGTGAAGCCCAAGTCTGCATTAAGAATTCTTCAAGCCTAAGAAATAACTTAACGCTGTGTGATTGTCGTAACCTGCAAGATAGCGCAGTTCTCTAAAATTACAGCTTATAAGATCTGCTTTGACCAGATCTAACTGAGACACAATGCAACCATTAGAGTCCAAACTCCATATATTTATGCCTGCTCTAAAATTACAGCATAATGACAAACTAGAATGTGAATAATCATGCATGTTACGTATTATCTATATGGATTTAGGTGCATTAATAATTGTTTGATTAGTATATTTGAATTGAATAAGCACACAGAAAGGAAAATAAAAGAAGCAATGCCGTGTCTTTGCCTGGTGAGTCATATTGCTTTCCCCTTGGGCCTTTAGTGCTTCTTGTATTTAAACCTATTACAAAACTTCCTTGTGGTTTTGATATTATTTAGTGATGTGTTAGGAGGTAGGTCTTGGTTCCTAATTGGTGAGGTTTAGAGTAATGTAACATGCTTTTTGGGGAAATCATGTAATGCTATGCTATATATATCAATGATAAGCGGATTTTGTTCAATAAACACGTAGTAGCTGGGAATGTGGCCTCCTCCAGCATAGTCTGTGAATATCCACTGGAGCATAGCAGAGGACAGGGGCCTGCTAAGCACAACTTTTTATTGGGGGAGAGGCCCAGAGTCCTATATAGGGTGGGGGATGATCCAAACGGGCTCTGCTCGCGCCCTTGCCAGTACCGGAAAGCTCATGGAGTTATGGATGTTGACTATTCCATTTGATTCCTCTTTGGTAGTCAGATCTCACCACCTGAAATTTTTGTAATTGCATGTCCCAAGTTGGACTATGGATGCAAAATAATTGTCTGAAACTAAACTCAGACAAAACCGAAGTGATGCTCTTCGGTAAAGAGCTCAATTTCTGGAATGACTCATGGTGGCCGTCAAGCCTAGGCTCTGTACCTGTTACGGTCCAGAAAGTAAGAAACCTAGGAGTTATTTTTGACTCAAAGCTAACTTTTTCGCAACAAACAAATTCAATCACCTCTTCAGGCTTTTTTGTACTAAAGGTTTTGAAAAAAATCCTTCCATATATTCCCACTGATCTGCAAAAAACAGTGATAACAGCACTTGTGTTCTCAAAATTGGATTATTGCAATGCTCTGTATTTGGGGGCTCAAAAATGTGTGATAAAGAAATTAGAGACATTGCAAAATGCGGCGGCAAGATTGCTACTCAGAATCCCTAAATTTAACTCTGTAGCACAATCTCTGCTGGATCTATATTGGCTCCCTGTGAAAAAGAATTTTTTTATTTTTTGATAACCAAATTTATTGATTTTAGTGAAAAAGCGAGCACAAAGAAAAACAAAAACAGAAGACCAGCAGCAAGTAGAAGCATCAGTGCACATCAGAGACATGATGACGTTATGACAGCAAATACGTCCTGGATATTCATAAGCATAAAAGGGAACAGAGTAACGCCCACCGTGGCCCAGACTGCCCCGGGAAGTTTCAATCCTCTATCACCCCCACCCATTTGCCCCACATTTTGCGGCATTTCTTTGGGCATCCCCTGGCTTTGTACAAGGGCTTTTCCTGCGCCGCACACCAGTCCACCCCCTGCGCCATCGTGCCATGGTGGGCGCCGTCGGGTTCAGCCAGCTCGCCGCAATGTCCCTCTTGGCCACCATCATGGCTGTGTTTAGAAAGAGTTTGTCAGTCCTAGATCCATCTAGCCCCTCAGTGACCCCCAAGAGTACATTCAGTGGGTTAAGAGGAACCTCCCAGCCCAGGACCTCAGTGAGTTCTCCGACCACTGATTCCCAAAAGCATGTAACTACTGAGCAAAGCCATACCATGTGGTAAAAATCAGCTTGTGGTTGACTACAGCGGGGGCATGACGCGTCGGACCTGAGCCCTGCGTGGTGGAGGCGCAGCGGTGTAAGGTTGGCAGCGTGGAGGTAGTATATTTGGACTAAACGGAGCCTTGCCTAAGCTGTGATTGTTTTAGGTGACATTAGCGTGTCTCTCCAATCGTCGTCTTCCAAGGTCCCGAGCCATCCCTCCCAGCGGTCTCTGAGGCGGTGTAGTGCGTTGGGAGTGTGGTTCGTGAGGGAGAGATTGATGCGGGAAATCCCCCCTTTCCCCAGGTTGCCAGTCATGATTTGGGCTTCGGGCGGGCTGTATTCAGGTAAGGAGGTGCCCTCTGAGATGTGGGAGTGGAGGGCGTGGCGCAACTGCAAGTAGCGATAAAACTGTGAAGGATGCAGGGAATACCGGGTTTGCAGGTCTTGGAAAGTGCGCAGACGGTCCCCTCCCCATACGTCTCCCAGCTGCGAGATCCCGATGAGATCCCACGCTCTGAAGCCAGATAAATTAGCGACCTCCTGGAGCGGGGTATATTGAGTCAGGTTGCCCGACCAGCAGATGTGGCGCAAAGAGGCCGCCAGGCCAGAAGCACCCCACGCGTGACTGCGGGCAGGGTTCTGGGGATGGTGCTCAAGTACAGCATCCCATGGATGCTGGACAGGCCCAGGACATGTAGTTCCAGTCTTTATGCTGGGTCGGACCAGCCACCGTTAAACCAGTCGTGTATAGTGAGGAGCCGTGTTGCCAAGTAATAAAGGTACAGGTTTGTCACCCAGATCTGTGACTGGGGGTGAGTGTCTGAAAAGTTTCAGCGCTCAGTCCATCATCTCCTTGTGTTTGCTTTGTTCGCCCTAAGTTGGCAGGGTATGCCCAGACGTGGGTCCCTTGCTCACTTTGCCACTGGATACAAGCTAGCCTGGCTGATGAGGGCTGTTAGCCCGAAACCGGTCCCAGGATGCTTGTTTCCGGTCCAGGGAAGACATGGCTTGGCAGTTCGGGCTGGACTGTTCCCATGAGGCACAGGGTCAAGACTGATTTGCATATAGCTGTGTCTGAACTGGGGTGGCGGAGTTAGCTAAAGAACGATGATGGATTCAACCCAGATCTGTGACTGGGGGTGAGTGTCTGAAAAGTTTCAGCGCTCCGTCCATCATCTCCTTGTGTTTGCTTTGTTCGCCCTAAGTTGGCAGGGTATGCCCAGACGTGGGTCCCTTGCTCACTTTGCCACTGGATTCAAGCTAGCCTGGCTGATGAGGGCTGTTAGCCCAAAACCGGTCACAGGATGCTTGTTTCCGGTCCAGGGAAGACATGGCTTGGCAGTTCGGGCTGGACTGTTCCCATGAGGCACAGGGTCAAGACTGATTTGCATATAGCTGTGTCTGAACTGGGGTGGCGGAGTGAGCTAAAGAACGATGATGGATTCAACCCAGATCTGTGACTGGGGGTGAGTGTCTGAAAAGTTTCAGCGCTCCGTCCATCATCTCCTTGTGTTTGACAGGTTTGTCATCCCCAGACCGCCATCGAAGGGCGGGATCCGGCACTGGGTGAGGGACAACCGGGGCCTCCAACCTCCCCAGAGGAACTTGGTAGCTAGACTGTCTATCTCTCTGAACCACGTCCGTGAGAAGAGCAAGGGTACATTCTGGAGTACATATAAGAACCTGGGTAAGATCATCATTTTAAATAAGGCTATTCTGCCCATAGGGTTCAACGGCAGCGCTTGCCATCTGAGAAGGTCAGCTCGGACCTTTTTCATTAGCGGGTTTACGTTGAGCGACCAGGCAAGGTCTGGGAGGAGGGCAACCCATATAAGAGAATTATTTTTAAGGCTATGTGTATAGTCTATAAGGCCCTACACCAGACAGGCCCTAAGTACTTTCAGGATCTTTTTTCCTGATACAGGCCAAGCAGAAATCTGAGATCTAGCTCCTCACGAAGTGTCATCATTACTAGATCAAATAAAGCAAGATGGGGAGGTAGGGCTTTCTCCACAGGGGCAGGAAAATGCTGGAACTCATTACCTTTCAAGCTGTGTTGTCAACCATCCCTGATGCAATTTAGAAAGCAGCTGAAGACCTGGCTATTTACCGAAGATGTCGATTAATTTTGCTGTCACGATCTATGGCATTTTGTCGGTATTGGACTGGTTTCTGATGCTCTGCCCATAGCGCTAAGACACCTCAGGGTATTCGCGCGCTTTATAAAATCATTTCATTCATTCATTCATTTCTTCACTCAGATATAGATGGGCTTTTCAAACTCTGGTCTGTGATAGTCAGCACATTTGGGCATTTTTGTTGGGCACAGTGGCAAGTGTGTGAGTCATGTCATAGGTGTAAGCGATGCAAAGCAGAGAACATGCTGTCAATGCTGGTAAAACACTTACCTGCTCTAGTATGAATGATATTGTTTCAAGCACCAAGTGAAGATCCTGCTTTTCTAGTGAAAAGGCTGCTTGAAGCTTCTCTTCCTCATCTTCGCTAAAACTGCGCTCTGCCTGCAACAGACCATCAGATCAATCTGTTATTCATTGCAGTCCTATCCGCAAGCTGAACCAGGTTTGAAAACATCACTAACATTTCACGAAACCTTCCCAAAATAAACATTTGCCAGTCAGGAAAAGACCATTTGCTAAGAATATGAAAGTCTGGCTATGATGGGCAATATTTTCAAGGTCTTTCTAATATGTATTTGACAACATTTTCTTCCAGGCAATGTAAAAAACGTTTTAACCTCCAAGACCTTAACAAAGTTATTCAGTTTTAATTTCAGCTTTCGGTAATCCCAAATATAACGAATTGAAACCTAGGCCAACCATTAGCTTACTCACGCCTTACACTCAAGGCAGGATTGGAAATAACGAAAATCACAGATGATGTCTGCCCCTTACTTAATATAACGTTTTAGATTTTACAACTGGAACTCTATAAATGATATCATTATGTGTAGCTTACAATAGTCAAGAGAGGTTTTATTTTTGCTTGATTTCCACATATTTTTCTTATTCGAAATACAATGACAGAGGCAGATCTGTTGCCTAATCGTATTCTGCATCAACAGATGAGTTTTTATTCTCTGCTCAGTGATTTTGATTCTTACTGACACAAAGGCTAGACACACAGGAGCATACATGGTGTGTTACACGCTCACTGAAATACAAACTCAAGAGGAAGAGGGAATGATTCCGGAAAAAATGCAGCAGGGCAGTAATTCTCATCAGTCTAGGGGTCCCCTGTGAGATGTCTATGGAAGGGCGACCAGCAGAAGCTGGATGATGTCAAAGACATGTTTGCATGTTCATGCACATGTCCGGGCCGGGACTGTCCCCTTTCAGCACTAATTGTGTGGTATCTCGTTAAGTCCTCTCTTTAACCGTAATTCTTGTACAGCTTCACAATTTATAACACTATTTTGTCATTATTTTTCAATAAATCGTCTTTTCCGAAAACTTGTTGTGAAAAAGTCTCTTTTATTTCTGTGTCTGCCCCATTTCCCATTCACCAATGCAATTCGGATCCTGGTTGATCCTTCGTCAGGGGGTGTCCTGCTAAGGAAAACAAAGCAAACAACAGACGGAAACTTCAACGTCCGACTAGGAAACAACACAAACAAAACCTCGGGGACCATTAACCGTACAGCACAAGGGGAACCCCCCCACCCGCAAACTATAGAAGATCAACCACCGATAATAGCCTCCACCTCCAACTTTTGTACTCACCAGTCCAGCTCAAAGGAAAGACCCGAAGACGCAGCGGTGCCCATGAAAAGAGGTGTACTGACGAGGAGCCAGAAAAAACCTGATCATAAACTTTTCCAAACATTTACTAACAACAGCTGAAACGAAGGTCTTGCAAAAAGGGACTTCTTGTGTACAAGGAATCTACAACCCCAACAATTAATTTGAAAGCCAAAAGCTCATTTATGGTTCCAATCAACCCCAAAGTCCCAGACACATTGGAATCAGGGGTAAGCAAATGTATAAAAAAAGATAGCATCGTTCAGTGGGGGTAGTTATTGGAACATGGTAATGAAGAACTCATGAAATTTGCACCGAATAAGCACACGAAAGTGTTAATACAGCCTGTATACCCAGGCTTCCCATTCCAACAGATATTTTTGTGCAAGGCCACCATTCAACACTTTGTTAATAAGGGGGAAGTACGGACAGATCTACAGGTCTTTTGTTGGGCAGACCAACTTACCAATAGAAATGTGTCTACTACAGACCTTTATTTCTCGTTTAATGATTTATCAATAAGTTGTGCTGGTTTCTATGCTGCATAAAAGTCTGTACCTCCTGCTTATCCCGCCTGGTCGAGTTATGGGATGGGAAGTATCCACACCTCTCACGCATTGCCTCAGCATTCTGTTGGCCAGGCATTCCACCTGCTTGTATACAACATTCCTCTCTTATTGACTTTGTTAATCAAGACTTCTGTGCGCTTCAGGGGTGTAACATAAAATTAACACTTCCCTTTCCTGAGAGCGGGTCGACTTAGGGGCAACTGGGACACATCCCACTGCTGTAGCCACCACTGCAATACTTAAGTGATTGTGTTTGAATGATTCTGACCCCCCCCTTCCCGCCCTGTGGCCCCTCCCCCCGGGGAGTTTATGCCACATTCCTGCTGATCCTCTACACATAATGTGTTGATGCACGACAATATTGATGCTGCATTGTCTTTTGTTTGTATTTGTACTTTTGTTTTCTTTTCAGTTATTGTTTACATGTTTTAAGTGGTACTTATTGAGACATTTTTTCACGTGCCTTATTTTTATTAATTGAAAGATTCACATGACCTGTAATGCTCTGAAAAAGTGGATAAAAAGATTTAAAAAAGAAGCCCTTCCACTGCAAAATTTGATCCGGGGGCATGGATAATCTGGTATCACGCAGTTATGCAAAGGTTTTATAGTTAATCGGGGTCCCTTAAAGGCGGGGATGGGATCTTGTTACTTTGTGCACGGCATCAGCTTTTTCATACCTGTCGGCTGTGCACACTTCACTTATGTACCACTTACCCCATTTTTCTTTCTGTCCTTTTATGCCCTTGATCTTTATCCCAGGTCTGCCCTTCTTAAATATGTCCCTTTCCACCGCACCACTGCTGCTGGGCACAAATGCCCTTCTCCCCCACCTAAGACCGTCCCAATTCTGCTGCCGGGCCCGGATGCTAAGCTCTTGGTGCGCAGTGAGCACATCTTCACAGCCTCGGTTCTGGCCATGACAATACTCCAATCCATTCAAAGAACTTCATAGGAGTTTTCAGTTCCTTTTTCTGGACTTTACACCTGTCCTTTTCTTTATTTTTTTTTAAAGGTGTTAGGGCTCCCCTTTAGGTCTTTCCATATTGCTACATGGTCCTGTTTAGTTATATTGCTTGGTTCGGTTTTGGATAATGTTTTTCTGTTATTTTTACAAAGCAGTGAAGGATGGGCATTCACCAGGGGAGGCTATGGCACATGCCCTTAGGGATGAATACGTGGAAGAAGAGATATATAGAAAGAAAATTCAATACTTCTTAGATAATTCTGTGTCTACTTATATACAAAAGGCAAACCTGTCTTCTGTTAAGACTGTGACTAATGGTATTGGTTGATGCAAAAAGAACAATTGATGTACAGAATGCTGCACAATGTCATACATTCACCCCAGTACTGTTGTATTTCCTCTTAGGGTGTCCATAACGGGCTTTCCAATATCCTTTCCTTATATAGGCACAATTCGCCCTGCCCTTATATAGGCATAGAATCCCAGGCCTTATTTAGGCATTAAACCGTGCACTCCAAATACAGGCCTGGTCTCTGACATCCGTCCACCCTAACGTCACAACGAGTTCATGAAGAACAGACCCTTAGGCTGCGGGAGTTTCCCTAGTCCAGGACTATTGATTTCTTCAAGGACTCATATATTATGCATGAACCATTATTCCTTAGGGGTTCATTCATGACGTCTTTCGTTGTCCAATTCACGTCAATGTTAACATTCCTAAGGTACTCTCAGGTATAAATATACCTTCCCTAGCCCCTGTAAACTAGAAGAGACCTCGACTTCAGAGGAGCCCGTATCCCGGCCTGACGCACTGAGAAGACGCTGCCATTCCCTGCACGCAGAGAGCCCAGCTTCCAGCTTCCAGTGATCTGACTTCCCTTGCGGGGTGTTGGAGTTCGAGTCTGGCAAAGAGATTCCAACCTCTCTCATTCTTCAGGTATGGAGCTGATAAGAACCTAGAGGGACTCTTGGCATACTAGGCATACTAGACTTAACATACTCTTAGTATACCATAGTAAGGAATACTTCACCTACTTCATACCTTGTCCTACACCTAGGTTAGGTTAGGTACACTGGGGTAGAACTAGCTTAGGACCGCATCGTATGAGTACTCGCATTTTTAGTCTGTGTTATTTATGTAACAGCATTTGTACTATAAGATAATGCTATCGCAGTATTATTTATTTCTACTGCTCACCCTGTACATTATTTATCTCGCATACTGTCTTGTGATCGTAACAGCACATTATACTTACACCAGAAACAAGACTGTTCAATAAATCTTTTATTGAAAACGCCCGTCTATTATTTCTGTGTAACTCTGAGGAAAACTAAGCATGCACGACTGAGCTGAGTGAAATAGTTATCTAGTGTTTCCACGACTCTGGGACACGTTCTGATTCTAAAAGGAAAACATATTGGTCATGTTTTGCGGCTGCCAGAAACTACTCCCTTCTTGTTGTTAAGGAGTTTCTAGTGGCCTCTGAGCTAGCTGGCACAAGTAATTAAGTTTAATATACTCGATAGGGACATACCGACCTTAGTCCTATGTCAAACCTATAGGATATATTATTCCAATGCGCAGAGCCTATTAGGGAAATAGGAGCTACACTACATGGCGCCCAACGGTTTGGTTAGGCAGTAAATCAACTTTAGATACTGAGTAACTCAGCCGTGCTATTTTCTCTCAAAGACCCCTACCCATATATTCCAAAAGACGTCTGGAGTGGGCAGGGTTAAGTATCCACCAAGGCTACATAGGGAAGCACCCTATATATTAGCTGTTTGGTTTGCTCAACGTTGAAGGATACAGTGTTCCAAAATATTGTGCACCTAATCTTTGTTTCCTTGAAACTTGTTTTACATTTTTCAAACAACAAAATGCCTGACGGTGACAATGACACCGGAAACGGTGGAGCTGCGGCTGATCCAGCCCAAGCAGTAGGTTTTGACCTTACAGGTTTAAATGAAACCGAGGAGGGTGTGGTACACATCCCTCAAAACTTAAGAAGAGCCATAACTCTAAAACTTATAAAACATGGCCTATCGCCAAGAGGAGGTAGAGCAGTTTTCGTGATAGAGGCACATGAATCATTTCAGACAGAGGTATTCTATTCATGGGTACTACTTCCGGAATGCAATCCAACATCACAAACATTTCACTTCTACAAAGAAGATGATCTACCAGAGGAATGCATTCCTTTCGAGGATATTGAAATTCCATTAACATACCAAGAGCATCAGCTCTGGTTTAAAGGCGCCCTAAAACATCACAAAAACATTACCAGGCTCGGTCCACTAGGTAGACCAGGAGCAACATGGCCGATTTTAGCCGGCTACACACCTCATCCTGAACTGGATATAATGACAGATAAGCAATTACATACTCAAATAAAAGAGTTAATAAAAATTTACAAACAATTGGTCCAATATGTCATGCAGACTTTTACAGTCCGACCACCATTGACATATCCAAATCCAACTCCCCAACAGGGGAATACACTAAAAATTACACCACAGACTCTCAACTCAGTCATGGGTAAAATGCCCACAAAACGTGAGCAAATTCCGTTTTGGATAGCTCAAAAAATTACTCAAATCGAAGCAGTATTTCCAAATACTAGCCCACATGAGAAACACAGAATCCTAACAATCAGTTTACCGATGGGGATCACACCACAACTGGAAGACTGCACCACTTGGGGCTCAGTCTTTGCTGCCATCTATACTAAAACACATGGTATTCCGTCAATTGCGGTAATACCTGATGTCCTAAAACAAATTCAAAACGAATACGGGGCAGAGCCTGCTCTAAATTTAGGTATGAAGTTACTAAAAATTTCGAGCAGGTATCAACAATAATATTATCTAATATTAAAGGGGAGGCAGCAGCAGTGGCGATCCGCCAAAAATTGAGGGAATTCGATGTTACAGAACATCAAACTGAGCTACCCAGAATAATTGAACAATCTTATGCAGAATTAGGCAGAGATAGTTTGGGTGGAAGACCACTGAAGCCGAAACTATCTGAAAGTCCTGAGAAGGACTCAATAAAACAAACTCCTACATCTTCTAAAAAGAAGTGGGATTCTACTAAACAAAAATCAAACGAGAAACGTTCTCAATCCCGAGGTAGGTCTCCTCAAAAGGAGCCCTTTGAAAGGAGGTATAACCTCAGGAATAGGGATAATTTGAGAAAACCTGATAGGTATCATGATACTGATACACGTTCCTCTCGTCCCTTTCAGATCTCACCACAGACTTTGGAAAGAAGAGGACGGACGGAACACAGAGAAGAACGCGTGACATCGAAAGACGACAAACACGCTCCAAAAACTAAAATAAAACCTCAATTCTCCAAAAGAAAGTAGCAGGTCTGAAGATCAGACATGCCGAGAATACTGAGAACGCAACTCAAGAACGGAGAATGGGCTCAGACCATGCTGGACAGTGCAGCAGAAGTCACAATAGTTCGCCAGAACCTGAGGGAACTTCTGGAGATAGTGGACTTGAATGAGTACATCACAGTCGAGACTGTAGACACCAGGGTTAGTACTCCACAAAAGTTATATGAAATAACACTCCGGATGGAGGGAGACAAACCTAGACAGGTGAAAGCACTTTTTTGGGAAAGACTATCAAAGGGCTATGACATACTTCTAGCAGAAAAGGACTGGCCACCACAATTTGTCAGGGAGTGCCCACACGGCGAGGACATAATTATGCCTGCCTTCTCCAACCATATTCCAATTCACCTAAAATATACATATGCCAGGAAATGGGCAGTGGCCCAGGCTCCAGCATTATATAAAAATCATTTAGGATGGGATGAGGATTCACCTCACCATAAAATACATCTGAAACATGAACCAACTGCACAACGGCAGTATCCTATTAAGCAAGAAGCTAAAAAACAGGTCAGGGAGATCTTAGATCAATTTGAATACCAAGGGGTGATTGAAACATGCACCTCCTCAATGAACAATCCTTTGTTTCCTGTCTCCAAACCAGACAATACATATCGTCTAGTTTTGGACTACAGACACCTAAACACTTGTTCTAAAACCTTTGCAGTGCAAAATGCACATAGCACAGCATTAATGAATAACATTGTGCGTAAAAAATATAAAACAACATTAGACATCTCAATTGGTTTCTTTTGTCAAAACATAGCACCTGAAAGCAGGTACTTAACAGCATTCTCCATAATGGGGACCCAGCGTCACTTTTGTCGACTCCCACAAGGGTTCAAGAATAGCCCAGGGTTATTCTCAGCGAGGGTAACGGAGTTACTACAAATTTATGACAATGAGGCATTGTCCTATGTCGATGACATATATCTGACAGACGATGACCTGGACAAACACTTGAACAGGGTGAGCACCATTATACTGGGATTCGCCTCTGAGGGTTACAAATTCAACTTTAAAAAGTCCAGAATTGCCCATCTCAATGTCCTATTTCTAGGATATGAGCTTTCAAGTGAAGGCAAGAGCTTGGCAGCTAACTTTTTAGAAAAGTGTGCGCTGCTCCAACCTCCAAAAACGCTAAAAAACTTACAATCCATCCTGGGTTTCGTAAATTTTGGAAGAACATACATTATAAACTATGCAGAAAGGGTTAAACCTCTCTACACATTAATCAAACCTGATTTTTCAATCAAAAACTGGACACAGGAACACACAGAAATTTTGCGTTCACTCCAGGCTAACATGTTAGCAACAAATCACTTACAAACACGCGTAAGTGAACGAAATTTGGTGATCCGAATAATTTCGGGTCAATGCGGATTCACCTACTTAACTTTCAATGAGGGTGAAAAAATACCAATAGCGTATAAATCACACTTGTACACACAAGCGGAAATGCGCTTCAGTTCTACTGAAAAAATTCTAACAGCAGTTCAAAACGCTGTAGCAAAAGAAAGAGCCTTAGCCCAAGGGAAACGCATTATAATCATAACCCCAGTACCTGCTTTAGAAGCAGTTACAAAAGCAAGCATTGCAAATGCTAAGGCATTGCATCCAAGATGGATACAATGGGTTAATTCTCTTGCTGCAACAGATGTTGAATATGTTTTTGATCCAGATTTAAAAACACAAGCCTTCCTGCAGTACGAACATGAATGTCCCCTGCCTACTGAAATTCTGCCTCTCGATCAGTACGAATTCATAATTTACACTGACGGATCCGCACAACCCGCAATAGGGGGTAAAGCGATACAAAAGGGGATGATGGACGGAACGTTTGAGCCAATCAAACACTCACCCCAGTCAACTGATCTGGGTTTAATCCATCATCATTCTTTAGCTCACTCCACCACCCCAGTTCAGACATGGCCATATGCAAATCAGTCTGACCCTGTGCCTCATGGGAACAGTCCAGCCCGAACTGCCAAGCCATGTCTTCCCTGGACCGGAAACAAGCATCCTAGGACCGGTTTCTGGCATTCCAGCCGTCATCAGCCAGGCTTGCCTGAATCCAGTGGCAAAGTGAGCAAGGGACCCACGTCTGGGCATACCCCCGCCAACTTAGGGCGAACAAAGCGATACAAAAGGGGATGATGGACGGAACGTTTGAGCCAATCAAACACTCACCCCCAGTCAACTGATCTGGGTTTAATCCATCATCATTCTTTAGCTCACTCCACCACCCCAGTTCAGACATGGCCATATGCAAATCAGTCTGACCCTGTGCCTCATGGGAACAGTCCAGCCCGAACTGCCAAGCCATGTCTTCCCTGGACCGGAAACAAGCATCCTAGGACCGGTTTCTGGCATTCCAGCCGTCATCAGCCAGGCTTGCCTGAATCCAGTGGCAAAGTGAGCAAGGGACCCACGTCTGGGCATACCCCGCCAACTTAGGGCGAACAAAGCGATACAAAGGGGATGATGGACGAACGTTTGAGCCAATCAAACACTCACCCCAGTCAACTGATCTGGGTTTAATCCATCATCATTCTTTAGCTCACTCCACCACCCCAGTTCAGACATGGCCATATGCAAATCAGTCTGACCCTGTGCCTCATGGGAACAGTCCAGCCCGAACTGCCAAGCCATGTCTTCCCTGGACCGGAAACAAGCATCCTAGGACCGGTTTCTGGCATTCCAGCCGTCATCAGCCAGGCTTGCCTGAATCCAGTGGCAAAGTGAGCAAGGGACCCACGTCTGGGCATACCCCCGCCAACTTAGGGCGAACAAAGCGATACAAAAGGGGATGATGGACGGAACGTTTGAGCCAACCCAGATCAGTTGACTGGGGGTGAGTGTTTGATTGGCTCAAGCGTTCCGTCCATCATCCCCTTTGTATCGCTTTGGTCGCCCTAAGTTGGCGGGGGTATGCCCAGACGTGGGTCCCTTGCTCACTTTGCCACTGGATTCAAGCAAGCCTGGCTGATGACGGCTGAAATGCCAGAAACCGGTCCTAGGATGCTTGTTTCCGGTCCAGGGAAGACATGGCTTGGCAGTTCGGGCTGGACTGTTCCCATGAGGCACAGGGTCAGACTGATTTGCATATGGCCATGTCTGAACTGGGGTGGTGGAGTGAGCTAAAGAATGATGATGGATTAAACCCAGATCAGTTGACTGGGGGTGAGTGTTTGATTGGCTCAAGCGTTCCGTCCATCATCCCCTTTTGTATCGCTTTGGTCGCCCTAAGTTGGCGGGGGTATGCCCAGACGTGGGTCCCTTGCTCACTTTGCCACTGGATTCAAGCAAGCCTGGCTGATGACGGCTGAAATGCCAGAAACCGGTCCTAGGATGCTTGTTTCCGGTCCAGGGAAGACATGGCTTGGCAGTTCGGGCTGGACTGTTCCCATGAGGCACAGGGTCAGACTGATTTGCATATGGCCATGTCTGAACTGGGGTGGTGGAGTGAGCTAAAGAATGATGATGGATTAAACCCAGATCAGTTGACTGGGGGTGAGTGTTTGATTGGCTCAAACGTTCCGTCCATCATCCCCTTTTGTATCGCTTTGGTCGCCCTAAGTTGGCGGGGTATGCCCAGACGTGGGTCCCTTGCTCACTTTGCCACTGGATTCAAGCAAGCCTGGCTGATGACGGCTGAAATGCCAGAAACCGGTCCTAGGATGCTTGTTTCCGGTCCAGGAAGACATGGCTTGGCAGTTCGGGCTGGACTGTTCCCATGAGGCACAGGGTCAGACTGATTTGCATATGGCCATGTCTGAACTGGGGTGGTGGAGTGAGCTAAAGAATGATGATGGATTAAACCCAGATCAGTTGACTGGGGGTGAGTGTTTGATTGGCTCAAGCGTTCCGTCCATCATCCCCTTTGTATCGCTTTGTTCGCCCTAAGTTGGCGGGGGTATGCCCAGACGTGGGTCCCTTGCTCACTTTGCCACTGGATTCAAGCAAGCCTGGCTGATGACGGCTGAAATGCCAGAAACCGGTCCTAGGATGCTTGTTTCCGGTCCAGGGAAGACATGGCTTGGCAGTTCGGGCTGGACTGTTCCCATGAGGCACAGGGTCAGACTGATTTGCATATGGCCATGTCTGAACTGGGGTGGTGGAGTGAGCTAAAGAATGATGATGGATTAAACCCAGATCAGTTGACTGGGGGTGAGTGTTTGATTGGCTCAAACGTTCCGTCCATCATCCCCTTTTGTATCGCTTTGTTCGCCTAAGTTGGCAGGGGTATGCCCAGGCGTGGGTCCCTTGCTCACTTTGCCACTGGATTCAAGCAAGCCTGGCTGATGACGGCTGGAATGCCAGAAACCGGTCCTAGGATGCTTGTTTCCGGTCCAGGAAGACATGGCTTGGCAGTTCGGGCTGGACTGTTCCCATGAGGCACAGGGTCAGACTGATTTGCATATGGCCATGTCTGAACTGGGGTGGTGAGGTGAGCTAAAGAATGATGATGGATTAAGCCCAGATCAGTTGACTGGGGGTGAGTGTTTGATTGGCTCAAGCGTTCCGTCCATCATCCCTTTGTGTATCGCTTTGTTCGCCCTAAGTTGGCGGGGGTATGCCCAGGCGTGGGTCCCTTGCTCACTTTGCCACTGGATTCAAGCAAGCCTGGCTGATGACGGCTGGAATGCCAGAAACCGGTCCTAGGATGCTTGTTTCCGGTCCAGGAAGACATGGCTTGGCAGTTCGGGCTGGACTGTTCCCATGAGGCACAGGGTCAGACTGATTTGCATATGGCCATGTCTGAACTGGGGTGGTGGAAGTGAGCTAAAGAATGATGATGGATTAAACCCAGATCAGTTGACTGGGGGTGAGTGTTTGATTGGCTCAAGCGTTCCGTCCATCATCCCCTTTTGTATCGCTTTGTTCGCCCTAAGTTGGCAGGGGTATGCCCAGGCGTGGGTCCCTTGCTCACTTTGCCACTGGATTCAAGCAAGCCTGGCTGATGACGGCTGGAATGCCAGAAACCGGTCCTAGGATGCTTGTTTCCGGTCCAGGGAAGACATGGCTTGGCAGTTCGGGCTGGACTGTTCCCATGAGGCACAGGGTCAGACTGATTTGCATATGGCCATGTCTGAACTGGGGTGGTGGAGTGAGCTAAAGAATGATGATGGATTAAACCCAGATCAGTTGACTGGGGGTGAGTGTTTGATTGGCTCAAGCGTTCCGTCCATCATCCCCTTTGGTATCGCTTTGTTCGCCCTAAGTTGGCGGGGTATGCCCAGACGTGGGTCCCTTGCTCACTTTGCCACTGGATTCAAGCAAGCCTGGCTGATGACGGCTGGAATGCCAGAAACCGGTCCCAGGATGCTTGTTTCCGGTCCAGGAAGACATGGCTTGGCAGTTCGGGCTGGACTGTTCCCATGAGGCACAGGGTCAGACTGATTTGCATATGGCCATGTCTGAACTGGAGGTGGTGGAGTGAGCTAAAGAATGATGATGGATTAAACCCAGATCAGTTGACTGGGGTGAGTGTTTGATTGGCTCAAGCGCTCCGTCCATCATCCCCTTTTGTATCGCTTTGTTCGCCCTAAGTTGGCAGGGTATGCCCAGGCGTGGGTCCCTTGCTCACTTTGCCACTGGATTCAAGCAAGCCTGGCTGATGACGGCTGGAATGCCAGAAACCGGTCCCAGGATGCTTGTTTCCGGTCCAGGGAAGACATGGCTTGGCAGTTCGGGCTGGACTGTTCCCATGAGGCACAGGGTCAGACTGATTTGCATATG